>BSBM01000652.1:3245000-4445000 GCA_027924585.1 Larix kaempferi | reverse complement strand
GGGATTATGGTCGATCCTTTGAAAGTTGATGCCATTGTTAAATTGCCTTCTGCTCGTACTATCCGACAACTTCAAAGTTTACAAGGCATGTCCAATTTTATTAGATGCTCTATCATCAACTATGCTAAGATCACTAAAGGTTTCATGCGATTGCTTAAATAGGATACCCACTTTTTCTGGGACGAGGATGCATAAAAATATTTTGATGCTTTGTAAAAATCACTCTTGTCAGCCCCTTGTTGAGCCCGCCGGATTATACTCAATATTTTATTCTATATCTGGTCGCATATGTTTCCACCATTGGCATAGTCTTGGTTCAGGAAGATGACAAAATCCAATAGCATGTCATTTATTATCTCTCTCGCGCGCTCGTAACTCCTGAACTTAAGTACTCTCACATCGAGAAATTGGCATTAGCTGCGGTGTATGTCGTCCAAAGGCTGCGTCACTATATTTTGTTGCGAACAACCATTGTAATAGAAGATGTCAATCCTTTCCAATATGTCTTAACCCTACACATTATTGAGGGTAAATTCAACAAATGGATTGCCATCTTGCAAGAATTTTATCTTACCTTTCAATCTACTAAGTCAAAAAAGTCGTTGGTGTTCGAGGAACTAATATTTGAGTTTCCTAGCGATGCAACACGCGATGAATAAGATCCGTCATTCCCTGATGAACATATCTTCCTCATTGCAACCTCTGATCCATGGTATGGAGACATTTTAATATATCTCTAGACTTTTAAGTGTCCATCAACTTTATATAGAGAAAAACAACAAAAGCTTAGGCATCATTCCAAGAACTACCTCATTATTTATGATACACTATATAGACGGGGGGGTAGATTCAATATTATGTCGTTGTTTGAATCTGGATGAAGCTGAGTCAGTATTGAATGATGCTCACATTGGAGCCTATGGGGGTCATCTTTCGAGGTTGGAAACAACCCAGAAAATACTGCGTGCTGGGTATTTTTGGCCCACCATCTTCAAAGATTGTGTGGAAGTTGTGAAACACTGTCATTCATGTTAGTTTGTCACAAAGAAAATGCAAGCACATCCGGTTCCTCTTCACCTTGTTATAACAGCAGGTCCCTTCACCAAGTGGGGCATTGATTACATGACTTGTAACCCAGTTTCTGCTAGGGGACATCAATACATCATCATTGGAGTCGACTACTTTACGAAGTGGGTCGAGGCAATGCCTACTGTGAAATCAAATGGAGAAACCACAACCTATTTTGTTTTCAATCAGATCATTTCCAGGTTCAACATACCTAAAGAGATCATTACTGATCATGGTAGACATTTCCAGAACTAGATGATGACTGAGTTGACCACTATGCCAGGTTTTTGACAAGAACACTCGTCTCCGTTTTATCCGTAGGTGAATGGTCAAGTTGAAGCAGTTAAAAAAACTTTGAAAATTATTCTTCAATGTACCATCAATGCCAGGAGGTCAAACTGGCACATCATGTTGTATCCGGATCTTTGGGCGTATCGTTCTAATATCAAGACTGCTACTGGTTTTTCACCATTTCAACTCGTTCACAGGCTGGAGGTAGTCACACCGATTGAATGCGATATTCCATCATTGAATTTAGATATCCAACTACTACCTGAAACTTCTGCTTTGGAAGAACGATTGCTTCATTTAGAACATTTGGATGAACAACGCCGCGACACGCTCATTGCAAATGAAGATCACAAGAACCGAGTCAAACATCAATATGAAAAGTCTGTAAAACCTAGGGTATTCTCAGAAGGAGACCTTGTTTTGGTTTGGTGTTACTATTGCACTATATTTGTGTTGGACATAATATAGCATTAACACCTATATATATATATGATAATCCTTCAACACTGTGTCATATTTATATCTAAATTATATCATATTTATATTAATAAAATCTTATACTATGTTTAACAACATTTTTAATATCAATTTAAGTTTCTAAAAACTAAACATAAATAATATATTTAAACCACATTTAATTTCCAATTATTAAATGATACTTGTCACCACCCTGTAGAATGTGAGAGGGTAAATATAGATACTAATATTCAATCATGTTGCGTAACCAAAGGCTATCATTTTGTCTTACTATCCAAAACCCCCAATATCTCCTAACCATAAAAAACATTAGTTAAGGAATCATGTGACCGACCAAGAAAAGGAATGAAGAAACCCAACAAAAAAGAGTCATGCATTATAGCACCAAGTTATTGCAAAATATAATAAACATATTTTTTCTTGATTTGACGACTCATGCATGAGCACGAGAGGATTGGGATATTGCAAGAAGTGAATATTTTAGGTCAATTGAAACCATGTGTGAATTAACACGATGATAACTTCTCAAAACAGGTCTTTTGCAGACCTGGTCAGCATCTGTCATATGTGAGAAAGCTTCATTTATGAATTCCTCGTGGGTGACTCCTCCTAGAGGTGCCACAACACCCCCTCCTCCAACAAATCATAGGATGTTCCACACACCTTGAAGACATTCTTCTCTCTTAGATCAATGATCCTCATCCAGAGGAAATGCTAGTAGCTCTAGAATACAACCTAGGTTTATCTCCTCCAATGTCCCATCAATCTGTTCCTGAAGATCTAGTTCCAAGATTCGACCTACACCTCCCTATACAACACCAATAGAGAAGCATAAATTTAAGACTAATATCATTTATTGATATTTACTTGAAGGCATTCTCTTCTTATAAACATGCTCACTCCCTTTACCTTCCCTTTACCCTAAACATTTTTTATGCTCTTAACAAAAACAATCAGAGACAAATTGTCAAAAAAATAACTATTTTTATGATGAAATTTCAAATTCCTAATTACAATAAACACTTATGTATTAGAATATCTTGACAATTGAAAAGTTGCAAACATATTGAGGTAAAACATTTTTCCAAATCTAAAAACCTCCAGGCAGATATTTTGCAACAAATTGCTCTCTTCATTGATTCTACAGGTTAAAATAATTAAAAAATAATTCTTTAAAACCAACGATTAATTGAATTAGGATTTGTATAAACAAACCATAAGGTTTTGTGAGTTTGATAGTGCCCTAGCATGATTTATCCCGATGAAATTATAAGATTCATGTAGAATAATGGTATTTGCAAAGCAAATTGCATTGCAAGGGATGCTGGTGTTGAAAAAACGTTTAGACACAATAGTAAAAAGTAAGTATATATGGGTGGTAGAGTCATTATCCCTTCGATCATTGAAGAAAAACTAAATATCAAGTAAAATCTCAAAAAAAAATCATGTTACTGATTTTCTCATAATATCAGTTCCAACATGTAACTACATAAAATCAATTACATAGTGTGGCCCATAAGGGTTACCACAAAATCATGATTCTTGGTGGCAATGCCATTTATACTATGAAATTATTACTTGTAGCTTGTCATTTGAAAGTTCAATTACTTATTTCAATTCTGTTGATATGAAACGATCGTACAACCCACATAGGAAATTCCATTTATGAGCTTTCTCAACCCTTCCTTCCCTTGAAGCTACATTCTTTTGTTTTAATATAAACTAGTTTATCGCAGATAGGATTCCTAGAGAAAATATACGTATTTGGGTATCAAAGCCCCAATTTAAGAAAATAAAAGACAAATAATATTTTATACTAACTTTGATGACTAACGGTTTCTTCTCCATGAACTAATAAGTCAAATAAGCCCATTTTCACTTTTCCAAGCTTGATTTATGTAGAAACAACGTATAGCCTTACCAAATTTTGTTTTATGAGCAATCCAATTCAATATAAAACATGGAAAAGGCCCAGAAATTGTTGTACAAATGTACTATCATTATTTTTGTTCTCTTTGAAATGTTGTAGCATTAACTTATTAACCTACTAAATAACTACAACTGACCTATGAAAGAACATGTATCCCTAGTTGACATGCCGACATGCATGAAGAATAAAAATATTGAATCATTAACTTCTTAATGAACTGTAGTGCATGAACAAAAAAATCGGTTTCCATGTTGACTTGCAATATGTGAAGGTATAATATTTATGAGTCTTAATTTACAGGAAATTAACAATGATACAATGCTACATTTTATAAATATAACTGTTTAATCTACTTCTACAAATTATGAGCCAACTTTCAGGAGCTTTCTGAGAAATTGTTGGCACGGGATTAGTCTGCATGAAGTGCGGAAGCCGATAGCTGCGAAGAAGGAACATCCTCAGAAGAAGGACCATTCGCAGAGAACAAGGAAGCACATGATTAGTTTAGGTTGTTAGAAATGGTCATTTGGACCGTTTTGTAACTGCCATAGTTGGCTAAAAATAAGAATATGAATGTAAGCCTAAGTGCATTCGATCATTATGATTATTGGCATGATTTACGCTATTTTCGACACTTTTGTATGAATCCGTGATATGATGTGTTGAACTGTTTCTGCGAAGGTTATACCGCAGGTTTTGATGAGTTAATGCATGAAAATGTTCGGATATGTTTTTCTGTTTATGTCGAATGATGAATGTTATGTCATATTTTATGTTGTATTTTCTGTAAAGTTTCATTGATGCAATCTCTGGTATTATTCTGTTGATGCGAATGTTGAATATGCGAATGACAAATGTATGTTAGAGTTGCATGATGCGGATGTGAATCTCTGGTTTCTAATGCGATAGAGTTATAATAGACGCATGTCCTTTCCCCACTATGGAAACTTGGTTCCTGCAGCCCCCTTAACCATGTCAGGGGAGACTTCATTCGCTTAGTGGGTGTTGCTGGAAAGGGTAAAACCTTTCTGGGCCAATGCTTAAGGGTGTTTGGTTGGTTTGTTGACAACAGTGCAAAGTGAACCCCTATCGACGGAACTATGTAAACAAATGGTTCCATTGCCGAGACCCTGAAGAAGAAAGAAGAGGACATGTTGTGGCACTTGACGAAACCAGAGATCCAAGATTGGTTTGAGAAGAAGGCGGAAGAATTTGCGGAAGGAAAAAATAGGAACCCTGGGAAAACGACAAACAGTTGGTTGGAAATGCATATTTATTCTGATATCCATGTAATATTCTTCAGTGAATTCCCAGTATTGTTAGACGAGTGGTTGGTGTAGCTGACCTTTATTAGGAACCATTTCCAAGGAGGTGAACCTAACCACTGGACTCCAGAACTGATTCAACAGCTGAAACAGGTCAACAATAAGGTATCAAGGGTTGTTGACTTATGGGTAGACAGTATCTTAGAGGGATATATCATTGAGTTTGTTGTTGATACGATCAAATCATATAGCGACACAGAAAGGAAATTTTTCAAAGGACCCAGGGGGAGATTCTTGCTATCACTGAAGTTATGGATTAAGATACTTGTCTGCGAAAAGGGCATATTGAGGATGAATTTCGACGAGTAGAAGATCAGTGTGCGAGATTTGTGCGTACCGCGTGAATGCGGGTCTGATAGAAATATGCGTGGTAGATGGACATGAGCAATGACGAATTTCTAAGGGAGGATGAAGAAGACTGTGGTACCTTGAGGAGTGGGGCGATATTCCGGCAACCAGAGAAGAAGAGGACGACTGAGAGAGAGTCTCCTGAGGGGACTAGAATGGAAGACTGTGAAACAGGACCACAGGGGATGAAGTGACCTTATTACGATGAAGAAGAAGGTCAACAGGCTACCCCATAAGCCGAAGAAGGATGGACCCTAAGCTACAACGTACCTTCAACTCCACACACTACTCAGAACTTGATTGGAATAAATTCAAGTTATTCGCAGAGCTGTCCTACATTCCAGAACAGTAGTAAGAGTAGTAGATCAATAAACAATAACAACAGAAGCGCAATAATGGCAGGTGATGATACAAAGATTCCAACCTTCCAGGGTAACGGGACCGAGGATCCCGAACAATATTGGTTTTTTTGTGAAACAGTCTGGACTGTGAAGCAGGTCCAGGATAACGATATCAAGAAGGGACAGTTAGCGACGACCCTCAGGGGTCGCATGCTAGACTGGTATATGAAGTTTACTAAGGTACCGACGGGAACTCCAAAATAAAAATTGCCATAGATCAAGACGGGATGATCGATGAGTTTAGAAAACCAAAATCGGAGTCGTAGTACATTACTCAGCTCAAGGAAATCAAGCAGTTGTCGAACGAATCAGTATGGGAATTCGACAAGCGGTATAAAATGCTAATGGAAAAAGTAAGTTTCGGGATGAGCGACATGCAGCATAAATAATGGTTTATCACTGGGTTGGTACCGCACATTCGTGGGCCGTTGATGCAACATAAGGTAGCGACTTAGGCAGAGGCGCTAGCAATTGCAATGAAGCTTGAGGCTTCACCAATCGACGAAACAGGCCTAGGCATGGATCGGATACAAGCGCAGTTGGAAAACTTGACGATCCAATTACAGAATATAAAGAAGGGAAAAGAGGCCTGCGAAGATGTATGGTGCACTAGATGCAGGACAGAGGGGCATCACAAGGATCAGTGCCCTGAATTTTGAGAGTATTTGCAATCGGGTGCACTGAATCCTCTTAGTCAGGGAGTAATGCCTTGGTGTCGCGTCTATCAGACGAGAGGACATCAACCAAAGGATTGTGTGTACCTGCAAAAGATGGTGTCGAAACCAGTGAACTTGTATTGCAAGTTTTGTCGATCGATTGGCCACGATGAGAAAGACTGCAGAGCTTATGACCTACTCCAAGAGACGACTGCAGATACATTCTTCATGAAGGGAGAAGAGAAACCCCCAGTACAGCAGTAGCAGTAGTATAGCCAACAGCCGCCTCAATATAATCCACAATCGCAGTACGATCAGTCGCAGTATGGTCAACTGCAGTATGGCCAACCTCAATATCAACATCTGCAATTTCAACCACCGCAATACGGTCAACCACAATATCCACAACTGCAGTATGGTCAACCGTAGTACTTGTCATATGGGTCACTGGGAGGAGGATTCAGAGGGGGGTTCCGCAGAGGCCGAGGTACCGGTGCCAACCGAGGAGGAGCTGCTAGATGAGGTCGAGGACCGATCATATGTTACAATTGTGGTCAACAGGGGCATTATCAGAGGGATTTCCCAAATTCAGCCCCATAGTGCACTTACTGTAGCGCTGTGGACCATGGTGTCAAAGACTGTCCTCATCTCATCGCAAAGTGGCAAACTAAGAACCTGCCCCCACCTCTACAAAATCAGAATTAGAACCAGAATCCGCCAGCAGTATAGAAGATATCAGAAGAGGTCAGGAGTCAAATTGCAACTGTCAGAATAGTGACTCATGGAGGAGTTGTGACAGGGGCCGACAGGTCACGGGATAGCGTCTGACCGGCAATAAGAAAACAAGTCACATTTGATGCGGAAGCAGAAATGGATATTTTCTTGAAAACACATGAGGCCATGAGGCAGCTAAGACAACCACCTCTTCACCAGAAAGAAGTTACCTATGACATGTCGCTGATATTCGACATGACGAATTCGCGGAAAATGGCCAACACCTTAAGATTCTTTCTAGAGAGTTTCCTGGAGCTGGAAAAAGATCAGGACGCATTGGCATAAATATCGAATCTACTGCATCGATGGGAGGGTGCATGACAGGAGCGAACGATCAATTGAATACACAAGATAAAGACAGAAAGAGAAATGCAGATGTCTGCGCAAGTCGGAGCATTCGATATCGACTCCATTATCTTGGATTTGGGGTCATATGTGAACATACTGACGAAACAGACCTAGGAAATTATGGGGAAATCGCAGTTGGCTTGGTCCCCGGTACAACTACGGCTAGCAAACCAAAGTAAAGTCACCTCGATCGGTCGACTATGCTAGGTCCCCATTGAGATCAAGGGACTTAGAACATATGCAGATTTTGATGTGATCGAGATTGTTGACAATAGAATCCCCTATCCAGTGCTGCGAGGGATAGACTGGGCGATGGAGAATCAGGCTATTATCAACTTCAAGAAAAGAACTATGTCATTTGAGAATCGTGAGATAAGGGTAGTCGCATCTCTTGACCCCGCGGAAGGGCAAAGATATGTTGAGCCGACAAGGGATGAATTTACTGAGGGATGGGACAATCTTTACAACATCTCCGAAGATTATATCAACCCTACTATGGATGGAGAATTAGGGTGGCGCAATAGCAGTTCGTCGTCGTCATATTCCGATGAAGCACTTGAAAATTTGCAGAATCGGATGCATGAAGTGTCGTTTAGGAGGTGCGCACGGATCACTCAGACGCTGCGAAGGGAAGCTACAGAAAAGTGCGGGCTAACAACATATGAGGGATTTCCCAACTTGGCCGCATTTATCATGGAATTTGAAGAAAAAGTGGCAGAACCACAGTGACTATTGGCCTTGGAGGAATCCCTAAAGGCTACACCAGCGCGATGGTGGGAAACGCACAAGTCCACCATAACTAACTGGCCACTATGTCGACACCTAATGACGGTTAGGTTCGGAGACACTGACGGACATGGCGAAAGGATGTATGATGGCAGAGGAGATCCGAAGGAGCATTTGAATGCATGTGAAAGAAAATGGGGACCACGAGCAAAACATGAATGGGTCCATGCATTTATTCACACGTTGGATGAAGTATCGCGGAATTCGTATGTTGCAACAGAATTGCGATGCGGAACAAACTCATGGGAACAACTAACAATTGGATTTATCCAAACATTCAGCTTCTCCGACGAAAACACCTCATCCACAGCGCATTATAGGAGGTCCGGGAGAAAGTATTCGATGCAGTTCCGACAGAGAAACCTATGGGAATCCAGTGGATTGCGACACCCGAAATGTTGATGGAATGTTACAACATAACAGGAGAACCAGATGATGAGGATGATCTAAGGGCTATGTATATCCTAGATTCAAAAGGAAGTCGTAGTGTCGAGGCACCAAGTATGCCTTCCGACAAGTTTCAACAACCATCGTGGATCAAGAAAGTGAACATTGGGTCAGAATAGAACCCCAGGTTCGCGAGCATCAAAGACTACTTGGATGAAACGACTATTGCGAAGATGGCTGACCTTTTGCACGAATTTCAGGATTTGTTTTCGACAAAATTCTCGGAGATTAAAAGAATTTCAAGGGACCTAGGGGAGATGAAAATCCCATTGAAACCTGATACGAAACCAATAAAGCAATGGCCTTATCGGTTGAATCTAAGGTATAAGGAGCGGGTGAAGGCTGAGATTGAAAGAATGCTGGAGGCAGGAATTATAGAATCGGTACAATAATCGGAGTGGATCAACCCGATGGTGGTCCAGGATAAGAAAACCAACGAAGCCAGGATCTGTGTCGATTTAAGAAAGATGAATGATGCATGCCTACATGATCCATTCCCTACACCGTTTACAGACGAAGCATTAGAACGAGTGGGAGGTCAGGAAATATACTCCTTCACAGACGGATTCTCAGGCTACCTCCAGATAAGTATTGCAAAAAAGGATCGGCATAAAACAACGTTCATCACCGAATGGGGATGCCATTTGGCCTGAAGAATGCACCAGCAATTTTTTCCAGACTAGTAGTTGTCGCGTTGAAGGACTACATCCATAAATTTCTTGTAGTATAAATGGATGATTGGATAGTGTACGGATTGGTCAAGGATCATGTCACAAATATGAGGTTGATGCTAGAAAGATGTCAACAGCACCAGATCTCCCTGAACTTAAAGAAGTGCATTTTATGTGCTTCGTTTGGGATATTGCTGGGGCACATAGTTTGTAGAAAAGGAATGTTGGTCGACCCTGCAAAGATTGCAATTATCATCGACCTACCACCACCAACAAAAGTCAATCAATTAATATCAACGTTGGGACACACGGGATACTACAGGAAGTTTATCAGAGGGTATGCAGCAATCACAACGCCAATGGAAAAGTTGTTGAAGAACGATGCCAAGTTTGAATGGAACGAAGAGTGCCATAAGAGTCTAGATATATTGAAAGCAAAGATGGTTGTAGAGCCCATACTAGCATTTCCAGATTGGATGAAGGAGTCCCACATTCACATCGACGCATCATCAGTCGCACTAGGAGTCATCCTGGCCCAACCAGGAGAAGGCGCAATAGACCACCTAATAGCATTCGCAAGTAGAAAGTTTTCTACTGCGAAGAAGAACTATACAACCACGGAAATCGAAGGGTTGGCGATGGTCTACGCCTTACAGAAGTTTCGACACTACCTCTTAGGGGGGAACTTTAAAATGTTCACCGATCATTCAACACTCAAATACCTGGTGAACAAGCTTATGTTGGGGGGGAAGATCTATCGATGGCTATTGCTATTCCAAGAATTTGATTTCGAGATAATTGTAAAGCCTGGGCGACTAAATGTAGGACCAAACCACCTATCACGGATAGAGTCAGGAGAAGAGCCCAGGAATATTGATGAAGGATTTCTCGATGCTTAGTTATTTAGGGTCAGAATGGAATTCACTACCAACCAGAAGAAACAGTTAGTTGTCAGAGCTACAGATTTCCAATTGATTGCAAGGCAATTATATAAGATTGGACCAGATGAGATACTTCGATGATACGTCCTTCCGCATGAACAAGAAAGGATCTTGGTAGACGCTCACAGCGAGATCGCAGGAGGACATTATGGAGGACGTGCCACTGCTAGAAAGACACTACGAGCTGGATTATGGTGGTCAGTGATGCATGGAGATGCTGTGAATTATGCAAAAAGATGCAACGTATGCCAGAGAACAAGGAAGTCGTCACGAAGGGACGAAATGCCATTAGCACCTCAATTAAAACTGCAGGATTTCGACAAGTGGGCAGTCGACTTTGTGGGACCTATCAACCCACCAAGAAAAAGAACAGTGTCGCGCTACATAATTACTGCGACAAATTATTTGACACGATGGGCGGAATCTGCACCGATAAAGGATTGCTCAGCTGCGACTGCATCAAGATTCCTCTTTGACAACGTGGTCACCAGGTTGGGGTGCCCAAAGATACTAATGAGTGACTAGGGGACTCATTTTGTTAATTAGATGATCGCAGCGATGTTGGACGAGTTTCAAATTCAACACAGGAAGAGCACATCATATCATCCACAAGCTAATGGGACAGTTGAGGCATTCAACAAAATATTGGAGCATGCACTTATGAAGGTATGCAATGCCAATCATGATGATTGGGCTTTGAAGATTCCAGTGATACTTTGGGCGTATTGCACAACTTGCAAACGATTGACCGACCAGACCCCGTTCAATATCGTTTACGGGCAGGAAGCCATCATGCCGATGGAGTATATCGTCCCCAGTCTGCGCATCACAGCAGCTACAGGAATGAGCAACGATGGAGCACTGGAAGAACGGTTGGCACAATTGGTACAGCTCGATGAGGATCGGTTCATCGCGGGATTTCATCAGAAGGTAGAAAAGGATTGACAGAAGGCTTGGCACGATCGCCACATTAAACCAAAGCACTTTCAGCGCCGAGATATGGTTCTATTATACGACAGTAAGTTTTCAAAGCACCTAGGTGAGTTACAAATGCATTGGTTAGGTCCCTACATAATAAATTTTGTCACTGATGGTGCTGCGGTGTAGGTACAAAGTTTAGATGGGACATTGTTTCCAAAGCTAGTAAACAACAACCGGTCGAAACCCTATCACCATGATCACGCGCATAGCAATTGAGAAAAAAAAGAAGAAGAAGTAATTATGACAAAAAGTGGAAAGCATGGCCAGCCGGGTTGCTCATCGATGCTTTGCATGTTTAGCACGCGAGAGTCAAATCCGAGCATGATTACTACGGATAGGCATCCCTGGAAGACGACGGAGGTGGACAATGACACACTTGAGGACAGAATCAGATCGCTATGGGAAATATTTTGTGAATGATTCAATAATCAGGCATCTAATACATGAGGAACAAACATAAATACAGGCGCAGATATTGAAGAATGTAAGTTGAGTAAAGAGAGCTAGTTAGTCAGAAGAAGAGAATCAATAAGTTGAATGACGCGAGTCAGATGCAGAGAGTTAGCAAGTTGAGTGAGCAAGTCCAAGGAAGTTGTGGAAAAGGTAAGTGAGATAGTTGCAATGGTGCATTTCGTTTCCAGCGGAAGCACCCAAGGCGTGCTAAGGGAAAGAACGACAAGTGTTCACGAACAATCGACAGATGCAGAGGCACCTGGTATTAGGAAAAACAACGATGAGGTCTTACCCAAGATGGTTAAGCGAGTTTCGAGTGTTCAAAGAGAAGCTTTCCCTCCGACCGCAGAAGTACCAACAGCAAAGGAGTGCCGGTACCAGCAAAGGATTATCAAATGCGTGAAACAGCTATGCTGGACTACTACGCCTACTCCATGAGTTGGTGATGTCGAGAAATTTTTGCCCAGTCGCAGGCCGGGGTCAAAAGTAATAGACGGATGCAAAGGAATCGAGGATGAATATTCCAAGAGACTGGAGGATGAGTTCTAGAATTACATGAGAGCGACCAAGAGACTGGAGGATGAGTTCGAGAAGTACATGAAAACGAGCTCCAGATGGAAAGAGCAACCTCAGAAGTTTAGCATAGCGAAGGATGAGAACAATACCAGTCGAGGTGGCTCAAGGGAGAGCCACAAGTTTGTGATGGGCGCCTGTTTGCATGGGATTAGTCCGCATGAAGTGCGGAAGCTGACAGCTGCGAAGAAGGACCATCCGCGGAAGAAGGACCATTCACGGAGAATAAGGAAGCGAAAGATTAGTTTAGGTTGTTAGAAAGGGTCATTTGGACCGTTTTGTAACTGCCATAGTTGGCTATAAATAAGAATATGAATGTGAGCCTAAGGGCATTCGAACATTATGATTATTGGCATGATTTGCTTTGTTTTCGGCACTTTTGTATGAATCCGCGATAGAATGTGTTGAATTGTTTCTGCGAAGGTTATACCGCGGGTTTTGATGATTTAATGCATGAAGATGTTCGGATATGTTTCTCTGTTTAGGTTGAATGATGACTGTTGTGTCATATTTTATGTTGTCTTTTCTATAAAGTTTCATTGATGCGATCTCTGGTATTATTATGTTGATGTGAATGTTAAATATGCGAATGACAAATGTATGTTAGATTTGCATGATGCGAATGTGAATCTTTGGTTTCTGATGCGATAGAGTTAGAATAGATGCATGTCCTTTCCCCACTGCGGAAACTTGGTTCCTGCATCCCCCTTAACCATCTCGGGTGAGACTTCACTCACTTCGCAGGTGTTGCTGGAAAGGGTAAAGCCTTTCTGGGCCGATGCTTAAGGGTGTTTGGTTGGTTTGTTGACGATAGTGCAAAGTGAACCCCTGTCGACAAAAATGTGTCAATAGAAATACATCTATTTTATATTCACTACTTAGTTGTGATATAAAAGCATTTGTAGAACCAATTTCAAACTACTGAAATATCACACTTTCTTCACAACATGTTTCATCGATGAAGCTTGTTCACTATAATCGGGATTGCAAATTTGGAAGTGTGGTTAAACACAATTTATCTTTATAAGCATGTTATCCCAAAAAATCAACAATATCATATAGTACACTCAATGATGAATGCAACATCTTCAAGTTTATCGGTCCAAAGGAAAACATATGTTACTCACAAGAACTCGACTATTTTAGCACTTTCAAACATCTTGACTCCAGTGTTCAGATATTCCAAGTATAGTTCCTAAAAAAGGTTTAGCCATACAATTAAAAGAAATGAAATTTCATATTACATTGCAAATAATCAGTGAACTCGAAGGAAAGATGCATGTTGATATTCCTCTTATGTTTATTAGTGACTACATAGAATTAATGATTTCAGAACTAAAACTTTATAGCTCTAAATATTTTGAATTGTTTCTTCTAGCAAAGGATATTACAGGGGAAATTTGTAAAATGATATTACTATGTAATAAATTGGCAAAGTTAGAGACCAGAAAGAGGTATTTCTTATTGAAACATAGTAGATGGAATCTTTGAAAAAGTTTGAGTTTAGATAAGACACAATTCTTCATGAGTTTATAGAAGGACGACTACAATTAAGATGTCCAAAATTCATTCATTTCACTTCCAAACAAATGAGAAATATTAATCAAAGAAAAGCCTAGAAATGTCTTGTTTTATGGAAAATATTTTAGAAATTTGGGCTTACATGTGCGGTGTTGCAGCTCAACAACCATTAATCAGTTTGGTAATAAAATTTATTTTCATCCATAAAATTATTTTCATATAAATTACAATACATTAACTCATGTACAAAATATTTGTACAAATATTCAATAACCGAAGTGCAAAAGAATAATACAAAATCTATAAAATAAGTATGGTGTACATGCTCCCTCCTTTGACTTACCTACCCTAGCCTTGTCACAGGTCAGTCTCTCACCCTACAACCACAACAGATTTTGGCAAAAGAGAAAGCATTGTGGTTCAAAAAATGAGGCCTCGAAATAAAATGATAATATCTAACAAGGAACAATCCTTAATAGATTTTTATTATATGTAAGAAATTATAGTAATGAGGGATGAGAGAAGGTGATAATGCTTGTTTTTACACAGTGCTCTATAATATTACAGATTTGGGAAGAGGTCTCTTATAGATTCAAAATCCATGGACACTAGTCCTCGGGTTCCTTGGACAGTTGTCTTTCGCACTAGCACAAGTATCATCGATCCACATTATCCTTCCCTATTCTTTTTTTATGGGTATTTGTGGAGATATCGAAACTCTCTTATTTTCGAATACTTGGTATTATCCTTGGAGGGAGTGGTCTGGTTTGTATCCCACTATGTCTCAGATTACATAGTGTGAAGGTCAAAGGTACCAATTGATCACAGACTATTACCAAATTTTCAACCAACTCTTCCAGTGGGTTTCTTCGACGGAGCTGAATAGGGTGGCAGATGCAGGGCAGGCTATTATTTATTGATCGATAGAGGCCATTATTTTGAGATGAGTGTGGGTTGTGGAAAGGGTAGCAACACCCATGCTGAACTACTGGCTTGTTGGGGGCTTTTGTATCTAGTAACAATGAAGAATCAGAGCAAATTGCAGCTTCTTGGTGACTCATCTGCCATTATTGAGTGGTTAAAGGGAAATCATAAACTGTAGATTCCAATATCAGAACATTGGAAAAAGCAGGTACGGGAATCACTCATCAATTTTAATGAATTATCCTTCTCACACATTGCTAGGATTTACAACAGTAAAGTTGATACATTGTCAAAGAAAGGATTGGATTTCGAAGAAGGATGGGCTATTTTGAAGGGCTTTCATAACCATATCTTACGGGAAGAGAGTAATTTTAGGATCTACTGAACTACACTTTAATTGTAATGGAAGTAGCTTGATAGGAAGATTAGTTGCAGTCAAAACTTATATCAGTATTTACACTTTTTCAACTGTTAGTAATTTGAACTTTGAATTTTTGTATAATTGCAGGCCTATAGATACAAGCATATGTATGAAATATAGATATATGGGTAGAAGTCTATATATCCATGGGATAGGAACAATTGCAGTTTCTTTGATTCAAACTATGAATATCAAGAAACACTTTTTCTTCTGGGAAAAAAAAAGTAATAATGCTTGTTTTCTTTTATGGGTGTTTCACCCACAATACTTTATAGGTTAACTCATTTTCTTTCTAAACCAAAAACTAAGGTAGCCCTTATATTCATAAGGCACTTCCATAATAATTTAATCCATTTTTTAATAATAATCGTACTTTGTTTGGGCTAACAATAATAATTAGGTTTATACTAGTAAGCAGATAATTTTGGAAAATAATTAAAATTCGTTTTGCGCTTATAGGAGGATAATAAATCTTTGTTTTTGCACACAGATGATGCATTGTTTCCACAATGCTTAAAGGATAACAATGAGTTCATACTCACACCAATGAGCTTCAAATTAATAAGCGCACAATTAACTTGCTTTCCTTGCAGCACCCAATGGCGCCATGATGACACCTAGTCATTATCAATAAAAATTCCAACGATTCACTAGAATTTTAGTCTTCCCCCCCTAGTGGATTATGTTTGCCCCGTGGTTTCATTACATCACACATTTAGTATCCTAGGTCTACATTCTTTATTTTTTCATTTCAATTTACATCATACATTACCATGCTTTTACTAATGCAGCATTTGACTTATGGAATCATAACAATACTACAATGCCCACCGGTGGGGCCTTAGCCTTGAGCTCCTCGCTAGGAACTATTACATAACTATAATTGCATATTTATATTTCAGTTGCAAAAATAATAGGATAAAGAGGGATAACTTGAGTGGTTGGGAGGAATGATTGTTACCCTCCTCACCCAGGTTCAATTCTTGTAAGTGACATGATTTTATTGTTGAGCCCCTATGTATTGACTATGTAATGATTGAGTGGATGAAGTGAATTGAGAATGCATATATGTTCTTTATCAATGATAATATGATGTTAATGATGCTTGATCATGCTTAGTTGTTCACTAATAAGACTACTATGATATTATCATGTAAATTGTCCTTGTCATATTTTCAGTACATCAAAGTAATGTTGTTAAATGATTATGTGCATTAATATATATTGAAAGGAATCAAGACAATTAATAACCTTGGTATACTTTGTACTAATATGGGTTTGTGTCTTTCAACATAATATGAGTGGTTAATCCTATGTATATTTATTGGCTCAACCTCATCCTCACCGTATAAAATACGTTGAACGTTAACTATAGTTGTGTGTTTTATGAAATCAATTATATACCTAGAAGATATGAAGGTTACAACCAAGTGTTAGTGCTTCCGTGCTAAGTAGGATTTGAGAGTCTTTATAGTATCTATCATGGGACTCTAATTTATGAACGGTTGTGTTAAAAGAATGAAGATCATACTTTGGCAATGAATAGTATTCTAAAATGAGATTAATGTTAAACTACATTATACCTTATGTATCTTGTTAAAGCACATATGGGTGAGCGCACAAAGATGCTCCCCAAAACCATTGCAACGGGGCCATGATAACGGAAAAATTAAGGAACGTGCACGCACCTACAAAAGTGAACATGCGCAGCTAAGTTCAGTACCAAACCGAGGTGTGTGCGTGTATGCACCCAAAGGAAAGCACGCAAACCTGCTAAACACAATAAAAAAACAAGCTCGTTTGTGGCCCATTTCATTTGCAAATGGACCAAGGGAGATTCACTCATCAAGCCATTGCATATGCAGTCCAAGGGAGCAAATCCACTCACCAATTCCATCAAGGCATCCATTGAGCGAGTATCCATTGCACTAGATAGGTAAGGACATGCTTTTATTTGTGATTTTATTGATTTTTTTATTGTTTATTAAATTTTTAATAGTTCCCAAATTATTAAAAAAATGGAATGTTTTTCATTTGCAGAGTATAAACCTATAAAATGAATGAAAAAAATGTTAACATGGATTCCAGTGGAAACCAAGAAGCACAAGAAAATATAAATCTTGGACCCAATCAAAACCCCCAACAAAATTTGGACCATGATTACTTGACCCATTACCTAAACGAAATGAGAGTGCACACTCGAGAATAAAGAAACACGGGGGAACCATCTCAATTGCCCCTTTCCATCTCAATTGAGAGCTCAATTGACTCCCTTAACCATGCACATCACAAGTTGACATACATGACCGAATATAGAGCTAGGATGCGAGAGTATTATTCCACTGACATTTCTAAGGAAGAGATAAAAGCATTAAATATTACGAAGGCCCAATTATATAGTATGTTCACTGATCTAAGAACACAACAACCACCGGATATTAGAAAGCCACATGTCTGCATGGATTGGTGTCATTTCCAACCATGGAAGGACAATTGGATGCATAGGTGGTTTATGGTTTATGGTTTACGATAAACCTCCCTACAGTAATAGGGAGGTTCCACAATACTTCTTTCAACAACTATGGGATGAGTTTGTGCTCAATTTACATGTCAACTATTTTGACATTACCGAGCTTGAGGGTGTTGGGATTGGAACTGACCAAGATCGGCCTGCTTCCAGGAGGAACCCACTGATAGGGCCACCAGATCCTAGGCGTGAGCCTAACCCCCTTCCCCAGCCACCTCAATTACCCCATAGAATTGATCAGATTGAGGGGGTGATAAGGAGCATTGCAAACTAACTCCTTAGACACGTTGCGTTTGGAGCAGCGACTACAACGGAGGGACAGGTTGACACTGAGAGAGACTCAAGTGCAGGGCCTTCAAGACAGATTTAGGATAGACCAATGATTGGTGGTAACCAGGTTGAGCCTTCAAGTTCAATGGGAAAAATGCCACATCTTTGTCCCCATTGCGGGCACACTTGCACTAGCCCAATCGAAGGTTGTTATATGGAGCGGGTTAGCACTTTTTTAATGTGTTTTCAATCATCACTTGAGAATTTGTAAAGTAATTTTAAAGTGTTTGTGTATGACTTAAACTATTATTTCAATGTACAGTTATTTAGAGTCTAGACATCGTCATGGGAGAACGTAGGATCTCCCAACCTGGACGCAACAATGGCAGCTACAACTGAAATTGCGGCACCTCACACGGAGTTATTTTCAGTACCTCACACAATATTGTTACTGTAATTTTTAAGTTTACTTTTGCATCATTTTTATTACTTGCTTATGTCATTTCCATTATTTATTTGTTTATATTTATGACATACACGGTGATAGTTCCTACAATATTTTTTAATATTTTGACTTCCTAAATAATTACTTGTTTAATATGTTCATAGCGTGCACGCATTTTGGTGTCCACAGGTATGTACATACTATGATGACCAACCATCTTCGCCATGGGTTGGAAGGTCACCGTACACATAGGTGTGATGTGTAGTTAAAAGCACACTTTTAATTTGAATTATTATGACTTACTATGGTTTATTTTGATTTTTTCTACTAAACTATGTTATTACAAATGTGTATGTAGGTGCCTCCATTAGATACAGGTGCCACCGTTCCACCTCCCCAATTTAGTATCGTATTTCAACCCTCTCCCATGAGTCACCCCCCACATTCCATCCATACCCATCCCTCCGTCCACCCCCTCCCTTCCATCCAACCTACCCCCTATCTCCATACTCCCCCCTTCGTTCATACTCCCCCCTCCATCCATCCTCCCCCTTTCTTCCACATCCCCCCTTGGATCCATCCTCATCCCTCTATTCGATACCACCCTCCAATCCACCATCCCTCAGTATCCCCTTTATCCCTTCTAGGTCGATCCCCTCTATCTTACAGCCGGTATGATTTCATAGTCCATGACATCCTCGTCCACCCCATACCACCATGCCATCTTCCACCTTACCTTATTCAGTTCCCGCCACTATCATGGAAACTACTCTTGTAGAATTTGTTCATACATCTACAGTGGTGGCACCTGTAGTTGTTGCAAATACATATGCCCCCACCCATGACTGCATCAGAGCAGGTTGTCCAGCCAACCGATCCACGTACTTGCCCTGAAGCCCAATCATCTGCACTGCCTGAGGTGTTCATAGTGAAAATTAAAGTAATTTATGAAAATATTGTGAAGCATTAACGAAAATAATTTTAAGCAACTATTTTTTTCAATGAAATGATTGTTGTAAATGTTGCAGGGCAGCATTGTTGAGAGCCTCACTAGATCGAGGAGGACACCTACCTTACGTCTCCCATTCCCATCAGCGGTGAATTATTTAAGATTTGAATTCTACTTTCATTTTATAAATGTGTTAACTGTTACAAATGATTGAAAATGGTGATATCTTATATCATTTTTTTCAGAGTCCGGAGAGACGGTCTACTCCTAGACGAAAGAAGGCCTAAGATTCCCCTAGCTCCAAGAAGAGGAAGATCGATTTTGAAGATGTGCCTAAGAGTGTCAGGGGTGGGCATGATTCTTGACAAGCCATGTTATACATATTATCCACGGTGTGGCATTTTTGGGCTCCAGTTTCCATGTACTTGGTATCTCGGGAATGATTTGTCGTGTATTTTGGATCTGGGGCACGAGTTGCCAGACTTTTTATAGCGCACAAGTTGCCATTATGTGTACATTGGGAACCATGTTCCACTCTTTTCTAGAAAATTTATATGTTTGGACAAGTTTTGTAGCTTGGATATACATGGATTTTCAGTTCTGTGATTTATATGCATGTTGTCTCTATTTGCATCTTGTTGTCTCTTGATGTCTCTTGTTGTGTCTAGTTGCCTAATAAACAACATTATGCTTTTAATACAAATGGTTGAGTTTGAATGGATTTTGATATGATTTCATTTGTTTATGATGAAATAGATAAATTTTGATCTCTAGTGGCCTCATATAGTCATTTTTGGGTGTTCGATAGAAAAAATTATTGTGTTTGAACTCTAACAAAACATACTCACTTGACCATGTTCGTAGCATTTGGAACCAATGTCAGAACTGTAAAAATAATCATTTCCACCAATGTTTAATATTTGATGATATACCAATAAATAAGTGCATGTCGATCGTACTTAGGTGTCCAAAACCTTTGCTATCATCATTGTGGTAAAAAATATGAAAAATATCTCCCCATCCCTTTCACTTGGAGTGTGTCCCTGTGAAGGCACCAACATCCCTCTGCCATTGTGTATTTCTTGGCATGGATGTTTTTTTAGGTGTAAGTGTCACTCTAGCTTTAGAAGAGACATAATGAATATTATTTCTATTATTTTGTATTATCAAAGGTATTTTGATCGCAAAATGTCATTCTAATAAGATCCAACTAGTTTATATACATCACAATGCAAGGATGGAAGTTTCATGGTAAAATTAAACACCTTAAGTAGTAATTAGTGAAATTTTATGGGCCCTTGATATGATAACTAGGGAGATACTTGACCTTTGGAGGTTTAAGTAATGGAGATTGCATTCCCCACCATAGGATTGGGAAATAGGTGTGGCTATTGTGACTGTGAGTGGAGTTAGCTAGCGACATCCTAGTAATTGAATGAAAAACAATGCCCATCATTGTCCTTAGATGGATCATAGGGACACAAGGCCCAAGATATGCCTAGTGATGGTTGGGAACTTGCTTCTCAATGTGTATATAAAACCTATCTTGTGTATAAACCCTAGCTTGAACAAACCCTATCTTGTATATAAACCCTAGATAGCCTATAGATCACATGAACTAGGGCATGTGCAAGGAGGGGGTGTGAATTAATGCATTATCCCTCCTTCCCTTGTGTCATTTAATGCTTATTATACATGGCCTATTCATCATTGAGAACATATGCATAATACTTAATGACTTAAGGGATGCAGAGGATTGAATTGACCCCATTTCCTATAGCCCCCTTCACCTAACATTGTGGCAAGGTTGACCAATTGATCCTTTTCAATGTTCAAGGAGTGTTTACGGAGGGTAAGATGTGAACAAAATTAAACTCTTTGAAATAGTGGCTTTTGATCCTTATTATTTTGACAATTTTTGCTAAAGAGTATTCATTGGATATGGAATTGTTGTGTAACTGATGAATGATAATGACGAAGTTCCCAAATACCAAAAGGTTCCTTATATTTGCTGAAAATGTGATCTCGATCTCTTGATGGAGAGCATTTAAGTCTCTACTTTATTGTTTGCAGCATTCCCTAAACCCCGTGATATTATGATTTATTGAGTTCTCTTAGGATCAATCAGGATTCCCCCTGTGCACCTACCACCCCTAGATATATACATCATTTAGACACAAACGCATACAGGTGATATGCACATAATTATATTTACACACATATTAAAGGTATGCACATACATATATATTTACACTACAAAAACCTACACAGAAAAAGATTTATACATAAACATACAAAAAATACATGCACATAGGCAAATATCTATGCACATATACACAAATTTACATGTTAAAAAAACACACATAGACAAATATTTAAACACACATTTGCACAAAGAAAACCATATAAATATCAATATAATCTAACAAACAACATTATATTTTCAAACACAATTACATACCTAAATATTACTTTCAAATATTTTGAATTATTACAAACAATGTGCATTATTTAATTTGGAACAATTATTTGCACACACCAAATATATCCACATTTCCAACTTTTCATGGTGCACACAAAAATGCATGCACATTTCCACAAAAAATTAAAAACAAAAAAATGCATGTTAAAAGGACATGCTCATATACAAATATCTACACATACATACACACATAAGACATGCACATACACAATAAATAAACTTAGTTTGCATAAGGCCATGCCAATTTTGCACAAGGGGGTAAATTTTGAACCGAAGGCTCCCGGATGACCGTGGCCATCGTGAACACATCCACAATGGCCATATGCATGTGTAGGAGTTGACAGAACTCCATTCCGCTCGCAGGTTTGGGTTTTGTGCCCTCATAGCAAATTCACAATGTGTTCCTAAATGCCCAGGGGTTCCAGGAAAAAATGGCCATAGAACCAAAACCATGACTCTGGTCGCAAAGCTGTCAATTCCAATGGATTCGTGACACCCGGTTTCAGTTAGGTGACCCCCCTACCGTGACTCAGTCGCCCAGAAATGGTGCTATTGTGCCATCTCCGGAACTAGGGTTTTGCTCAGTTAAGGCCATGCCAATTTTGCACAAGGGGGTCAATTTTGAATTGAAGGCTCACGGGAGACCGTGGCCATCATGAACACACCCACAATGGCCATATGCACATGTGGGAGCTAATAGAACCCTGTTCTACTGACCGGTTTGGTTTTCGTGCCCCCGGAGCAAATTCTCAAAGTGTGCCTGAATGGCCACAGGGTGCTAGGAAAAAATGGCCATAAAACCAAAATCGTGACTCCGGTCGCAAAGATATAGATTTCGATGGATTCAGGACGTCGGGTTTCAGTTGGGGCACCTCCCATACTGTAACTCAATCACCTGTAAATTGTGCTAATGTGCCATCTCCAGAACTAGGGTTTTTCTCAATGAAGGCCATACCAATTTTGCACAAGGGGTCAATTTTGAACCGAAAGCTCCCGAGCGACCATGGCCATCGTGAACACACCCAAAATGGCCATATGCACATGTGGGAGTTAATGGAACCCTGTTCCACTCATCGGTTTGGGTTCTGTACCCCCATCGCAAATTCTCAAAGTGTCCTTGAAAGTCCACGGGGTGCCAGGCAAAAATGGCCATAGAACCAAAACCATGACTCTGATCGCAAAGTCGTCGATTCTGATGGATTCGAGATGTCGAGTTTCAGCTGGTGCCCCCCCCCTAACATGACTCAATCGCTCGGAAACGGTGCTATTGTGCCATCTACAAAACTAGGGTTTTTCTTAGTGAAGGCCATGCCAATTTTGCACAAGGGGGTCAATTTTGAACCGAAGGTGTTAGGATATTTTAATACTCCATCCTTTTCCTACCTGGCATTATTTATTTTTTCGTTGTTGATGATGTCATTTTCCCCCTAGTGGTGTGCAGATGTCATCCAGGATCCATCTACCACCTTCTAAGCCCTGCATGCATCATTTTAGGACCACTTCAGTCAGTTCCCTATTTTATAGGAACCTACTAAGTGTTCTAGTGCAGTCCAATTGAGTTAGCTGACTCTTGTGAGGGGTTAGAGATCGGATGCCACTGATCGTGGCCTCATGCGCCCATCTCTGATTGACATGCATGACAAACTCACTATTGCACCCTTAGTCAATTAACTAATTGTGACTTCAATTAGCTGAGTTTAGGTTCAATTCAGTTGAGTTTGAGTCTTCTGGAGCACTCCAGTGGTGAAAATTCCTATGCTAGACCAACTGAGGCTTGAATTCTCTTGTGTGATTCGAATTATCTCCATTGTATCATCATTGTTCATTATACTGATTATTGGATCGTGTGACATTATTCTACTCATATCTCAGTTATGCTGCATAATTATTTGTCTGCTCTTTTTTACTGCAGTTTTCACTCTTATTCAACTTTTCTACTCTCTTTCTCTGTGAGGTATACTCAGCTCTTAGATCTGTCGTGACTTATAATTTCACATGGTATCAGATCCGTTGAGAGCGTAGGTTGAGAAACTGCTTTCGGTAGTGCACCGGAAGCCTCTGTATTTCCACAACAAATCTTGGTGCCATTGCATTGAATTCATTGGAGAAATCCAATGAGGTCTAGCCAGGTGTGAAGGATCTGTAAATATGTTCCTACAATCCTAAATTAGTGCTCAGTAGTATTCTATCTCCAAAATTGATATTTTTTTTGCAGATTATTCAAATTTTTTTAGTGCAGCAGTAGCAACGGTTTCACATTGTATTCCCTCCAGCAATTCTAATGGAAAATTCAAACTCTCATCTCTCTCACGGGATCCTGACACCCTTCAATTACCTTTATTGGAGGGATGATATGCAGATGGTATTGCTTAGAAAATCACTTGACAAGGTAACACTGGGGAAGGATCCCAAACCACAAGGAGTTGTTGAGAAGGCCAAGTATCTGAATAGATTGGATGAAGCATTTGGTTTCATGTGTATTCGTATTTCCATAGATCTACTCTTCCACCTCGATGGATTGAAGAATCCAAGAGAATTATGGCTGAAGTTAGATACCCTCTTCGGCAAACAAGATGAGCTAAGATGCCATATTCTAGAAAATGAGTTGATTGCTCTTCAACTGAGCAGTTTCAAGACCATTCAACAATTCTTTTCAAAATTCAAATATATGGTTATGCAATGCAATCAGTTTGTCATTGAGAAGAAGGATGAGCAATTGGTGCTATCCATTCTGAGCAAGCTAGGTCCCGAGTTCTCCATCTTTGTATCTACCTTCCATTCTGGGTGAATGTCAATCCCTGGTTGGAAGATTCCCTCCTTAGATGTTTTCACTGAATCTCTCATCCAAGAACAATATAAGTTGATCCATATGGGTGCCTTGAAGGCCTCCAAAGATCAAGCTCTTATGGATGGAGAAGCAAAAAGTGAAAATGGAAAAGGGAAGCACAAGGGCAAGGAGACGAGGCAATTTGAACCCAAGCAGAATTCCAAGTCAAGTCCATTGGAAGGAGCCTCTAACTCCAAGAAGGACAAACAAAAGAGATTTGAGAAATCCAAGTGTTCCTATTGCAAGAAAGGAAACCACCCAGAGAGATCTGGCATGCAAAAGAAGATAGATCAAATTACCAAGCTTCTTGAACAACACAACATTGCCCTCCCAGAAGGTGCAAGAGAGACTGATTCTAGAAGTGAGGTTGATGGTCATGAGAAATGCCATGCACTAAAGGATGGATTTTCAAAATCACAAGCCCTCATCATAGCTTTAGGAGCCTCCAACCACATGGTTTCCTCCAGAGAATCATTTTCTTATCTAGATCTCAAAGATGCTCTGATTATTCACATGGGAGATAACTCTCAGATCTCTACTGAAGGGAAGGGCACAGTGCATATGGAGCATGGGAAGTTCAAAAATGTTCTATGTGTGCCTTCTTTGTTAGCAAATTTGTTGTATGTATATCAGATTACTCACATAGGTTCAACGAAGAAAGTGGTCTTTGGTCCTGACATAGTTGAGATTGCAGAGATCTCTACTAGGAACATTATAGTGAAAGGGTTTGTAAACCATGCCTCCAAGGCATATGAATTCTCCCATTTTTTTTCTATACTCTCTTCCTACCTCATTGGAATCTAATGAAGATCAGAGTGATATCTCTTCTAATGAATATGAGTATCAAGATCTTGATGTTGAGATTAAAGTTCAAGGAGATTCAGATCCAGATCCAACACATGCTCCCAATCCATGGCCAAGGCCAATATGGGCTCACAAATTCCTTTTAGCTGCTGGGAACACAGTTGGGGATCCATCTGACCACAGAACCACCAGATCTCAATATCATGCAAAACTAGCACTATGTCATGTGGATCCACTTCTCTCAGAGAGATGCTACATGATGGTGGGGTTTGATCCACAATCTCTTTGAGAAACTTTCAATGGGGGATCTACAACCAAGCAACAATATCGGTTGTCTGACAAAGGGTACACAAAGGTTCATGATTTGGACCACAATGAGCCATTCTATCTAGTAGCAAGAAGTGTTCCTGCAAGACTTGTTTTGGCAAATACAACTTCTACCCAGTGAGAGGTACATCAGAGGAGCATATCCATATCCAGATCCAGATCTAGCACCTGCATTTCTATCCTATATAGGAGCAGATTGCCAATATTTTTGAAAAGGATTTCACTAAGGAATTTTTTTCCTTCTCTGCTTAGTATGAAGGTTCTTTGAGTTCCCTACTGATATTCTTTTTTAGGGGAGGTATTTATCCCATGAGGTTTTTCCCCATTTCCTTGTTTCATGGACAATTCTTTTTATCATTTATTTGATTGTATGGGTGACCTTTGGTCTTAGTAACCAGGGCCCAGGATGCTAAAGTATGGATTAATGGGGGGGTGTTAGGATATTTTAATACTCCATCATTGTCCTACATAGCATTATTTTTTTTCCTAGTTTTTGATGATGTCATTTTCCCCCTAGTTGTGTGCAGATGTCATCCAGGATCCATATACCACCTTCTAAGCCCTGCATGCATCATTTTAGGACCACTTCAATCAGTTCCCTATTTTATAGGAACCTACTGAGTGTTCCAGTGCAGTCCAACTGAGTTATTTACTCTTGTGGGGGGTTATAGCTCTGTATGCCACTGATTGTGGAATCATGCACCCATTTATGATTGACATGCATGACAAACTCATTATTTCACCCTCCTTAGTCAATTAACTGATTGTGACTTCAGTTAGCTGAGTTTAGGTTTAGTTCAGTTGAGTTTGAGTCTTTCGGAGCACTCCAGTGGTGACAATTCCTATGCTAGACCAACTGAGGTTTGAATTATCCTATGTGATTCAAATTCTCTCAATTGTATCATCATTGTTCATTATACTGATTATTGGATTGTGTGACATTATTTTTCTCCTATCTGAATTCTACTGCAAAATTATTTGTCTGCTATTTTTTACTACAGTTTTCACTCTTATTCAAATTTTTTGCTCATTCTTTCTTTGTGAGGTATACTCAGCTCTTAGATATGTTGTGACATAGAATTTCACATCCGCTTGCCGATTTGGTTTCTGTACCCCCCGAGCAAATTCTCAAAGTGTCCTTGAATGGCCACAGGGTTCCAAGAAAAAATGGCCATAGAACCAAAATTGCGACTCTGGTCGCAAAGCTGTCGATTCTTATGGATTCAAGACGTCAGGTTTTCAGTTGGAGCACCCCCCCTATTGTGACTCAATCACCTGGAAATGATGTTATTGTGCCATCTCTGGAACTAGGGTTTTGCTCAGTGAACGCCATGGCAATTTTTCACAAGGGGGTCAATTTTGAACCAAAGGCTCCCGGGCGACTATGGCCATCGTGAACACATCCACAATGGCCATATGCACACATGGGAGATAACGGAACCCCATTTCACTCATCGGTTTGGGTTCTGTGCCCCTAGAGAAAATTCTCAATGTGTCCTTGAAAGGCCACGCGGTGCCAGGCAAAAATGGCCATAGAACCAAAACTATGACTCCAGTCGCAAAGCCGTCGATTCCGATGGATTCGAGACGCTGGGTTTCAGCTGGGGGATCCCCCCTACCATGACTCAATGGCTCAAAAATGGTGTTATTGTGTCATCTCCGGAACTAGGGTTTTTCTTAGTGAAGGCCATGCCAATTTTGCACAAGGGGGTCAATTTTGAACCAAAGGCTCCCAGGTGACTGTGGCCATCGTGAAAAAATCCATAATGGCCATATGCATGTGTGGGATATGATGGAACCCCATTCCACTCATTGGTTTGGGTTCTGTACCCTTGGATAAATTCTCATAATGTCCATGAATGGCCACGAGGTGCCAAGAAAAAATGGCCATAGAACCAAACCGTGATACTGGTCATGAAGCTATCGATTTCGATGGATTTGGGACTCCTAGTTTCAGCTGGGTGACCCCACCACCGTGACTCAATCACCTAGAAATGGTGTTATTGTGCCATCTCCAGAACTAGGGTTTTTCTTAGCGAAGTCCATGCCAATTTTGCACAACAGGTTCAATTTAGAACCGAAGTCTCCCAAGCAACTGTGGCCATTGTGAACACATCCAAAATGGCCATATGCACGTGTGGGAGTTAACAAAACCCTGTTCCGCTCGCAGTTTTAGGTTTTGTGCCCTCAGATCAAATTATAGAAGTGTCCCTGAATGGCCACGGGTTCACATCCAAAATGGCCATATGCACGTGTGGGAGTTAACAGAACCCTGTTCCGCTCGCAGTTTTAGGTTTTGTGCCCTCGGAGCAAATTCTAGAAGTGTCCCTGAATGGCCACGGGGTGCCAAGAAAAAATGGCCATAGAACCCAAATCGTGACTCTGGTCATGAAGTCTCCGATTCCGATGGATTCGGGATGTCGGTTGTTAGCTGGGGGACCCCCCCTACCATGACTTAATTGCTTAGAAATAATACTATTGTGCCATCTACGAAGCTAGGTTTTTGCTTAGTGAAGGCCATGCCAATTTTGTATAAGGGACCAATTTTGAACCGAATTCTCTCGGACAACCATGTCCATCATGAACACATCCACAAGGGCCATATGCACATATGGGACTTGACGGAACCCAATTTCACTCGCCGGTTTTGGTTCCATGCCCCCGGAGCAAATTCTCAAAGTGTCCCTAAATGACCACGAGGTGCTAGGCATAAATGGCCATAGAACCAAAATTGTGACTCGAGTTGCGAATCCATTGATTCTGATGGATTCGAGACGTCGGTTTTTAGCTAGGAGAACCCCCCCACCATGACTCAATCGCTCGAAAACGGTGCTATTGTGCCATCTCCGAAACTGTGGTTTTTCTCAGTAAAGGCCATGCCAATTTTGCACAAGGGGGTCAATTTTGAATCGAATTCTCCCAAGCGACCATGGCCATCATGAACACATCCACAATGGCCATATGCATGTGTGGGAGCTGACGAAACCCCATTATGCTCGCCAATTTGGGTTCCGTGCCTCCAGATAAAATTCTCAAAGTGTCCATGAATGGCCACGAGGTTCTAGGAAAAAATGGCTATAGAATCAAAGTCGCAACCCTGGTCGCAAAGCTATTGATTTCTGTGGATTCAGGATGTCAGGTTTCAGCTAGGGGACCCCTCCCCACCGTGACTCAATCGCTCGAAAATGGTGCTATTGTGTCATCTTTGAAACTAGGGTTTTGCTTAGTGAAGGCCATGCCAATTTTGCACAAGGGGGATAATTTTGAACCGAAGGCTCCCGAGCGACCATGGCCATCGTGAACACATCCACAATGGCCATATGAACGTGTGGGAGTTTACGGAACCTCGTTCCGCTTGCCAGTTTGGGTTTCATGCCCCTGGAGCAAATTCTCAAAGTGTCCCTAAATGGCCACGAGGTTCCAAGCAAAAATGTCCATAGAACCAAAACCATGACTCTGGTTGCAAAGTCGTCGATTCCAATGGATTCAGGACATTGGGTTTTAGTTTCCCCCCCACCATGACTCAATCGCCTGGAAATGGCGCTATTTTGCCATCTTTGGAACTAGGGTTTTGCTTTGTGAAGGCCATGCCAATTTTGCACAAGGGGGTCAATTTTGAATTGAAGGATCTTGGGAAACCGTGGCCATCGTGAACACATCCATAATGTACATATGCATGTGTGGGAGCTGACAGAACCTCGTTCTGCTCATCAGTTTGGGTTCTGTGCCCCCGAAGAAAATTCTCAAAGTGTCCCTGAATGGCCACAGGGTGCCAGGAAAAAATGGCCATAGAACCAAAATCATGAATCCGGTCATGAAGCCATCGATTCCGATGGATTCGGGACGCCAATTTCCAGTTGGGGGACCCCCCTACTGTGACTCAATCGCCCAGAAATGGTGCTATTGTGCCATCTCCGAAAATAGGTTTTTGCTCAGTGAAGGCCATGTCAATTTTGCACAAGAGGTCAATTTTGAACCAAAGTCTCCCACGTGACTGTGGTCATCATGTACACATCCACAATGCCGATATGCACGTGTGGGAGCTAACGAAACCTCGTTCCACTCACTGGTTTAGGTTCCATGCCCCCGGAGCAAATTCTAAAAGTGTCCTTTAATGGCCATAGGGTGCCAGGAAAAAATGGCCATATAGCCAAAACCATGAATCCATTCGTGAAGCCGTCAATTCTGATGGGTCCGAGACACCGGGTTTCAGCTAGGGGACCCCCCCCCAACAATGACTCAATCTCCCTGAAATGGTTCTATTGTGCCATCTCCGGAACTAGGGTTTTGCTTAGTGAAGGCCATGCCAATTTTTCACAAGGGTGTCAATTTTGAACTAAAGGCTCTCAGGCGACTGTGGCCATCGTGAACACATCCACAATGGCCATATGCACGTGTAGGAGCTTATGGAACCCCATTCCGCTTACCGGTTTGGGTTCCATGCCCCCGGAGCAAATTCTCAAAGTGTCCCTGAATGGCCACAGGGTGCCAAGAACAAATGTCCATATAACCAAAACCATGATTTCGGTTATGAACCAATCGATTCTGATGGATTCGAGACATCGAGTTCCAACTGGGAGACCCCCCTACCATGATTCAATCGCCCATAAATGGTGCTATTGTGCCATCTCCATAACTAGGGTTTTGCTCAATGAAGGCCATGTCAATTTTGCACAAGGGGTCAATTATTTTGAATCAAAGGATCCTAGGCGACCGTGGCCATCATGTACACATCCACAATGGCCATATGCACGTGTGGGGGCTAGATCAGGCTCTATAAGCTAGATTACGTTTTATATGGCTAAATTAGGTCTCCAGGGCTAGATTAGGTCTCTAGGGATAGATAAGGATTCTAGATAAGGTCTCTAGGGTTCTAGGTCCACATTAGGGTTTCTAGGGCTAGATTTTCATTTATCTAGTTTCTAGGGCTAGGTATATAAGATAGATTAGGTTCTATATGTCTATATTAGGTCTCCTGGGATAGATTAGGTCTCTAGGGCTATATAAGGATTCTAGATCAGGTCTCTACTATTCTAGGTCCACATTAAGGTTTTGAGGATAGATTTGTTTTTGTCTAGTTTCTAGGGCTAGATCAAGGTCTATAAGCTAGATTAGGTTCTATATGTCTAGATTAGGTATGCGGGGTTAGATTAGGTCTCTAGGGCTAGATAAGAATTCTCGATCATGTCTTTAGGGTTCTAGGTCCACATTAGGCTTTCCAGGGCTATATTTGTTTTTTTCTAGTTTATAGGGCTAGATCAGGGTCTATAAGCTAGATTAGGTTCTATATTTCTAGATTAGGTCTCCAAGGATAGATTAGGTCTCTAGGAATAGATAAGGATTCTAGATCAAGTCTCTAGGGTTCTTTCTAGGTCTACATTAGGGTTTCAAGGTATAGATTTGTTTTTCTCTAGTTTTCTATATGTCTAGATTAGGTCTCCAAGTCTAGATTAGGTCTCCAAGTCTAGATTAGGTCTCCAATGCTAGATTAGGTCTCTAGGGCTATATAAGGATTCTAGATCGGGTCTCTAGGGTTCTAGGTCCAGATTAAGATTTCCAAGGCTAGATTTGTTTTATGGTTTTTAGGGCTATATCAGGGTCTATAAGCTAGATTAGGTTCTCTATGTCTAGATTAGGCCTCTAGGGTTATATTAGGTCTCTAGGGATAGATAAGGATTCTAGATCAGGTCACTAGGCTTCTAGGCCCACATTAGGATTTCTCAGGCTATATTTTTTTTTGTCTGGTTTCTAAGGCTAGATCGGGTTCTATAAGCTATATTAGGATCTATATGTCTAGATTAGGTCTCTAGGGCTATATTAGGGTCTATTTCAGAACAACATTGGTGGCCTTTACAAGTTACTTACTGATCTAATAACACTCACACTTCCCAATGACAGGTTGGTAGGGCCTTCTATTTCTTAGAAGGAACATGTAGATCTAGCTTCCAATCCTTATAGTGTGATTGTGATATATTTCAGTGTGTAAGGTTCTCCTCTCGTGATTAGGGAGAATGTCAACATTATTGATCTAGTGGAGTTAGGATCATGTAGGGGTGATTGTACCACCCAAGATATTTATATCATTTTTTTCTTCCATCCATGAGACTTCCAATTATATAGCGGAGGAGAGGTGTAATGATGAGATTGAATTCATCCATGCACCTTCTATTTATTCATTATAGAGGTGTGATGCCTTAATGTGGGATGTTGTTGAGGGTGATTCAAGAGTTGTAGATAATGTGAATATTATAAAGTATAGAGCCATGGATTATGGCTTATCTCAGACATAGGGGGTTTTCTTTGATGATACTCTTACTTCAAGATTCTCTTAAGATAAGGGACTCGGCCTAGTTTAGAATAGTTCATTTGCTAGAGGATTTGAGGTGCATGAGAGGGGTTCTCATGACTATACAATAATATTTTCATAGTTCAATGACTACCATAATATTTTCATTCCAAGGTCAATTTTACCTTGAATGGAGACATTATTATATTTGCAAGTTGTCATGGTTAGCTTATGATGTGGTACTCATTCATGCTAACCCATGATGTTGATGATTGAGGTTGGTAGTTGATTTTTTTCTCTAGGGATACATTCCTTTATATTCACAAGTGGTCATCATTCATTAGATTATGGAAATGATGTGATGGCATGGTTGACAAATTTGTTACATATGACAATGGTTGATTATGGGGCCACAACTAGGATTGATTGTAGATAGTAAATTTGGTGGAGTTATAGAGGGAGTTGACAGGTGTTGGTGTAAACAATTTCCTCATAAAGAGGGAGTGCTATACTTTCATATTACTTAGAAAGTGTTTACACCATATTTTTGGTGCTTCATTATATTTGGTGTACGTGGTGTATGTTCATCCCTTGAATGGTTTTAGATGGATATCATCACAAGAGATTGTCTATGATTGATATGCACACTTGTGATAACTTTATCAATGGATGTTAGACCTTATATTGGCATTGGCTTAATGTTCTTCCCTAAAGCAGTTAAGATATCTTTCCTCGATGGTGTACACCTTGCATGATGGCCACATGGAGTATTCACTTGGTGGGAGAACACCCTACAAGATACTAGGAGCATCGTGTATTGTGAAGGAGGGACAAAATCCCTAGATAGAATGTCGTACCAGGGTTTCCTTTTTGGAGGATTGGATATGGATTGATGGTATTTCCTTATATGTATACATCACCTTGGGTCCCTATTGTGCAAGACATCATAATTGGATCTTGACACTTAAAAGTGGAGCACTTCAATAGTGTGTGGATTACTTATGTTTAGTAAGTTGTATTTATAAGGATTAGTTGAGTTGAGTTATATTGTTGGCATCCCTTACCTCTCATATAGATAGAGGAATGAGAGAGTATTTCCAAACATCACATCACAACACAACACACATTCATTTGTATATATTCCTTGGAGTGCTCTCTTAATAATGGACTTGGGTTCATGAGGAAATTCTAGTAGAGCATATGAGGAGGAGGTGGAAAATTTATATATCTTGAGATTCTTCTCTTTGCATATGATCTATTTCTCTTGGGAGTTAGGGCTTCTTGGTCTCTTGGAGAATTTTATATGGTTATTTCCAACTCTTAATTGTCTTGTAGATTGACAAACTTAAGAGAAAACATATAATGGTGTAAAACATCAATGTATTGTAATATTAACTTAAACATAACTTAAACATCAAATAAACAATATAAGATAACAAGATCTATATAACATGAAATAAACTATCTAACATGAATAACATTAGACATGCATGAATAAATAATTACATGACTATACTATGTACCTCAATCAATTAGGCCTTTTGGATCCTCTCTGTTTCCGATTGTCTCAAACAACCTCTCGTGCTCTGCATGAGGCAGGAAGTAGCTTAGCTTGTTTGATTAATCCATTGACATTGTTTGTAGTTGGATGTTTGTACAAATGATTAAGTGCGTAAAGTGATACACTCGTGAACCTGATCTATAATCCACGTATACATAGTCATTTCTCTTTGGTTCCTTTCCATCTACTATAAGATATTCTCCATGAACAACCATCGAGCCAGTTGGAAAGGTAATTCCTTCACTACCAGTTAATTATGTGAGGAGGGTTTTCTTCCCCTGGATGCATCATGCCAACCAATAATTTGCTCCAATTGCATTGTCTATCATGGCGACAACTGTGTATATGTGTCCTGCAAAAAAGAATTTGACGATCAAATTCGAACAAGTAGGGGTTTGATAACATGGTTAATTAAAAAAACGAGAAGGGAAGCGAGATATGATTGTACAAATATTTACTTGGTTGTACAAGATCATATATATGATCATAGTCATTCGAAATAGAAGATTTCCCTTCCTCTAACTGGATTGTTTCAACAACTGCACATGGGTCTACTACAAGTGATACATGATCCCATTCATCAACCCAGTCCATTGATTCACACTCATCCCACTCGCTGCTGCTACAAGGTCCACAAAAGAAAGCAAGTTTCTGCATCCATATTTCAAATAAGGGGTTGTTTGAGATTCAAACCAAATTAAATCCATGATTCCCTTGTACAGTTGTGCAACTATAAGAACGCGATCGATCTATATTAACCACTTGCCAGAAATTTCTTACAACATGTCCTATACATGTTGATGTATGCTGCTTTGTGGTTCAATCTGACATTTTTGCAGAGCACCATTGAACTATGGATTCTACATCCCGGATATGAGGGTTTGTCATGCATCTCATCTCCTCCCTTCGTAGGGAAGTTTTGAGACATGATCCATCCCCGTCGTGCTCTCCCTTTCCATGCCCAATCTCAAAATAGGTCCATATATGCGGCACATCATAAGTCTTGTGAAAAATGCTCAACCACTGGAATACACGTGCATTTTTTAACTGGCCTGCACAACCATATGACCATATCCAATGTTGATCCATCTATATATCTCTCTCTCCTTCAGTTGATCATAGAAAATTATGAAGCAATGTTGCACATAATGCAGGTCGTGGCACTTGTCATCACTGATGTAGAAGTTGGTCGCTTTCAATATTATCCTCCTATCATTGTTTCTCTCTAGTGCATGCCTATACGTGATATGGACCATTATGCTCACTTGGTATGAATAGTAATACTGACTTTGAATCTCATTTTGTGGCTATAGGGGGTATTTCTCAGCAAAATCCAAAACCAACAATATTGTGCCATTGGAAAATGTGTCCTTGCATTATCTGTGCTATTCATCCTGCCATTGTGCTACATGGACATGTTGAACATACTGCTCGGTCTTTTTGTAGAATTCCTTCATGAAATCGCAAATTTGTACCTGGTGCCACAAAACCAAGGGAATTATTACAATGTGACATTTAAAATATATATATGTGTGTGTGTGTGTGTGTGTGTATAAATTCAACATGTATAGTATGAAAGTATGCAAACTTAAATTACCTGTGACTTCACCAATGCATTTTTTTTGCTTTCCTTCACACTATCTACTTGATATGTTACGTACTTGAAGTTCTGCATTTCTACTGTCATCCTCCAAAATTCGTGCTCCTTTCTTTCATGGATGCATCAACTCAATAATAAATCCACTACACCTAGAACATGTCCCATATAAACATGATTTTCTATAATATTTATGTTCTTCAAGTATTGGACACATTATCCTATGGATAAATTCTCTGGATGCATTCGGTGGTTGTAACGATGGGAACTCCTGCACAATGTTAGTATGTAAATCACAAAGTATATGTCTATATGTATCATAATAATACTCAAATTCTACATGGTTTCTAGATTCCACATGTTATGCAACAAATTTCCAAACAGAGCATGAAAAGAGCAGAAATAGATCAAAAAGAGTACTCCACGACTTTATTGTAGAAAATAATTGAATAACAAGCCTCTTCGAGGGAGAAACCTCCTTATACAATGTAATAAGTACACAAGACAAGACAAGACAATATACTCCAAATGAAAAGGTCTCCTTCCTATATATAGGAGACTAAGGGGTACAATCCCAACTAACTGACGCAAGCCGACATAACTAATATAACCATACTAATGACAATTACAACTAATGGAACAAATCCGACATCAAAACTAATGTAATGAACCACAATATAGGGGGAAATGTGCCCATATTTAGGGCTTAACGTGCCCCTCCCCTGCAGACAAGTGTTTTCCTCAATACTTGATTAGTTGCGGATGCCTCTGTATGAAGGAATCATCTTCCCATGTCGAATCTTCAACTGGTAAGTTCTTCCACTTTATGAGGTACTCAGTAATAGCCCGATTTCATATCTGTTTAGTCCTTGTTTCAGTGATTTGTTCAGGTTCCAATATGAATTTTCATTTTTCATCAAGCTTCGACAATATTGTTTGAATTGGGATCTTGTACATCTTGTTTTACATGTTTCTTTAAGCAAGAAACATGGAAAACTGGATGTACTCTTGAAGATGAAGGGAGCTCCAATTTGTAAGCCATACTACCAATATTCTACAACACTTTATAAGTACCATAATACTTGAGTGCTAATTCATTGTCCTTATTTAGTTTCTTGAGAGACATTTGCTTGTAAGGTTGTATCCTCAGAAATACCCAATCCCCTTCTTCAAAACTCCTTTCACCGCGATGTTCATCAGCTTGTTGTTTCATTTTTTTTTTACATAGTCAGGTTGTCCTTAAGTATATGGAGAAATTATTGTTGGTGATCTATGTGATCTTCCATGGATTTAAATTTATATTTTACTCTTAAGGGAGATGTGATAGATGGAGATTGGTACCCATAAAGTGCCATAAATGGAGACATTTTTTTATGATGTATGGAAGGAAGTATTGCACCACCATTATGCCAAAGGCAACCATTCCACCCACTATGTTTGTTTATTAGATGCAAATCAAAGAAGATATCCTTCCAAACACCTTTTCACTATCTCAATTTTCCCATCAGATTGAGGGTGATAAGATGAACTGTGAGCCAATTGAGTACCCAAACAAGAAAATAATTCAGTCCAAAATTTTCCAGTGAAAATTGGATCTCTTTCACTTACAATAATATTCATATTTCCATGTAACTTCTAAACAGTTTCCATAAAGACTGCAGCTACTGTACTTGCATTAAAAGGGTGAGAGAGTGCACAAAAGTGTGCATACTTTGTGATTCTATCAACAACCACCATAATAACATTCTTTCCTTTGGGCTTTGGTAGACCTGTAATAAAATCCATGGAGACTTCCTCCCAGCGCTGGAAAGGTATGTCTAATGGTTATAGAATTCCTGGGGTCTTAACTGTTTCACCCTTATTCTGTTGGAAAACCAAGCATTCAGCCACGAACCTTTGAACATCATATTTAAGACCTTCCCAACAATATTCCTTCTTGACCCTGTGGTAAGTTTTTAGGATTCCGGAGTTCCCACCTGATAGGAGAGGCATGTAATTCTGAAAGGACCTTCTGCTTCAGTTAGGATTTTTTGCATAAATATAAGCGATCCTTATACCACAGTGAATCATTTTTCCACACAAAAGTATATGATACACTGGGATAATTCTGTATCTTTTGAATGAGAATCCACACCGATAGGTCATTTTTCCATTCTTCCCTTGCTACTACTACCCAATTTGGTTGTAGAATGGAAATGGAACAAAGTAATGCCCCAACATATTCATCTTTTCTGGACAGTCCATCTGCCACCACATTATGTTTCCCCTTTCTATAGATTTCAAAATCATATCCCAACAACTTGGTTACCCAATTTTGTTGCTCTTCTGAAGATAGTCTTTGCTCCAAGAACTATTTAAGACTATCATGATCTATTTTGACCTTGAAGTGCCTACCTACTAGATAAGGATGCCATTTCTTAAGAGCGTGTAGTATTGACAACATTTCATTCTCATAAATGGGATTCTGTAAGTTCTTTCCCTTGATTGGATTACTTATGAAAGCAAGTGGGTGTCCTTCTTGCATGATAACAACTCCAATGCCATTTCCTAAAGCATCACATTCCATAATAATTTTTTTTGTGAAGTCTGGTGTGGCCAATACAGGAGTTGTGCACATTGCCTGTTTAAGTTGTTCAAAAGCTTGAGTTGCCTCTGGAGTCCAAGAAAATGCATCTTTATTCAATAATATTGTTAGAGGCACTGCTATTCTTCCATAATTTCGAACAAACTTGCGGTAGTACCCTATCATACCTAAGAATCCTCGAATATTCTTCAGGGTTTTTGGAATCATCCAGTCTATCATGGCTTTAATTTTTTTAGGGTCTACCTTGACACCTTCATGAGATACAATATGACCCAAATACTCTACCTCCTTCATCCCAAAGAAACATTTGGAAGGTTTTTCATATAATTGTTGATCCCATAGTAGTTGTAGTACCCTATCAACATGTTGAACATGTTCTTCCCAAGACTTGCTATAGATTAGTATATCATCGAAGAATACTAGCACAAATTTTCTAAGAAAAGGCTTGAAAATGGAATTCATCAAACCTTGAAATGTAGAAGGCGCATTCATGAGACCAAATGGAATGACTAGAAATTCATAATGAACTTCATGAGTTCTGTATGTTGTTTTTGGGATGTATTCATCCTTCATTCTAATTTGATGATACCCAGAACGAAGATCCAACTTTGTGAAGAAAATTGCTCCATGTAATTCATCTAACAATTCATCAATGACAGGAATGGGAAAATTATATTTAATGGTGATCTTGTTGATCTCTCTATAATATGGACACATACGCGATGATCCATCCGGATTGTGTACCATTACCACTGGTGCATAGTAATAACTTTGGCTAGGACTAATGATGCCAACCTCTAACATTTCTTCAACCATACGCTCAATTTCACTCTTTTGTCCATAGGGGTATTTGTAAGGTCTGATGTTAGGAGGAACACTTCCTGGAATTAAGTGAATAGCATGATCAAAATATCGGACAGGTGGAAGACCTTTTGGAATATATTCAAATACCTTGGAATGCTTATTAATGACCCTTTGGATATCTGGGGAAATAGGAGGCTTAGATTTTTTAACATCTAATGAGCATAATTGTGCAATTACACCTTGATGCCCCTTTTTCATCAATTTTGTCATACCATTAGATCTTATCACCTTGCTTGGTTCCCATGTGATACCTTGTAGTTCATATTCATTTCCTTCCCATAAAAATTTCATGAAAATATTTTGAAAATTAAAAGCCACGGTTCTCAAGGATTGCAACCATTGAACTCATAGACAACATCAGCACCACCCATTGGAATAGAAATCATTGGACTATTCAATACATACTCCCCCATAGTAATATTTATATTATAGCATTTTCCTGATTAGTTGATAGTTCCTCCATCTACAATCATTACTTGAAACTATGGTGTTGGATATACAAAGCAATTTAGAGATTTTGCTAATTTATAGTAAATGAAATTATGAGTACTACCAAAATCAATCAACACTGTTACCTTTTTCTTTTTGATAAATCATTCGATCTTGAGAGTTTGAGGAGTGCTAATTCCAGCCAATGCATGACATGATATGGTGGGAGTAATCTCTTATAAATTGTATATTCTATTTCTTCATATGGAGATGGTTCTTTTTCTTTTGGTTCTTCCTCTTCACAATCTATGTAAAATAATTTCTTCTCACCACACTTATGTCCCTTACTATACTTGCTGTCACAATTAAATCATAAGCCTTTTTCTCTTCTTTCATCTAGTTGTTGAGGTGTCAACCTTTGAGGTGCTTTAGAAGAAGTTACAGTATTATCTCGGTATGTGTTGGAGGTGGTCTTTATAGTAGCCATCATCATGTTTTTACTTTCAACCTTCCTTGCCATCATGAAGGCCTTATCCAAGGATGGTGGTTCAAAGAGACACACCTCATGTTGAATGTTATCCTTCAAGATGCCAATAAAGAGATCCAATATATTATATTCTGAAATGTTCTTCACTCTAAGACTTAGCTTCTGAAACTGTTTGATGTGCTCTGTAACTGGACCTTTTTGCTTGAGATTTATTAATTGGCTGAAGAAGGTATTGTTATTAATATCCCCATAATGTGCAATCAATTCTTTGGTGAATATAGACCAGGATATAATAGAGTCCTTTTTACAGTCACAAAGCCATTGGTACCATACAAATTGATCAGGATCTAAATATAATGATGCAATAGTTGCCTTTTGCAAAGTTGGAACTTGGTGTAGATCAAATAATTGCTCCATTTGGACTATCCATGTTATTGGATCATTGCCATCAAACTTTCTCATGTCAATCTTGGGAATTTGGGTACCCCTTGGTGACCATCCCTGATGACTTCCATTACTATAATCATTTCCTCTTGGACTATTCTCATTCAAAGAAGGTTTCTCAACATGAGAATTATCTTTATCCTACTGAGTATCTTGAAACACATCATCACCTATAAGAAGAGTATCCCTTGAATTTTGTATGAGATTAGAAATATTTGTCATATTTCCCATCAACTTCTCCTCTAGATTGAGAAAATCAACTATTCTCACTGAACCCTTCATACTTTCCTCCATTTCATTCAAATTATCCTCTAAATTATCCAACTCAACTTTTTTCACAGACCCTTTAATCATATCTTCCAATTGGGATACTCGAAAAGAGAGGTCTTCACTTTCATCATACGTCAAGGATGGATCATCTGATGGTTTGGATGGAGTGTGAGTCTTTACACTTTATTTTGATGGAATTTTGACCAATATAAATAGATATCACACCTTAGGAATCACCACAATTATATCCTTCTACTCAAAGTTATTCAAAATTAAAAATGGCGTACCTTTTCAAACCCTGATTGGAAGATTGTTTTAGGGATGAATTGAAACTGAATTAAATTTGAAATTTAAGCTCCAATGGGTCTGAAACTCCGTGCTATTGTATCCTGATGTGTCATCTTTCCAATTCCATAGATATGACCTACTTTGGATGCACCAATAATAATTTATTGTGAATCTCCCAACACTTCTTATTGTTGGTCTTTCCAGAATAGCTAACTTGTACGGTCTTCCACGTGTCCAATATTTCGTATATGAGATTGAAAACCTACCACAGATATTGTGGTCCGTCTTATTTCATATGAAATAGATATCACTCAATTTGGATCTTGCATGCCCTAGATATGACCTTTTTTCCCAAAACACGTTTTTTAGACTAGTTTTTGGACTAGTCAGAAACCCTAGCTTCTGGAGTGAATATATCCGGACCTGTAATGTTTCAAGATATGAAACTTGGACCACAGTTAGTTCTACCTTTTTTCTAGATGGGTTTTAAGTATCGTTGTCTGGAAAATTGTAGAAAAAAAATTATAGCAAAAATTTCAAGATGACTCGTTTTGAAGAAACCAGTGCCGGGGAAAGGACTCCAATACCAATGTTATGCAACAAATTTCTAAAAAGAGCATGAAAAGAGCAGAAATAGATCAGAAAGAGTAATCCATGACTTTATTGAAGAAAATAGATGAATAAAAATAATTTTTGAGGGGCAACCTCCTTATACAATGTACTAAGTACACAAGACAAGACAAGATACTCCAAATGAAAAGGTCTCCTTCCTATATATAGGAGACTAAGGGATACAATCCCAACTAACTGACCAAAGCCGACGTAACTAATATAACCATACTAATGACAATTACCACTAATGGACCAAATCTGAAATCAAAACTATTGTAATGAACCACAATATAGGGGGAAATGTGCCCATATTTAGGGCTTAACACATCAACATGTGTTGCGATCAATGCAAATTCTAATATACCAAGGTTTGCATTTTTCAAATGACCTTTGGCCCAAGTTCAATTGTGTGTGATCATTCTTGAACCTCTCATAGATTTTTGTTTGTGTCATGTCAAGGAAGTTCTTGACATGGGTTTAACACCGCTTAACACCTTTTCTCAACTTTAGCACATCTCTTTGATTTGATGACGGTCTAGTGTTATCATGCCAAAATTTGTGTACTAGTTCTTTAACAACATCAATTAGCTTCATGTCTGGATGAGGTAACCTATCAATAAAGGACTAACAATATTTTTTTCCTGGGGTCTCAAGTTTTTCTCTAATAGTAGAATCATTTTGAATAGTCTTTCTATCTACTTTAAAGATTTTACATGTGTGTGATAACAGGCGACGTTGCCTTGTGGATTTGTCTATAATCAATTCTGACAGTACACGATGGCTCACATTAAGATCTTTTGTACGAGAATTTTTTCCAATCAAATTAAATGCATATTGTATATTTCTAACAACATGACTATTGGAATCTGAACTTGTAACTACCATTATACCTAAAATTCTCCTAGCATGAGCTAGACAATGTGATGTTAACAAAGCCAGTAACAATTGACATTTTCTTGCATCAAATTTGGATTCAAAAAAATATTTTATGATATTTCTACAATACAAATCAATAGTGCATTTAGGAAACTTACCTTCAAGTCCTGATAAGGAAATTTCATCCATATGAATACTTCTAGGAGTTATTCGTCGTCCACTTGATAGTCGAGGCAAGGGAGTTGGACAAGAAGTACAAGTCTCATCACTAGTTTGTTGTGGCACTTAGCTCACAATCTGGTCTTGAAAGGGAGTTTGTTCGACATGTGTGTGCTCTTCTTGGGGAGGTTTCCAATTAACAACTCGTTCAACATCCATCCATGCATACTTAGCATCAATCAAGATTTGATTGACTTGAGCCACTTCATCATTGCTTGTTGACGGATTATTCATTGGATGATCACTTGATGTTGTATTTTGAGTGGGCTCCATTATGCGCATCCATTTCACTTCTCTTCATGAACTTGAGGTCATCATGGCATGCATTGCGCAAGGATATAAGGAACTGACATTTTGATGTATACGTTTTTTCCATGGACAACCTGGCCTTTTCTCTTATCTCATGGGCCTTTTCAGGGGGCAGCTCTTTCCTTCTAGACTTTCTTCTATTATTACGTATGTTTCCCATCTTCAATATGTTCTTTAACAAAAAAATAATATCACCCCTGCAAAATAAATAACAAATAAGATATTATTTTTCAATTATGAAGTGAGGAAAACAAACTTTTACCATGAATAAGATAGAAGGGACACAATATTTAGACAAGATTGATACATTGAGTGGTAATAAAAAATATGACTTCGAAATAACCTAAAGAACATAAGCCACTAGATGTAATATTTAATGAAAATATAACAAATCAAATAACATCCCACAACTAAACCACAATCTTTTGAGGTATTGAGGTGAATTTATGAAGCAGCTATGATCATGGTTGAGGCATCGATACACATGGGCCTAAAGGATCATACAAGCATCCTTTGAAGCATAAGATATGAATCTAGTTGATATACTTGGGTATATGAGAATATTTAAAAGCTATTAGGAATGCATTGGAACAAAGGGAAGCCATTGGAGGTCATCTTGGAGCACCTTGTGGATTGCATAGATATCTCTTGCTTCCTTGTAACCTATATAATGTGCATTGCATTTATTTTTTGTGTTAATCATGTAGATAGAAAAACTTGTTGAAAGTCACCTTAAAAAACAAGTTTCCTAATGAATAGAAAAAAATGAGTACGTTGCGAATTGTTTGGACATTGTCTCTTGCTTCCCTTATCTATGTTGAGGTAACTTGTATAATGTGCAATATTTTTAAAACTCGTTGTAGCAATTGATTGGGCACTATGCAAACCTATCCGTGTTATCTTCCTAAGTGTACAATGTAAACTATGGTCATGGAATTATGTTTTGCTTTCTTGACATTGGACATATAGAGCAAACTAATATGGTAGCAAGAATGAAGGTGGCATGAGGCCATTACAACTATTACAAAAAATAATCGAAATGGTGCAGCGAAGATATTTTTTGCTCTCAACATCCCATTAGTGTGTACATGCATAGAGCTTGTGTTACTGGTATAGCTAGAAAAACTTGTTGAAACTCATTGCATGGCTATCTCTTGTGTGGCTATCGCCCCTTATGTATGTTGAGATAACTTACATGTAATGTGCATGATTATTTGTTTTTTGCTTTCAACAATTGGTTAATATGTACACACATAGAGGTTGTGTTATAGGTATAGCTAGGAAAACTTATTGGAACTCATTCACTGGCTATATATCTCTTCCTTATCTTATCTATGTTGAGGTAACTTGCATGTAATGTGTATTGTATTTCTTTTTTTCTTTCAACATCCCATTAATATGTACATACATAGAGCTTGTGTTACTTGTATACCTAGAAAAACTTGTTGAAACTCATTGTAAAAAACAACTTTCTAAAGAATAAAAAACAATGAGATAAACTAGATTCATATCAGTATATGAAGATATGAATATACATGTAACTTGGGGTATATTAGCATATTTAAAAGCGATTGATAATGCCCTAGAATTAACAACAATATCACCTTTAGGACCTCAGTTTAAAATGTTTTCTTATCATCTTGAAACAATCAACAATGAGCCTCATTTTGGTAGCTTGGCACTTGGCACATGGTTTTTTTACAGTAGTTTGGGTTAGTAGATAGTACTGGATGGTGGTATGGGGTGTTAGTATGAGCACCTTTCCTATAAAAGGAGAAGCTCCTACTCACTTCATTTTCATGTTTTGGATGAGGGAAAATCGCCCCTACAGACTAAGAATTTGATCATTTTGGTGTTTGTGTGAGTTGTTGTAGTGAAATCATGAGGAGTTCAACAAATGTTTTTGTATTGGATGGAGTTATTTGATTATGAAAGGTTATTGGTGGTGATGCAAGTAATTTTTTTTGGTTATCTTTATGGAAGGTTGAAAGCATTGTTTGGTGCATGTTGTAGTTTTTTTTTGGTAAGATGTTTTTTATTATCTATGATGAAGATTAAGAAGACTAAAATAAATTTATCATACAATTCATGAGGAAAAACTACAATTCAAACAAAGTGAATGAAGACTAAAATACAGTTCATAAGGAAAAAATGTCACCATACCTCAAGGATTTCTCTTTGCTTGCAATGTAGAATGGTCTTTTGATGTATCCACTAGATGTAAGCAAAGTTCTAGTGTGTCCAAGCAGCATGAGAATTCAATCCAAAGAGCCAAATAGAGTCCAACTGGTGTGTATATTCAATCCAAATTGCCAAAGAAACTCCAGGAGGTGTGTGAATTCAATCCAAAATGAAAAAGACTGTCAAGTTGTGTGTGTTGCAAATACATATTGCGGGATTTGAGCGAAAAAAGTGTGGGAGAAGAGCATGGATCATTTGGAAATTGTCATTTTCAGCAGGGACGAGCACGCGGAAAGAGTGTGCACGCGCTACTAACGTGTGTGTTCCAGTGAATAATGTTGCTTTGTTCAGTGGGTAACGTTTAGTGCATTTATTGCGCAATAAATCCCTATTTGTCAGTTGATTCCTAGAGCCCCTCCCCCCTAAATTCCTTTAAGCCCTCAACTAAACCATAATCCCCAAGTGCTTCTGTGCTTAGGTGCTTAGGGGTTTTGGGATTTAGGGCTTTTGGGTTAGGGGATTTAGGTGTTTGGGGTTAACTAGGATTTAAGGGTGGGTATATAATTTAGGGAAAGAATTTATCATATACTAGTTAGATGCCATTTCAAAATGGAAGTATGGTTAGAAGTGACAACTCTACTAGTATATGAAGGATAGTGGAATGAAATCACTCACTATATATTTCCAACAATGGATAGAGGATGTCTCAATTCAAGAGTTCATAAACTTACCTTTACTTGTTATGTGGGTAATTTGTATGTCTACAATTGAAGTCATCTTTCAAAATGAGTCCCTTTCATAAATTCAAGTATATTTTAGAATTCAATATAAGCTTTGATAGTTTACGAGATCAATAGAAAAAAAAAATCCTCCAACATTTCAAGGACTTATGGAATTTGAAGAATCTTCTGCTCAGGTTTAACTCAATGGAACCTCCTAGGGAAAATTGAGTAATTGTGAAGACCCAAGCGGAAATATTATATCTGTCTCATTCACATGTTTTTGTTCCTAATAGACTTAGGATAATATGGGACCAACAATTGGGTAGAATTACAAGCATTGGATCTTATTACAGATCATGGGAGATTTAGTTTCATGTATAGAGAATCACTTGGTCTATGTTTCATACAAACATATAGACCATGAAATCAATTCCATGATAGATGCATAATTAAAATAAGCAGTTACAACACAGTTGGGTTTTCTAAATCTTCAGGAGTACTTGAAGATGGCGCATCCACATCATGTTTTATATGAAGGTGGGATTTTGGGGTTTTGGGATTTAGGGATTGTGGGTTAGGGGGTTTAGGTGTTTGCGGTTAACTAGGATTTAACCATGTTTAAATCCTTAGTACCATGCATACCTAGTGCACAAAAAGTTTGAATGTTTCCCATATCCCCATTTGAAGACCATAAATATCCTCAAGCAGTCATCTATGGTGGTTCAAGGAATCATTCCAAGATGATGAGCCCTATAGTGGTATTTATAAGAGCCTAATGCCTGATATTCCCTCATCAACCATGGTTAACACCCGGACACCCATACATAGTGCTCACAAATTGATAATGGTACCCATATCCACCCTCATTAAAGGTCAAGGATACACTCAAGAGACAAGAACTGTTGTGTACATCATAATGGTCCAGAGGGGACACAAAGGTGGGACATACTCATGGTCACACCATGACTGATCTGAAGAAATGATACACTGGAAAAAAAGAAACAGTCGTTCTGAATGTGGTGTTAGAAGGAATGATGAACTGTTGGATCTAAAGGTGTCCAAAAATTGGATGGATTCAATGACTGTGAGTCAGAATCTCAAGGGTACACTGAACTGTATCTAAATTGTGTACTCGAAGAAGTATACAACTGGGGTACTTTCGAATACTGTCCCCAAGCGCAGCCCAGATATCCACAGTAACATATAATTGGGTGTTCCTAAAGTAGACTCACCAATGTGCTAGAGTCAGGTGACATCCGGGGTCTTCGAAAAATAACTGAAAGGACCAATACCCTGCACGAATCTCAACGATGCGATCAAGTTGTTGACGTCTAGCACGTGAGAAACAATCATTCGGAGAGGCACTAAAGATTCCTTTCAAAATGATCCGTAGGCACTCACCACTAGTGGTGATGAGTCCAAGGCATAGGAACCTCTAGGTCTATCCTCTGGAATAGATTGGTTGGCGTCAATAGAGGGAGACCTGCAACTACCAAGGCAATGATGCTTCCTTGATAGGAGCGCGAGGTTTACAACCAAAAGGTGATAGTATTGAAGGTGGGACTGACATACTATGGGGATGGGGAATAACTGAGGTCGGAGAGTGGGGGGACTCAAACTTCCTTTGTTCAGAGCATGATGACATGGATGACCTGGCAGCATATGAAACTAACTTTGGGTACGGGGACCAGGGGTAAGGACTGCAGTGGGAAAGATTCAGGGGGACAAACTGATGGATGATATCAGGAAACTCTCAAGGTGACATATCGCAGAATACTCTAAACAAAGGCGACCAAACTGGGGAAGCTGCCATAATAGTGTGATTATATATGCTTGTTGTGGTGCCGAGAGGCACCGTTGGGGCCTTCTTCATAGTTTAAGGAGCTCAAAGAAGGGATAAAAAGTGTGATCAACAATGGTACTGTCATGTGGATTTATACGAGCCCAAGACAGTGATTTCTCGTGGTTGCTTTCAGTTTTAGAGAGTCTGAAAGTAGTAAGAAGACTCTAAGGGGGTTCTTTTTCATGTGTTAGTCTTCAAGGCCCAAAAAAGCATAAAAGGATTCAATGAAGAACTCCTCTAGCCGATGTGACTAGAGCATTCCTTTTTCGTAATTAGTCTGCAAGGTCCGAAAAAGGGGTAAACTTATACCAGGTAGACGCCCTTTCAGATACTTTTAACGAGCATGAAAGGAAGCAAGATTGCTCGATGATCTTTTCATTGTTTTGGAAGTCATAAAAGAGCTTAACAGAAACTCCCTAAGTGCCTTTTTCGTAAAGGAATTGCTCGGCCCGAAAAAGGGATAAAATTATACCGAACAAAAGTAATGGCGAGGTAAGGAGGAAGTGTTCAGTTAAGGAACAAGTATGGGAACCAAGAATAGTGGTAGGGGGGAACACTGATGGGGCCTCCTTGTGGGTTGGTGAATGGTAGCAAAAAACACCATAATTGCAATATGGATGGAGCAGAGGGCTCATGTATAAGATGTGATGCACGAATTGGTAAAATGTGGCAGCGGTCGATGTGGCATGCAAATCGAGTCGGCAAGGTGTGTGGACACAATGTCAAAACATTTTTGGTGAAAGTGAGAAATGATATCAAGCATTATCACGAGCGCAAAAAACTGAATCCGGTGATATAAAAATTGTCAAAAACGGACAACAACCGATGTGGCATGCAAATCGAGGCGACTCGGGGTGTATGAACAATGCCCATAAAATATGGTGGTGATAGAGAGCAATGATCTCAAGCATCATAACGAGCGTGGAAAAATGAATCCGATGATATAAAAATCGTCAAAAATGGACAATGGTCGATGTGGCACGCAAACCGAGGCGACAAGGGGCGTGCAAAAAATGCCCCAAAAAATATGGTGGTGAGAACAACAAATGATCTCAAGCATCATCATGAGCGCGGAAAACTAAATCCGGTGATATAAAAATCGTTAAAAACGGACAACGGCCAATGTGGCATGCAAATCGAGGCGACGAGGGGCATGTGAAAAATACCCAAAAAATATGGTGGTGAGAGCGAGAAATGATCTCAAGCATCATCACGAGCACGGATATCTAAATCCGGCGGTGCAAAGGGTGCAAAAAATAGAGGTCAAATGAATCTAGAATGGTCAAAGGAAAAACGAGGTTAAAAAATGGCTATAACTAAAGGTAAGCCCACCAATCCAAGGATGTAGTGGTGGGGAGAAATGATGACCCGCGGGGGCGAAATACTAGGCGTATCAAATCAAATCAAATATACAAGTGACACGTGACCTCAAAAATGGTTGAGATCACGAATGTGAAAAAGTGAGCAGGGTTAATGACTTGCCCCCGTGCTATGTGCATGGGGTTTGTGATTATGGATCACATATGTGTTGGTTTGAATGATGGGCTCATTGAAGTGTTGAGATAGATGTGATGGGGTAGGGTAAAAATGATTGATCATGCCCCCTATCCCAGGTTCGAGGAAATCTATTATGCCCCCGAACTCAGAGGTGTCAATGCGGTGCAGATGTTGTCTTAGAGAGGGATCAACAGGGCATTGACCAACTGTTGGCGGGGGGGTGTACCATGATATTGTGGGTCGTGGTGGCATATTGAAGTGATGATATGATGATGGGGGATTGTGGGGTGGATTCCCCCAGTATCTATGACGAGAATGATGATGATGATGAGTATGCAAGGTTTCGGGCCCCCCCCATACTGTGGACATGTGGTTTCCTCTTTGATTTGAAAAGGTTGAATATGTGGGTCGGAGGGATCAATGGAAGGGGTCGACCGGATAGAGGGGTCTCCAGTGGAAACCATGTAAAATGTGTTAATCTCTTCTGAGGAGGAAGATGGTGGGAGATGAATTTCCTCAATGATAGGAGTAGATGTTTCCAAATCAGAATGAGTCAGTTTGTAGAGAGCCAATCTATATTCCGGGAGATCGGGGCAGTGATGTGAGTAATGGCCGTAAATACCACATATCGCGCAAGGTTGATTTGTACGTAGCGATTTATCACGGGGCTTAGGGCAGGTTCAAGTTGGATGACCGGGATGTTGGGATCATCCTCTAATGTTTGCATGTGCTCCTAAAGTGCAGGTAGGTGTAGACATTGATGGGTAGCATGGCCCAAATCGTCACAAAAAGAGCATTTGAGGGGAGCGCGAAATGTCGAAGGGTTCTTTGCCAGATTTGGTGTAGGTGGGGCGGTGTAGGTTGCAGGTGGAGCAGTATAAGTTTGTGGGCCTCTACTCCTAGTATGTCGGGGTGGAGAGGGTGCACTACTTGATTTTGATGCGATTGCCACCCCTCGGGGTGGGCGGTTCGTTACGATGATAGGTTGTACAGGTTGTAAAATAACGTTTGGTGTCGAGGGAGGATTTGGGGCGGGAAGGTACCACACAGGTAGTCCTAACGTTAACCCGGGAAGATTGAGCGTAGCCATTACTAGGGTGTTGATTGCTCCTGAAGGGGGAAATAGGAACGAGATAGTGTGGATTGGTGTGGCTCCAACATGACTGGGCACTGAGGGTGGTTGCAGCCACAAAGGGGGTTGTTGGTTGGGTGCCTGTGTATTGTGTGAGAGGGTGCACAAATCATATATTTCGGCTATCCACAAAGGTGGTGGAATGGATTGGAACGTGGAAGTAATGGGTGTATCTAAATATATGCCAGGTCTGACTGTGGAGATGAACGATGTAGGTGCGTTGTGAACGGGTTGTTCAATCATGGGGAGAACATTTTCTAGTGCGGTGGGGGCGTTAGGATCGCAGTACGTCAACTGATCGATCTTGATCATGCATCCCTCATGGGGGAACATCATGGTGCGGAAGACGGATGAAGTGACAACCTTTAGGGCATACATGTAACTGTTTCCAAGTAAGAGGTTATAATCAAGCTGGGAATTGATGACCTCTATGTCAATAAGGATCGTTTTGTCAGCTAATTGAACGGGCATGTTGGCCAAAAGGCCTTGTGGTTGAGCTGAGCGGCCATCATAAGCTCGTAATGCGGTTGTGGATGGTTGTAGTGTAGGGGATCTGAGCTTCTGCCAGACAAATGTCGACATCACGCAGGTGGAGGCACCTTCATCAATGAATCACAAGGTTTCGAATGGATACAAAAACCTGAAATGCTAATGTAGAGGGAAAACGTGGTTCGGCTTGGTCCAAGTCGAATGCCATCATTTGTGAGTCAGAAGGGTCTATCGCACCAATGGCAGATAACAATATTTTTCGCTGTGCAAGATAGTTTTTTAGGACTTCAAGAACAGACATAGAAGCAGGGAACTGGGCTAAGTCATCCACAATGTTATAATTAGAGGTGGCATGAGCGTTAGGATTATTATTGATTTGATGTAGTGGGAAGCGAGGGGCTTTAGGGCGCCCGTCTAACGATGCAGTAGGTATGCGTAATGGTTGATCAATGGGAAGAGTGTTGGTGGCTTTAGCAGCGGGAGTGGCTTTCGAGGTGGAGCCATATTCATTTTAGCGTGTTTGGAGGTGGACATCAGCCAATGACATCATTAATAGATGGTGAGTACCTGAGTCCATATGTTGGTGATTGGTTGCAGCATAAGTGATTTGCTGTTGTGGTGCCGCGGTTCCTTGAGGGGGATCCAACGGACAAGTATTCACCACTCCTTGTATGGGCAAAGGATTCTGTAGCACCATGGGTTGTGGTTGAGGAGGTGGTGTCGCATGCCCCTGGCGTTGGGAATCATTGGTCCAAAGTTGGAACGCTCACTCCAAATGGGGGCAAGTGTGTGTATAATGGTCGTATACCCCGCATATGGAACATGGGTGGTTTGTTCGTAAATTGGGGTTCTTACCTGGTTTCGGTGGTCGATCAGGGTTTTGGTTGGCAGGGGCATTGTTGTTATTATTTGGAGGATTGGGTGGTTGACCGCCTTGGTTCTGAGGTTGGTTGTTTCCACAGTTGCGTCCTCTTCCACGGTTTTGTTGGCCTCCTTGATTGCGTTGTGTATTCTGGTTTTGCGGTGGATTTTGCTATGCATACACTTTCCCTTGGGAAACAAGGGGATTTTGAGGTTGCGCAAGTGTTGGAGCATGCCGCGGTGGATAGTATGTGGGGGGTGCTGGAGGTGGTCCAGGTGCTGATTGTGGTTGTTGGTAAGTCTAAGCGACTGGAGGTTGTGGTGCTGTAGGCGCTGCCTATGGTGGGTAATAAGTTGTTGGGGCTTGTGAGTGAACAGGAGTATGAGTGGCATGTTGGTGGTAATACGTAGGAGGTGCTACTGGAGGTGCATAGGCTAAAGGTGCATGACTGTAACACTGTGGAGGACATGAGGGTCCATGAGTGTGATTGCAGTGTTCCATGGGAGCATACGAAGTCATAGCTCCGGAGTGAGATGTGTCCCACGAAAGGTCGGGAACAGTATTATTGCGCATAATGGAAAAGGGTTGGTTGTGTGACGCAACATGGCCAATGATGCCATCGACGGCGTGGGATGCCCCTGGCGCGTCATTTCGGGAGGAACCGCCACGGGGGGCATCAGGTAAGATGGTGTACAAGTAGCCAGACTGGGCGTAGATGAGATCAAACTGCTGGGCTTTGAGAATGGCTTCTTCTTCAGACTGGGGTCTTTCGGATGCCACATCCTTGGCAATGGATGGAAGGAGAGACTTTAGAAACCAATCTAGGAAGATACAGTCGTCTAACTTAATCTTGCATAAACTTCAACGCTTACGCCATTCATGAATGTGATCAGTGATGTGGGTGGTCGTAACGGACAGGCAACTGAAAGAACTGCAAAAAGGTCGAGGCGAGAGATGTAAAAGTGGAGTGGGTCCCGTGAGGCTGCTCAATATACCACTTAGCTGCAGAGCCAGTGAGGGTTCGTTGCAATAAGCGTAGGCGGATGGAGTCATCCACTATGGAGTTGGAGGAACACCATAGATGGAAAGACATGATGTGATTTTGGGGATCCTCCCCAGCCTTTCCCTCAAACTTAAGGATGTTTAATGGGAGTTTGGTAGGCATATGAGGCCAAGTGGGATCATGTCGGATGGGATTGTTCGTTAATCTTTCCAGGTCAGGGAGGTTGAGACTAGCCATGAATGGAAAACTGGCATAAGAATGTGACATGGTCGTCGGAGCATATGTGCTAGTGGTAGCATTGTTGATCAGGTTGCTGCCCCCAAAGTGTGAAGCAAGAATATGAGTCGTGACGGGGATGTGACCCCCAAACAGAGGTGTGGGGATCGTGTGGGAGGGGCCTGCGCCTCCAAGTGTAACGTGGGTCACAGATGGGACCGGATTGGGTCTAGTAGTCATTGGAATTGGAATAGTGACAAGGATGGTAGGTGTGGGCCCCATCGAGGGCATACCCAAGATAGGTGTTGTAGTGGTGACTATTGTGGTGGCTGGGATAAGGGTGGATGTTCCACTGACATTTCCTATGAAGAATGGGTTGGAAGTCATGCCAGCCAAGGGGCTAGATGATGCTGTGTATGTAGGGTTTTCTGATTCTTCCTCAGAGTCAGATTTGAAATGAGGGGCGTCAGAGTCGGTTGATGTGGCTCTACGCCGGGTGACGAGTGGGGTCAAGTGATGAGGCTCTACGCCTATGACAAGTGGAGTCAAGTGACGAGGATCTACGCCTGTGACGAGTGGTGTCAAGTGAACTGTGCTGCGGGGGTTCACCCTGGAAGCGTCGAGAACGTCTCGAGGACTCAATGGTGATAGATAGATAGTAAAACTAGTAGATAGTGGTGAGTGAAAATCTCAAAAACCCTAATGCAACCGAGTGTGCAGAAGCGGAGCGCAATAAAAATATGGCACTCAGGCCAACAGCAAACTCAAAACACTCACTGTAACAGCTGTGCTACGGTAAGCGAAGTGACCAAAAAAGGCGGTCAAAATACCAACAAGTAAATGACTCCTAAAATAAAAAATGGTGTACTCGCTAAACCAGGGGGAGGTAAGAGAGCATGCAAACGCCCAACTAAAATGTATGTTGGCTCTAACCAGACGTATCCTCTGCAAGGTGATGAAATCCAAGTCGGACAATACGAAAAAGTAGAACCAAATGGATAAATTTCCCCCTACCGGGAGGGACACCGGGTAAAGGAATCCTAGAAGAATGGCTACTAATATACCCCGTTCATGACACGTCCAAAAAGGTAAATCCGCAACTCCTGTTCTATCGCCGCCATAATCCCACCAGGGTAGTACAATGAGTAGGTAGCCTTCAGTTACTGAATGGATTGCGGTATTCCACTCAGGCCTTCGGAACCAGTCTTGCTACTTCGACCCTCCTAGGGGAGAGGCCTTTCCGACAAATTGGTGTATAATCGTGCCAAAAAATACTAGGGGATTTTGGTACCCTAATGGACAACAACTATGTTTCAAGTGAAAATGACTGAGGGTTGTTATTTGGATGCCTATCCCCCCTGTCCTATCTAACTACAAAGTTCTCTTATGTTCCCCAAGCGGGGTTAGAAAGTTGGTTGAGTTAAGTAAATTTTAAGGCTCACTTGTATTAAGGTGACAGAGTGTGTGCAAGTGAGATGATGTATCCAACAAAATGCCACGCTTGGGCAACTATCTATCAAATGTAAAATGCTAAAATTAAACTTGCAAATGGTGAAATTTAGCTGTAAATGCTAAAAAAATTATTTTTCAATGAAAATGCTGAAAAATCTGTAAAGTGCTACTGTGAAGCAAATAACAGAAAAACTCAAGAAGTAGCTTGGGCTGCAGGCAAAACAGGTGGTTGTCAAGGTGCAAGAAAAATCTAGGCCAAAAATGGGTTGGGAAAACTCAGAAAACAGATAGCCAGTTTCAGGCCAAAAATGGGGATATGGGTCGCGGTTGTCTGTGAGTTATCTTGCGACTATGACGCTGAAGGACGCGATCTGGATCGCGGCTGTTAGGCTGGATGACACGATCTGGATCGCGGCTGTTAGGCTAGATGACGCGATCTGTATCTCGACTGTTAGGATGGGTTCTACGATCTGGGTCGCGACTAGGGAGGGTTGTTCAGGCGGGTAGACAGCGGGAAGAGAGAAAAATCACGCGATTTGGATCGCGCGAAGGGGCTAAGAAAACGCGATCGAGGCTCAGAAGCCGAGTTGCAAATCATGAGTTTGGGGTAAATAGTCGCGATCTGGGTCGTGGGTTTGGGCTGGACAGTCGCGATCTGGATCGTGACTATGGGGTAAAAAACCTGCGCTCGACGACGCCAAAATGGTCGTCGAAAATGATGGCCGAAACTGAAAAATGGGGACTACAGGTCTTGCATAAACAACAATGGGATTGGGCTGCAAGGTACAAGCTTAAGGGTAAACCAAATCTGCAATAGTAAATCAAAATAACAACTAAAACAAGAACAAAACTAAATCTGACCAGAGATTCAAGCTAGTGGAGTCGCCAAAACTGTGGCTAGGGTTTTCACCCTAGCTTGTGCAAATGGGCACCTACTAAGGAGAATGGACTCCTTAGTAGCAGTTCAAATAAAAAGTAAATCTAAGATGCAGGATCAATAAAATTTAACCATTAACTGATAACATGTGCATGAAAGTAAATCTAAATCAAAACAGTAAAAACTAAATAACCATGAGAGATACAGTAAATAAAATTGATATTTTTGTATTAATGGGCAAACAAGGGTTTGCAATGGTGTTACCTCAAATGGTGAGGTTGATGGAGCTTGTGCAGTTGCATGGACGAGGTGCTCCAATGGTCTCTTTCTTCTCCAAGATGCTTCAAGGGTGGGAGGCTAGGGTTCTCAACAGTGATTTTGACAGCATAAGGATAGGCAAGAATGTGGATGAATAATGGGGAGCCTCTATCACCTTTTTATAGATTTTGGGTGATGGAGTATTAAAGGTATTGATAAAATGGTTTAGGGTTTCTTTTCCTCTTTCTCCCTCTTTTTTTCCTTTTTTGAATTACTTTTTTGAATTTTATTCACTTTTAATTGATTTTTGGGAATTTTGGGCCCTTTTGGAGGGTTTTTTTGGTATTTTTGAGCAAATTTAATTGTTTTGAGGAGAAAAAGATTAATTTTGGCCTTTTTGGTGACCGTTTGAAGGTTTTTTGAGGTTTTAGAGGCTCAAATGGTAGGAAAAGTGGACAAATGGGTCATGTGACTAGGGAGATGAGCTAGTGAGCATTTTTTGGGTGTTAACAAACACCTAGATATTGAGTATTGAAAACCTCCTAATGGCACCAATATACCCACTTCAAGTCCATGGATACCCTGGAAAGGTCCTATGTGATGTCTTAATGTGTCGTTCATGGATTTAGATGTATCTTTACTTCTTTTGGGACCTAAGGCCCAAGTTTACTCCCTTTACCATGTTTAAAACCCCATTATCATGCATACCTAATGCACAAAAATTTTGAATGATTCCCATATCCCCATCTGAAGGCCATAAATACCCTCAAGAAGTCATCTATCATGGTTAAGGAATCATTCCAAGACCATGATCCCTATAGTGGTCATTATAAGAGCCTAATGCCCGAGATTCCTTCACCAACCATGGTTAACACCCGGGCACCCATCCCTGGTGCTCACCAACCAATTATGGTACCCATATCCACCCTCAAAGGTCAAGGATACACTCAAGAGACGGTGTGTGGTGGTTCCTGGTGACATTCTTAGTCCTAAATGCATGGAAGCTTCTTTTAGGGCCTACTAAGGCCTATGTTTCTACCCCCTACCATGTCTATGCTGCCATGACACAATCCTAACTTACTAAAAACCTTCTTATAGAGCCCATATCCCTTCTCAGAGGCCATAGATTCCGTAGAAAGGTCTTGTTTGGTGCTTTAAGGCCTTGTCGATGTCCCTTGACCCCTAGAAGCCACTTTTAGGGCATAAGGCCCAATTTTGATCCATTATCGATGGTCAAGGAAGCATAACCTATACCAAGTGCTCAAAACCTCCCTATGGTGCCCATATCCCAACTTAGAGGTAGATGATACTCTCAATAAACTATTGGTGGTGGTCTAAGGCATGTTATTCTTCGAGTTGGATGCCTAAAAGAATAATTTAAGTCACAAGGGTTGGGTTTCCTCCCTTAACAATGTCCATGGTGCCATGACCCATCCTTGGTTCTAAAACACCTTCTAATGGTGCATGTATTTCCATTGAAAGACAAAGATTCCATAAATAACTCGTGTGTGGTGTTTTTGAGGCCTTGTTGATGGATTTTGAACCCTAGGAGCTACTTTTGGGGCCTAATGATTTAGTTTCATTGCTTAACCTTGATCCAAACCTTGAGATCATTTCCTATTTCACCAAAAAAACTAATGGTGCTAATATGCTAACTCAAAGGTGAAGATTTCTCTTGGGAGGTCATGTCTGTAGGTTCACGACATTGTTTTTGGCTCTGGATGTGCAAAATTATCCTTTAGGGACTAATGCCTAGGTTTCCTCCCATCACCTTCTTGAGGGCCCCGTGACTCATACCTTATGCTCGGAAACTCATAATGGTTCCCATATCCCCTTGGGAAGCCATTTTTTAGGTTTGAGGCGTCGATCTTGAGCCTAGATTTATGTCATCTTCATTAGGGCATAAGGCCCGAATTTTCTCCCTCAACCATGTCTAAGACCCCCAAACCTATACCTAGTAATCATACATTCCTAATATCATTAGTATCGCTACTCATAGCGAAGGATATGCTTGAGAGGTTGTGTGTAGTGGACTAAGGCATTGTTCTTGAACTTGGATGATTACATTCATATTTAGGGATTAAATCCAAGGTTCCATCCCTCAACCATGTATAGGGCCCGAACACCCATACCTAGAATCCAAGACATTAGAATGGCCACACCCATATTCATACTTGGAATCAAGGCTAGCCCCAGGAAATCCTATGTCATGGATTTAGGTTTTATTCATGGAAATGGATGAATAAATCTCCTTACCCTTGTTGTTAAGGAGAGAGGGGGTGAGGGAGGGAGGAGGGAATGGACGAAGTGGAAGAGAGAGGGGGGATTGGGTGGATAGGAAGAGGCGGGGGATTGGGTGGATAGGAAGAGATAGGGGGGGTGGGGTTATAGAGAGGAAGGGTATTTTAGGGAGAAGAAGAAAAAAAGAATGAGGGTATAAAACAACGCGTGCACGCAAGTGCGTGTGCACTAGTACGCGTACGCGTGTTTAAATTCAATTTTTTTTGCACCCTTGCAGGTTTGGTACTAGGTTTGGATTCCCAAACCTTGAGGCTCGGACTGAGTTATAGTAAAACACACCATTTTTTGTAACTTCTTGTTTTTCACCCTTCGGTCCGCATATGCTCCACTTGCGCACTACTGATGAAACTGCACACACTTGTCGAGCTCTGTGTGCAAATTCTAACTATATATTTTTTGAATAAATCTGGTTTTTTTTTCTAGTTTTAATTCATTTTTAATCGCAGTCATGTCAAATTTGTCTAAAATATAGGTCGTTTATTTTGGCTATAACTTTTGAGTGGATTACCTATTTCAAAAATGGAAAAGAACTAGCACAAGAGTAAAAGAATACCTATAAGCAAAAAAAAAAAAAAAAATGATTTATTATGTGAAGACCATAATAGGGTGGACCAATGCTCGACCATGTCATTTTAGGGTTTCACTGACTTTCCTAATTTTAAAAAAATATAAAATTAACTTTTAAAATTTTGGAAAAATAGCCCTGCACAAGATCCACCTGTTGCCTACGCCTCTACATATTTTTTTCCACATAATTTAACAATTTACATAACAAACTGGTGGACCAACGTGAACATATGCATTATGTTTTGGAGATAAAATAACATACCAATCTTAGAAAAACGACATTTTCGGGTGGTTATACCAATTTTCCATAAACAAAGGTTATATATTAAGGAATGTGATCCAATTGTCTACGTTTCATCTTTTTACACCTAATTCTAAAAAGTTTTGTAGGTACCTCTAATAATTCATTTTAATGATTAGATTTATGTTTTTCCAGCATGTCATTGCAACTAACACGTCATAACTGGGTATCATTACCTTGCACCAACCCATATGAAATGATTGATTATGAAAGCAGATTCTTCACATACAAGTAAAATCAAGGGATCTTGATGTGATATAATCATTTTGAATGATTATATTGTAAACATGGAAAATGTACTTTACTTAATAATGAGACTAACACATTAGTATTGTTATGAGTAAGGAATTATTTGGTTAGGGATAGAGGAAATATTGTATACCCCTTTCCCCAAATGGAGGTAAATGGGTATGTTACAACCACCCTCAAGTCATGTGGTTCATCTTTGTCAACAACTTATTAATCTCATGATGAGATGTCACAATCACCCAACTCCCCACCACTAGGGAAAGATTAATAAGGTATTAATAATAACAAGGACACAAATTTACTTGAAATTTTCAAATGCAATCCTAGGCTCATCTTTTCCATAGGTTTAACTAATTTACAAACTTCCTCAATTTGCCACATAGGACTACAAATGTCCACATTTTTACATAAGTAATTCACAATTTTTTCTTCTCTTCTCACACATTACAAATATATATTTTCTCACTTTTTAGTTCTTCTTATAGGAAGAGACTATATGTTTTTGTTTACCCTATTAGTTTGGATAGTGATACCAAAAAACCAAAGGTATTTTTAGAGTTTGTGAAAAATACTATTATTTTGTTTTTATTTATTCAATTTATTTTCATATGTGTTGAATTCTGACAAGACTAATTTTATTATTGACTAGATTAGATAAAAATAAGAAATAAATAATAAAAATACATACATTATGAAACGTTGACAAAGTTTATGAAATATTTATGTGAGAGTATTGTATTGATGTCACTTCATATATATATATATATATATTCCCTACCTATTCCAAAAATCTATACAACTTAAATCCATTGAAATAGTATCATTTACATATTTAATCTCCTCTTATGAAATCTTTGAACTAATTTCCAAAAACAAAATATACAATATTTATATTTTAGTTTAATATGATTTTTTAATTGACTTTAAAATTATAAAAATATTAATAAATATAATTATAGTTAGATATTTTTAAAATTAAAAAAAAAATAATAATCTAACTGAGTTTTGGATTCTGGGTTAAGGAATCAAGGAAGGCTAAACACTCATGGGGAATCCCAACAAACTTCCCCACATATCCTGGATGGTAGGTCGAGCAAGCCAAAAGATGTCTCAATGGAATTGAACCCGGGTGGATGGAATGAAATCCATCTATCTCCACCAACGAACCACTGTATCCTTACATAATGAGGATTCGTATTGGTTGTATTTTTGAATTTGATATTTTAAAATAATTTAGTATTTTAAAAAAGATTCATATATTAATAATATTAAATATTGATGTCAAAACAATACAAACAATTCAACAAACTCGTATCAATTTATTTATATTGTAATTTATATTATTGTTTTTAAAAATAAATATATTTAACTTATTTAAGTTCATTGTTTTATATTTTTTTTTCAAAAGTTGCAATATTTTTAAATATTAACATTTAATATGCAATTTCCTAATTTTTAAGATGTTTAGATATTAACATTTGATATATATTGATATGAATATAAAGTATTGTATACTAATATAATAATGTTTATTTATTTATATAAAAACTTATTTAGATTTTATTTATATTTTTAAATTAATTTTAAATATATATTTTTTTAATTCAAAATAAAGACTAAACTGTAAACCATTCTCATTTTTATATTTTTAATTTCTTTTTAATATAAAAAAAAATGACAAACTACCCATCACATGTTTCCATTATAAAATAGCTTATGTTAATAAATATTCATCTATCCCTTTTATGTGTTTCCAAGTTTTGTTTTACAAGAAAAATATAGTCCAAGGCACATACGTAACATCTCATGGTCAAAGAAAGGGTACACAATGCATGTATTCAACACTATTTCTTTCCTTCTTCATCAAGGTCAAGGTTAGGTGGTGCTTGCATTTGACTAAGTCAATGTGGGACCTAATTGTATGAACTTATATGTATTTCAAACACATCATTTATATCATTTCATCCAATCGAATGGTCTAAATGTTAAATGTTATTAATGATATTGTATATCATTTTTATATTTGATTATAGATTAATATGTCATTAATTTATATACATCAATATTAAATTAATAATAAATGAAAAAGATTAATTATTTTAAGATTTTAATTTTTATATTTATCATAATTTTTTTTATCAAAATTATAGTTTTGGTTGTTGAAAATAATATTTTTAATATACAAATAGATTCACATGATTTTACAATATTAAAATTAATATTTACAATTTTATTAATATAAAATCATTATTATGAAAATTTACAGGAAAATAACAATATATAATATAGTTGAAATTTTTGGATTAAAAATTTGTGTTATAGTTTAGAGAAGTTGATCTCTCCTGTAATGCCTTTATTGGCATTATAAATTTTAATGTAATTAAACATAGATTTTGTGACTAAACAACAAATAATCAAAGTGTAACCATAACAACATATAAGCAAAATGTAAGCATTTTGCAATAGTATCAAATAACTTAGAATTTTTAAAATTTCATTGGTGATTCACACAACATAAATTAACATCATAAATCATGTAGCAATAGCATCATATGATAATTTTACAACAACATATAAACAATTTAAAATCACAAGAAAAATACCTCGTTATAAGAATGGTGACGGAGTCCAAACTGAGCAAGCTTTCCTCTTCTTCTCCTCGAGTTGCTTCCATCTTTGTTGCCCAAAGCGGGACCACGGTTTTACCTCCCAGCCAACGAGGGGCCTAGCCGGCTCCCTAGCCCCAGGAAACCATTAAACTGTCCCATCCAAATGGCCTCCTGACCCTCCGTGCCCGAGACCCCCAGAGAACAGAACAGTGATGCACCAGTAGGCTATGTATCAAATCTTCCAAGAGTTCTCAAACTCTTCCAACTCTTCAAAACTTCTCATACCCCAAAATACCCAAAATTCTCCATCCTAGAATACTCTCACCAAAATAATCTTCAAGAGAAAAAGAACCTCCCTCCTTCCACTCTCAAGTCTCATATTTATATCAAAAATCCTCATCCATCAATAAATTCCCATAAATAATAGTCATCAATCAATAAATTCATTTTCTCCAAAAAAATAGAAATTTGATTTAAATAATTAAAATATTAATAAACATAGATGCAAAGTCTCACTTGTCATGCTCCCATATTAATGCAACTATGACAACCAATTTCTAAAAATTTGTGCAAATCCTATCTATCCATTTATTTATATTATCCTTTCATTCATAAGTCAAATAAGATATTTTCATATACTATATTATATTATGACATATTTTATTTTATATGTATATAATTATATATGTTATTTAATAATCCAATCAATTTATATAAATCTAAATCATTTTAAACAAGTCAACAAACTCATACTTTAAACACACAAGTAATGCTTTCATCAATTCGTCAACCAAGTTACTAATAGATAATATAATCATATTAATTTATTCATTGATCGACCAATCATAGTAATGTAATCACGAATTGACGTATGCATGGCCAGTGCACACGTCTTAAACGTGCGTACTAATAATCACATTTAATGCTCCTAATAAATCATTATTACATCCTCTCAAACAACATATAGAAGAACAATTAAACACTGCATCATTCATCATTCATAATCATTCATACAGAAACAATAAGACAAAATTAGATAAACATAACGGTGAAATCAAACATATAATCATGATGGTTAATAACAATCAAGAACACCATCCAATCCATCATTGGTACCATCCATCACATTAGTAATCCAGCCCCTTAATCACCACTACTTCCATCTCCTGACCTCACCATCCCGTCCTCTGCTGCAATATACTGTGGCGTCAACTGCACAACCTAACCACATATAGAACCCGTAAGCGGAAGTGTCGATCGACCACATCGACCAAGCTTCCCCAGCAGGAATCCGCTAGTCGTCATCACATGTCTAGGGGAGTGCGCTACACAAACCTCCCACGACTCCAGGTTTCGGGGGATAAACGATGGGAAATTCCTCCACCCCCCCAATAGTACTAGGGTCAACACCCTACATCAACCATACTGTGCCATCACTGTTCTAAGGGGTCTCGTCATTGAAAAACCACTTTGGGAAAGTCACAATTCCTGTCAAAACTCACACTCACCCACAAGTCATAGAAATATTGGAATTCACAATTAAATAGCATGAAATTTGATATAACATCATTATGCTCATGATGTTTAATACATCTTGTGCCCCTTGGCAATATAGGAATCCGCCTATCTCATAGCCAATTAACATGTGGAATAGTTCATCATTAACATGAAACATATATAAAGCCATACCCAACTCTTTCAAGTGTTAATTCATTTCACTAATACAACATTTACAAATAATCATGTAAGTACTTTTGCAAACAACTAAATTAGCATACCTCATATGGATATTCTATATTCAATTTTGAATGTCCAAATGAAATAACATATTCATTGTCATCAATAAATTAAAACAGTATATTCCATTTACTGTCCACACATAGGGAGTCCATATATTCACATAGCAATAGTCTTACTCAACTTAGATGAGTCTAACATATAATAAACAAATGAAAATGTTAAGCTAATTCACATTAGAGTTTTAATTACTAAGTGTGCAAATATGGGGCATTACATCTCCTCTCACACTAGTTAGGGTGGAATCTTTCACCACCGACACTAGTCACAAATGCAAGGGGCACATCACCCAAGTTTAAAAGCCTCAAGAGCTCTCCAATTCCAAAATACAATAGTCAATTTTCTTTTCCAATAAGTGCCCTCACCCTTCTTTTATAAATCTTCATTCATCCTTCTAGAGTTTTTTCTCTCAAAAATATCAATAAAATATTAATAAATATTATTTTCTTGAGAGAATGATCATTTGAGACACATTAACTTCCTCTCTACTGTTATTTTTGGCTTCATGAATAGTTTGATCTTCCTTGGAATTTGAATTAGGAGATGCCTCCCTTGTTTAGTGGGAGTTACAACTCGTTTGGGCCCACCTACCACCTCATGCGTCTTCCTTGGGGAGTTACACTTCTCTAGTGCTCCCTCATTAGTTATTTTTAGCTTGTGGAATATCATCATTGCCCTATGCCTTGATTTGAGGAGATTCTTCCTCATTTGGTGGGAGTTACAACCCACTTGGACTCCTTCCTCCACTAATGCGCCCATCCTAGCTATTTTTAGTCAGTGGTGAGTAACACTCTCAAGATGCCTTCTTTATGAGCTCCCTTCCATCTGTCAAACCTTCTCAGGCCCACAATTCCTTCTCTAATGCCCCCTCCTTGTCCAATGTTTCCCTATTCATAAATATTGGACACCATACTTTAAAATTTTGTGACCCACATCACCCCCTTAACAATTTCGCATAACCCTTACAAAGTGACTAGGCCATGGAATTCCAAATTTAATTATTTTTCTCTCGAATGGTTAAAAATCAAAATTTGGGGACATTATGTTTGAAGACTCTCAAATTGTAACTTTTTGAGTATCCTCAAAAGTAATTTATATGTTTAATTTATGTAAAGAGGATATAATCCCACATTTTCCAAGGCAAGTAGGTGATTTGATGATAGATAAGAGGTGTTGTTGGGGCTTTTTGGATGGAGCTTCCAAGGCATGGAGCATAAATGTGGACCAGGAGGCATTTTGTATTTGTCTGATACACACTAGTTTATGTTCAAAGAAAACAGTGGACAGAAAACAAATAATATAACATAATTCCTGGCATTAAAATGTCGCCTCAAAAAAGCTTATGACCCGGGGATAAGAGAATTGCAAATATTTGGTGATTTATCTTTAGTGGTGAAATGGATGTAGAGGTCCCTACAAATCTTCAATACATACTTAATGGTTGTCGCCACACACCTGAAGAAAATTGCTTCAGTTTTCACGAAGTTCTCTATCACTCACCTCTTTTGGGAACTAAATCAATTAGTTAATTCACTTTGAAAGGCATGTCTCAATATGTTCTCGAGAATATAGTTGGCAGTGGAAACAAATGGGGACGAGATCATCAAGTCCTAACATAACAGTCACTTTGATTTACATTTTTTTAAGGAGTTCGTGGGAAATGATGACTACAATTATAAATTCGAACCTTTTTTTTTTTCCTTTTGAGGACAATAATTTACATAACTTGTTATATGATAAAAATATAAGGAAAAATAGTTAAATATATGCAAGAAGACAAGCACGGGATATGAGAAGTTAGTATTATTGCTAGATATTAGGAGACAATGAGGATACCACTATCTTTTAATTTTGGATGTGTTACATATTTTTATATTTTTACAGTAATAAAAATATTTGGTTTTTTTTTAAATAAAAAATAAAAAATTTATTTGAGCTAATATTTTTATAAAGTAAAATTTCAGGATCGAATGTGAACCCGATCCCATCCTATTCGTAAAGGCTTGCGTGCCAGTGTTCTAACGTATGAAAGAAAAAAAAATCCATTACACTAATGTCTAATTTTATGCTAAAATGTAATTATGCTAAAATCAATACATTAATAAAGCTTTTAAAAAATTATTACAAATTTTTTAATTTTCATAATACAAATAATTAAATTCAATACTTAATTATAAAAACAATTTTTTATTAAATATATATCAAAAATTTAAATTTAAAAAAAAAAAACTTTCAAACATTTTATATATATATAAAACTTTGTAACAACTCTATTAACTACATGCTAGGAAACCATCGCAATTATGCTAACATGCTTATAAATATAACGATTGCGCTTACATGCTTATAAATATACATTAGAGTTTAAAGCTAAAAATTAAACTAAGCACATAATCTATTTTTTAACTAATTTAAAATTTTAAAAAATTGAACATTATTGTTTATTTTCATATATAAATTCACTAAACAAATACTTTCAAAATTCAACATTATTATTTATTTTACATATATAAATATAATAAAATAAGTGTTCAGCCCTATGTAACAAGCCTGCTCACTACATGCCAACAAACCATTACAATCATGCTCACATACTAGCGATATAATTCTTTGTCATTTTCAATTAATAAGCAACCCATAAGTGTTAGATTTAGTAAAAGGAAGGTACAAGTTTCAAATTTAGTAAAAGGAAGGTAGGTGATTTGGTAGGTGTATTCTAAATATTCTATGTTTTCAATCTTTTTTTTAATATATTTTTCGTAAATTTTAAAAAAAATTATTGATAAAATATAAAATTTAGAATAAATAGACTACTCCAATCAAGTGTGAATGAGACTAGTGCAATTGTATGTTCATGTGATTTTGATGGTATTTAAATACTCCTCATTGTGTGATAACTTAGTTAAAAGACAACAATAAGTTATGTTATTATAGATAACAATTCAAAAAATAACAATTAATTAAACATACAAATTCAATACCAAGCATAAACTCCATCATGTAATTATGAAACAAATTATTATTTTTTTTTCAAAATTATAACTCTTTTTCTTTATTATTTTTAATCTAAACAATAATTCTAAAATAACTAAAAATTAATACCCTAATTTTATACTTGGTCAATCCCACTAAAATCATCAAATTAACCTCCTCAATTGTCAATTGAGTGTAGATCGGGTGGTTGGGATGGGAGGAATGTTGTTGTCCTCTCCACCTGGGTTCAAATCTCGCTTTGTGACACTTGCTCCTTGGGAGCCAACTTTACTATGTAATGATTGTAATGATGGCCATACCTTGATTCTCCGGAATAACGAGTGTTGGAAATTTCCCAATAGATGTAGTCCTCTAACAAATAGTAAACCATCATTTGAAAAAAAAAAAATTAACCTCCTCAATCAATCTCCTCGAACACTTTGAAATAGAATGAATCAAACACAAATCTATTCCTTCTCACATATGCATATATAACTTATATGCATACCCCTTATGCTAAAACTGGAACTTTATTACACACAATTCAATGACACACTCGACCCTAGAATGTAAGTTATGAAAAGTCAACCATGCCCCTATCCTAAGACCAACCATGTTCCTTAAAATAATAAAGATTTACACTTTCGACCTCTAGTTTAAAGGTTCTTTCTCCATCTCAAACCAACCAATTTTAAAATAAAAATCACAATCAATCACAAATCAATTTTTAAATATTACTTAACACCAAAACCGACCACCTTCAACCTTCAATTTATGTGCTTCATCTTTGTGAGGAACTTATCAATCTCAACAACACCCTCAAGTTATGTGCTTCATCTTTTACACCAACTTATCAATCTCATGATGAAATGTCGTAATCACCCAACTCCACAGTGGACACAATTATCAATTTATGTAAATAATATACCAAAATGATTAAAACCCTCAAGTCATGTGCTTCATCTTTGACACCAACTTATCAATCTCATGATGAAATGTCGTAATCACCCAACTCCACAATGGACACAATTATCAATTTATGTAAATAACATACCAAAATTATTAAAATTCGCATGTGCTAAGCCCTCGAAATATTCGTTTAAATACAAAACACATGTTCTTCACATATACGACAAAGTATAGATTATCAAAGGATTCATGGGTTTTTAATTTCGAGGTAGACATTTAATAATTGGCAACATTTACGAGTTTCAATATATGGACCTACTCAATAATTATATCTAACATATATTAATATCATTAAAATAATTTATTAAACAATAATGGTATATTATGAAAAAATTTAGGGGTAAGATTTAGCTATGAATTAATTTTTGATGTTTTTTTCCAAAAAAATTAATATTTTTTCTAAAATGATTCACTCAAATTCTACACTATATATTTTTAACTCCAAGTATAGTTAAATTTCTCCAAAAATTCTATAAAATCTCTATAACATAAATATTTACAAAAATATTGTCAAACATTTTAAGGCTGAAAATTTGAGAAAAATATGAATCCTTAAAATTTTCCCTGCCTAAATTTTAAATAAAAATCATCATAAAAAAAATAAATTCATATATATAATGAAAAATGATTACAAGTTCCAGGGTTGGCAGGTGCGGGGGGAGTAATTCTAGACTCCTTGGGGAACAAGCAGAAAGACTTCGCCTGGGGCATTGGGAGAAGACCAACAATGCAACAGAATGGTTAGGACTCAACAAAGGACTGGAGATTGCAACCAGCTTGGGAATCAAGAAACACACTATTCTTGGTGACTCTCTAGTCATAATAAGAGAAGCGAGGCGAATTATAGCAAATCGGAAAGATCCCTTCTCTAAAACGCATCTTCTGCTTCAATGCATCAGTAATGAATTCCATGAGCTCACCTTCCTTCATATTCTCCGAGGATTGAACGAGAAGGCAGACAAGATGGCGAATATTGGTGTCGAGCTTGATTATGGCACTCTAAGGCTAGATGAAGATAACTTGGAAAACACATGGATCCCTTAATTCTACAACTGGTTTTTAACTAGATTAATGGATACTTCTCATTTAATGGGCATCTCTCATTTAATTAGCCTCATTATTAAAAAAAATTGGGACTTCTCCCATGGAGATATGATGGCCTTTCCCCTCCTTGATAGCGCCCTTCGGATGCATGGAGTTAATGCTGCTCAGAGCCCTGACAACTGGCTGGCATGTGAGCTCCTCGGTTTGATTAAATTCCCCTCCCAGGCCTCCCTTAGATCTCATTCTTCTTCTCTCTATCATTTCGACGCTCTCTCTGGTCAGAATTTGTTATTGGTATGGTGGAACGGACTCTTTGTTGGTAAGGAAATGGCTCACCATGGAGCTGGAAGTGGAAAGGAGCACTACTGTCATGGCGGTGGGCGTTACTAGGGGAATGTGAAACCTCCCTGTGGGAATTGCTGCAATTTGAGACGCGGCCTTAATGCGGGGTGTGGCAAGGGCGCATAGCATGAGGAAATGTGGGGGGACTCTGCAGAATTGGAAAGCCATCCAGGAATTGGACCCTGTCGAAGGCATGCAGGAACCGGAAACGTAGTCGGCCAAGATGGAAATCGCAGTATCTCCACATTTGAGGTGGAGTTCTTAGATCGTCTGAAGGATCTGGAGCTGCAAATGAGTATGGTGCATGGAGACAACATCGAATTCAAGAAGGTAATCTCTCAAATGTATAACTTTGCAACTGCTTCTCAAATTGAGATTAAAGATCAGTATTCTCGAATGGCTGCAAAGATAGAGCAGTTAGAAGAAACCTTGGGTCTGGCCTACCCCCGCAAGGTTCGGAAGCCCAAAGTAACTGACAGTGAGCTTGTAGATATCAACCGAAAGATGGAGAAGTTGAAGAAGTTCATGGCTTCAGCTGGCAACTTCGTAGATCTGAGCACTGAAAAGAACAAGGCCACGGAAGCTGCAGAAGCGGCCATGGATGTTGGACCTAACTAGCTCCGAAGTCTTGAGTCGGCTCTATAGTTGTTTTGCTTTCTATGTTTTATAGTATTATGCACAGACTCTCTGTTTCTCTCAGTTTAGGCTCTAAGCTATATGAAGGCTCCTGGACGGGCATAATGACCAATTTTGTATAAGGCAGACTTTCAGTAATGTTTTGCTTCTGCATATTCCTCCTAGAACAGTTTGTTAGATGTTATAGCTTTAGTAGGACAGATAGGTATCATGTTAAATTTCAACTGAATCTTGATGAACTTGGATTGATGATTGATTTCCTCTTATGAGAACAATCTGATCAATATTTTTGATGTAACCCTTTTTTTTAAATATAATCAGTGCTCTTAGCCATTTCCGTTAAAAAAAAAATGATTACAAGTTTTAAAAAAATAATACCATAATAAAGTGAAAGTTTGAATTTTTTAATATATAAAATTTTAAATATAATAATTTGAATTTTTTTTATTTAAATTAAACTAAAAACTTCATATATAAAATACTATATTAATCTAAATACGCACTAAAAAAATTCTACCACATAATAATCCATATCCAAAAAATTTGTTATATATCCTAATTCAAATTGTTAAAAGAAAATCAACTTATACGAAGATGCAATACTTCAATAAAAACACCATATTAAATAACTACTCTCTTAATCTAAAATTTAAGAAGATGAAAATATGATAAAATCAATCTTATTCGTAGATGAGAATATAAATTTGATCAAATCAATAACTTATAAGTAGATGAGAGTATAAATGGAAGTAGTTTAAAAGTTATGTGATTTGAATTTTTTTTTTGTAATTTTTAATTATTAAAATTATATTTTTAAATGTATAAATAAGTTTAATACTTTCAAAATAGTTTTAGTATATTTTGATTATATAATTTTAATAACTTATATTTACTTTTTTCATTATTCTTCATAATTTTTTAGAAGATTTTAGATAAAAATAATTAAAAATATATAATTGAAAAACATATAAATTATAATATGTTTAAACTACATATAAATCTTGATATAAAATAAACCTGAAAATTGAGTTTTTTTTAAAATAAAAAACTTCATCGATTATGAATCAAAGATATATCCATGAACTCAACCACATTATTACAATATAAATCCATTGAATGGAAATGAAAATATAAATGCAAATTAAGAATATAAATCCATTGAATGTAAATGAAAAAAATAATCTAAGGCAATCATTCAAACATTCTCGATCAAGAATTAAGGTGTTGAAGACTAAGTTACTTAGAATTAAGGTGTTGAAGACTAAGTTACTTAGAATTAAGGTGTTGAAGACTAAGTTACTTAGAATTTAAGAATTGAAGATTAAGTTACTTATGTTAAAACACAATAATGGAATTGGACATCAAAGTTTCATCGTCTACACAAGTAAGTATAACAAAAATAGGGTGTGATCATACTAGCATTAATGCACTGGATCCCATCAGAACTCCATAGTTAAGCACGCTTGGGCTAGAGTAGTACTAGGATGGGCTAATGTTGCACCCTAGAGTAGTACTAGGATGGGATTCTGAATTAGTTGTTGGTTCCATTCCGGTCTCGTTAAGTGAAGGCACTAAATCTCCTGCCCTTCCATCTGATAATACCTTGCTCCGACATCACACTAGATTGACAAGAAATCATGCTAGAGCTCATTGAAAATTGAAAGCATTCAAGGTTAAAATCGATGTGGACAATTTCATCTTAGGGAAGGATGTTGATCTTGACCGTGTGGAAACTCTTGCTCACAGAGCTATTGTCGGTAAGCTTGAGAATATAAAACTAACGAGAATGGATATCAAAGACTTGGTCTTTAAGAAATAGAAGCCAAAAATCAACTATTGTCCTTCCATTCAGTTTCTTCCTAAAGGTTGGTTTTGCTTTGTATTTATGGATGAGAAAAATGATGTAAAAATCATTTCTCATTATTGGGTCATGGGCCAGGGCTCTTTGATCCTGTGGTAATGGTGCAGTAATTTTAATCCGGACAAGGAGAAAGTAAGCACTAAGCACCTGTGGCTTCTCTTACCTGGCCTGTCGATGCAATTTTGGTCCAAGGATATTCTAGTCAATCTAGCCAATCACCTGGGGAAATTCATCGACATTGATGAGAAGTCTCTATCAATGTTGATAAAACAATGACATCAGTCATGGTTGAGTTTGATGTATCTAGTGGTCTCCCAAATGAGTTCGAAACCAAATGGGGAGATTTGGTGTTCAATCAAAGATTACACTATAAAAATATCCCCTTTTGTTGTCATATGTGTAGAAGGGCGGTCATTTCTACCAAGGATGCCCTAAAACTTGTAAGGGGTTGATAGCATATGACTTGGAGAATGGTTTAGAATTGGGGGTTTCTCCTAGGCACAATAGGGGTTTCGGTCGTGGATCAAAAATTCCAGTGATCATGGAGAACAATCATCAATTATCTCCTACACTGGTGTCTAGACCATCACATGTTTGTGAAGGTATGGAAGAGACCCTTTCCCCCACTTTTTATGAGGGTTTAAAATATATTGAATTAGATTACATTCAATAATTTGAAAAACAATATAATTCTTCCTTATTAGAGAAGGGTTATGTGATTCTTCCATGTAATCTCCTAGAATCGGGGTTTGATATTCCTCCACTTAGCCATAGTAACTCTCCTCCAGAAGCGGCCTCTGTGATTCTTTTTAACTCTAGGACCTCCGTGGAACCCCCTCTGGATGAAATCGATCCCTCTGGTCCTATTGATTACGGAGTCCTCCACTCCACTAGGGTTGATCCTTGTACTTCAAATCCTGGTTCCTACACTCTAATTGAAGGTTCCTCTTTTAGTGATAATCCTGTAGGGATCAATTTGGAAAAAACCCTTTTAGAAATTTTCTCAAATTTTCCATCCAATAGGAATGATTCCATTCCTATCAACTCCATTAGACATCAAAACGTCACTATTCGTGCCAAAAACAAAAATAAAGGCAAATCTAAAAACCATGGCTATCTTGAAGAGCAGAGTCTATCTGATTACATTCCTATTTCAATTAGATTGGCCCTGAAGCCTCCAATAAGCTATCCAATGATGTTTGTTTGAATCCAGAGCCCTTAGAGAGCATCAGCCCTTAAACAGGGTTTCTCAATGATCATATTGTCCCTAAATATCATAGGTTTTGGGGGAGCCTAAAAAATCACAGCACTCAAGAGACTTTTAGTCAAATCGAATCCGGATATTATCCTTTTCCAAGAGACAATGTATCAAGGTTTTAGTGCTTGTGAAATTCTTCTAAATCTTTTTCCTAGATGGAAGGTTTCTGCCATAGACGATGTTGGTTTATCAGGAAGTTTAGCTTCCACGTGGAACCCTATGAAGGTGGAATTTAAGTCCTTTCATACCTATGCAAGGTTGTTGATTGAAGGGAGGATTAAGGGTTTTGACAGATCCTTGAAAATTCTTAAATGCTATGCTCCATATAAGGATCAACAATTGTTCTAGGATGATGTGGATTCTAGTCTTATCATTCATGATCTGAACATTATTTTGGTAGTTGACCTTAAATTCATTATGAATTCTTCTGAATACTGGGGCAACCACTTGAGACCATATCCATTATCATATTACTTTCATTTTTTTTTAGAAAAACCATCTGGTTGATCTCTCTCCTTCCAAGATAGTACTGACTTGGATAAATGGTAGAGATGGTATTCCGGCTGTCAGCAAGGGACTTGATCGCTTCATGATTGCGGAAGATCTAGCGAACTCCCTAAATCGGTACAGAACATGGGTTATCAACTCCACCATCTCTAATCATTCACTGATTTTCCTCCAAGTCGATAAGAGCCTTGGTTTCTTCCACACTCCCTTCAAGTTTAATCAATATTGGATGAAAGATATGGATTTCTTCCTTTTCATTAGATAAAATTTGAGTCTTATTGCCACTGATAGTGGGGTAGATACTATGAGAAAAATGTGTTTCAAGCTGCAAAAACCGAGAAGCCTAGTGATTAAGTGGGAAAAATATAAGTAAAAATCCCTATCCCAGGATCTCTGTATTTTGGAGGAGAGATTAGATAAGTTGTATGAAGACAATTTTGGTCCTCTTTTTGAGTCTATTAAAAATGAAATTCGGCTATTGGAAGATCATAAGGCCTATATATTAAAGATTGAAGAAGACTCTTGGTGCCTTAAGAGCAAAGCTAGCTTAGGGAGACAACAATACAATTTTTTTTCAAAATTATGCTAATTATAGGAGGAATATAAATAGTATTTGGAATCTAAAGGAAGAGAATGGCAATAGGATCTCATCTCAAAGTGATTTGGGAAGGTTTGCTTCTATGTATTTCTTCAAGTTGTTCAAAGAACCGGGCCATAATAATATCACTCCTCAAATTAAGGTCCTTAGAAACTTCCCTTGTTTTTTCTCTGAAGAAGATGGTCAAAACATTGGCAGACCTGTTACTATCCAGTAAATTGAGAATATTCTTTAACAGGCTGCTAAAGATAAAAGTCCCAGGCCGGATGGATGGCTTGCAGAACTGTTCTTAAAATTTCTTGACATTATGGCTTGCAGAATATTCTTGAAAAGGTGATTTCCAAAGAAAATTTTGGGTTCTTGTCCTCAAGGCAAATTTTGGAAGCAGTTGGAGTCACTCAAGAGTGTCTCCACTCTATTAAAGTTAAGAACGTAGAAGCCCTTATTCTTAAAATGGACTTGGTTAAGGCATATGATAAGGTAAATTGGGATTTTCTTCGACTGCTAATCCTCCATATTGGTCTTCCCCTTTTGGTTGTTGACTGGATCATGGTCTGCGTTACTTCTACAAATCTTGTTGTCTTGATTCATGGATTTCCCTCCAACAAGTTCAACTGTACCAGGCAACTGAGGCAAGGATGTCCTCTGTCTCCTTTATGTTTTCTCTTAGTTATTGAAGGATTAAGCAGGTTAATATCTTCTGCCAGGGAGGAGGGTAAAATATATGGAATCAATGTTTCATCCACTTTATTTATCACACACTTATTGTTTGTAGATGATGTGATTATCTTTGGTAAAGGGGCCCTCGGAGAATGGCCTATTTTTTCAGATATCATTTCTTTGTTCTGCAATGCAACAAGTATGGAGGTTGGTAGATCTAAATCTTGTTTTGTGAAGAATGTTGTATGTGAAATTTCTTTGAGTCAAATTTTAGAGCTTCTTCCTTACAAAATTGAGGACCTTGGCTCAGGTTTGATGTGCTTGGGATTCAGACTTAAAGAAAACAACTACAAGACTTTTGAATGGACCTGGTTGGTCCAAAAAATTGGAAAGAGGATAAGCCATTGGGGCTTCAGATATTTATCATTGAGTGGCACAGTTACATTGATTAGATCGGTTCTGAAAAGAATACCTGTCTATTGGTGCTTGCTTGCCAAGATCCCCTCATTCATACTGGGATCAATCATAAAAGGTTTTTTCAAATTCCTTTGGTCCAAATCTGCAAATCAGAGGAAATATCATCTTGTTAAGTGGGAAAGGATGTCCTTCATACCCTTCCTAAAGAATTAGGAGGATGGAACATAAAAAATCTTCAATGGTTTAGTATGGCACTAAGTTTAAAAAAAATTTGGAGTGAGATCCTAAAAGCTAAGTACTTGAAGAGGAAGTCTCTTTTGCAGTGGATAATATGTCCAAACCATTCGATGAATAGTGTCTCTAGTTTTTGGAATGGTTTTCTTCATGCTCTGCCATGGATCACAAGAAATCTGTCTTAGAAGGATGGAAGTGGAAAAAAAAATCCATTACACTAATGTGTAATTTTATGCTAAAATGTAATTTGATGTAGTAAATCAATACATTAATAAAGCTTTTAAAAAATTATTACAAATTTTTTAATTTTCATAATACAAATAATTAAATTCAATACTTAATTATAAAAACAATTTTTTATTAAATATATATCAAAAATTTAAATTTAAAAAAAAATACTTTCAAACATTCTCTATATATATAAAACTTTGTAACAACTCTATTAACTACATGCTAGGAAACCATCACAATTATGCTAACATGCTTATAAATATAACGATTGCACTTACATGCTTATAAATATACATTAGAGTTTAAAGCTAAAAATTACACCAAGCACATAATCTATTAGTATTTTTTAACTAATTTTAAATTTTAAAAAATTCAACATTATTGTTTATTTTCATATATAAATTCACTAAACAAAAACTTTCAAAAATTCAATATTATTATTTATTTTACATATATAAATATAATAAAATAAGTGTTCAGCACTATGTAACAAGCCTGCTCACTACATGCCAACAAACCATTACAATCATGCTCACATACTAGCGATATAATTCTTTGTCATTTTCAATTAATAAGCAACCCATAAATGTTAGATTTAGTAAAAGGAAGGTACAAGTTTCAAAATTAATAAAAGGAAGGTAGGTGATTTGGTAAGTGTATTCTAAATATTCTATGTTTTCAATTTTCTTTTTAATATATTTTTCGTAAATCTTTAAAAAAATTATTGATAAAATACAAAATTCAGAATAAATAGACTACTCCAATCAAGTGTGAATGAGACTAGTGCAATTGTAGGTTCATGTGATTTTGATAGTATTTAAATACTCCTCATTGTGTGATAATTTAGTTAAAAGACAACAATAAGTTATGTTATTATAGATAACAATTCCAAAAATAACAATTAATTAAACATACAAATTCAATACCAAGCATAAACTCCATCATGTAATTATGAAACAAATTATTATTTTTTTTTCAAAATTATAACTCTCTTTCTTTATTATTTTTAATCTAAACAATAATTCTAAAATAACTAAAAATTAATACCCTAATTTTATACTTGGTCAATCCCACTAAAATCATCAAATTAACCTCCTCAATTGTCAATTGAGTGTAGATCGGGTGGTTAGGATGGGAGGAATGTTGTTGTCCTCTCCACCTGGGTTCAAATCTCGCTTTGTGACACTTGCTCCTTGGGAGCCGAATTTACTATGTAATGATTGTAATGCTGGCCATACCTTGATTCTCCGGAATAACGGGTGTTGGAAATTTCCCAATAGATGTAGTCCTCTAACAAATAATGAACCATCATTTGAAAAAAAAAAATTAACCTTCTCAATCAATCTCCTCGAACACTTTGAAATAGAATGAATCAAACACAAATCTATTCCTTCTCACATATACATATATAACTTATATACATAACCCTTATGCTCAAACTTGAACTTTATTACACACAATTCAATGACACACTCGACCCTAGAATGTAAGTTATGAGAAGTCAACAATGCCCCTATCCTAAGACCAACCATGTTCCTTAAAATAATAAAGATTTCGACCTCTAGTTTAAATGTTCTTTCTCCATCTCAACCAACCAATTTTAAAATGAAAATCACAATCAATCACAAATCAATTTTTAAATATTACTTAACACCAAAACCGACCACCTTCAACCTTCAATTTATGTGCTTCATCTTTGTGAGGAACTTATCAATCTCAACAACACCCTCAAGTCATGTGCTTCATCTTTGACACCAACTTATCAATCTCATGATGAAATGTCGTAATCACCCAACTCCACAATGGACACAATTATCAATTTATGTAAATAATATACCAAAATTATTAAAATTCGCATATGCTAAGCCCTCGAAATATTCGTTTAAATACAAAACACATGTTCTTCACATATACGACAAAGTGTAGATTATCAAAGGATTCATGGGTTTTTAATTTCGAGGTAGACATTTAATAATTGGCAACATTTATGAGTTTCAATATATGGACCTACTCAATAATTATATCTCACATATATTAATATCATTAAAATAATTTATTAAATAATAATTGTATATTATGAAAATTTTAGGGGTAAGATTTAGCTATGAATTAATTTTTGATGTTTTTTTCCAAAAAAATTAATCATTTTTTCTAAAATGATTCACTCAAATTCTACATTATATTTTTTTTACTCCAAGTATAATTAAATTTCTCCAAAAACTCTATAAAATATCTATAACATAAATATTTACAAAAATATTGTCAAACATTTTAAGGCTGAAAATTTGAGAAAAATATGAATCCTTAAAATTTTCCCTGCCTAAATTTTAAATAAAAATCATCATAAAAAAAAAAAAATCATATATATAATGAAAAATTATTACAAGTTCCAGGGTTGGCAGGTGCGGGGGGAGTAATTCTAGACTCCTTGGGGAACAAGCAGAAAGACTTCGCCCGAGGCATTGGGAGAAAGACCAACAATGCAACAGAATGGTTAGGACTCAACAAAGGACTGGAGATTGTAACCAGCTTGGGAATCAAGAAACTCACTGTTCTTGGTGACTCTCTAGTCATAATAAGAGAAGCGAGGCGAATTATAGCAAATCGGAAAGATCTCTTCTCTAAAACGCATCTTCTGCTTCAATGCATCAGTAATGAATTCCATGAGCTCACATTCCTTCATATTCTCCGAGGATTGAACGAGAAGGCAAACAAGGTGGCGAATATTGGTGTCGAGCTTGATTATGGCACTCTAAGGCTCGATGAAGATAACTTGGAAAACACATGGATCCCTTAATTCTACAACTGGTTTTAACTAGCTTAATGGATACTTCTCATTTAATGGGCATCTCTCATTTAATTAGCCTCATTATTAAAAAAAATTGGGACTTCTCCCTTGGAGATATGACGGCCTTTCCCCTCCTTGATAGCGCCCTTCGCATGCATGGAGTTAATGCTGCTCAGAGCCCTGACAACTAGCTGGCATGCTAGCTCCTCGGTTTGATTAAATTCCCCTCCCGGGCCTCCCTTGGATCTCATTCTTCTACTCTCTATCGTTTCGACGCTCTCTCTGGTCAAAATTTGTTGTTGGTATGGTGGAATGGACTCTTTGTTGGTAAGGAAATGGCTCACCATGGAGCTGGAAGTGGAAGGGAGCACTACTGTCATGGCGGTGGGCGTTACTAGGGGAATGTGAAACCTCCCTGTGGGAATTGCTGCAATTTGAGACGCGGCCTTAATGCGGGGTGTGGCAAGGGTGCATAGCATGAGGAAATGTGGGGGGAATCTGCGGAATTGGAAAGCCATCCAGGAATTGGACCCTGCCAAAGGCATGCAGGAAACGGAAATGTAGTCGGCCAAGATGGAAATCGCAGTATCTCCAAGTTTGAGGTGGAGTTCTTAGATTGTCTGAAGGACCTGGAGCTGCAAATGAGGATGGTGCGTGGAGACAACATCGAATTCAAGAAGGTAATCTCTCAAATGTATAACTTTGCAACTGCTTCTCAAATTGAGATTAAAGATCAGTATTCTCGAATGGCTGCAAAGATAGAGCAGTTAGAAGAAACCTTGGGTCTGGCCTACCCCCGCAAGGTTCAGAAGCCCAAAGTAACTGACAGTGAGCTTGTGGATATCAATCGAAAGATGGAGAAGTTGAAGAAGTTCATGGCTTCAGCTGGCAACTTTGTAGATCTGAGCACTGAAAAGAACAAGGCCACGGAAGCTACAGAAGCGGCCATGGATGTTGGACCTAACTAGCTCCGAAGTCTCGAGTCGGCTCTATAGTTGTTTTGCTTTCTATGTTTTATAGTATTATGCACAGACTCTCTGTTTCTCTCAGGTTAGGCTCTAAGCTATATGAAGGCTCCTGGACGGGCATAATGGCCAATTTTGTATAAGGCAGACTTTCAGTAATGTTTTGCTTCTGCATATTCCTCCTAGGACAGTTTGTTAGATGTTATAACTTTAGTAGGACAGATAGGTATCATGTTAAATTTCAGCTAAATCTTGATGAACTTGGATTGATGATTGATTTCCTCTCATGGAAACAATCTGATCAATCTTTTTGATGTAACCCTTTTTTTTTAAATATAATCAGTGCTCTTAACCATTTCCGTTAAAAAATAATAATATCATAATAAAGTAAGAGTTTAATTTTTTTAATATATAACATTTTAAATATAGTAATTTTGAATTTTTTTAATTTAAATTAAACTAAAAACTTCATATATAAAATACTATATTAATCTAAATCCGCACTAAAAAAATTCTACCACATAATAATCCATATCCAAAAAAATTTGTTATATATCCTAACTTAAATTGTTAAAAGAAAATCAACTTATACGAAGATGCAATACTTTAATAAAAACACCATATTAAGTAACTACTCTCTTAATCTAAAATTGAAGAAGATGAAAATATGATAAAATCAATCTTATTGGTAGATGAGAATATAAATTTGATCAAATCAATAGCTTATAAGTAGATGAGAGTATAAATGGAAGTAGTTTAAAAGTTATGTGATTTGATTTTTTTTAATCACATTGTAATTTTTAATTATTAAAATTACATTTTTAAATGTATAAATAAGTTTAATACTTTCAAAATAGTTTTAGTATATTTTGATTATATAATTTTAATAATTTATATTTACTCTTCTCATTATTCTTCATAATTTTTTAGAAGATTTTAGATAAAAATAATTAAAAAAATATAATTGAAAAACATATAAATTATAATATGTTTAAACTACATATAAATCTTGATATAAAAGAAACCTGAAAATTGAGTTTTTTTAACATAAAAAACTTCATCGATTATGAATCAAAGATATATCCATGAACTCAACCACATTGTTACAATATAAATCCAACCACATTATTACAATATAAATCCATTGAATGGAAATGAAAATATAAATGCAAATTAAGAATATAAATCCATTGAATGTAAATGAAAAAAATAATCTAAGGCAATCATTCAAACATTCTTGATTAAGAATTAAGGTGTTGAAGACTAAGTTACTTAGAATTAAGGTGTTGAAGACTAAGTTACTTAGAATTTAAGAATTGAAGATTAAGTTACTTATGTTAAAACACGATAATGGAATTGGACATCAAAGTTTCATCGTCTACACAAGTAAGTATAACAAAAATAGGGTGTAATCATACTAGCATTAATGCACTGGATCCCATCAGAACTCCACAGTTAAGCACTATTGGGCTAGAGTAGTACTAGGATGGGTTAATGTTGCACCCTAGCGTAGTACTAGGATGGGATTCTGAATTAGTTGTTGGTTCCATTCCAGTTTTGGTAAATGAAGGCACTAAATCTCCTGCCCTTCCTTCTGATAATACCTTGCTCCGACATCACACTAGATTAACGAGCAATCATGCTAGAGCTCGTTGAAAATTGAAAGCATTCAAGGTTAAAATCGATGTGGACAATTTCATCTTAGGGAAGGATGTTGATCTTGACCATGTGGAAACTCTTTCTCACAGAGCTATTGTCGGTAAGCTTGAGAATATAAAACTAACGAGAATGGATATCAAAGACTTGGTCTTTAAGAAATAGAAGCCAAAAATCAACTATTGTCCTTCCATTCAGTTTCTTCCTAAAGGTTGGTTTTGCTTTGTATTTATGGATGAGAAAAATGATGTAAAAATCATTTCTCATTATTGGATCATAGGCCAGGGCTCTTTGATCCTGTGGTAATGGCACAGTAATTCTAATCCGGTCAAGGAGAAAGTAAGCACTAAGCACCTGTGGCTTCTCTTACCTGGCCTGTCGATGCAATTTTGGTCCAAGGATATTCTAGTCAATCTAGCCAATCACCTGGGGAAATTCATCGACATTGATGAGAAGTCTCTAACAATGTTTATAAAACAATGACATCCGTCATGGTTGAGTTTGATGTATCTGGTGGTCTCCCAAATGAGTTCGAAACCAAATGGGCAGATTTGGTGTTCAATCAAAGATTACACTATAAAAATATCCCCTTTTGTTGTCATATGTGTAGAAGGGCGGTCATTTCTGCCAAGGATGCCCTAAAACTTGTAAGGGGTTGATAGCATATGACTTGGAGAATGGTTTAGAATTGGGGGTTTCTCCTAGGCACAATAGGGGTTCCAGTCATGGATCAAAAATTCCAGTGATCATGGAGAACAATCATCAATTATCTCCTACACTGGTGTCTGGACCATCACATGTTTGTGAAGGTATGGAAGAGACCCTTTCCCCCACTTTTTATGAGGGTTTAAAATATATTGAATTAGATTACATTCAATAATTTGAAAAACAATATAATTCGTCCTTATTAGAGAAGGGTTATGTGATTCTTCCATGTAATCTCCTAGAATTGGGGTTTGATATTCCTCCACTTAGCCATAGTAACTCTCCTCCAGAAGCGGCCTCTGTGATTCTTTTTAACTCTAGGACCTCTGTGGAACCCCCTCTGGATGAAATCGATCCCTCGACTCCTATTGATTACGTAGTCCTCCACTCCACTAGGGTTGATCCTTGTACTTCAAATCCTAGTTCCTGCACTCTAATTGAAGGTTCCTCTTTTAGTGATAATCCTGCAGGGATCAATTTGGAAAAAACCCTTTTAGAAATTTTCTCAAATTTTCCATCCAATAGGAATGATTCCATTCCTATCAAATCCATTAGACATCAAAACGTCACTATTCGTGCCAAAAACAAAAATAAAGGCAAATCTAAAAACCATGGCTATCCTGAAGAGCAGAGTCTATCTTATTACATTCCTATTTCAATTAGATTGGCCCTGAAGCCTCCAATAAGCTATCCAATGATGTTTGTTTGAATCCAGAGCCCTTAGAGAGCATCAACCCTTAAACAAGGTTTCTCAATGATCATATTGTCCCTAAATATCATAGGTTTTGGGGGAGCCTAAAAAATCAGAGCACTCAAGAGACTTTTAGTCAAATCAAATCCGGATATTATCCTTTTCCAAGAGACCATGTATCAAGGTTTTAGTGCTTGTGAAATTCTTCTAAATCTTTTTCCTAGATGGAAGGTTTCTTCCATATACGATGTTGGTTTATCAGGAAGTTTAGCTTCCACGTGGAACCCTATGAAGGTGGAATTTAAGTCCTTTCATACCTATGCAAGGTTGTTGATTGAAGGGAGGATTAAGGGTTTTGACAGATCCTTGAAAATTCTTAAATGCTATGCTCCATATAAGGATCAACAATTGTTCTAGGATGATGTGGATTCTAGTCTTATCATTCATGATTCGAACATTATTTTGGTAGTTGACCTTAAATTCATTATGAATTCTTCTGAATACTGGGGCAACCACTTGAGACCATATCCATTATCATATTACTTTCATTTTTTTTCAGAAAAACCATCTGGTTGATCTCTCTCCTTCCAAGATAGTACTGACTTGGATAAATGGTAGAGATGGTATTCCAGCTGTCAGCAAGGGACTTGATCGCTTCATGATTGCGGAAGATCTAGCGAACTCCCTAAATCGGTACAGAACATGGGTTATCAACTCCACCATCTCTAATCATTCACTGATTTTCCTCCAAGTCGATAAGAGCCTTGGTTTCTTCCACACTCCCTTCAAGTTTAATCAATCTTGGCTGAAAGATATGGATTTCTTCCTTCTCATTAGATAAAATTGGAGTCTTAGTGCCACTGATAGTGGGGTAGATACTACGAGAAAACTGTGTTTCAAGATGCAAAAACCGAGAAGCCTAGTGATTAAGTGGGAAAAATATAAGAAAAAATCCCTATCCCAAGATCTCTGTATTTTGGAGGAGAGATTAGATAAGTTGTATGAAGACAATTTTGGTCCTCTTTTTGAGTCTATTAAAAATGAAATTCTGCTATTGGAAGATCATAAGGCCTATATATTAAAGATTGAAGAAGACTCTTGGTGCCTTAAGAGAAAAGCTAGCTTAGGGAGACAACAATACAATTTTTTTTCAAAATTATGCTAATTGTAGGAGGAATATAATAGTATTTGAAATCTAAAGGAAGAGAATGGCAGTAGGATCTCATCTCAAAGTGATTTGGGAAGGTCTGCTTCTATGTATTTCTTCAAGTTGTTCAAAGAACCGGGCCATAATAATATCACTCCTCAAATTAAGGTCCTTAGAAACTTCCCTTGTTTCTTCTCTGAAGAAGATGGTCAAAACATTGGCAGACCTGTTACTATCTAGTAAATTGAGAATATTCGTTAATAGGCTGCTAAAGATAAAAGTCCCAGGCCGGATGGATGGCTTGCAGAACTGTTCTTAAAATTTCTTGACATTATGGGAGGGGAACTATTGGATCTGATTGAGCACTCCAGTGTCCAGGGATATGTCTCTAAGGCATTGAATTTCACCTATATCTCTTATTCCTAAAAGTGATAAACATGAGACCTTCTCAGACTTCAGGCCTATATCATTATGCAACATGGTTTATAAAATTATATCCAAAATCATTTCAAACAAAATTGAGCTCATCCTTGAAAAGGTGATTTCCAAAGAAAATTTTGGGTTCTTGTCCTCAAGGCAAATTTTGGAAGCAGTTGGAGTCACTCAAGAGTGTCTCCACTCTATTAAGGTTAAGAACATAGAAGCCCCTATTCTTAAAATGGACTTGGTTAAGGCATATGACAAGGTAAATTGGGATTTTCTTTGACTGCTAATCCTCCATATTGGTCTTCCCCTTTTGGTTGTTGACTGGATCATGGTCTGCGTTACTTCTACAAATCTTGTTGTCCTGATTAATGGATTTCCCTCCAACAAGTTCAACTGTACCAAGCGACTGAGGCAAGGATGTCCTCTGTCTCCTTTATTTTTTCTCTTAGTTATTGAAGGATTAAGCAAGTTAATATCCTCTGCTAGGGAGGAGGGTAAAATATATGGAATCAATGTTTCATCCACTTTATTTATCACACACTTATTGTTTGTAGATGATGTGATTATCTTTGGTAAAGGGACCCTCAGAGAATGGCCTGTTTTTTCAGATATCATTTCTTTGTTCTGCAATGCAACAAGTATGGAGGTTAGTAGATCTAAATCTTGTTTTGTGAAGAATGTTGTATGTGAAATTTCTTTGAGTCAAATTCTAGAGCTTCTTCCTTACAAAATTGAGGACCTTGGCTCAGGTTTGATGTACTTGGGATTCGGACTTAAAGAAAACAACTACAAGACTTTTGAATGGACTTGGTTGGTCCGAAAAATTGAAAAGAGGATAAGCCATTGGGGCTTCAGATATTTATCATTGAGTGCCAGAGTTACATTGATTAGATCGGTTCTGACAAGAATACCTGTCTATTGGTGCTTGCTTGCCAAGATCCCCTCATTCATACTGGGATCAATCATAAAAGGATTTTTCAAATTCCTTTGGTCCAAATCTGCAAATCAGAGGAAATATCATCTTGTTAAGTGGGAAAGGATGTCCCTTCATACCCTTCCTAAAGAATTAGGAGGATGGAACATAAAAAATCTTCAATGGTTTAGTATGGCACTAAGTTTAAAAAAAAATTGGAGTGAGATCCTAAAAGCTAAGTACTTGAAGAGGAAGTCTCTTTTGCAATGGATAAGATGTACAAACCATTCGATGAATAGTGTCTCTAGTTTTTGGAATGGTTTTCTTCATGCTCTGCCATGGATCACAAGAAGTCTGTCTTGGAAGGATGGAAGTGGAAAAAATGTCATTTTTGGTATTGACCCGATCAGTGGGGGGGGAGGGAAATTTGTGCCTTTTTATTATATTTGTTCCTACTTGGATGAATTTGGCTTTGTCAAATTGAACCAAATTAGGAGGCCGAAATGGATGATACCTGCAAATTCTTATTGGTTATTGGTTGAAGACTTGAGAGTAGGTGGTGACTGGGCAAAAGAATGCTCAACATATATTGCAAGTCTCTCAAATGTTGGGATTAGATTGAACTATGAATATGATGAGATTGGTTGGACTGAGAATGGATCTACTGGGCAAGTGACTGTTAAATCCTTATATCATTTTATTGCTCTTTCCAATTTTAATGGTGAAATTAAATGGTGGTACTCTAGGTTTTGGAAGCTATCCATCCCTATGAGGGTCAAATGTTTCTTTTGGATGGCATTGTATAATCAAATCCTCACTTGCAATAATATTAAGAGAATAGGTTGGTATGGTCCAGACTTATGTTTCCTCTACAAAAGAAATATTGAATCTATTCAGCACATTTTTGTCAGTTGTGTAGAGAAGTTTGGTCTGGCATTTGTAGCTCTCTTCAAATTTCCAAGGTTTGGGGAAATGATCAATTAGATGAAAGTTTTCACACATGGTGTAGAACTGTCAAAAATCATAAATCTCTTCCTGCTTTTGTCTGTTGGGGCATCTGGAACTCAAGGAACAAGTGTATTTTTGAAAAGTTGCCACTCCAAGTAGATGCTTGTGTGCTTAAAGTGTTAGGATTGTACAAGCACTTTTAGGTTGATTTTAAAAAGAAAAAGAGCAGACATTGCTCATATATGCCTTATTTATCTAATGTTGCTATGGGTTTCTTTGATGGGGCGGCCAATCAAAATAGATGTGGTTGTGGATGCGTATTGAAGATTAGTGAGGATCACTGTTTTAATTTGTCCTTCAATGGTGGCCATGAATATAATAGCAGAGAAGAACTACATGCTATGTGGGGATTACTTTACTTTGCATATCTTCTTGGTATTAATGCCATTCACATTTATGGGGATTCTAAAGTCATAGTTAACTGGGCCAATGGAGACTCTTTATTGCAGGTTCTCTCCTTACACAAATGGATGGATCGTATCATATTTCTATTGTCCTCATTTGATAATATTATCATTGAGCATATCTACAGGGAACTTAATTCCGAGGTTGATAAACTATCCAAAACTGTTGTTAATGTTCCTGAAGGAGCTATGAAAGTGACGAAATATGTGGAAGAATCTATAGTTTATGAGGGCTCCTCCCCCCCCCTTTTTTTTACCTTAGTTGATTCTTAAAGTTAGTATGATCTTAAGATTATTATGTACCTTTTTGGAGATGCTTGATTGCATTTATCGATGTTTGTTGGTTTGGATAAGTTAGACTGGTTATTATCAGATTATGAAATGTAAAATATATGATGGTGATCAACAATGAGTGTTAATGTTTTTTGATGAATATCAAGAAAAAAAAAATTCGAGTAAAAAAAAATCAAAGATGAAAAGCTAAATAAACTAAATGAGATATCAAGGATTTAGTTAGTATATTAATTAAGCAATCAATTTATTTTTTTTAAATTTATATATATATTATATTTAAGATAATTTGTATCTAAAAGTAATAAAAATTAAAAATCAAAATTTATGAAATTGTGGTTTAATAGTAAATAATGAGGTGATTGAATTTGTATTAATATGAAGATTTAAACTCAAAACTATATAAATATGGTTTTAAATATATTATTTAAATATAAAAATATTTTATCAATAATTGTAAATATTTTTTTAAATATAAAATAAATTATTAATAATTAAAAAAATCAAAATCAAATAATCGTTTCATTTTAATTATTAATAATTACAAAAAATTATAATAAATATTTAAGATTAATCATCCAAATACTAAATTACTCAAAAACTAAACAGATATTGTTAAGCCCTATCATACACTCAAATTGATAATCATAATTCATATATAACTTCGTAGTATTTTTCAACCAAGCAATGTTTTTCAACTATGTATTTAATAGGAGGGATTCGTGTTGATGGAACATTAAGGGTTTGAACTATAATTCACATAAGTAATCAATTCTTAATGTTTATGTATAAGAGATTCAAGTTTATGAAATATTATGGGTTTGAATTATATCAGGTAAGTTGTCGCTACACGCTAGAGATCAAGGGTTCAATTCTTGGGTGTTGGGGCCAGGTTCCTCTACTTAAAGTGTCGATATGGTGAGGCCCCTTCGGATGTCCCCCATAATTGTTATGCGTTGAAAAAAAAACACTATATCAAGTAAGTCATTATAAATTATTAATCTTTATCTTTTTCCAATTAATGATATGGGTTGTAACAAATTATCCAAATTTCAAATAATTTATTATTATTATTCTTTTAAATTTAAAATATCATTATCAAATAAAAAAATAATACATATAATTTTTATAATGTTTAACACAATTTATAAAGATTAATTGATTATAAATCATTAATCTTTAATTATTAATCTTATTATGGAATGTATCCAAATTATCCAAATTTCAAATAATTTATTTTAATATTTTTTCTAAAATTCAAAATTTCATTACCAAATAAAAAAATATTGATTTATTTTAAAAAATAAAAAAATATTATATATATATATTGTAATATTCAACAAACTTGATATAAAAAAAATTGTATTAGTTTTTAATATTTTACCAATAATTTGAAAAGAAAATATACCAATCATGAAATTTAATTTGTGAAACATTCAATCACAATTAAATACTATGGTCAAAATAATTTGTATAAATATGAACAATTTCATTAATTTCATTTTAACATGTAGAAGCTTTATCGAATTCGGACCAAAAAATAACAAGAATTTTCTTTAAAAGACTTAATAATATATATAATTTAAATTTTTATATGAAATAATAAAATAACATAAATGAATTAATAAACAAAATTAATATAATTTATTTGATTATTTTAAATATCAAAATTAATTTTAATTAATAATAATTATCATATAGTGAAATTAAGTTTTCTTTTCAATAAAATAATATTTTTTTAAATATAAATTTATATGATCATCTCAAAATTATTTGATTTAAAACGAATAAATTTATAATACTTTATGGGTAAATAAAATTGTGATAGGTATTAATGGTTCCCGATCAAAAACAACTTTTTCACATGTAAATGTTGTTGCAATCTAAACCACATTTCACTTTTTCATTAATTCCATTAGTAAATATATCAAACATGTAATCTAAATATTCTAATTTTTCAATCTTTTTCGAGTATATTTTTCATCTTGTTTTGTTTTGAGTGTGATTAGAAATATGTACAAAATATTAGAATCAAATATATTAGCCATAGAAATTGCATAATTTTAGTGTCTCAGAAGTATATTAAACTACTCTACAAAAAAGACTCAACCTTTAAATTTTGTTTAAAAACTAAACAACATTCCTAAATTAAGTCTCCCTATTTGAATGAAAGAGGCAAATTTACACCATCACTTTTATCATTATACAATGAGAAATCAAAAACACCTTGTAATCGTGTACTTCATCTTTGTCAAAAACTTATCAATCTCAACAACACCTATTGCCACTAATCAATATCAATTTCGAGATGACATCGTTATCACCCAAAAGTCAATAATGCTTCCCCAACTCCCCACCTCTAGGGAAAGTGTCCTCCTTTGGCATAATTAATTCACAGTTTTTCTTTGTAAGATCACACAAGGTTACCAACTTACAAATATTCATTTTCTCACAATTTTTCTATTTATTTTCAATTTTCTCACAATTTTTCTATTTGTTTTCAATTTTCTCGCAATTTTTCTATTTTCAATTTCTTTAATAAAAAAATGGGAAGTGATGAATAATGGTCAAGTGTTTTCATTTGAAAATAAACTAGTAATTGCACCTTGGGGTGCAATAAAAAACGTTGTATTGCAAATGAATCAAGGAGATATAGTCAACGTAACTAATGAAGTAATATGGAAATATAATCATAATGTTTAGTGTTGAACTATGAGAATTATTTCCAAAATGTCATAATCCATATGAGAAGAAAAATACAATAGTAGTTTTGGTAACTTTCTAAACATAACAAAAATCACAGAACTTGCAAAGAAAGCCTGGAAGGTGGGAGAGTATATGTACACCGCGTAGGATAAACAACAACCAAAATGCCCCGCTTTTCCGCCAATTTTGGGATATAAATCCGTAAAAATTATGGCTGGAAATTGCTATTATCATATTTTTGTAGTTTCAACAATTAGGATTGCCTGTTCTAGATTAATTGCTCAATTTTAAAACTACCCAGATTGTCAAAATTGCCATCTAAACATTCCAAATTGTGATTTTAGCAAGAATTCCTCTACTGGATTCCAGCGAGTCCTTAACGTTTTAGTTAGTCCTTATACAGCTCCTATGTACACTATTTGAATTTATTTGAAAATAAATTAATCCATGGTAATATATTCATCCTAGCATTTTCTTTTTTCCAAAAGAATTATTTTATAAGCAAAATAGTGTAAGGGATAAAGCACAAGGCACACATACACAACAACAACTAATGGTCAAAGCAAGGGTACACGTTACCCAATCGAGTATGTTCATGACTCAATGTTTGAAGACTGTTTCGTTCCTTCATCTCAAGGTTAGGTTGCTTCCTTGCATTTGACTTGACGAAGTCAATGTAGCTCCTAACTCGTATCAATTTTTGTTTTGAAAAAATCATATTTTTAATTTGAAAAAATCATATTTTTAATCATAATGGAACGGAAAATACATTCTTTATAAATTTATAACTTATCCACTTTCTTCAAAATTTTATACATACTTTATAAGTTTATAACTGATCCACCTCCTCCAAAATTTTATACATAATAAACCAAAATAGTAACAATCATTTGTGATTTTTAATTTAGTCTAAAAGCCAAAAATCACAAAAATTGTCTAAATTTTATATATAATAACCAAAACAATAACAACCAAAGTTGATTTTGCATCTCGTTTAAAAACCAAAAATCACAAAAAAATCTAAACTTTATATATAATAACCAAAACAATAACAACCAAAGTTGATTTTGCATCTCGTTTAAAAGCCAAAAATCACACACTTAAACTTTATGAACAAAAAAAATAGTAAAAACTGTCTAAACAAAATTATTTATCACATCTTCCCATATGCTTCATAGATTAATTCACCATCAACATCCTGAATATATAAGATATATAAGGTTTGCAATCTGATTTTGCACTTTATTATTTCAGAGATCAAGTCATCATCAACATCTTGAATACATAAGATATACAAGGTTTGTAATATGATTTTGCACTTTATTTGTATAACATGATAAATGAATTAATTTCAATTTATTGAATTAAATAGTTAAAGTGTGAAATGTTAAATGTTATGTTATTTTGTATAATATGTATATTTTTATAAAATTTAACATTAAATTATGTATAAAGAAGTAGCTTGTCTCACAAACAAAGTGGTCTTATACACAAATTTATTGTCTTGCTTAGATAATAGTAACCTCAAAATTATATTATTAATATTAACATCCAATAAACCAAAATTGATTTTAATAACTATTATCATAATTATCATAATTATTATTTATTAAATTATATATATCAATATTAAATCAACAATAAATAAAGAAAATTAAAGTTTTTATTTTTTTAACTTTTATTTATTTACTAATTATATTATAATATTTTTATTAAAATTATTTATTTTAATTAAAAATAAAATCAATACCATCAAATATCTTTATTACAATTTGATTTTACAATTATTAATTAATAATTAATATTTACAATTCTAAAATAAAAAAAACATTCTTACCACAACTCTCAATACCTAAACATAATCCACAAATTACCCATAATTATAAGATTAAAAAAAATTGACAATGAACACATACATGCGAGGTGCTGGACATCATAAGCACATGGCCACCTAATATTGATTTGATATCTAACTCCCCATTCACCTAAATTTACTCCCCACAAAGAACATTTACTTAGTCGGGATCAATGATATAATTAATTAGGTATGATAGATATTAATGGAATAAAAAAACAATTATCATATCACCACCTCCCATACAGAAGGGAGCACGCATGTATAGATATATATTGCTTTTAAATAGATATATAAATAATATAAAACACTTATTAAAATTCGAATATGCCGAGGCTGTCACAATTCCTTTAAATAGAAATCACATCTTAGTTCTTTACATATGCGATAAAGTGTAGCTTATCAAAGATTGCTAATTTCAAACTTATAATTTCGAGGTATATATTTAATAAATTTATAACAATTGCGAGTTTCGATATATGGACCCTACACTACAATTATATCAACCCCATATCATTTAAATAAATTTATCAAACAATAATTGAGGACTGGCAAAGATGAGCGAAGATCGACATGTCAAATAATTTGACCATGCGCTAGAGCTCGCATGTACACTTTAAGGTAAAACATATTATAAGTGTTTTTAAAACGTTAACCAATTTTATATTTTGAGTGAGTAATTTAAGGTATAGTTCAATTTCTTAAAAATAATTGTAAATTATTAAACTTTGTGATGTGTAATAAAAAGTTTTTTTTTGAAATTTTTTTGTTATTTTAGTTGTTTTTTTTTTTATAGTGGTGAAGTTTGGGGGTTGCATCATTTTTAGAGAATTTTGGAAAAAGATGAAGCAAATCAAAAAGCATTTTATAACTTATAACTTTAAAATTAAAAACAATATGCCTTATCATATTCTCCTAACTGAAGTGGGTCTTTCCCCCATCAAAAGCATGGCTATGACTAGATTCTTGATGTACAAATATAAGATAAATAACATGGGAGACCATAGAATCCCTAAAATTGCTTTAAAATGTAGTCAAAACCACCTTCGGCTCAAGCGATGTTGGTATAAGGATGCCATGGCTTAGTTAAACCATTGAGAGATTGATGAAAATATCGCTTTGCAAATTATTAACAACATGAAAATATTATTAATTCTAAGTTTAAAGAGAAAATGTGGTGCGAGAAAAATACTATAAGGATGTCATTAACCCTAATCTCGCAGATCAAAAGTATATCTTTGTATTAACTAGTTTGAAGAAGAAAATTAATATAGCCGAGATAAGAACGATCTCTTATGAGCTCCATAGTGAAGTTCCGAAAACGTTGCAGAAAGGATTTGCCATCTCAGTGTTGAGGACAAAAATCACTTTCTCTTAGAATGCCCCGCGTATACACATATTAGATCTCAGTTTCATAATCTTTGCTACAATATAGATCTTCCTAGCTTTCTAACTTGTCAAAATTATAGTGAGCTCAGAAAACTTCTCTTCAAACTTTTTGAGCATTGAAATACAACTTTAAAGCAAACCAAATCATTTTTCTTAAGATCTGATAAACCAAAGTTGGTCCCAGTGAACGTTCATCACCATTACCATCACCATCACCACCACCATCATCATCGTCATATTCATGAGACCATATTTACAAAGGATTTGAACCCAAATCTCTACCCAATTACTTTGCTACTTATCAATAAACTACATTTTTGTAGAATTATTTTTAAATTTAAATTTATAAAAATAATTAAATCAAATTAATTATTATTATTATTATTATTATTGGATCCCCATATCTAATGGGCACAGGGACTCACATGTTTGAGTTGATTAGATAAAACAAAACAAAAGTGAACAGTGGAAAGCCCCAAGTGCCAGAATGGACCCGCTTATATGCTTTTATTATGCTTTAGAGTGTCAGTGTGTGATGTATGAGGAAAGATTGGTGAACATGTGGGTGATGGGCCCATGAAAAAACACACCAATAAGATCATGTGCATTTATATCATGCATGCACGTTTAAACCTTTCAAGGTAAGACAGAGTCTCACCTAGTTAAGGTTTGACGCTTCGCTAGGGTTAACCGCCTCAAGTTAGTTATGAGATCCTATCACTCACCTACATGCATCTTTCTAAACTTGTACCAACCTTGACTAACTTTCATTCTTGCTGTACAATCTTGACTTGCGTGCAGTTAATTTATTTAAAAAGAGAGAAAGTTAAAAATAAATAAATTTTATAATTTCAGTCAAGGTTTATCTATATTCAATAGAATTTTTTTTTAAACGTTATATTTTTTAATATAAAATTTATTTTTATAAATTAACCACTCTAATTTCAAATCAATCTTTACCTTACACATACAAAATAAACTTTAAAAAGGTTACCGACCTTAAAAGTCACTTTTAAAAAATTCTTTAAATCCAACACCTTGGTGTATAAAAAATAGGGTGTTACCCAATTAATGTGAAAGTTAAAATGTAAGGTAAAATTATGAACCTAGTGTCATTGTCATTCATAATATGTTAATGGGTGGCTCTGGCCTGATGCTTTGGGCACATGTTCAGTTATTTTTCAATCACATCACCCTATATCAAGGGTTATAATAAATTTTGGGATGTAACTAGAGGTACACTTGGCTTGATCAAGCTAGCAAAGATTAAAAAATGTGAAAGTTCAAAGCTCCTTATATTAAATAATAAAGGACATTGTGAAACTTATATTAAATTAAGGAATAATAAAGGACATTGTGAAACTTGTTTTTTTAGATTTGTCATAAATAAATAAAAGGATTGATTGGCATTGATTGGTAGCTTTGTTGGCAATTTTTTTGAAGTCGAGGAGAGTGATATACTATTTATCAAGCTCATTCGAGTAGTGGATGTGATTCTTGAATATCAAGTTAATTGTTTTTTATGTTTAAAAAAATAAAAGAATTGATTATTAGAAAATATTAAATCAAGAAATTAAAAATATAGTAAATTTTTTAGGGAGTAGTTAATTTATTTTTTATTTTTTATTTTTTATTTTAGGATAGTTTTTGGTTGGAATTTTATATTTTTTTTTGGTAAAATTTAATTTTCTACATGTTTAAATTGTATTTTTGAATTTATAAATAGATTTAGTATTTTCAAATACTTTTATGGTACTCAAATTATACAATTTTCATAGCTAATATATATGATTATAAGATTTTTTAGACTATACCTCTTTTTAGTATAAATGTTTCCAAATATTTAAACAAATATTGTATTAAAAATTTTGAAATTTTACTATGTAATTTTAGGATCAAAATAAAGCTTTCAAAAATACAATAAAAAATCATTATAATTAAAATAAAGTTTTCAAACATAATGAAATATAGAAATGAAATAAACTTGACCAGAAATAAATAATAAGGTGAAAACATTTTTTTGATTATGATGGTGGTTGATAATTGTGAAATTTATTTAAAGAGAGTTTTTTATAAATTAATGAAAGATGGATTAGTAAAATAATCAAACTAGTTTTTTAGTACCTTGATATCAACCCCTCGAACAAATGTGAAACTAGTTGTTTGGTTATGAATTGTATAAATATATGTATACATTCATCTTATATTTTAAGAATTGTGTTTAAAAAGTAATATACAAAAATATATTAGTGAATATATTAATGATTTTGAGATCTTAAGCTTTAATGATATAATGGTAATTATCTTTGTTTGTAACTAAATAGTGTTTATCGTTGTGGAGGATTTAAAAACAACTCTGGCTTGAGAATAAATTTTAGTAAGTTATTATCAAATTGTTGAGTTGTTGTTAAGTGGTTGGGATGGTGTTATATAAACAATTTAGGTTAAACATAGATAATTGTAGATAGTCATGTGTAGGAGGAAAGTTATTTGACCTTTTACATTGGTTCAAACCTATTAACAAAAATATTTAATACATTTTGATAAAAATTAAAATAAATATTAATATATATATTTTTTCCTTTCTCTTAAATTATCCAAATCCATGAAAAAACATATAACATTAAGAATTCCCCTTCCATATCAAAGTAGAAACCCATAACTTAAGCTTCAACAATTAAGATCACCAAACTCACCAACATTGTTCAATATTGGATTATAATGGCATAGACTATAAAGTTTAACCTTTTTCTCTATTCTAAAGGTTTTTTTCCCCTTTGTGTATTTGATTAATCCTCATGTCCACAGGTTTTTTTCCTTTTGTACATTTAATTAATCCTCATGTCATCAAGATGACCTTGAAATATGGGTCATGGTGAGAGCATGGCTTTTCATTATACCTTGGTTTTTAAAACTCAATTTAGTTATACCACCTCTATGTGGGTGTATCTACAAAATTTTAACTTTTATTTTTGGATTTCAAGTGTTATTAGGTAAAATGGATCAACTTTTAGGTAATTACTAAAGCTTGATGTCAACCTAGACTTAAAGGCCATCGCTACTACTTTTACCTTCTTTGTGTTTATCTTGACTTTAGTAAAGGTCTTCTAAATAAAATCGGTCAATGAGTTGGGGCTAATGATGGACAATTGTGAATTTCACTCTTCCCATTCGAGATCAAACTCCATTTAAACATTGGCCTATTATGATGAGGCTAGAAGGGTAGGTGCCCCCTAGAGTGGGACCTCTGTATTTGGGTGTGTGTCTAGACATCTCGACCCTTGTTAAGTCATGAGTTATTGGAATATCTAACTTGCAGGTTATTGGGTATACTCTTGGGTTATAGTGGTAGCTGTCAGCTTTGAACCTATGCCTAGTCTAGGTAATCCCAATGAGTTACCAATTCTTAAGGTTAAAAAAAAGGTGAATGGAAAAAAATAGTATTCAGTAAGAGTGTAATATTTCCCCTATAACATCTAAAAAGTCCAATAACCTCTATTAATTTAACAACTCAATTACAATAATACATATTTTAAGTGTCGAACATCATGTCAATGTAGAATGGTTATCCTAAAATCCCACTCCCAAAGTGAAAGGAAAAAAATAATATTAAGAGTAATATTTCCCTAATAACATGCAACTAAACTAATCTGCCAAAGCAAAAGACTCTATCCAAGCTTCATATCTCATCTTCAAATGAACGGACTAGTCCTATAACTATAATTACATCTATTGATCTAAACCCTAAAATGCAAATAGTTTCCACTAATAATCCCTCCCCAGAGTTAAAAAGTCCAGATAAATTTGATATCTTAGATTCAAAAAGAAATATGGTATCAATGTTTGATTACGTTACAATTGAATCGACTATCAATGGAACTTCCACTACCCCTGCACCAATCAACAAAATGGAAAGAAGTTAAAAAAAAATGTACACAAGCGAATGTTTCGTATGTGAGCACATATGTAAAAATTGTCTCCCAATTAGATCGAACTATGGACCTAAATGAACATATTTGTAAATGAAGCCATAATTCTCATTCAATAGAACTTGACCATGTTTTTCGTTTTTGTACATTTTCGTTATAATAATATAATTTCAGGATTTTTATTATTATTTCCATATAGTTAGGGCGGTTTGCCATTTATTATTTTGTATTTAATAAAAGAGTATATTGTGAATGTATCTGTATATACTGTATATACCGAATGCAATTTTTGTAGGGTGTGGGTTTTCATAGTATATAAACATAGTGGTTATGATTTTTTTTGGTTTAATTGTATGAAATTATTTTAAATTTTGGTAAATTTATTTATTTTTAATATTTTTATATAATTCATTTTTATCAATTCATTTAATGTTTTTGTGATTTGATTATATTTAATTTGTTTTTAAGGTATTTTTGGGAAATAATTTTTATTTTCTTTACAATGAAGAATTTTTGGGGAAATAATTTTTATTTTTCTTTATTGTCAAGGATACGGTGATTTGTTGGTGGGGTTAGATGGATTTCAATCCATCCATCATGGTTCAATTCTGTTGAGACATCTTCTGACTTGGATTATCCTTGATTCCTTCGGAATAGCAAGAAAATGATTTTTCTTACATTTGAACCGAAACAAACACATATTTTTAAATGTTAATATGTTTTCTAAGATTTCTTCATAAAATTAATTGTTAATGTGCATAATAAGTCCCATTTAACACTTTGGTATCTGTACAGTCAACAAAGTCTGGCTACGAGAAGATCCAGAGAATCGACCTTATGACATTACGTTTGTGACCCTGAAACATTTTATTCATTAACTGTAAATACCGTACAAGATTCTGAAATTTATTGTCATGTCATTTACCCACCCAACATTAGAAGCCGAAGTCTTAGCCCACGGTCTTATGATGCTTGTACAGGATTCTGACATATATTGTAATGTTATTTTTCCAGCCGAAATCTAAGCACACGGTATCATGATGTGTGTATTAAGGGAGGGAGTGTTGATGATGGTTGAGTTTAGAAGAATGGGTCGTTCTTGCTGACCTTCAGATGGGTGATGGCATCGTGTCCTCCTCCAACTACCCCCACTCACCATTCCCCAACTGCTACCAACACCCACACCATTTGCATTTTGATCTACGTCTACATTCCAAGGGTATTATACCTACATATACACAAAAAAATTATTTTCTTATTAATTAAAAGTAGATTTTGATTGCAAAACTAGGAAGATTTCAAAGGAAAATGCCATTTATGATATTCCTATAATAATATATATACATATTGTATACTAAGTTATTATACATATTGTATACTAAGGGGTAAAGTCATGCAAGTTTGTAGGTTCTCTCCCTATAAATTCTGGCCGTTCTCAACATTTGTAGGAAGAGGATTCTTGTTTGTAGGAAGGAATTCAACCAGAAGTGTGCTTCCTCAACAAGAAGTGCTTCCTCCTTTTTTGTGCGACCTCCTTCCTTCTGTATTTTCGTTTGTAATAAGATCTTGCAAGCACTATGGAGGCCCTCTCAGGTTTAGCAGGCTCCTCACTTGTAACCCACAATGGATTCTCTCCCAAGGAATCCTCCTCATCTTCATCCCCCTTGATAAAATTAGGTGCAATGCCCACAAAGCACCAGAAGAGGCGAACGGCTTCTGATGCAATGGTGGTGAGAGCAGTGCGTACCGAACCAGCGAAGATCAGCGAATCTGCGAGTAAAGCAGGTGGGTGGAGCATAGAGAGCTGGAAGTCAAAGAAGGCCTTGCAGCTGCCAGAGTACCCCAGCAAGGAAGAGCTTGATTCGGTGATCACGACCTTGGAGGCATTCCCCCCACTTGTGTTTGCTGGAGAGGCAAGGCACTTGCAGGAGAGGATTGCAGAAGCAGCCCATGGGAAGGCGTTCCTTCTTCAGGGGGGTGACTGTGCAGAGAGCTTCAAGGAGTTTAATGCCAACAATATCAGGGACACTTTCAGGATCCTCCTGCAGATGGGTGCTGTCCTCATGTTTGGTGGTCAAGTGCCTGTTGTCAAGGTATGTACATTTGCATTTCAATTTTACTTTCTCTCTGTGTGTGGGAGACATGATCATAGGAATAGGATAGGCCAAGTTGGTGTTCTTAGATGATCCTCTGAGTTTGGTAGCTTAGTCTTTTGTTGGTATGCTTGCATATGTGAGTGTTTTATATGGCATGATCATATGACCAACTTGGTGTTCCTAGGTGGTTTCTCTGAAGCTGGTGTCATAGGTTTTTATTGGCATGTGTGTCTGTGTTTCTTATTTGTTTTGATCTTCAGCCTTCCAACCTCATGGTTCAAACATAACATTATGCTTATTGTGCTTGTGTGTTGTTTTTCTCTTGGACCACATAGGTGATCTGAGTTTTATATCAGAATATGTGTTTGGTTTAGGATCTGTTGTTGTGATTTGTTCAGTTTTCATGATTACATCAGTTGCAAAAGCTTGCCAGAGAAACCAGCTGTTGTCCTCTCACATCTGTGATTGTATGCATTTCATCCTCAATTACATTTAGATTGCATATCTTAGATATCCACTCATACCACGCAGCTACTGGGATGATCTACTTTCCTTTCTTGCAGTGTAATTATATCGATGGGTCCTCGTCTTGCTAATGTTCATTTTCTTCTTCCAACTGAAAACTTTGACTGAACTGTTTGTAAAATATTGAAGTTTCAGTTCATAAACTGGTTGGCTGGAGTCTAGTCCTGCAGAGATAGGTTACAGGCTTGATAGGATCTACTTATGGCTTATTTTGTACTATTTTGTTACTTTTTTCTATTATTAACAAAGATGATTTGAGTAAGAAGTATCTGTTGACATGTGCCAAATTAATAAGTACCAATTTCAGTATTCTCTGGATGAAAATTTTGAATTATCCTAAGATTTCTCATCTGTTTTCAGTTGTGTCTTTGGAAAACAGTTTTATCCTTGCATTTTTCTTTTGATAATTGTATTGTTCAAATTTAGTCCCTGGTATATGCTTTTTTCTCCATGTTATTCGTCAAATTTCCACATTTTGGAATTGAAGATCAACCTGTGTAAAGGCCTCAGTTCCTTTAAAAAATTTAGAATGGCCTTTTCTGCTTTTTCTGTTAAATTTATTTCTTCTTTCCCTTTCTTTTCTTTGATGCAATCCTGTCCCTATGGTTATCAGGTAGGCAGAATGGCTGGACAGTTTGCGAAGCCTCGATCGGAAGCATTTGAGGAGGTTGATGGAGTAAAGCTTCCTAGCTACAGGGGAGATAACATCAATGGGGACACCTTTGATGAGAAATCCCGTATTCCTGATCCAGAGAGAATGATCAGAGCTTATTGCCAATCAGCGGCCACACTGAATTTGCTTCGTGCTTTCGCAACGGGAGGTTATGCTGCAATGCAACGCGTCAACCAATGGAATCTGGATTTCACAGAGCATAGTGAACAGGGAGATAGGTATTTACTAGTTTTTGTTTAATTCAACAGTTATAACTCCAATAAGCCTTTGGACTTACAGTTATTAGCTTAATATACATAGTTTCAAGTTTCAATCCTTTTATTCAGTTTAGAATTTTATTTAGTCGGTTTATTAACTGATCTCTTGCATATATTACAACATACAGAGAACTAGGATTAGTGATTCACATGGTAATGGCAAAAGGTTAAGCTAAATTTTATTAAGAATCATCCATTTTCATTAAACTAGAGCTTGTCGGAGACATACTTCCCAATTATTGTATATCCCTGGGGTTGAAACAAATCGAAGCTCCAAGAAGCCTTCCAATATGATAAACAAAGTGCCCATCCAAGTGCTGAAAATCATTGCCTTGCAATCAAACACTATAAACTTAATCATTTGTGAATTGCGAGTTAAATCTTTATAGTATGAATCTGGAAATGACTTTCATTGTACATCTTTTAATGACCAGCCTCAAAGCAGATATATGATATGTGAGATTCTGGATAGTGTTTGGTGAAGCTTTAAAGTCAATGTTGGCTGGAAAGTAAAGTAATCCTGCTTGAAAATTCTGAATTGATATCCAACACTCTGAAGCCTTTGAGAAAAAAGTAAAATCCATGACTTGAACATTTCAATTAAGCTCCAATCCTAACCCAAGAAATAATGGATATCTGGGACTGGAGTTTCACACCCAAGAAATAATGGATATCTGGGACTGGAGTTTCACAGTTTCCTGTCCATCCTCCAATATTTTGGATGTAGTTTATCTCAAAATAAGTTCGAAATTAAGCTCATGAAACATTCATCTCTACCAGAATTTCCAGATACTAAATTTTGTAATGGGAACTGCACTTTTGATTGCTGAAATAAAAATATGATAAAATTAAATTAAATATGTAGAAGTAAAATACATCTTGAGCAACATTTAGAAGACACCAAAATCTGCAAATTATTAGTCTGCCTTTTGATTTTATTGTAGCAAAGGATACCTAATCATGTTGGCAATTGAACCTGGTTGTTAGCCAAGACAGGAAACTCTCTTAATCATATACTACATTCTGATCTTAAAATACAATAAGAGGGGGAAAATGTAGTAATTTGTTTTGTGGATGCTAACAGGGTTATCATAACACTTGCAGGTATAGAGAACTTGCACACCGTGTAGATGAGGCACTGGGATTCATGTCAGCTGCAGGATTGACTGTAGACCACCCGATTATGACGACAACTGATTTCTTCACTTCTCACGAGTGCCTCCTCCTCCCATATGAAGAAGCTCTCACCAGACAGGATTCGACCTCTGGAAAGTTCTATGATTGCTCTGCTCACATGCTTTGGATCGGTGAGAGAACACGCCAGTTAGATGGCTCTCACGTGGAGTTCCTTCGTGGGGTGGCCAATCCCATCGGTGTTAAGGTACTCACTCTCCTTTTTGTTTGTGTTTCCTTTTCATTCATGTGCCTTGGTTCTGTTTGAGGGGTTGGAACACTTGCTACCCACAAGTTATGGAAGCAAGGAGGTATTATTCTGAAAGTAAATCCCAGTGATCATGCCATTTTATTAGTAAAACTTGTCATTATTATGGCCATTCACATATACAACAATTACAGGGAAAGAGGGCTCACAATGCATAACACACTGTGGTCATCTCTCTCTATATTTCATTCCATACATGTCACTAATTAATTGTTTTCAATATGTGAAGGTGAGTGACAAGATGAATCCAGGCGAGTTGGTGAAGTTGATAGAGATTTTGAATCCAGAGAACAAGCCTGGTAGGCTCACTGTGGTGGTCCGCATGGGGGCAGAAAAGCTTAGGGTAAAGCTACCTCACCTCATCAGAGCAGTGCGCAGTGCAGGGCTTATTGTCACGTGGGTTAGTGATCCCATGCATGGTAACACTATCAAAGCTCCATGTGGCCTCAAAACCCGCCCTTTTGATGCAATAAGAGTAAGTAATCTAGACCCCTGTAAATAAGTATTTACAATTTGGTTGAACTAGGAATTCCAGTGCTATAACATCTGACTGCATTATTATAAGGACTTTGTTAAGGACTTTGTTCTGTTGGCTTTTGGTCAAGAGGGTCATTCTTGTGAATGCACAATCTTGTTTGTAAGTGTAAGAGGAGAGTATTAATGCAGAACAGAATCTTAACATAAGGATGTATCACTATAGTAGTAAGATTTCCAATTATTATGGACAGCACATAGATAAGAGGGCATACAGGGAGAAACATATATACAATGTTGTATACTTTGTCTGTTTAGTCATCTAAACAATCATTATGTTGTTGTTTTTAGGCGGAAGTACGTGCTTTCTTTGATGTTCATGACCAAGAAGGGAGCCACCCTGGTGGTGTGCACTTGGAGATGACAGGACAAAATGTGACAGAATGCATAGGTGGATCTAGGACTGTGACCTTGGATGATCTTAGCTCTCGCTACCACACTCATTGTGATCCACGTTTAAATGCCTCCCAAGCTCTTGAATTGGCTTTCATCATAGCGGAGAGGTTGAGGAAGAGGAGATTGGGTTCTGACCTCTCAGGACTGGGGACACAATTCAAAGGACTTGTCGCCTTCTAAAGGGTGTTATATAATGAAATAAGGAAACATGGGTTGGGTTTTAGTGAGAGAAGGGGCCTTTTCTCTGAGTATTTTGCACTATTATTATGGTTATGGTTGTATGTCAATATCCGAACTGGCTTGTGTATTGCTTGATGTAGTTTGGAAATAAAATATCAAAGGCAGTTTGTTTTCAATTATTATTTTTATTGTTATTTGAAGAGATCTTGTTATACAACATGGAGACGAAGATTGATTTGCATTTTAACTGGACGAAATGGGTTTCTACTCTTTTCTACTTATGATATCACTTTCCTGAAAAAAAATGAAAATCTCCACACAAACATTGTATGAAAATTCTGCAACTTCTCAATTTCTGTTTTTAAAAATAGTTTTATTGGATTTTATTATAAATTAAAATGAAGTTTCTTCTGAAAATTGTGCTTCTTTTTACTTTGAAAGATAGCTAATTTATGAATACCGTGTATAAGTGTATAAAAAATAAACATAATGGCAGGACAATTTGACTAAGTCATTCGTTTTATGTTAAACATAGTTCCTTCCCATCAAACCTGTGCAATTCCTTTATTAGCTGATCTAAATATTGCTTTTAAACATTAAATCTAACTCAACCATTGTGTAAATTTTAAACATTAAATCTAACTCAACCATTGTGTAAAGGAGTTGACTTTCCAATTTTATTTGTTTTGGCACACATTTTATTTTCAATTTGTTTATAGAATTACAATGTTTTTGTGCATGGGATAGATTTTTATATAGTAATTTTAGCATGTCCTTGTGATATTGACTCCAAATTTCTATGTCCGGACTTGTTTAGTATATGTCATATTGTTGGATAATAGAATACCCAATCCTAGAAGTTTGTTGTGAAATGCCAAAAGAATGGCATGATCCCTTCTACTGGTTAAAGCGAATTAGAGAAGGGATTATTCAATTACTCAGGATTAGGAGGATGTTTGATCTTTCCAAGACTGATGGAAATAGATAAGAGTTGTTAATATTATTGTTTTAAAGTTTCTCTGGATCCAAACAAATGCTCACTTTTTAAGAAGGGATTATTCAATTACTCAGGATTAGGAGGATGTTTGATCTTTCCAAGACTGATGGAAATAGATAAGAGTTGTTAATATTATTGTTTTAAAGTTTCTCTGGATCCAAACAAATGCTCACTTTTTAAAGAGTTGTTGGAATGCCCTGCTCACTTTTTAAAGGGTTGTTGGAATGCCCCTACTATGTGGGAGTGGAAAGAGAGTTATTAAGGACTTTTCCACAATAATTTTTGGATATACAATCTCACTACTTGGTTTTATAAACTTATGGTAGAGAAGGTGGTTCTATATAAGAAAGGATTCATTTTATTTTAGTTTATTTAAAATTTATGATTTTTGTTTTCAAAGACGAATTGTTATATATTTATGGTTTTAGTTTTTAAAAACAAATTGTTAGATAAATCAATGATTGAAGACTAATATTGTTGTATTGGTAAACTTAATGGGATTGATCTTTAAAATCCAAAGATGTTTTTAAGCTAAGAAAACAGATTATAGGTAGTTTTAGGGTGGTTGGAGATGCATTCAAACTGCTCAGACAAAGAAGATGATGACAAGTATGGCCATGTAGTTGGACATGGAAAAGGTTTATGATAGGTTGGAGTCAGATTTAATGATGACAATATTAAGGTTAAATGAATATATTGACTAAACGTCCCTTGGTCCACCGATATCATTTGAACCATTAAATGATTATATTTTGGTAAATCGTGAGCCCACTTGGGTATACGGTCTTTTATATAATCATGTTAAGAAGGTTGACATGCCTTTTGTATTGGCTTGTGGAATTTGTGAAATTGAATGTTTTGGAGGTGCCCAATCATTTACCCCTTACACCAATGTTTTGTACATGATACCATTCTTTTGGGAGACACGATCATAGTGGGAGGTTGAGTTCTAGCTAGCAAGTATCTTTAGATATTTATGATGTACCCCATGATAATACCATTCTTTTGGGAGAGGTTAATTAGAGTGAGACTTCGAGTGCTAGTACGAAGTTTTACATATTTGTTATCATACTAATTTTATTCTCTCATAAACTTTAAATGATTTTCATTGGAGAGTTTAAATCAGCAATAATCACAATGCAATACTTTCAAAACAATAAAATTGACACCAATTACACACTTCAAATCCAAATCAAACTTCAGGTTGACCATTAGAGGGCACATGCAATTTTCCCTTTATTAATTGTGCAACTTGTGCGAGGATTTGCTTGATACCCGCATGATCATTATAGTGGCGTGATTCGAGTAATTCTACAACCCAATAATACTCGAGGTCAATTCATAAGCTTGGTGGGTGAATGCAATATCATACCAATGGACCTTCCTCATTTAATGGAAGGGATTCAACCTCTCCCAGTTAAATCAATCTACATGGATGCCCATACTTGAATCTTGTGCATACCTATTTGAACTAGGTCACCTTCAAGCTTAGCTTTGGCCTGTACATACAAGTGTCTATTATGCATTCTACAAGCTTTTGTTGTTTGACATTATGTTGCCAAAATTGTGTGTAAGAGCGGGAAGTTCTTTGCTTCCACTCACATTTCTTGTCTTTTCGTTGGCCTCATGCTACCCATTCCTTTTCAAAGTGATGATTACATAAAGGGAAGTGCTACTTGACTATTGATCCTATAGATAAAGTCCATTGGAGAAAGCAAAGAACCCTCCCATGGAAAAGAAGCAGAGAACATGTCTACATACCACTCCTTATGTGGTATTAATTAGTTTATTGCTTTTCCATTAGCTTAAGAAAACATTACTTTGCTTTCCCCCTTAATATGTTATTTAAATAATTTAAATTTATGTTTTGAATGGTTTGTAAGTTAGTATGTATGCATCAGGGTTAGCATTGTTTTATTTGTCACTTACATTTGTTTGCTTTAGTGCCTAACAACCATCGAAGAGTGCTTTTGGCATGCATGTGCACGTGTGTGCACACACACGAAAAACAACACAACATAATGATGACCATACTGGGGTTTTGGATCTCTCTCTCTCTCTCTCTCTCTCTCTCTCTATATATATATATATATATGGATCTCTCTCTCTCTCTCTCTCTCTCTCTCTCTATATATATATATATATAGGGTTTATAACAATGTTTTGTTTTACCTAAAGGTCAATTTGGCATGCTAATTGCTTTAACATCGTTGTTAATTCACCAAATTTCTCAAAGTTAAGCAACTTATTTGATAAAAGAAATCTCTCATTCAAGTATTTGTTGCTTTCATTTCACCCCTTTTTATAATTTAATTAAACATTTTCCCCATTTTGTATTATCATTTTCATTTTATCACAACACCTGTGCACACAATGAAGGACCTAAAGACTCTTCTACATCGGATTACGCTCTTTGCCTTTCACTTAAGCGATTTTGGTGATTCCGAAAAGGTTGGGAGATTGAAATACTTATTTCAACACTTTTTAAAAGACAAGTAGCTTGGTTATGCCATCAAGCCAAGATTTAAAAAAACCAACAAATTAATCTAACTAATTAAATAATCTCACGAGGACCAAAAACAATTTGTAATCTAGGTCAGGATTGTGGAGTTTAACATCCAAACAACACTCCACTATTGTTTCTGATCAAAATATGGACCTTGTTTGAGGGAACTTCAAATCCTTTCTAGCAAATATGCTTTACCATTGTGAGGAACACACCCTCTTTTGGGTGTTAATGTTTAGGTTGGCGATTCCGAAATGGATGGGAGATTGAAATACTTCTTTCAACACTTTTTAAAAGACAGGTACCTTGGTTATGCCATCAAGACAAGATTTTAAAAAACCAACAAATTAATCTAACTAATTAAATAATCTCACGAGGACCAAAAACAATTTTCAATTAGGTCAGGATTGTGGAGTTTAGCATCCAAACAACACTCCACTGTTGTTTCTGATCAAAATATGGACCTTGTTTGAGGGAACTTCAAATCCTTTCTAGCAAATGTGCTTTACCATTGTGAGGAACACACCCTCTTTTGGGTGTTAATGTTTAGGTTGAGGTCAATGGTTTGATGGAGCCTCCCGATGCTTTCAAGTTGTGTATCGCCTCTTTATTGTTTTAAGCCAAAAACCCCTAGTCCATGATATGTGAGGAGGTGACCTATGCCCAATCATAGGATTTTTACCATGTATATTTTGTAGGATTGCGAGGGCCCCTAAGACAGGTAGTGGTTACCCCTTGGATTTCAACACCTTGGGCATGCTAATATAATTTGTACCTTCAATTTAGTTATTGTTAGTTGAGACATTTGGAAGGCCCTTTTGAGCCATTTTGGATTGATTGAACCTTGTAAGAGTTTTAGGAGCATGCCATTTTCAACATTATGCAAACTTGTTATCAAAACCACTTTGATCACCATTGGAAACACACTTGAAAGCCACATTTTGCACCACTTGAGGTACTTATATCCATTTTTGTAGTTGTTCACCTTTGAAAACATTATTTTGAAATATTTTGCATACCATCACACCTCTTTTTGCAACACATAGTTGATTACAGTTAGACCCATAGGTTTGAGACTAATGAAACTATTTATAACCCTTCCCATACTAGGGGCTTTCTTTAAATCCATGGTCTCACACATCTACCTATCTCCTCAATTAGGCTTTGACTACATTTAGAACCATAGGTTTTAGACTAGTGACACTATTGCAAGTCCTTCCCATACTAGGTGCTTTCTTCAAAGCGTGGTCTCCTACATTTACCTATCTCATCAATTAGGTGTTGGTTATAGTTAGACCCATAGGTTTGAGACCAATGACACTATTGCAAACCCTCCCCATATTAGGGGATTTCTTCAATCCACGATTTTCCACATTTACCTATCTCCTTAAGTAGTTGTGCTACCACTCAAGACACCATATATGATTTTGACCCCATCTCACATGGAGTTGGAGGCCCACCACCACCACCATCCCTACCCCCTCCTCCAGCCCTAAACCAAACCACTCCACCAGTAGCCCCAACCCCTCATCAACCATGACTCCCTCCTCCCAAAGGAAATAATTTTCCATTCAAGGTGAGTGTGAAACTTCAAAACCTAACACGTCTTATTGAGAATCCTATCCAACACAATAACGTTGGTCAGCTATACCAACTAAGTTGCCATTTGATATCCTTAAATTTGAAGGTTAGCTAAGGGAGGACCTTTCCTATCACATGATGAATTTTCATTTAAGATGTTCCTCCAATAACATCACATAACACTTAGTTAGGTTATGGTTGTTTCAACACACCCTCACAAGGGTTTCACCAAATGGTATGTTGAACTTCTAGGAGGGACCCATACCAACTTTGGTTCCATTGCCATGACTTTGACCATATTCCAATCCTCGGTCTACCATGATATGAGCATAAAACCTATTACTACATGTAACCAAACCACTTCCACCTACATCACAAACCACATCCATATGTGATGCCAACAAAATAACCTTTATAAGATTGAATTCAAACACCACATGAATTGGTTTCTAACGTCAATCATTCCTACCATTACCAAATATGTGACCACCAACATGCCCAAAACTGGAGGAGAGATTATCCTTAAGGAACAACACTTTGACCTTATCTATGCACAATCACGATATTTATACACCATCATTCTCGACACTCGTTAACACCCTTCTCCTGAATCCTAAACTTTGAAGGCATCTCATGAAACTTACATTGTTATTGGGTTTCTTTCTCATGCCACAAACAAGTATAGTAATATAGCCTTCTCTTCTAGCACTAGATTTTATGACAATCATTATTGTGGGGGGGATAGTACCCTATGGAAACCCTAATTTTTTTGTATGAAATAACTCACCTTACCCATAATGTGGCCAACATGTCTTGTGAAGGTACTTCCATGCCTTATAGAGTTCCACCACCTCCTAACCCATATGCTCCTTTCCCTCAAGGTGTCTTCACAAGCACCCCCACATTATCAAGGATCATTATAACTGCCAATCCTTTGCTTCCTTCCCACATCAATTTGGTCCAATGCTCTCCTTCCCAACCAAGTCAAGGTTTTTCTTAGTAACATCCCCTAACCTACCTAAGACACAACAACAAAACAAGGGAAAGAAGAAGGAGGAAAACAACAAAAATAATAATCCCCATAACCAAAACCTTGGGTGAAGGGTCAACCAACAAAGTCAAACTAATAATGTTGGTGGAAAAACCAACAACACCACAAATCACAATCAAAATCATACAAATAGTAATCCACCCAAGTAGGGAAAAAACATCTAGCTTAAGACAAACCAACCATACACTATTTGCAAGACATATATCCATTACATTCATCGGTGTCCAAATTTTCCCGAGCTTCAATGAACGCGAGTCTTGTAGGATAATTGGAATTCCTCCATTGAGAATGTTAAACCCCCATAAGGGCACCCTAACCCCCTTGGAACAAGATATCTTATGCAATCCTTTCACCCAACAAAACTCAGTTTCCAACACTTAAGACACCCCACCATCCTCTTGGTCTTCAAACCCCCCTTAGGTTGGAGACTCTTCTTGCTGACACATATACATGAACTTGAGTGGGACACACCTTCTAACATGCAGTCCTAGGTACACAATGCCCAGTCCTAAATATAAAAATTATGAGAACACCTAATTGTTTTCTAGTATCCCCTTGCAAATACCTCAACTTAATGTTGACCCTAGACCTTGTGTGCCTAAGTTTCCTTTACAATTTATTCCACATAACTCACATGCAAAGGTTGTCCATCTATATAACATCGTTGGCAACTTGGTCTAGTCTCCTTTCACAATGTCAAAATTAGAGATTCTACAAACCTACCCTTCCCAATGAAAGACCTTATTGTATTCCCTTAATGGAGCCATCACTGCTTTAGGTTCTTGGTTGATTATGTTTGATTTGGACAAAGAAATGCCTAAGCTTCCTCCTTCCGTCACATTTAATAACCCTGTCATGGTAAAAACACATTGTTATCCACCATTGCATTGTAAATGAGCGTGCCTTTACTTGTGTCATGTCCACTATGGTCTATAAGAAGTTTGTATACTTAGAGTTGATCCCCATCCATCATCACCCTATGGGCCTTCAATGGATTCCCTTCCCAATTGCAAGGGAATTTTCAAAATGCTCCTATTGAATTCATCGATAAAATTACTTTAATTGACATAAAATTTGTAGATGCCCCTCTTGATTATAACATATCTCTTAGGTAGAATTATATGCATGACATGAAGGTGGTGGCTTCATCAATATTTTTCACCATGATTTTCCCCCAAGAAGGGAAATTTTTCTACCTTGATTAAATTACATATTACAAACCTACCCCACCTTCCAATATCCACAAATTGTTTTACACCCTCAGGGCCACCAATCAAATCCCATTCTTTACTTGGGGCTTATCATGGTATTCCTACCCAATTTAACCATGCAAAATATAATATTACATATATATGCACCATATAATTTTTCATTAAGGAATTGCACCTCTCATCCAAGATACCTTCCCTTGACTATGAAGCCATGCTTCATCCCTTTAATGTATCATCTATTCCCTCTACCTCTTCGTCACCATCATTAAGTGACATACTACCATACATTGGTGGGGCCATCTTTTAGACCCCATCCATATAGAAAATCCTATATAATAGATTCTCTTTATATTTCCACCACTTGAGATTGTTGAGACCCCTATGATGGCCACCCTTAATCTCCATGGGTTAACCATATTGGTTTTCTATTTCAATTTATCCCCCCTAAGATCTTAATACTTCCATTTCACCACCCACGAGACTAGTCTTCTCCCCTACTTCTCCTCTTGTTGAACTTCATTCTAATAGTTAGGATACTTAACCAAAGTCAAAATAGAATCCTAATACTTTTTCGTAGTAGATCCATCGATAGATGGAAGAGGATATGAATGTTGGGGGAACCTCTATGCCTAATCCTATCCTAACCCCATCTCTACCACACTAGGAAATTCAAACTTGAAATTCCCATCCGTGTGTCCTTTGTGACATATTAGGTCACCACATTCACCATTGTCCCACACTTTCAAAGCTTTGTCATATTATTTGCTTACATGTTCCCCCCTCCTTCTACCGACCCATCCACACATGCTAGGGGTACCCCCATGAACGAACCTATTCCTACATGACCATGTGATACTCAATTAATCATTCTTGTGCCATGTGATCGGGACTCAACCACTACACCTAACATTGTCCATAACTCCCTACGTTAGGGTACTCTCTTGTTATCTTTAGATGGTTGATGACAAGCCCTACCACTATACGACCATGTTGATTCCATTCTCAAATCTATGAAATCCACTTCCATTTCCATATTTCAACCTTCATTGGTTCTGTTTCAAGTGAAAGTATTTTCTTTCTTATGGAATTTCCACTATTCCAATACCGTATCCATCCATTTCTTTGCTTTGTTCTTTGCCCCAAGTTTTGTATTTGGTACAATTGTCCACATGCACTTTCATTGGCTCCACCTCCACCAAGAATCCTTCAATCACATATGTAGTCAAAATCAAACAAAGATGGATCCATCCAACCCCTTACATGGACTGATAGTACCACTTGATCCTTTTAACCCTAGCGTGAATGTTTTTCACTCTAATGAGGATATTCTATAGGCCATGCCTACCTTTAATATTCCATGGGACAAATTACACAATCAATCTTATTTCCCTCCAAGGAGCATCCTTTTTTATTTAGACTAGTAAATTTTAAGCACTTTATTCATACCCAACAACATTTGAGGAGGAAAACATGGCCAACATTTCAAAAACATCGTTGTAGACATTTCTATCACCCTTGGTGTCACAGAAAGGCACTACAAAATGATCCCCTTTTTTTATTTTACTTTTGATGTGTATTCTTTGTTCACTTGTTTAGGTAAAAAATTGATCATCTTTACAACCCTTCAACATTTGAAACATGTTCAAATATATTTTTGTAGGCATTTTTGTAGGTTATTAGACAAATTAAAAATAAGTCACAATATGTACAAAACAATGGTTGATAAAATGGTAACAAAATTTTTTATGAATGAAAAATAAAGATTTTGGAATCAAAGTATTTCTAGTAAGAAATAAGTTGCATTTCACTTGAATAAAATGGTGAATAATGAAAAAAAAACATTTTAAAGAAGATCGATATCCTGCCACTTCAAAGAAGGGAGAATGACATAAGAGATTGTGTATACAAGACCAAGAGAGGAGTATATTGAAATTTATACCTAGGAAAGGGTTTTAAAAATTTAAGGTTTCAAGGTTTTTTTTGCATCCTAAATTTATTTTGTGAATAGTTAAATGTACCCTCCAATATACTAACCCCATTTGGATTCATACAAGAGATAAATAATGGCTAATATTTATGACAGATTTAACTAATCTCTTTGGGATATAAGAGGATAGCTTAGGCATGCCTCAAGATTAAGATTATGTGTGGAGAATGCTTGATGGTTTACATCTAGGAGGTACCTAGACAATGAACACTATAGAAGCGGTAACTATTTTTTGTCAGTTTTTCATAGATTGAAAATGGTGAAACTATGGTGCTTGTACATAGAGATAGATCTTACTAGAAATCCAGAAGACACTACAATTTCAATAATTTTGTATGACAATGGAGATCAAAAGGTTCAAAGAACAAGGAAACTCTTGTACAAGAATGACACCAAAAGCAATGAGGCTTAGTATCATACACTCATAGGGGGCCTATACGCAACAAAGACACATTGTGTTAAAGAAATTGTAGTGTTTACAAACTCTGAAATAATTTGTAAGTAGACACTATTACATTTGGGGTCAAAATTTGATGTTTAAACCGATGTTTGATGAAAAATCCAACTTCTAATATCAAATTTAAGTTGAATAGGTCGAAAAATTAAGGAAAGTCGTACGTTATGTCTCGATAAACATCACTTAAGGGATATTTGAATAGGGACATCACTTAATACACATTGTTATACCTCAAATTGTCACACTCTGTACCATTGAGAGTCTTCATGTCATATCACCATGAGAAACGTGATGTTTATTCCTCCTAAGGGTGTTAGGACCCTTTGTCATCATGTTGGTCCCTTCCCTAGTCACACTTGGAAGCAAATCCAACAAATCAGGGATCGAAAACCACTTGACCTAACCCATTTATGAGCCTCCTATAGATATTTTCACACTCTGCTAGTGGTGCAAGGCGCGAAAATTCTTTATTTTCGCATTTTGCATGCCTATGGGGGCACGGAATTTACAACATTTCCGCGCTTTGCTCGGTTGAGAGGGCGCAAAAATCCTTGAATAGTCATTTGCCTTAGATCTTGAATTTTGGATTTCGGGGAGATTTTCATGGGATGAGGTTCTCCTTCAAATCCTCTCTCACATTCCCTTCTTGGCATGTTTTAGATCCTTGATCCACATATTCCTCACTTAGATCCATAATATCCTCTTAGTGGTTGGCCTTCCAAATCCTACTTAAAGAGAGCCATCCATGAGCTATGGGGGTGATCTTGGAAGCACTAAACTTATGATCCTATGAGTCTTGCAAGGGTGATGTTGGAGAGCTTGGAAGGAGGTGCTGCTACTTTGGACATCAAGGCATAACATTGTAATCAAATTCTTTTGGCTTTCTTATCATTAACATAACTTAGCCTATTCCTCTCATTTTCATGTCTTTAATGATGAATGCATGAAATTGTCTATGTTTTGATAGTTAGATATTTGTTTATACATATATTGCTTTGGAGAAGGTGTTGTCTTGCAAGGGTGATGTTGGAGAGCTTGGAAGGAGGTGCTACTACTTTGTACATCAAGGTATAACATTGTAATCAACTTCTTTTGGCTTTCTTATCATTAATATAACTTAGCCTATTCCTCTCATTTTCATGTCTTTAATGATGAATGCATGAAATTGTCTATGTTTTGATAGTTAGATATTTGTTTATACATATATTGCTTTGGAGAAGGTGTTGTCTTTCCTTTGTGAACATGTTCATAAGTCCATAATTAAAGGCTGGATCTAGAGCAACTTAAGAGAAGCAAGGAAAACCATCAAAGTAAGGTATGCCATCTACTTGCTTTGTTTTTCCATAGCTTGTTAGCTGATGTGTGAACTAGATCTAGGAGGACTATAGTGTCCATTTGTTTCCTCTCTGTCTTGGGTAGGCAACTAGGGGACTTTTCTAATCCCATGGGGTTTTCATCTTACCTGTAGGAATAAAATCTCACCACACACATTAGGGAATGTCCAATAAGAGATGCTACAACTGTATGTCTATTTTTCGAAGTTAAAACTAATTAGGTATTTTTTCCCTTTTCCACGACAATGAAAAGTCGATCGGAAAAAATAAATCAATGCATTTTTTTAGAAGAATTGGGAGAATGTGAAATTTGGTTGTAGGGAACTTTTCCTTTGATTTGAGACTATCCTTTAAACTATAATTTCTTTTTGAATTAAGAGGATTAATATTTGGCATATTTCTTCTTCATGTACCCTAGTCTATATTGTTTTTTTCTTGCAAGTATGTTTCTATTATTTGAACTTTTTCCTTTGTTTTTTAGCATATTAAGGCCATTTCGTTGATGTTCATGCATCGTATATTAGCACTTTTAGCACACATATATTCTAGAACACTACCCCAAGAAGAGTTTGGCATAAAGTTGAATTTTGTTAATATTTTTTTTTTAATTTTCTATTTGTGAAATTCTTTGAATTTATTCTTACTGTACAAATGATTTTGGTATTTTGTTGAAATATAGAACAAGGTAAAGTAACCCTAATCGGGGCACTAGCATATCTAACTGAAATTCTTGTATACAGTTAGTTCTCGGTTTTGTATATGTTATCGTTGTTGATATTGCTCCTAATGAAAGCAATTCTTATGTACATGCTAGCAATCGTGATAAAACATATGATCATGTGATGGAAAATGTTATTATTGTTGTACACAATACAAAGGCATATTAAAGAAAAGAAGAGTCATTAAGTCAACAACTAGGAAACATTGCTTAGAGCATGGGAACTTGGATGGTGGAAAAGAATATAAACCCTTGGTAAGATAACAAAAACATGTTTTTTGACATTTTTCAATAGTTTTAATATTTTCCTATTTAAATCTTATTTGGATTTTTTTTTTGTAATTATTACAAAGAAAAGATCGCTAATGCTCGGAATTCCACATGCTACAATTGGTAGTAGAGGTGGTGAAGGTGGTGAAATTGAAGTTGATACTATGGAAGAAAATTACCCTAATATTATTGAGAATGAAAGGATAAATAGGTTGATCCATGACACATTTGTTTGCAAGGATGAGAATGCACTTGCGGATGAGATCTATGAAGATATTCACGGTGTACCTCATATTCATAAGGCACAAAAAATCCTTATACAAGGACTCAAAGACAAGTCTTCTCTTTTCTCTTTTGATGTTGGTCAACTTGAAGGTAATGAACGATATTTCAAACCCGGGAATAACACAAGTGTTAAGCTATGCAAGATTTTTTTGTATATAATTTAATTGTTTGTGTTTTTTTTTTTTTTGTTATATATAGGTTGATCCGTAAACTATTGTGGATATTCCATTGGAACAGTTCATCACAATGGATCATACAACTCAGTTCTTTTTATTAGTTTATTAAATAACTGGAACTGAAAAGAAAATAACTAGAGCAAAGAAATACACAATCCACACAAATAAACACAAGGTATACCATGGGAAAACCCACTATGAGGAAAAACCCAACAAGAAATGAGGGCTATGCCTTGCTCTTTTCATCTCCAATATGTAGTACAAATACAAAGAATGTGGTACTCTATGGAGTTACCTATGACTCTGCAGCCAGAATGGATACTACATGATCTCGTACTTCCTATGTTATGCTCTACTATCTATTCTCGTGTTGTTTCTCAACTATGGAACAATGTATAACATCAAAAGAATGGAATCCATTATTTTCCTAACATCCTGATATTTAACATAACCTAATAATCATTTAGGGCTAATTTTAGGGTTTGTACATGCCTCAATTCCCATTTAGGGTTAAGGTTTTGGACCTTCTAGAATGTTCTTGAAAGTACACACGTGACTAGCTCCACATGTGCAAGAAATGAGAGTTGAGTGGAATCCACTCGGAACAACGGTGGTCAACTAGATGGGTCAACTTGTGAGAGGCATAACTTATTCATACATACTCCAATTGAGGTAATCTTTGGACCGTTGGAAAGGCCTCTGAGTTTAAAATCATGTCATGGTCCATGGCACTAGTGATGGATTGTTTTACCCCCAAAAATTCCATTTATACCCTCAAATAGACCATAGAAGGTTTCAAACACCAGATATGCAAAATGAAACATGCCCATAAATGGGCCTTACAAGCCAATTCCTCTAATATTTCTATCCCAAAAACTCCAAATACGTGACAAATTATATATTTATCCATTTCAGATCATAGGCCCTTAATTTTTATTTTCCAGTGTATTAATTTAATTTTTCTTGTAGATTGTTAAGTGATATTCTTTTACCACTGTCAAATACTTTACCTCACACAAGAAGAGAAATGTGTGCCATTTTGAAAGATATAGTAATGGTGCATAACACAATTGATGCATGTACTCGTGATCATATTATTTGTTATGGACAACATGCATAAAAAATTGAATGCCTTGAATGTGGAATTAATAGATATCGTACTAATTAGGTAACAAATAAGGTGCCTCACAAAGTTCTTCATCATATTCCCATAATTCCATATTTCTAAGAATCATGGTTTAGGTGCAAAAATATAGCATAATTTATGGACTATCATGCATGGTAGAGAAGTGAAGATCGTGTCATGCGAATGCATAGATATGGTTATGCATTTAGAGACATGAAGGAAAGATGGGCCATTTTTAAAGAAAAGCCTCATAATGTTAGACTTTCAATGGTAGCTTAAATGGTGTTAATCCATTTGGAGAGATCATAACCAGTTACTTTGATTGGCCAATTTTTGTTATAAACAATAGCCTTCCTCCTTGCCATGTCCAAAAGGAGAAAGCACATCATGCATGCTGGAATTAATGGTTCTAGGTATTTGTTTTTAAAATAATTAATAACATATAACCAATTCATTTTTATTTACATTTTTTCATGTACAAAGACTTATTAAATTATGTATATTTTCAAATAACTAGGTAAGAAACAAGTTAAAGATATGGATGTATATTTTGAGCCTAATATATATGAACTTTTAAAATTATGGGACGACATCAGTATGGATGACATGTCCAAACCAATATGTCAAAAACAATTTCAATTCCATGGAATACTTACATGGATAATTCATGATGTGCTTGGGTTTACACATTTCTGTGGTATGTAAATTCATAATGTAACTCTATATATAATTTATTACTCAAGTTTCTTTTAAATCTTGTGGACATTCTATTAACATTATTCTATAACTTGTAAGGATTCAAACAAAGGATAAATATGCATGTTCAATATGTGGTCCAATAACAATTTGTAGATGTTCAAATGTTGCATTGTGTTGGATTCCTTAATGTCACTAATAAGTTTAGCAATTTTTTCCTTGTTATTCCTCTCATTTATAAGTTTCCATAAGCATTATGTGACATTCTTTCCAATATGCATTGTGTCAAACAAATGAGCTACTTGTAGGTGCTCATAGTATGGAAACTGAATGAATTGGACATATTATCATTTCAAACCTCTTGGAAGCTCACCCTAACAACCTCTGAGAAGCGTCAATGGAAGAAGATTTTTTTATCAAAGTAAATATGAAAATATAAAAAATAATACAAGCAACAAATATGAATGTAACTAAAACCAAATGCTTACCACAAATATTCACAAATGCCTTGTTTTATAGTTGAGGCATCATTATTCATGGATTTTTCCCACTCCCTTCCTTCCCATCAAAGATATTTTTTTTGGTAAGTCGATACATGGTCCTTGGGGAGGAAATGCTTGAACTCATTATACACCTAGTTGTGATGGAAATCCAACCAATGTTCCATGGTTGTTAACAGAGCAAGAGAGCGATATTGTAAAAGAGGTTATATAAAAGATCAAATGTCTCAATGGTTCTGCTTCACGCATAAATAATATAATGATAAAGCAAGGTGACATGGTAGGGATAAAACTCATGATTGACATACCTTTATTCATGCTTGACATTTTACAATATTTATCATCTTATGACATTATTTGCTAGTAGTACATGTTTTTTTCTAATCAAAATTTAAATGATAATGCTTCCTTCCTTGTTGCAGTATGTTCTACCTCTAACTCTCCCAAACAACTTTGACAATAACATAAATCAATTTATATATGATCTCAACAAATTCGCGAGGTATGTAAAACACTATAATTGAAATGTTAATTGTAGAACTTGTTAGTAGTTGCATTGTTTGCCTTATATAATTTAATGTTGACAAATCTAATTTCTTTGCACTTGTAGGTGGTTATCATCAAAACAAATCCATGAAGTAGATATCAAGTATTGGAAGAGATAAATTCTCCATTTAATGCGTGAAATGAAAAAGTATCTACCTCCAAGTTTTTTCAATGCATAGAAACACTACGTCATACACCTAGTTGAGGAGACTAAAATATGTGGACCCATACACACAAGGTTAATGTTGTTGGTGGATAGGAACTTGAAGGATTTGAAGGCTTTTGATAGACAAAGATAATGTCCATAGGGATCAATGGTTGAAGGCTATATGGTATATCAATCCATTGTGTATTTTAGTAAGTATTTGTGCCAAGTAGTGGGTGATATCGATGTGCCTCTTCTTTGGGATATTAATTCCACCAACAAATTTGAATGGGAGGTTTTTGTTGGGGAAAGGTAGATGGACAAAAGTGAAAGGTAATATATTTTATTTTATTTTCTATCTCCATACACACTTTTTAAAGCTTAGTTGGTTCACTAAATCTATTTTTTCCCTTAATCCAAGTAGTGGAGAGTGGGATGCAATCCATTTATTAATTGAAAATTACATTAACTGGATGAAGATATCAATATAATGATGCAAACAAGTTTACAATATATTATCATGGACTAGAGTGGAAGAGTTGATTATAAGAGCTTATTTGGATAATGATACAACTATGACGCATAAGAAAATTGATCTAGCATATGGTGCAAAAGATAGAAATGTAAGAAATGTTTTGCTTTGATTTTTACATTTCAAATAACTCATTTTTGTGTTTTTTATTGTCACTCAAAGTATTTTACACATATAGTTACCAATTCATGACAATGAATTTATAACATGTTGTGCATGGTGAAACATTATAAAGTTATGTGGTGTAATGGCATAAAATATCACACCAAACATTTGGATGATAAGAAGAAAATATGACAATGCGATAACTACAATTTCGTAGGTAATTACTAATTGTTGCACCTGCAACTACCTCCTCATATTTTTTCTTGTCCCTAATAAAATATGGATCCCCTTTTGATTTTCATACCCCAACCATGTGTCGGTTTTCCCCTCTCAGAGTGGGTCAAGTATCTTGTGAGGCCTAGTCTATCCTTGGGTAGGGGGAAGGTTGAGTTTTGAGGACTTAAGAAAATTTGCAGCTTCCTTGTTGTGCCTCATCTCGACGAGTCCCTTTCCAACAGAGGCCCAACTTAACCAAGCCTACTGCAACAACGGTGTCACTCAATAAATACCGCCGCAACTGCATTGCAAATCATGAGAAGATGCCGCAACAACGACTGACTTAACCAAGAGGATGCAAAGTTTGACGGACTCGCATCAAAGGGACACGACGATCAGTTCATCTTGTTCGCTCCCACCGCGATTATGTCCATTTGAATACATTGTGAAAATACTTGTGTGGGAAGGCCGCAAAGGGTGGTGTAACTCGCCAAGGGGATCCACGAAAAAAGTGATCATGCCTTCCAAGTTTCGGTAGCGGTGCAACTCAAAGAGTAGGGCCACAAAGGGTGGCATAGCCCATGAAAAGGGTCTGCAACGGGAATTTAGGTTTCGCAAGGAGGTTACTCTTTCACACAAAATAGATGGAGAAACTCGAAAAAGGATTCATAAGGAAACATTGAGATCAAAATTGTTCCCATGCACAGATATAGTAGAATGGCTCCTCCCTCACACTGATGCAAAGAGGCGTATTATCAAGTATGTTGCGGGAATTCCCATAGCTTCTTTAGAGATGATTTCCATGAGTAAGCACTGTAAGTTCCCATCATGAGAGGTAGAGATGATCGATGAATGGATGTAGTCCATTCAAATAAACTATGTAACCTTCATCAAGCAAGCTTGGCTCCTAGATAAGCAATTCTGTCAAAATGAGGATGGCACATACAACACCAAGTTGCTAAAGCATCCCAATAAGATTATTGCTGCCCTATTATGTCGGTTTTTATGGAGAAGCATATGCGACACACTTCAAGATTGAATGGTCACCCTTATTGTATTACGTCACTATTCGTGGTGCAAGATTTAACTGGTCTGATATCCTCTCAGAAAACATGGAGGAGGCAGTGTTGAAACTACAAGATCGATTTTTCAAGCATTAATCAGAATTATATATGTCCTATCTCGTAGATGCAGCCTACACATTGAGTCAGTTTCCCAGCATTGGATGGCATTGGGTTCCTAGAGAAACCCCTATTCAGGTGTGTTTCCAAGTTCTTTGGGCCCAGAAGCACATCAGTAACTACAAGCCTATCCATGAGGAGTTCATTAGGTCATTGTATACAATCATACATGGGACACCAACAAAGTGTATGTCGGATAATGCCATCACCACTGTGACACAACTAGGTGATTGGTGCTTGAGTGAAGATGGCACTTATTTGCAGATATATGGGGCATCAAAGGCACCTAACATCATGCCCAAGTATGTAGCATATTATGTAGTCCTGAAGGAAATGACATGTCAAGCATTCATAAATGGGATCGGGTCTACCCTCAACAATACCAAGAAGGTGTCATAGACACCTTTTTGTGTCATAATTGGGGCTTATAGATTTGCAAAGATAAAATAAGCCATTGAACTAACTCAGTACTTGGATAAATATTGTTTTGGACAAGGAAAATTCACAAGAAATGACTGCAAGGGGATGATCTTCGTGACAATGAAGTACTACTGTCCCTATCAGCATGATCAATTTGCAACAGAGGAAATATACAAGCAAGTGCAAACTTTGGAGGACAACAGTCACCCGACCAGAGATAACACAATCTGCCAAGATTTCTACTTGTGAACCCTTTCAGTTATTCGAAGAACGAGTAAAATTAAGGAAGGGCATGCCTACTATAGCTGTAATAGAAGAAGAACCTATCGACAAAGTCTATGCTGCTGTAACTAGGTCTCAATCTCAGTTTAGACCAAAAATATTATCTTACCCAAAACCATCCATGAATAAGGTGAATTTTAATGATAAAATCATTATGCCTCATATTCGTGAGTCAATCGATCAAGTCAATCATTCTATAACCACATCCAAATCCGCATCTACCTTTCTCGACAGTTATGCACCTTACAATGTGGCCACTTATTTATCAAATTTGAAGGCTAACATTAGTCCTTTTAATTCCCTTAGATATCCCCAAGTGATATCATAACATGAATAGCGCTCTTGCTACCCCTTCCCATCCATGACCTATCCTTGGATGACCACACAAGATATTCATCTGGTATTCTCTTTCAATGACGATATCTTTCCAGCTAATTATTCGAAGCAAGATACTCACATCCCTACATTAGGGGGATGTCCTCTTGCCTCATCTTAATGCTCCATGTTTTCCCAAGACAAAAAATGAATTCTTAATTGAAGACGAGGCATGTAATTTACAATGTGATATCTTATTCCATGATGAGATTGCCTCAAAGAATCTTGACCATCAAAAAGAGGAAATTGATTTGTGTAAGGAGGTGATTCAAAATGATTATGAGAATGAATTTATAGACTCAATTGAAATTGTGATTGAAAATCTTGATGAGTCTCTCATTGTTCCATTAATTCACAATGAAATAAATGCTCAGTGTTTTTCGATTGAGGGTGAGAACTCTGCTTTTCACAAACCTACCTTGAATCCAAATCTTGTGTTTTTGGGGGAATCCCTCATTTGATCTGTGATGATTGCTCTGATGACTTTATTGATAATTCTTATTGGCCTGACAAGAAAGTTGAATTCCCTTATCCAAATGAACATATCATTCTTGAAAATGCAGTCTTGTCTCAAGATAACTTGCAGCCTATTAATGATGATTCTTTAATCATTTCTTATTTTAAAGAAGAAATTAAATGTATTGTTCTGGATCAATCAATCATAATTACTAGATAGGACAACGGAATTCCCAGGTTTATTTTTAAGGATTTAATTTGGGATTGATGGGTCACAAAATGTTCTAATCTTGTTAGGACTAACTCACTTAATTTTCAATTATTTGTATCTCTTATGATTAATATTAACTTTTCTTTTCGGAATTACACGATCATATCCATCTTAATTTCTGGCTGACAAAGAATCTTAGATAATTATCATGATCCAAACAATAATCATCATGCAATTAACAATGCATTCACATGCATTAGGTGATACCCGCCATGATCAATTTTCTCTTTTCGTAGAAGTAGGAGTAGATTTGCATTGTAGTTGTAGATTATGGTTCTTTGCCACTCATGCATTTAGTTTTGTTTCACCTCATTAGTTTAGAAGCTTTTATTTTCGCAGTTTAGCATTTTCATTTGTTTAGATAGATTATTTTTTGTTATTTACCTTTTGCAGTTGTCTAAATAATTTTTCATGGAATTTTACATTTTTATTGCAATGCGCCACTATGCTCTTTTACCGGATTGCTTAGATGTTAACCTCTGGCATCATGATGTGAGTCTTGATATATTGGAGAGGACGTGATGTGGAGAGAGAATAGCTATCAAGTGGTTCCCAGTGATCAACCTAGGGTACATTGAACTGTTATTTACTTATTGTTTTTGGTTTTTCAAACACTTCTTCTTGTCCCTCTACTTCACGCATTGAGGAATGCTAGCCTTACTCTTTTCACTCCCTACCTTTTTCAGAGACTAATTTGCGTCCATGTACCTACTTCATGGTCATGTTGTCATCTTCATGTCATCTTGGCCAATTACTGTTAACGTAATTTTTCATCATGTTCCTATAGTTTGTTTTTTTGTTTGGATAGATGTTGATTCTCAACATCAACATGATTTTGAAGTGTTAGAACATGATGCAATATCCGAACCTAGTGATATTCATTGCTTTGTCTTTCTATCCTCACCTTCAGTTTTAGGGAGATATCCTCTTCTTGTACATAGTTTTTTCTTTTGCGTCGTCATTTGATCTTCATGTCTCTTAGGGGAAGTTGTATCATGTGTGTCTTAGTAGTCCAGTTGGTGTCAAGTTTTGGAGGTTTTCCACTTCTCTTCTTATGTGTCAACATATCATCATTTTTATACCATTACATCCAGTTCAAGATGATTGTCATGCTCATATTTCGTTTTGCGAAAACCATCACCATTTCACCCCCTCAACAGTCAATTGAAGTTTCACCATGAGTGAACCTTTTGCATTCTCGTCAGTCAAATTTCGCCAAAAGTTGCATATGTTGATAAATTCACCATTTATGTATGTCATCAATATCATCGTCGTGCCTATGTTTGGAAAGTTCAAAATACCCCCTAAGCGTTTCCTTGCAAAAAATCACCAATGTCCACTATTATGATAAAAGAGATCCCTTCCCATTTTTTCCCATCTATTCCATTAGATTTGAAAATATAAAAATAAACCATTTTCCCATCATCCCCAATTCAGGCCTATTTATATTTCCCAATCCCTTTTTCAAAAATAGACTCGGATTCTCCTCCATCTTAAAAACATTTCTCACCCCAGAGGGTGTCAACAAGCCGCACCAAGGAAAAGAAAAAAACATAAATACAACTCCAACGCTCCAAACCAGCACTAACAAGCTACAATAAAGGCAGCATATGTTGCAGCCGCAGGTAAAGAAAGGGTGGCAGGAGGAAACCAACTGGGAAGAGAGAAAACTGAGGCACTACAATGAGAAATACACGTAGAAGGAGGCCGAGAGGTGTAACAACAACTCGCAGGAAATGAGCTACCACAATGCGCTGTAAATTATTCGGATTATATATATTCTCCTTTTTTACTACCTTGTATATAAATGGATGATTTTTACCTACCTTTAGGTGTTTCACTTTCCGATAAATTTTATTTCAAAACCAATAAGCTTCTATTTACATTTTTTTTGTAAACTTTAACTTTATGCAAATCGCGCAAATTAATGATTTTATTTTTGCAGGTAAAGCGTAAACATTCTAATTTATTAAGCAAATAATATTTCATGTACAAAACTAAAGAAATGTATGCTTTTAAAAATCTTAATTTGAATTTAATTGATGATTTATTTTTTAGCCTTAAGAGAAATTAATAAACTTTACTCATTTATCAGAAATATTTCATTTATTGTTGCATTTATCAACTAACGTCTTAGTTGTGCATTTTCAAGAAATTTATTATTTCTTAATGTATTTTTGTAAATATTTCCCAACTAACTTTTAGTTAATTTCAGTAGTTAATTAATTTCATTTTTTTTAAATCATTTCTAGTTCACTTAAAAAGTTTGCACTTGTTTTTTATGGTCAGCAATGCATTTAGTATCATTAATTAACTTGTGAATCCTATTTATCTAAGGGATCTAAACGCAATTGAGCTTTCATCTCCATCTTCCCCTTGGTCATTCCTCCAAGGGTGTTTTCTGTGTTCTTTCCCGAATCGTTTTATTTTGAGCATCAAGTTATACCCTTGCCCTTTATTTTAGATTCCACAAGGCTTGCTAGTGAAATGTAGTTTAACTTATTGTTAGAATTTTCTTGATCGACCTTGACCTAACAGGAAGGGACAAGAGTTAATAAACCCACATTCCAAAGTCCCGGATCCTCTGGTGATAAAACTCTTATATTATGAAGCAATGTTTTCCTTAGTGGATGACTCCAAATGAAAAACCTCCCTATCTACTGACCATCACCATGAAGAAACCTAAAAAATCCCTGAATACTCCAAAGGTTAAGGACCATAGTCTATAAGCTCGCCCCTGATCTTTAGAGGATATAGGTGGTTTCAAGAGGGATCAAGATTTTTTATCTCCTTATATACAAAAAAATAAAAAATAAAACATAACAAACAAACAAAAGGAAATTCAAAACAAAATTATCATACCTTGTTCCTCACGTGCATAGCTCGAACCCACACACTAACTCGTGAACCCTGATTATGTCCTCCTATCTGAAGTAGATACATCCCACAGACCCCCAATCATGTCCTCCTAGGTGAAGTAGATAGTCTAAGCGCAAAGACCCCCGATCATGTCATCCTCTGTGAAGTAGACAACCCTATCCCACCTTATATCGGTCCACATGCCCCAGAGTGATAGAATCCAACCCCAACCAACTCTTGAAGATAGAGATAGGGGATATACCAAGGCAATAGAGAAGATAGAGTCTCATGGGACCACCAGACAATAACATTGGATCCTAATGCTCTGATACAAAATGTAATGGATCCTTTTGCTAAATAGGTTTTAAATTTTAAGCATAATTAAATAATAGATAATTTGAGTACTTTAAAAAAAAAATTGTCATGTGTTTATTGACAATTAGATTCATTAACCTCATAAATAATCAATTAAAAATTCTAATACAACTCATACATCTAGTAGAATTTAAGTAACCCCTCTAACATATTCTTTGTTTTTAAAAAGGGATTAGAACCACACAAAGGGAAGATAAGGGAGGAATTCAAACCAATAAACCAGTTAATTAACTATAGTTGAAAGCAATTTCAAATAATCACCAACAACTCAACTTCAGTAAGAAATTGTGAATTTAACAACTGTAACATAAGGAGAAGAAAACCTTATTCATGACCAACTTAACTAAGTGTGCAAGCGGACCTTGGCCTTTGTCTAGTCACCACCTCTACTATCAACAACAACAATTGGTGCGGGGGACTCTCCACCCAACCAAACCCCCAATAGAAGTTGATGCCACTAAGCCCTCAACAATTAACATTATGTTGGACGAGGTAAGTCCTTACTCTCTTCCCTATCAAAATCAATACAACAATCTCCTCCTCCTTAGCCTCCCCCTCAAATAGATGAATTCACAAAAAATTATAAAAAACACTCCAAACCAAAAATCTAGCAAAACAAACTGGAAAATAGCCCCAAACCAGCAAGACCAACCCCCTTTCCCTTGGTCTTTCCCTTTTTTATTACTTAATTTTCTAAGTTTAATCAATTTCTTAATTTTGTATGGATGGAACCACTTGTCATCCATGCACCTAATACCAAAATAAGGCTAATTAAACTTACTTAATAACCAATCTAAATTTTGATTACGATGCACATATCTCTTTTTAATGATATATATCAATTGACTTTTTACTAATACCATATGCTAATCATACTTATGCTAATGTCATTCTCTAATTATCCTAACTAATGTTGATGGCTGATTTTGCTAAACCTTAATAATTAAGGCTACCCACAACAATTGATTAGTGGAGAAATTGAGGAAAGAAAGTTATAACCTAAACCCCAATAACACAAGGGCAAGAATAATCCAGTATTGAATCTCTCCGCAAATTAGAGCTATAACAAGAATAGGAAGAGTTATGGAAGTTAAATAGCAAGAATAAGTAATTTGAAGTTATTAAAGAAGGTATTCAGAAGTAGAATATAAGCTTAATGAATTACACATGTGTAGAGGTTAATCATTTAGAGTGATTGCATGAAAATAAATTAGAATAAACATACAGCTATAAAAAGCAAGTGAGCATGATGAAAAATAACAAGTAGGAGAGGAAGAGGGACTAAAATCATTGCTATCCTTGAAAATGAAGATGATGGAAAGAAAAAAAATGATATGATAACCACCCAAGATATGGATTCTCCAAAAATATAGTCAAATCATAGGAAACAATGAAACCAGTGACAAGGTTATATACGAGAGAGAAGAACTGCTATATCCATATGCAACAGATTCTAGAATTATAGAAGGGTTATGGAGTCACAAACATTGAGCTAAAGTCAACGGTGAAAACAATTAACACATCCTCACCTCAGAACATGGCCCTGAGACCCATCCTTGGTGTAAAAAGCCTTATATAAGAAGTGTACTCAACCCATGCTTTCATAACTACGTGAGAATGATTATTTAAGGCGCTTGGTAGAAAAGAGATAAGTTCTAAGGCTAAAACTTGGCAATAGAGGATTTACTCTTTCATATGCTCCATTTTCTCTTCCCTCTAGTGGAATCATAGCCCCTCTAGTGCTCTATTTACAACCATATTATACCATTAGATTATTTTCTAGCATAATATTTACATTGCTTTAAATCATCATGATAAGCCTAACACATGCCCTAGATATAGATATTTACACCATACATGGATGAGAGGTAGAGATGATCGATGAATGGATGTAGTCCATTCAAATGAACTATGTAACCTTCATCAAGCAAGCTTGGCTCCTAGACAAGCAATTCCGTCAAAATGAGGATGGCACATACAACACCAAGTTGCTAAAGCATCCCAATAAGATGACTGCTGCCCTATTATGTCATTTTTTATGGAGAAGCATATGCGACACACTTCAAGATTGAATGGCCACCCTTATTGTATTACGTCACTATTCGTGGTGCAAGATTTAACTGGTCTGATATCCTCTCAGAAAACATGGAGGAGGCAGTGTTGAAACTATAAGATCGATTTTTCAAGCATTAATTAGGATCATATATGTCCTATCTCGTAGATGCAGCCTACACATCGAGTCAGTTTCCCAGCATGGGATGGCATTGGGTTCCTAGAGAAACCCCTATTCAGGTATGTTTCCAAGTTCTTTGGGCCCAGAAGCACATCAGTAACTACAATCCTATCCATGAGGAGTTCATTAGGTCATTGTATACAATCGTACATGGGACACCAACAAAGTGTATGTCGGATAATGCCATCGCCACTGTGACACAACTAGGTGATTGGTGCTTGAGTGAAGATGGCACTTATTTGCAGATATATGGGGCATCAAAGGCACCTAACATCATGCCCAAGTATGTAGCATATTATGTAGTCCTGAAGGAAATGACATTTCAAGCATTCATAAATGGGATCGGGTCTACCCTCAACAATACCAAGAAGGTGTCATAGTTGGGGCTTATAGATTTGCAAAGATAAAATAAGCCATTGAACTAACTCGGTACTTGGATAAATATTGTTTTGGACAAGGAAAATTCACAAGAAATGACTGCAAGGGGATGATCTTCGTCACAGTGAAGTACTACTGTCCCTATCAGCATGATCAATGTGCAACAGAGGAAATATACAGGCAAGTGAAAACTTTGGAGGACAACAGTCACCCGACCAGAGATAACACAATCTGCCAAGATTTCTACTTGTGAACCCTTTCAGTTATTCGAAGAACGAGTAAAATTAAGGAAGGGCATACCTACTATAGCTGTAATAGAAGAAGAACCTATCGACAAAGTCTATGCTGCGATAACTAGGTCTCAATCTCAGTTTAGACCAAAAATATTATCTTACCCAAAACCATCCATGAATAAGGTGAATTTTAATGATAATATCATTATGCCTCATATTCGTGAGTCGATCGATCAAGTCAATCATTCTATAACCACATCCAAATCCGCATCTACCTTTCCCGACAGTTATGCACCTTACAATGTGGCCACTTATTTATCAAATTTGAAGGCTAACATTAGTCCTTTTAATTCCCTTAGATATCCCCAAGTGATATCATAACATGAATAGCGCTCTTGCTACCCCTTCCCATCCATGACCTATCCTTGGATGACCACACAAGATATTCATGTGGTATTCTCTTTCAACGACGGTATCTTTCCAGCTAATTGTTCGAAGCAAGATACTCACATCCCTACATTAGGGGGATGTCCTCTTGCCTCATCTTAATGCTCCATGTTTTCCCAAGACAGAAAATGAATTCTTAATTGAAGACGAGGCATGTCATTTACAATGTGATATCTTATTCCATGATGAGATTGCCTCAAAGAATCTTGACCATCAAAAAGAGGAAATTGATTCGTGTAAGGAGGTGATTCAAAATTATTATGAGAATGAATTTATAGACTCAATTGAAATTGTGATTGAAAATCTTGATGAGTCTTTCATTGTTCCATTAATTCACAATGAAATAAATGCTCAGTGTTTTTCGATTGAGGGTGAGAACTCTGCTTTTCACAAACCTACCTTGAATCCGAATCTTGTGTTTTTGGGGGAATTCCTCATTTGATCTGTGATGATTGCTCTAATGAATTTATTGATAATTCTTGTTGGCCAGACAAGAAAGTTGAATTCCCTTATCCAAATGAACATATCATTCTTGAAAACGCAGTCTTGTCTCAAGATAACTTGCGGCCTATTAATGATGATTCTTTAATCATTTCTTATTTTAAAGAAGAAATTAAATGTATTGTTCTAGATCAATCAATCATAATTACTAGATAGGACAACGGAATTCCCAGGTTTATTTTTAAGGATTTAATTTGGGATTGATGTGTCACAAAATGTTCTAATCTTGTTAGGACTAACTCACTTAATTTTCAATTATTTGTATCTCTTATGATTAATACTAACTTTTCTTTTCGGAATTACACGATCATATCCATCTTAATTTCTGGCTAACAAAGAATCTTAGATAATTATCATGATCCAAACAATAATCATCATGCAATTAACAATGCATTCACATGCATTAGGTGATACCCGCCATGATCAATTTTCTCTTTTCGTAGAAGTAGGAGTAGATTTGCATTGTAGTTGTAGATTATGGTTCTTTGCCACTCATGCATTTAGTTTTGTTTCACCTCATTAGTTTAGAAGCTTTTATTTTCGCAGTTTAGCATTTTCATTTGTTTAGACAGATTATTTTTTGTTATTTACCTTTTGCAGTTGTCCAAATAATTTTTCATGGAATTTTACGTCTTTATTGCAATGTACCACTATGCTCTTTTACCAGATTGCTTAGATGTTAACCTCTGGCATCATGATGTGAGCCTTGATATTTTGGAGAGGACGTGACATGGAGAGAGAATAGCTATCAAGTGGTTCCCAGTGATCAACCTAGGGTACATTGAACTGTTATTTACTTATTGTTTTTGGTTTTTCAAACACTTCTTCTTGTCCCTCTACTTCACGCATTGAGGAATGCTAGCCTTACTCTTTTCACTCCCTACCTTTTTTAGAGACTAATTTGCGTCCATTTACCTACTTCATGGTCATGTTGTCATCTTCATGTCATCTTGGCCAATTATTGTTAACGTAATTTTTCATCATGTTCCTATAGTTTGTTTTTTTTGTTTGGATAGATGTTGATTCTCAACATCAACATGATTTTGAAGTGTTAGAACATGATGCAATATCCGAACCTAGTGATATTCATTGCTTTGTCTTTCTATCCTCACCTTCTGTTTTAGGGAGATATCCTCTTCTTGTACATAGTTTTTTCTTTTGCGTCGTCATTTGATCTTCATGTCTCTTAGGGGAAGTTGTATCATGTGTGTCTTAGTAGTCCAGTTGGTGTCAAGTTTTGGAGGTTTTCTACTTCTCTTCTTATGTGTCAACATATCATCATTTTTATACCATTACATCCAGTTCAAGATGATTGTCATGCTCATATTTCGTTTTGCGAAAACCATCACCGTTTCACCCCCTCAACAGTCAGTTGAAGTTTCACCATGAGTGAACCTTTTGCATTCTCGTCAGTCAAATTTCGCCAAAAGTTGCATATGTTGATAAATTCACCATTTATGTATGTCATCAACATCATCGTCGTGCCTATGTTTGGAAAGTTCAAAATACCCCCTAAGCGTTTCCTTGCAAAAAATCACCAATATCCACTATTATGATAAAAGAGATCCCTTCCCATTTTTTCCCATCTATTCCATTAGATTTGAAAATATAAAAATAAACCATTTTCCCATCATCCCCAATTCAGCCCAATCCCTTTTTCAAAAATAGACTCGGATTCTCCTCCATCTTAAAAGCATTTCTCACCCCGGAAGGTGTCAACAAGCCACACCAAGGAAAAGAAAAAAACATAAATACAACTCCAACGCTCCAAACCAGCACCAACAAGCTACAGTAAAGGCACCATATGTTGCAGCCGCAGGTAAAGAAAGGGTGGCAGGAGGAAACCAACTGGGAAGAGAGAAAACTGAGGCACTACAATGAGAAATACACGTAGAAGGAGGCCGAGAGGTGTAACAACAACTCGCAGGAAATGAGCTGTAAATTATTCGGATTACATATATTCTCCTTTTTTACTAACTTGTATATAAATGGATGATTTTTACCTGCCTTTAGGTGTTTCACTTTCCGATAAATTTTATTTCAAAACCAATGAGCTTCTATTTACATTTTTTTGTAAACTTTAACTTTATGCAAATCGCCCAAATTAATGATTTTATTTATGCATGTAAAGCGTAAACATTCTAATTTATTAAGCAACTAATATTTCATGTACAAAACTAAAGAAATGTATGCTTTTAAAAATCTTAATTTGAATTTAATTGATGATTTATTTTTTAGCCTTAAGAGAAATTAATAAACTTTACTCATTTATCAGAAATATTTCATTTAGTGTTGCATTTATCAACTAACGTCTTAGTTGTGCATTTTCAAGAAATTTATTATTTCTTAATGTATTTTTGTAAATATTTCCCAACTAACTTCTAGTTAATTTCAATAGTTAATTAATTTCATTTTTTTAAAATCATTTCTAGTTCACTTAGAAAGTTTGCACTTGTTTTTTATGGTCAGTAATGCATTTAGTATCATTAATTAACCTGTGAATCCTATCTATCTAAGGGATCTAAACACAATTGAGCTTCCATCCCCATCTTCCCCTTGGTCATCCCTCCAAGGGTGTTTTCTGTGTTCTTGCCCAAATCGTTTTGTTTTGAGCATCAAGTTATACCCTTGCCCTTTATTTTAGATTCCGCAAGGCTCGCTAGTGAAATGTAGTTTAACTTATTGTTAGAATTTTCTTGATCGACCTTGACCTAACAGGAAGGGACAAGAGTTAATAAACCCACATTCCAAAGTCCCGGATCCTCTGGTGATAAAACTCTTATATTATGAAGCAAGGTTTTCCTTAGTGGATGACTCCAAACGAAAAACCTCCCTATCTACTGACCATCACCATGAAGAAACCTAAAAAATCCCTGAATACTCCAAAGGTTAAGGACCATAGTCTATAAGCTCGCCCCTGATCTTTAGAGGATATAGGTGGTTTCAAGAGGGATCAAGATTTTTTATCTCCTTATATACAAAAAAATAAAAAAAATAAAACATAACAAACAAACAAAAGGAAATTCAAAACAAAATTATCATACCTTGTTCCTCACGTGCATAGCTCGAACCCACACACTAACTCGTGAACCCTGATTATGTCCTCCTATGTGAAGTAGATACATCCCATAGACCCCAATCATGTCCTCCTAGGTGAAGTAGATAGTCTGAGCGCAAAGACCTCCGATCATGTCATCCTCTGTGAAGTAGACAACCCTATCCCACCTTATATCAGTCCACATGCCCCAGAGTGATAGAATCCAACCCCAACCAACTCTTGAAGATAGAGATAGGGGATATACCAAGGCAATAGAGAAGATAGAGTCTCATGGGACCACCAAACAATAACATTGGATCCTAATGCTCTGATACAAAATGTAATGGATCCTTTTGCTAAATAGGTTTTAACTTTTAAGCCTAATTAAATAATAGATAATTTGAGTACTTTAAAAAAAAAAATTATCATGTGTTTATTGACAGTTAGATTCATTAACCTCATAAATAATCAATTAAAAATTCTAATACAACTCATACATCTAGTAGAATTTAAGTAACCCCTCTAACATATTCTTTGTTTTTAAAAAGGGATTAGAACCACACAAAGGGAAGATAAGGGAGGCATTCAAACCAATAAACCAGTTAATTAACTATAGTTGAAAGCAATTTCAAATAATCACCAACAACTCAACTTCAATAAGAAATTGTGAATTTAACAACTGTAACATAAGGAGAAGAAAACCTTATTCATGACCAACTTAACTAAGTGTGCAAGCGGACCTTGGCCTTTGTCCAGTCACCACCTCTACTATCAACAACAACAATTGGTGCGGGGGACTCTCCACCCAACCAAACCCCCAATAGAAGTTGATGCCACTGAGCCCTCAACAATTAACATTATGTTGGACGAGGTAAGTCCTTACTCTCTTCCCTATCAAAATCAGTACAACAATCTCCTCCTCCTTAGCCTCCCCCTCAAATAGATGAATTCACAAAAAATTATAAAAAACAGTCCAAATCAAAAATCTAGCAAAACAAACTAGAAAATAGCCCCAAACCAGCAAGACCAACCCCCTTTCCCTTGGTCTTTCCCTTTTTTATTACTTAATTTTCTAATTTTAATCAATTTCTTAATTTTGTATGGATGGAACCACTTGTTATCCATGCACCTAATACCAAAATAAGGCTAATTAAACTTACTTAATAACCAATCTAAATTTTGATTACGATGCACATATCTCTTTTTAATGATATATATCAACTGACTTTTTACTAATACCATATGCTAATCATACTTATGCTAATGTCATTGTCTAATTATCCTAACTAATGTTGATGGTTGATTTTGCTAAACCTTAATAATTAAGGCTACCCACAACAATTGATTAGTGGAGAAATTGAGGAAAGAAAGTTATAACCTAAACCCCAATAACACAAGGGCAAGAATAATCCAGTATTGAAACTCTCCGCAAATTAGAGCTATAACAAGAATAGGAAGAGTTATGGAAGTTAAATAGCAAGAATAAGTAATTTGAAGTTATTAAAGAAGGTATTCAGAAGTAGAATATAAGCTTAATGAATTACACATGTGTAGAGGTTAATCATTTAGAGTGATTGCATGAAAATAAATTAGAATAAACATAGAGCTATAAAAAGCAAGTGAGCATGATGAAAAATAACAAGTAGGAGAGGAAGAGGGACTAAAATCATTGCTATCCTTGAAAATGAAGATGATGGAAAGAAAAAATATGATATGATAACCACCCAAGATATGGATTCTCCAAAAATATAGTCAAATCATAGGAAACAATGAAACCTGTGACAAGGTTATATACGAGAGAGAAAAACTGGTATATCCATATGCAACAGATTCTAGAATTATAGAAGGGTTATGGAGTCACAAACATTGAGCTAAAGTCAACGGTGAAAACAATTAACACATCCTCACCTCAGAACATGACCCTGAGACCCATCCTTGGTGTAAAAAGCCTTATATAAGAAGTGTACTCAACCCATGCTTTCATAACTACGTGAGAATGATTATTTAAGGTGCTTGGTAGAAAAGAGATAAGTTCTAAGGCTAAAACTTGGCAATAGAGGATTTACTCTTTCATATGCTCCATTTTCTCTTCCCTCTAGTGGAATCATAGCCCCTCTAGTGCTCTATTTACAACCATCTTATACCATTAGATTATTTTCTAGCATAATATTTACATTGCTTTAAATCATCATGATAAGCATAACACATGCCCTAGATATAGATATTTACACCATACGTGCCTAGCCGTTTACTATTCATGCCATTGTATTGAGCTCTGCACTAGGAATCCTTACTAACATACTTACATCAATTTAGATAACTTGATTTAATACATGCCAAGGTTCAAAACTAGGATATTACAAACACCATTTTGTAAAGAGTGATGGATGGGAGATAAAATCATAGAGTTAGGGAAAAGGAAATTGTAGTGCAACAGTGGAGAAACCAAGTTGAGTAAATAGTAAAGATTCATCTCCATTCCCTAAATATTGTTGATAATTAATGTCCAAGAACCAGATTTCTACTAGAGTTAAATATGAAAGTAGACAATGATTTGGACTACTACTGCCGATACTAAAGATAACTAATATGAAAAGTATTTATGAGTTACTATGGAGGAGAAAATGGGGCATCTTCTTGTGTTTGTTTGGGGAAGTAGAAGGATTTATATAAAATAGCCTAACTGGAAGTTTTTTTAACTAGAACAGATAGTAATTGTATTAAAATAAATGTTTAGATGCATTTTATAGTGAGTTAAACATACAATTCAATCAAAGAGACCAATACCAAAATTTCCAAATTTCAAAAAAATGTAAAGATCCTACCTACAACCTACGTTGCTGTAACATTTTTCTTCACATAGACAAATAGCCTACAACAATAGATTCTAATATATGGGCCTAGAGAAAGCATTGATTGACAATACATAAAAACGTAGATTGTTTATTGGAAAGAATGATGATTGTGGGATTCTTACTTGACATCCACTTTAGGTTCCATAGATGCCTCTTCAATTTCCATATCTACATGAGTTTGTTGAACTATATCTTCCTCCATGACCATATCCCTAAACGACCCAATTGAAACACATGGAGGATAAGTCATTAAGTGAAAAGTTTTGAAAAGTCCTAAGAACAATTGAACTCATATGTTATAGTTTGTTGTAAGATTATTAACTTGATAGCCTTGAATGGCCACCTTTTCTTCCAATTCTACAATTTTAATGATATGGTCTTTTAATGAGGAAGCCACTCTATTGGTGAGGGTGGAGAATGTTACTTGAAGATCTTCAACCTAGAATACCGCCCTTCTCAAAACCTGATGATTGTATCTTATTTCACATGAATCACATCAACCAAAGTGTTATTACCTATCCATGGTGTCAAAGAAAAAAACCATGACCATAAAAACCATGTGTAGAACAAAGGAAAAAAACTGAGAATAAAAATGATAAACAAACCAAAATAGCAAAATTCCAACATCTTAGTGGGACCCTAAAATAATGCAAATAGAATAAGAACGAGAATGCACAACCTCCACCCAAAATACCTGAAATAAACACTAATATCATTCCAAACTTGCTACATACCAAGATGAATCTTAATGAGGCTAAGAATTGAGACACAACAAGTCCACTAAGCGAGAAGCAAAGCCCTAGAAACACCACAATGATCCCACGTTTTTTGCATGTAACCATATCATTTCCCATAATACCACTCCTTTGATTAGAATTGAAGACATAAGTGCAAAGAAAAAAGAGGATGAGAGGAGTTATAATCTGACTCATGTGAGATAATGAGCCTTGCCACTTGTATAGTAATTTAAGTTGAATATGATTCCTAATGTTTAGAGTGGATAAATTCATGGGTGATAACATATGATAGGATTTTCCCCATTATGACTTAAAAATCATTGGGTCATTAGTGATCCTTTGTTGTACATAGAATCTGCTTGACTATTAAGATATCAATGGATTTGGAAATATTCAACTAAGTCAAAATACTTTGCAATTATTTAAATTCTTAAAATCGAATGAGAAATACCTACCTAATGAAATGGAATCATGTCTCTCATTTGATGAAGGATAATTGTAGAGCCTCTAACAACTATGACCTTATGTATATCCGTTACTTTGAGAATTTAACCCCTTCAAGTAGAGATAAGGCTTCTTCTTAATTTTTGGTGGTTACTCCTAGGCCTAAGAGTAGCTCAATTCACATTGTTCTTTAGGATTGTAAACAATCCCACCCCCTCTCCCACACCTACCACCACAATAACCTACAAAGAATATTAGTAATAGAGCTCTACAATGAATGTATTAGGTGATTTTAGATGTTTTTAGTATGGATAAGTGACCTTATATTCTTGAGCCTTTTCCATGATGGTCTTATAACACATTATGGGGTGGCTCAATAAAGGAATGCAAATGATTGGGTGGAAAATTGTTTTCACTAAGTCATTTTCTTAGAGCAAGTTGTTGATAAGATAAATACTTTATCTATGCTCTAGAAACGTCTTGTTATTTTTTAATATAAAATGTTTTATTTAATATATCTTCATTTGAATTTTCATTCATGACTATTAAATATTTTGTTGCAAATTGTTTGTAAAAAGGTATTAAAATTCCCTACAAAACTTTCTTAATGAATATATGGCAAAGCATACCATATGTATACCACCAGTACACAAATCATATGCAATGGGACAAATTGCTACTATCCTCACAAATGGGATCTTTCTATTGAACCTTGACTTCAGTCATTATATAAACAACAATGAAGCTCTGCATGAGGCAATGTGTTTCCAATTTATCATGATCTTGGGAAGAAAAAATTCTATGTATAATTCCCTCTGAGATTTGATTTATATGCATATAGTCTAAATTTTCATGCCTTGCTATATGGTTTGATGATTAATTTATGTTTTTCTTACTAGTAATAGAAATGGAGTTCATGTTCAAAAGTGTTGGTGTGTATCATGTATTTAATCTTGGTATCTGATTAGGCTTCTCTATGGGTGTTAAATTGTGTTTTAACATTCGGTATATCTCATGAATAATTAATCCTACTTCAAAATTTACTCCAGAGTAGTTCAATATTCTCATATCTCAATCACAGGTTTTGTAGTGCACTCATCCCCTATGGTTTCACTAATATATGGTGAGACCCCATATTCTTGAGGGTTTGATACCATTTTCTACTTAATAAATTAAAGGCTCACCTCCATGCATTACCCCATAAAATCGATTGCATTACCCCATAAAATCGATGCTCTTGAACCCTAGTTATTTATCCTAAAACACAGTGGAAGGACGATGAGTGATATTTGGGATTGTTAAATATACAACATCAAGAGACATTCTCCAAACCAGTCTTGTGTAGCCAAGATTGATCCTCCCGTATAGAGGTGAGCACTTTGATTGCCTTCCATGTAAAGGTTATTCCCCCTGTATAAAGGTAATTGATCAAAGTAATGATGTTGTAAAGTCTTGTTGGAAAAGGCTCTGGACTTGTGTGTGTCAAGTCATGATTCTCATGTGAACCTTCTATATAAAGGTATCCATGGGATGGACCTCCCGTATAGAGGTGTACCTTCCATATAAAGGTCAGGATTTACTTGTTAAAAGCATTCAATGTTGTGTGATGTATTATTAACCATGATCACTAGTTGCTATTAAGTCTCCTTTAGAGATTGATCGCCTCTAAAGTGAATTACTTTAGCATATGTTTATTTAGTCTGAAATAATATAATATGATCACAACATACAATAATTCTTCTTAGTATAATGTAATGTGATGGATAATTAAAGTTAGCACATAATGACCATGCAATAAGAGATAAAGAAATAAAAGATAAAGCATAGAGATCAAGAGAATTCAAAATCTCCCATGCATACACTTCAACTAATTAAAGAGAAATTGAATTGTTAAAGCTTCAATTATAAAGCTTCAGTAAGTATCAATGTATGCCTTAATCAAGTTAAAGCATTAGTTAAATATATGCCTCAGTTAACTAAAGAACTCACCGTGGTGACTTCAAGTAAATCAAACAACATGATTTCAATTAACTAATTTCTAAATAAGAAGGACTAGTTAACTAAAGTGTTTTCACTTTAGTTAAACTAAAAGATGACACTTTAGTAAATCAAGGAGAACTCGAATTGATCACTACAATGATGTTATCAAGAATCCGTAACTAAGTGACAACAAAGAAGATCTAGTTAACTAAGTGACGAAGCTCAACCAAAAGAATTAAAGATCGAAGCTCAACCAAATATTAACATGGTATCAGAGCTCAAGGTGTAAAGGAGCTCAATTTTGCATATCAGCTAGAGCTTGCGTTGATTCTGAGAAGTTGAGAACAAGATTTGAATACTATGGCATTAGTCTATGTACGACCGGAAGACCGTCTTGAGGGCACAACAAACTTCAACACTTGGAAGGCTAGGATTCTAAACATCCTAGAGGAACATGACTTGGATGGCTATGGATACACTGTGGTGGAGGAGACTACATCTAAGGAAGGGCGCATCAACTTCAAGAATAATCGATCTAAGGCCAAAAAAATCATCTATGATTCGGTAAAAGATAACTTGATTCACGTGATCACACCGTTAAAGACCGCAAAAGAATGTTATGATACATTGACAAACCTATATGAGAAGAAGGCACCGAGTCAAAAAATGGCATTGAAGAATAAGCTTCGATACTTAAATATGGAGATGGATGAGACAGTGGCCTCCTTCTTCACCAAGATATCTCAGGTAAGAGATCAACTTGATAGTCTTGGAGTAGTGGTGGATGAAGATGATCTTATCCAAACCTCTATTGATGGTCTCCCATCTTCATGGGAGACACTATTGCCTGCGGTAAATGTCCAAGAGATACAACCTAAATTTGAAAGGTTGTGGCATGACTTCCTCCAAGAGGAGGGGCGAATCCAGAGCAGTTCAATGTCCATCAAAGAAGAAAACCTTTCCCTCATGGAAAGAATGAAGAAAGGAAAGAAACCCTTCTTCCAAAAAAATTTCTCTCATCCAAAGAAGAAGGAGTTCAACAAAGTATTTGAAAAGTCAAAATCTAGATGCTTCAATTGCAACAAGGAAGTCCATTTCTCAAGAGAGTGCAAAGAAAACTGGAAAGGAAAGTTTCATGCTTGTATCGCCATAGAAGATGAAACCACTCAAAAGAATACATCCAAAGAAAAGGAGACACGAAGGGAGTTTTACCTTGTCTCATCCCTTTCAGGATCCGTCATCACAAATGCAAAAACATGGTTGATTGACTGTGGGACATCCAAACATATGAATGGTTATAAGAGTGCCATCACTTACCTAAAGGAGAAAGAGTTCACATGCATGGTAGAGTTGCGGGACAACTCAACATATTCAATCCAAGGAGTTGGGGCCACCTCATTCCAGCGAAGCACCGGTGATATTCTACATGTGGAGGAAATTCTATATGTTTCAGGCTTGAAGAAGAACCTCCTTTCAATTTCTGTTCTTGAAGACAAAGGATTTTGAGTTATCTTCATGGATACCAAAGCACTTTTATGGCCGAAGAACAAAATCCTAGAATCTGCTGCTGTGATTGGAGTTCGAGAGGGAGGGCTCTACAAGGTACCCAAGAAGTACATTCAAGCTATGATTCATCATACTATTAGTCCAGGTGAGCTATGGCACCGAAGGCTTGGAAACCTACACTACAAAGTGCTACCAAGAATTCAAAAGATGGTAAAAGCTATGCCCATATTTGATTTTAAGCATGATAGTGTATGTCGGGGTTGTGCACTTGGGAAGAATGTTAAGAAAATAATTCCCAATAGTACTACTATATCTAAAGGTATTTTAGATCTGATACATTCTGATGTATGTGGTCCCATGTCATCCCCCTCCCTGAGTGGCTTCTTCTATTATGTACTGTTCATAGATTATTTTTCTAGGAATTCATGGATTTATTTCATGAAGGCTAAAAGTGAAACTCTTAGAAAATTTAAAGAGTTTAAAGCCCTAGTTGAAAATCAGAAAGAAAAGCACATCCATGCATTAAGTTCTGATAATGGAGGTGAATTTGATTCACATGCATTTAATGAGATATGTAATGATGCAGAAATATGTAGATAGTTAACAATACCATACAACCCTCAGCAAAATGGGGTTTCCGAAAGGAAGAATAAAACCATATGCGAGGCTACAAATGCCATGATGCATGATCAAGATATGTCTACCTAATTATGAGCAGAAGCCTCCTGTACAGCTGTGTACATCTAGAATAGAAGCCCGCATTCCATTCTAGATGAGAAGACACCAAAAGAAGTGTTTAACGGTGAGAAGCCAGACATCTCACACTTGAGGATCTTCGGGAGCCCAATATACATTCATGTACCAAAAGACAAGAGAATAAAGATGGAGCCTTCTAGAAAGAAAGACACCTTTGTGGGTTATAGCGAGTCATCCAAAGTTACCGAATATATGTACCTGGTGAGAGACACATTGAATTCAGCCGAGATGTTACCTTCCATGAGGAAGTTGCTTTGAAAATATAGAAAGAGATTCAATGTGATCCAGAGATGGAGGATCCCGAGTCTGATTATCCCCCTTCAGAGTTAGAGAGGGAGAAACCAGAAGATGCCTCATATTCGCTAGCTCTTGAAGAACCGGTAAAACTGGTTGAGAGGTCACATGATGAACCTCCCACTAAAACAAGATCTGCTTGGTGCTGAGACATCTTACAAAATGAAAAGAAACATGGAATGCCAGCAGGATCATTCAGAGAGTGCAAGCAACCTGAAAAATATTCAAGATATGTTGCATTGATGAGTCACATCAGTGATTTAGAACCATACTCATATGAAGAAGCTGCAAAGCAGCAAGTTTGGAAAGATGCAATGACAAAAGAGTGCAACTCTATAGTAAAGAATGATGTTTGGGAGGTTGTTCCCAAACCTGATGGGAACTCCATTGTGACTTCCAGATGGATTTACGTAATAAAGTATGCCACAGATGGTAGCATTGAGAAGTATAAAGCCATATTCATTGCCAGAGGTTTCTCTCAAAAAGAAGGCATCAATTATGATGAGACCTTTTCCCCTGTGGCAAGGTACACCACAATCCGAGCAATGATTGCACTTGCATCTATTCTAGGATGGAATATTTACCAGATGGATGTGAAGACAGCCTTCCTCAATGGCGAGGTTGAGGAAGAGGTTTATATTCAGCAGCCTGAAGGATTTGTGGTGCATGGGAAGGAGTCCCATGTTTGCAAGCTAAAGAAAGCTCTATATGGGCTTAAGCAAGCCCCTAGGACTTGGTACTCCAGAATTGATAGCTACCTTCAGAAACTGGGTTTCAGTAAGAATTAAGTTGATCCAAATTTGTACTTCAAAGTAGTGAAGAACCAATCGTTGATATCGGTTATGTATGTTGATGATTTTTTTCTCACTGGAGAGGAACATCTAATTGCTTGATGCAAAAGGGATCTCACCTCAATGTTCGATATGAAAGACTTAGGTCTAATGCACTATTTTCTTGGCCTTGAGATCTGGAAAAGAAAAGATGAAATTTTTCTATCTCAAGGGAAGTACACTGTGGATATATTGCGCAGGTTCGGAATGATAGATTTAAAATCTATGACTACACCGATGGTTTCCAATTTGAGGTAACTTCATGAGTCAGGCTCTGGATCAGATCCAGTAGATCCTACTTTGTATAGACAACTTATAGGCTCGCTAATGTACCTGATACATTTGAGGCCTGATATATGTTATGCCGTGAGCATTCTGAGTCAATTTATGTCTGATCCAAGACACATACACTGGACAGTTGCTAAGCATGTGCTTAGGTACCTTTGAGGTACAGTTTCATATGGACTCAGATATGCCTCTAGTGGATGATTCATGTTACTTGGTTATACAGACTCAGACTGGGGAGGAATCATTGTGGACTGTAAGAGTACATACGGCTACTGTTATGGCCTATGATTAGCTATGATATCTTGGTCCAACAGGAAGAAGGGCTTTGTAACCCAGAGCACTGTCGAAGAAAAATACATAGCTGCTAGTGTTTCCTGCCGAGAAGCAATGTGGCTCAGAAAGCTACTTGCAGGGTTGTTCGGTGAAAATCTCAAGCCTACAATTATTAGGTGTGACAATCACAGTTGCATAAAGCTTTCTGAAAACCCAATGTTTCATGACAAGTCAAAGCACATTGAAATGAATTATCATTTCATCCAAGGCATGGTCTAGAAAGGTACAATGAAACTTTAGTACCAGGATAATTTTAGGGGGGGGGATTTTTCCAATTGGCTATTTTTGGGGTTTTTTTTTCAAAAAATAAATTTGTTATTTGGTCATTTTTAGTCTCTAATATTGCCTATATTTACATAAAATATGTTTTTTTATCATAATATTCACCAAAAGTTACAATTTTTAGTAGTAAATTGTAGGTTTCATATGTAATATTCGCCTACCTATTTATATATATGTTTTTTTCAGTCCAAAATAATCGCCTAGAATACTATACTTAAGTATAATATTATAATCCTTAAAAAATACCATGTTCGGTACATTTCTATTGGTGAGAATATTGCAGATGTGTTAACAAAGCCTTTGTCTATGACAAAGTACATGTGCTTATGAGACAAGCTTGGTATGGCAAAGAATGCCTCCGTCGCTGAGAGGGAGTGTTAAATATACAGCATTAGGAGACATTCTCCAAACCAATCATGTGTAGCCAAGATTGATCCTTCCGTATAAAGGTGAGCACTTTGATTTCCTTCTGTGTAAAGGTTATTCCTCCTGTATAGAGGCAATTGATCAAAGTAATGATGTTGTAAATTCTTGTTGGACAAGGCTCCGAACTTGTGTGTGTCAAGTCATGATTCTCATGTGAACCTTCCATATAAAGGTATCCATGGGATGGACCTCCCATTTAGAGGTGGACCTTATGTATAAAGGTCATGCTTTACTTTTTAAAAGCATTCAATGTTGTGTGATGTATTATTAACCATGATCACTAGTTGTTATTAAGTCTCCTTTAGAGATTGATCACCTCTAAAGTGAATTACCTTAGCATATGATCATTTGTTCTGGAATAATATAATATGGTCATAGCATCCGATAATTATTCTTAGTATAATGTAATGTGATGGATAATTAAAGTTAGCACATATTGACCATGCAATAAGAGATAAAGAAATAAAAGATAAAGCATGGAGATCAAGAGAATTCGAAATTGTCCATGCAAACACTTCAGCTAATTAAAGAGAAATTGAATTGTTAAAGCTTCAATTATAAAGCTTCAGTAAGTATCAATGTATTCCTTAATCAATGCTTCAATTAAAGCATCAGTTAAATATATGCCTTAGTTAGCTAAAGAACTCACAATGGTGACTTTAAGTAAATCAATCAGCATGATTTCAATTAACTAAGTGTAAAATAAGAAGGAATAGTTAACTAAAGTGTTTTCACTCTAGTTAAACTAAAAGACGACACTTCAGTAAATCAAGGAGAACTCGAATTGATCACTACAGTGATGTTATCAAGAATCAATTAAAGAGATTTCACTAAGTGACAACAAAGAATATCTAGTTAACTAAGTGACGACACTTAAGTTAGCCACCTAACTAAGTGGGAAAGCTTTCAATTAAGAGGCGAGTTCATCCTAAGTGGCAGCTCAGTGAGATAAAGCACTACATGAGAAGTGGGGCACACTTCTGCATGCAAGATTGATACATCCAGTTTGAGGGCAAGTTCATCCTGAAGTTAGAAGATAAAAATAGAAGAGAAGAATGTATAAATATGTTATATGGGATTGATGAATTCAGTGTGAAGCGAATTCTCTTCTCCTTTGAAGGCAAGGCGCTTCTATTTGTGTGCAGTATATTATTATTGAAGGCAAGGTGCTTCTCCAATTGATCTATCTTCTCTATTGCTTCCATATCTTCACCAAGAGTGTTTGGTGATCTCTTATCTTCCGAAAGCAATCTGCTATGTTGTAAAAGAAATCAGTCTCTGCTATCCATTATTTTATACTGAGAAGAATTGCTGGGGGTTTTGTTCTCATTGTTTTGAGGATTTTCCCCAGGGTATATCTTGTGTTATGGTTGTATGAATTTCACGTGATTGAATTGTCTCATTGCTTCAAGTTTCGGCATCTAAAAGAATTAAAGATCAAATCTCAACCAAATATTAACAGGGATTTTTCTCAAAGGAAAGGAATCCCATAAAATAAATATTCAATCGCCTCGCTAAATTTTTTAATTGTGTGTTTTTAGTACTTAATCATAAAGCTTGTCATGCGAAATAGGGTAATACTTGAGCCTTTCATGCCAATGGAAGATGATGATACACACGTGTTGGCATTTTAGTTATTGTTACATAGAGAATATTCAAACTCCAAACTAAAATTGTGGATGAAGGATTAAGTAGGTGAATGGGTACACATTAAATTTGATACAAGAAATTGGGATAACTATGGGCTTTGCTAAAGAATTTGTGACAACTTTTGACATCTCCTTGAAAAAATTAATTAAAAAATTAGAAATAAAGTATATGTGGTATAGAAATTTCACTATATCTTATGGAAATTTGTAATGGTCTCATTGACCACAACTTTGCTATTTCACCTAAGCTTGTGCTTTTTAAGCATTTAGTACTTATATGCATGGATATGGATGAAGATTGGTTCCATGGTTTTTAGTGCATGGTAGTTTTCTTGGCACATATGCTAGTGAATGTGGAGTATGAACATAAATAACTTTTGCTACTCAATTTGTCAATCGTTTTCTTGGAATAATGGAAAAGGGGAAGCAACTTGCTTGTATCTTATAGTAATGCACTGGAATTTTTTATTGGAAATGCTTTTGACTTTTCCTATACTTTGTGCTATGTCATCTCCATTAAAAAAAACATGAAGAAAACTACACTTAGTTCTCTACTGATTTTAAAGGGAATACTAGAAAGATTGCATCTTGTGCCTTACTCAAAAACCATAATGTTTGAAAGTAGATTAAGTTATGGCTAACCCTTCCTTCAACATAGAATTCTCATGGAGAGGGATCGTGAAGAAGTGTCAGACAATCCTTTCTCAATGATGGTATTCTCTATATGGTGTATCCAGTGGAAGTGTCAACCAGCCCTTCTTCAAGCATACTATTATCATGAAGAGTGAACATGGAGAAGGTCGACTCATCCTTCTTGAAGGTTTCTACACGCATCGAGGGGTATCTAGTTGAAGATTCAACCAACTCTTCCTCTAGAAAATTTTATGCATAAGGTGATCCCAAGAAAAGTTCTAATGTCTTATTTAGATAAAGGATTAGTCCTCAGATGACCCTTCTTTTATCATAGTATTTCCATCAAGGAGGTGCAAGGGGAAGGGTCGGTTGACCCTTCCTCCACCATTATATTCTCATAGAGGGTGAACATGAATAATGGTTAGCCTAATATACCCCAATAATGGAATTCATGTCATGAGGTATTTGTTGGAAGGGTTTACCAACCCTTCCTCAAGCATTGTTTTCACATAGAGGGGGGTCCCGAAGAAGGCTCAGTCAAACCTTCCTCAAGAATAGAAATATTGTCTAGGGGAATCCAAAGAAGCATTATCCAACCCTTCCTCCAACATAGTATTTCCATTGAGGAGGTGCATGGGGAAGGGTTAGCTAAATATTCTTCCAGCATAGTATTCTCATAAACTTAGGAACACAAAGAAGGGCTGGCTAACTCTTCCTCAATAATGGTATTCACATCATGCAATATCCAATTGAAGGATTGGCCAACCCTTCCTCAAGCATATTTTTTGTGTAGAGGTGTTTCCCAAGGAAGGGTTGATCGATCCTTCTTCAAGCATAGTAATCTCATTTAGGAGAACCCAAAGAAGCACCAATCGACCCTTCCTTTAGCATAGTATTTCATCAAGGAGATGCATGAGGAAGGGTCAATTGACTCTTCTTCCATCATAGCATTCTCATAAAAGAACTATGGATAAGGGTTGAGAACTATTCCTCAATTAGGATTCACATCGCGAGGTATACAGTGGAAGGTTCAAGCAACCCTTCCTCAAGCATATTTTTTGTAAAGAGGGGGATCTCGAGGAAGGGTCAACTAACCCTTCCTCCAACATAGCAACCTTTTATACGAAAACCTGATGAAGGATTAAACAACACTTCCTCCAACATAATATTTCAGTTAAGGAGGTGTATGAGGAAAGGTCGACCAACCCTTCTTCACCTATAAGATGTATGTCAAGGAGGCGCGCTAGGAAGGATCGACCGACCTTTACTATATCATAGTATTGTGGTAGAGGCGGAGCATGGAGAATGGTCATTTAACCACTACTCTATAATGATATTCATTTAGAGGGATATCCACTGGAATTTTTTATTGACCCTCCCTTAAGCATAGTTTCTCGTGTAGAGGGGGATCTTAGGGAAGGATCAACCAACCCTTCATCTAGAATATATTCTCATGGTGAGCGAGTACAAAGAAGGTTTGAATGACCTTATCTCAAAGATGGCATTCACATCATGGGGTGTCTAGGGGAAGGGTAATTCAACCCTTCATCAAGCTTAGTTTCCATGCAGAGGGGGATCTTGAGGAACGACTGACCAACCCTTCCTCGAGCATAGAAATGTCATCTGAGGGAACCCAAAAATGATCAATTGACCCTTCCTCCAACATAGTATTCTCATCAATGGGGAGAATAGATAAGGGTTAGTTGACCATTCCTCAAGGATGGTATTCACATCGGGGGGTATCCAGTGGAAGGATGACCAATCCTTATTTAATCATAGTTTTTGTGTAGAGTGAGATATTAAAGAAGGGTCGAATGACCCTTTATCCAACACAATAACATTTTCTAGAGAACCCATAGAATGATCACTTAACCATTCCTCGAGCATAACAATCTTGTCTAGGATAAATTGGAGAAGGATCAACCACCCCTTCCTCCAACATAGTATCTACACTTGGGAGGTGCATGGGGAAGGGTTGATTGTCCATTCCTCCCTCATAGTATTCTCATGGATGGGGATCACAATATTCACATGCTGGGGAATCATTTGGAAGGGTCATATGTGCCTTCCTTAAGCATAACTTCCACATAGAGGGAATCACAAGGAAGTTTCTACCGACTCTTCATCTAACATATTATTCTCATGGAGGGGGAGCATGGAGAAGGTTTGAATAACCCTTCCTCAAGGATGGTATTCAAATCTTGATGTATACAATAAAATTGTCATTCAACCCTTCCCCAAGGATGTATTCACATCGCAATGTATGCAATGGAATGGTCGGCTGACCCTTCTTCAAGGATGGTACTTGTGTAGAAGAAAACCTCGAGGAAGTGTCAATGGAACCTCCCACTAGCATTGCAATCTCATCTAGGGGATCCTAGAGAAGGATTGAGTTATTTCCTATAGCATAGTATTTTCGTCAATAGAGTGCACAACTAAATGTCTTATGAGCCTTTATTGAGTATAGTATTTTCATCAATGGGATTACATGGAAGATCCATCTAATAGATGCTCTTCTTCCTAACTAGCTTCCTATATCCTTGAGCATAGTATTTTCATTGTGGTCGATCACCATCAAGGGTTAGTTGGCCCTTCCTTAGGTATAATATTCTCATCAAGGGAGAGCCATGGGAAGGGTCGTATAACCTTTCATCAAGCATTGTATTGAAATCATGTATGATCTCAAGGAAGGGTCAGTTGACCCTTTCTAAAACATAGTATTTGTGTTCATGGGGATTTTGAGAAAGGATCAACCAACTATTTCCTGATCATAGTATGTTTGTTGTGGGAGAACATGGTCACAGGAAAGTGTCAGTCAAACCTTCAACATGCATAGTATTATAAATAGTCTCATCTTTATCATGCATTTGCAATGATAAAATATCATAATATTTCTTTAAATTATGATATTCATCAAACAACCAAAAATTATTTCCCTAGAAAGGATTAGCTTCTTCGGGAATCTTAACAATAGATACATATAAGAAATAAACCTTGTTCTCGGTTTGGTTATTGCCTTTAGCCAACCCATTAATCTTCTCCTTCAATCCTCTATTCTCTTTGCACCACTGAGAAACAATGTTTTCCAATGCAATAGTTTCTGAAAAAAGGAAATCATGGTATCCCTCCAACTTCTATGCTCTATAAGGAAGCTAATACTCAATTGTTTTACCAAATATCTCTTTTAATACTTCCTTCACCTAGTCGACATGCTCCAAATGTTGTTTCAAACACGATTCACACACTTGTAACCCCAATGATCCCTCTTGTAACTCAAAATGATCATCCTTCCAATCAATCGATTCTCCTCCTTTCACACGGGATTTAGTCAATCATGACCATGGAATGATCAATAGATGCAAACTTCACGATTTCAAAACTCCATCTCTTTTCTACAAGTAATGCGACTGGGGGAAACATGAGATAGTCAACACACTCAATAGAGTGCATGTATTACTTAACTGTATATGCCACTAAAGTTTATCAAGACTATGCATACAGTCCCCATAATGAATAGCCCCTTCAGAACCAACATTTAATCAAATAATCGGATCATCAAATCTCCCGAGAACTAGGGAAGGCAAGACATCACATCATATATAAGATCATTGAAGCCTCAACATATTGTCAAATCCATTACAGACTTGGTTATTTCAAGGATTTTGACAAGAACAGTACATGCACAAGCTTTTGATTAAAACTATATCTGAGATGTTATGTTTATTTTGAAATGTTTAAATATCAATTTATTATGTTTTAAAACTTTATGTATTTTCATTAAAGTTAAAAGTTATACATGAGATGTTATGTTTATGTTGAAAATGTTTTTATATCAATTGATTATGTTTTAAGATTAAGGATATGTTTTCCTTGAAGTTATAAGTTATGTTTATGATGAAAATGATTTTAGATCAATTTATTCTATTTTAATATTTTGTGATAATGATTTTCTAGCACTCATCTCTTCTCTATATGAGACAACAACTTGTTTAATTGCTTACATGTAAATTTTATCTCCCTCGTCTATTCTATCGAGGAGACAACAAGTTGTTAAAGTGCAATGATATGAAATTTATCCTTCGAGGAGACTTTTGTTTGTTCAAATAATAGTGGACCACAACATTGGAAAATATTTAATAATTCAAGATGATGATTTTTATTTAAAATTTATGATTTGGTGGTGGGTTGCAAATAATAACCCAACCATTTGGAAAATGTTTAAGAGTTCATAATGCTTATGTGGAGGATTGCATGGGTAGAGGGTGGATGGACCATTTTGAGTCTATATAAAATGTATTGCACTCGTCCATTCTCTAGTTGAACGAGATCCAATCCCAGTTCCATGTGCAACATAGCCACCTCTGAAACTCGTTGATTCTCATTGAGTTTTGTTGGATCAATTGGTTATGTATAAAATTTATCTCCGTCATCTATTCTCGTCAAAGTACTAGTTATTGCATCACAATTAAGGATTCAACTGCTTTTATACCAATATGATCTCTAAATGCAAAACGGATAGCCCTCATATCTCTCCAACACAAATCATCTGCATAAATGAAATCTGCAATTTACAAGCTCGGCTCAAAATTGGTTACTAGGTTTAATCTAGGTGTAATCTACACATGAAACAACTAGCTAACAATGTAATATTAATCAAGACTCCAAGCTCAAGTTTGTCCATTATTAAACACCAAACATGAATATAAAAAATCAGTATGCTTCTCTTTTTCAAGGCTTCACTATGGTCTGTAAGGAAATCCAAGACCAATTCCCATCAAACTCTCTCCAATGGATTTCCAATTAAATGGTTGCACTATGTGCTTGTTTTGATTTTAATTGATGATACTTTGTGTGACAATGTTTGTGCCAATGCCCAAAGGCTTAATTCCTCTTTCTTTGCTTGAGGACTATTTGATTGAGACTCTTCAATGACTAACACATTCTCAATGCTTAATTGCTCCATAGTTCCTCAGTTGCAAAGCAAGTCAATATACAATGGTTTCTCAACCATTCAAAACCAGCCATGCAAAAAGTTAAATCTAGTTTTCTTTATCCTCAACGCTACTACTACAAAGAAATAGAAGGCTCTGTAATTAACAAAAACCATGTGGTGATAATGTCCTGTTTTGAATGTGAATATGAGCCATAGTCATTGTTGAGTAACAATTTTACTCTTTTTCTTAAGACATCAAATACAAAGAATACCAAATTCAGATAAATGTCGTATTACCAATAACAAAAAGCATATGAAGTAAAATAAAAAATTTAAACACTTTTTCCAAAGCAACAAGTGCAATAGTTAAAACAACAACTCATAATGTGCATCTCAGCCATCCATTAACCAACGAAAAACTATATGCGCAACTCATATACAACCCATAACAAAAAAAAATAGGAACATTTGCCATCATTCATAATCTCGTACTTAACAATTATAGCAGAAATAAAACTAAAGCTAGAAACTAATACTAAAAACTAACAGAGCCCAAGGCTCTCTATCTCTTCTTATACAAATGAGTGAGGAATTTAAAGTCATTCTATTCGTTAATAAGGTAACAACGGTCCTGTTTCCGCATGTGCAGACCAGTCAGTTAAGCAAGGAGAGATTCCCGCAACTTACTATGAAAAAAGGCACTCCCACCTATGAGATGTCATACCAACATCATAGACAATATAGAACTCCAGCATATGCATATAGAATAGAACATTTCATTGACAATGTTACTCCACCATTAACACGCGTGAATATTCCAAAACAGTTAATTATTAATCCAGTTCACTAAAGGAAAAAAATGTTTCAATGCAAGACACAGTCTATCACTCTATTGACATTACTTAACATCTCTGCAAGTGACATTTGACAACACATAATATAATTATACTTTCTTACACATGGATTTAGATTCAAATGGTAGACAGGATTTATGGTATCTTCAAACTCTACACTGGAGACAGTGGACAATCACACGAACGCCTTCAAGCTCCAGCATACCAGATACCAGTCCAGCAACCCATAATATCTAAAGAACAGAACATTGTTCTCAATGTCAATGAAAGCAGAGTTGAGACAAGTATATATATGAATGACTCCAATACTTAAAATAAAATCAGTTACAGCCCACATTGATTTTTTTGTGATCAAAGGAAGGATATGTTTATTTACAAAGGAAGAGACCATAAATGGATTTCTCTTGTATCGGTGGAAAAATTGGAATGCTTCGACTCAAGGCACCATTACCCAACAAAGACTGTGTATAGCCCTGAAAAAGGCCCACGATCTGCATAGGGAGTAACTTGGCAAGAAAATAACATAAATCATCTCAATGACTGAACGCACTGGATACACAGGGAGAAAGGTTTCATCACCCATGTACTCATGGGATAAAGTATTTATGGGAATGCCAACGGTCGTGAAGGAAAGGAATAATTTATGATAACCAAGGATAAAATTAGAAGTTTATCAAAACAATTGCAACGATGAAATCCTACAATACATTGATCTCAATGCTCAAAGAGGAATGGGTGGTGGATACGTACACTTGTTGTCATTCACAAACTGTCTAACAGAAGTCGACTTTTTTTTAAGCCATAATTATCACCAATACGGCCTGTAACTTCAGCATATGAATCTATTAAAATATAAACTGGAAACAACAATACTCTCACACAGAATTTACACAACAATCACAATTAAATCATGGAGCAATTCATGATACAATGAACACAGAATTTACACAACAATCACAATTAAATCATGGAGCAATTCATGATACAATGAAGACCATGTTTACTTTTAAAACTCAAATTGCAAAACCATTTTTGAATGTTTGATAAATTTTCTTTTTAACAATTTTAGGTTACAAGACGTAGACTCATGAGCCATCCAACAATTTACATAACTAATCCTCTTTTGCATCCTCACTTCTCAACCAAAAGACCCTTTATGAGTCCAATTACAAGAAGAAGATATAAGTAGAGTTGGGCTAATGGAACACAAGCATTTTTGTTTTTTCATTTCACATTATTTGACTTCCTCTTCTACTTCATTCTTATTTTTCTCATTTTTTTTCATTTTATTTAATTTAATTTTTTTAATGATTGAGTTGACTTTTTATATTTCTTTTTCAATCCTCATTAATTATCTAATTGCTTTAAGTCTTACAACTATTCACTTTTGTTTATATCCATTTCATATCACTACATTAATTATTTTCTTTGGATAAGATTGTATTTAAAATTGAATCACAAACAATATATCATAAATGCTCAATAATTTATTCAATATTAAAACCCTTAAATTAGAGTAGCATCATCAACTACTCCTTACACAAGAAATCACTTCACAAATCATGCTCATTAAAATACAATCTCCAACATATCCAACACGATGATATTCATGTCTTTATATACTCTATCATTAGCATTCTTAAGGGCTTATGCCCACTACCCCTCATAAAGACATTTATTACTCACCAACTACGTAGTGAACCTATTTATTACCTACAAACTACCAGTGGACATTATTTTTGCATTATTATGGTCACATTACATTAATCATTCCCCTTAGATACCTAATATTACATTAATTATCCTCACTTACATTACAGAAACTCATTCAAGCAATTGAATTTTAATCAAGCATAAGGTTTTAAAATGAAAATAGAAAGGAACCTGTAGAAATGCTTTTAAGACTTTCTAAACAGTGGACTTTGTTGAAGAGGGGGAAGTAGGAGGAAGAGATGGACTTGCAACCTAAAATGGTCTCCTAATGGCCCCTGCATACAATAACCAAAGAAAACATCTCTATTTTCCTACAGTAGTAAAGACCTACTAAGATGTTTGAGAAATGAAAACTCCCTAAAATCTATTAAATGATTCAACAAAATAAACACTTACATAATAACAATGAACCAAGGACAAGAATTTTATTTGGGAAGAAAGAGAGTAATTTAGTAATCAAAAAAATATCATGAAATATGATTGCCTTTGTTAAGTCATGGAGCGGTGATTTTCCATTCTCAAAGTTTACAAGGGTCCATTCATCTCTTAGACTAAAATAATTCACTTGTTCTCCAATGGTGTGAATACAAGATGGGCACTCTCAATTTCTATAACATAACTCTACAATGGTCCAAAGTTCGTGAACCCTTATGGACAAGGCTCTTAAATAGAGTGAAGTGGCCTCCTGCAGTTTTTCTCCATAATTATGGTTAATCACTTAAATCTCAGACTATTTTCCCTTTACTAGCTCTTTGGGGATAAATTTTGACCTTATAAACATGGGTCCATTCTTCTTTTAGACTCAGATAATTTACTTGTTCTTCAATGGTGTGAATGCAAGGTGCACACTCACAATTTCTACAACAAAAGTCTACAATAGTCCAAAGTTCCTTAACCATTATGGACAAGGCTCTTAGATAGAGTGATGTGGGTTCCTATAGTTTTTCTCCATAATTATGGTCAATTTCTTAAATCTTGGAATATTTTCCCATTACTAGCTCTTTGACGATCAATTTTGACCATATCAAACATGTATGTTTGCAAGTAGCATTGTCAAATCAAATTTTCTCATGTCCAAGGGACCACAAGGCTTTGAGCTTCATATGTGCACAATCATGTTGTTTTCAAAGAGAAAGAGCATGCCTTGATAATATCATGACAATGCCATATTTTCCAAAACAAATTGTAATTCTATGCTTATTAGTCTTTCATAAACCACATAGAGATGTTTCCAAGGGAAACCCCTAATTGTCATAAGGTGATGACACTAATGTGTCAACATTGGTAATTTCATTCTTCTCCTTTTCTCATAGGTTACACATTTACAAGACACATTTGGATCTAGAGAGGAAAAACTTATGGCAACTTGTTCGTTGAAGACTTTTACTTTTGTTCTCTTTCATATTTTGTTGTTCCCTCATTGACAATTTGACATAGTTAACCATCTCACACAATTAATGTTCTGATATTGTATTGTCGGCTTCCACCTTAGGAACTCTTATCATATATCTTCATCAAGAAGTTATTAAATCCAAGGAGAAGATTACTAGCACACCAATTTATTTTGAGTCTTTTATTGTGATGTTCTTTGAACATTTGATATGGATTCTTATTTTTGTAGTACATGAAAGGTGTACCAAAAAACCACTCATGTGTGCCTGTAATGCTTTTATGTCATTTCAATAGGTGCTACTCATGCTTTTCTTCTATGGATTCATTGCATGGTTTCCAATTACGGCAAATGGATATGGACACAATTTTAATTTCATCTAAATTGCTCCTCTCATTATCCATTGGAAAGATTTTTTGGTTTCTTTATTTTCTGCAATTCTCGATTCGTGTATCCCTTTATTCCCGCAGTCACTCCTTAACTTTATAATGGATCTAATGAAGAAATTTCATGTAAGGATGTGCTACATCTACGTAATTTTATGTTTTATATTAATACCATAATGGTTTGTTAGTTGTGTGATGTGCATGATAAAAAAGAGAAACCGCCTTCTATAAACTAACAAAGAAGGGAGATTATTGTTTTGTATCTCCTTAATTATGTTGTTGGAGTTGGAAATATGAAAAGAGGGAGAATCACCCTCTATAAATTAATGAAGAAGGCGGATAGTTTCTTTGTAACTCCTTTTTCATTTTGTTAGAGTTAGATTCATCAAAAGCTTGAAAATATGAAAAAGAGGGAGATTATTGTTTTGTATCTCCTTAATTATGTTGTTGGAGTTGGAAATATGAAAAGAGGGAGAATCACCCTCTATAAATTAATGAAGAAGGCAGATAGTTTCTTTGTAACTCCTTTTTCATTTCGCTAGAGTTAGATTCATCAAAAGCTTGCAACTCTGACTCAAAGTCAACAAGTTGTTGAACACTTACGTAAAGTCATAAAAATCCTTGTAGAAGACATGCATGGCCAAATGACCTACACATTTACAATGTTTGGGGTACCAAACTAAGGCTTATGTGAGAAGCTTGTGACTTACATGTTAAAAAATTTAATGAGAACTGCATCAATTAGACTTAGTTTGTAATAGAGTATTTTATGTTACAAATTTAAGATAAATGTGAAGATATCTTATCATCAATTAGAGTTAGTTTGTAATAGAGTATTTTATGTTACAAATTTAAGATAAATGTGAAGATATTTGATCTTTGGGTACTTCATGAGTTGACTTTAATACAAGAATTCACTATAAGGATGACATTGACAAGAAATCAAAGAAAATTAATAACTCTTATATGAGCGTTATCTTCGAATGTATATATGGTGATAACTAAATCAATGTGCCAAGGGATTGAATTTGGTAAGGGTTGAATTTAGAAAAATATTAGTATACCAAGAACCACTTTAAAATTGAAATTTATTCCTTGGCATTCTTTTAACCGTGAACCTACACCCCAATTCCCCAAGTCTTGGGTCATCTTGAATGTTAAAATAGCCCACACTCTTCAAGAAATCTAGTATATTTTCATTATTTCAATAGCCCACACTCTTCAAGAAATCTAGTATATTTTCATTATCCTCTAGGGCAATTTCGACAAGTCAACAAATAAGATCAAGTATTTAAACACTTCCATTTTCTCATTCACAATCCAAATAATAGAGTTGGACTTCATAAGCAAGTTGTTCAATGATATCTTGTTAAAAGCACATGCCACTACCAAAGAATTTGGTTTAGTTGACCTATGATTCTCACTTATTATGAATGCGGTCCCACGTTAAAACCCTCAAAACATTTGAAACTTCGTCTCAATGTTGAAAAATACTAAAGAACACCATAGAACACATAAACATGTGGATATTATGTTGTTGTTTCTCGATGTAAACATGTCCATCATATATAATATAAATGACAAGGCATCAATTGTATTTTAGAGTGTCTCTTTGCAATAGGAGATAGCGTCTTATGTATCTAAACATAATGTATTTACTATTTAAGTAAAGATCGTATAAGTTTGAGGGGTTAGTTCAACTACTTGTCACCAATATCATTGGGCATTTGGCTAAATTCATGCCAAAATCTACCTAGTTCAAATATTTTTGAATAAGACACATTAGTCTATATCAACAAGTTTATTAGGGATACCATCCATGAATGTCACATCCCTTTGGTCTTCGCTCAATGTTTTCCTTGCAAAAAAAAAAATAAACATTGTATATAATATATTTTGTATATAAACTCACAATTTTGTAACGGTGTTTTTTAGAAGTGTCATGGTAAAATGTCGCTTTCATATAATAAGGGACTAATTCCCTTCTTAACTATACAATATATATTGCTTATAAGCTCATGATTTTGTAACGACATTTTAGTTCGAAGTGTCATATTAAAATGTCACTTTCATATGATGAATAACTAATTCCCCTCTTGTGTAAATTGGGTTTGTATCAAGGTTTTTTTTCTATTTATTCTATTTTCTATTTTTGTAGGAATAAAGATTCACTCGCCTCTCCTTTATATTACTTGAAACATATAATAAGCAAAGTTTTCAAAGATATTTTGCACCATTATGCTTAAATTTCCGCATTCCATTACATACATTGTGGAAGTGCCCTCAAGGTTCTCATTGTCTTTCTAGAAATAGTGGCATTTTGCATACAATCACACTGCAACAATCCTTATAGAATGAAAATGTACATGAATGAAATTATGCATGGCCTTTTTAAATATAATACAAATGATGAGAGATCATTCCGTAGAATTAAAAAGGTTTATAATCCCAACTTAGGTTTATGTGGGGCGCTCATAGTTTTAAGATGGTTGCACATTAAGTAAAAAAATGGTTAACTAACTTGTAACTAGATATCATTAATAAGTAATGCAAATTAAATTTGATTAACATTACATATATTTTTCACCATTTAGAATTTGAAAACTAATTGTAATATACCCTTGTTACTCACATACACATATCTTTAATGTATAAACCATAAAAATAATTTTTTCTTGTATACATCCAATTGACAGCTTCATATCAATTTTAGTTGGCCCATAAACATAAATTAAACACAGACAGCTAGAAACATGCCATCCACACCAAGAAACATATCAGAGTTTAATTCTATCTTTTCCTAATTCTCGGTGAAGACTAACATATCTTAGCAGGGTGAAAGAAAATTAATAAGCAAACATTGTAAAGACACAGAGCTAAATAGACATATCAAAAGGCATTTCAACAAAGAAATACCATTCCAGGCATTCAACACAAGATACAATTCTAATGCAATTTATATATCATATTGAATTTCTTCAGGAATACGAATCCAAGCATTCCACAGGAAATTACAATTTCAGTCGTCCAACATGAAATATGGTTCTATTGCAATTAACATAACAAACAACAGCATCTTCAGGGAAACAATGGAAAACAACCTTCTGACGGGATTAACATAGCAATTCATGGCTTACATTTAATTATGCATTCATTCCACAAATTGAACATATTAAACATAATTAAACTCGTGAATATTATAATTCATACACGGATACTTATTTGAAATACACAGGAATTTGGCAACTGGTTGCATGTGAGCCACGCTCCACCCAAACTTAGAACTTGTCCAGCCTATACTATTTCAGCTCCCAAGTTCACCCCCGAGCCGAGATCCAGACATTAACCAAAGGTATCTTACCAATTTCTCCCCAACTCACTCTCAGAGTCTCACGTGGAAATAATAGAGATGAAGGATATACACAGATTTCAACAAACAGCAGTTTGGTAACCAAATCCTTGTCAATTCCGCAGTCGACCCACCTGAGTTCCTTTCTGAAACGCACAGCGACACATTTCACTGCAAACATTGGGAATCCCTCTGGGTCTCATGCTTCATTGCCAATTCACTAGTTAATTCAACCAAGGAATTCATAGCCAATTCGGGTTATCTCAGTATAGCAATGTTCAGGTTCTCTCTCTCTGCATTTCGGGTTCGGGTTCCTCACAGGAAATCTCTATTTTACTCAGCAGACACTTCTCTTGCACTCAGCAGACACTTCTCTCGTGCTCTGCATGCATTCTCCTCTGTGTTCTCCTCCACTCCCCCACCCAGGCCGTGGGTAGCATCAGCCTGCCCCCACGTTTGCCTGGATCACCAAGGCATCCTCGTGTCCCCTATGGGATCCCATGTAGCTCTCCCAAAGGAACACGTCCTCCATGCATAATTACGATTAGCCTCCTAATCTTCATCATTGAATAATAATTAACATTAAAATAATCCCCCATTAAGAGTATGGTGAGGAATATGGGTTTTGGGTTTAACATAAGGTTTTAGAACAAGGGCTTAGGGAACAAGGTACATAATTCAACCTCACAACCCTTGGTTAATATCTAGATCCCCAGTGCATCGCTCCTCATGCAGCCTGCTGGCATTTTTATTAAAATATAATATGTCGCTATGCACATACTTCATAGAAAATTGTTCAAAATACACTCTCAGCTCTAACCTAGGCCAGGGGGTGTTACAATTACCCTCCCCTTAGAGTCTTCATCGTCCTCGATGATTAACATTGTATCAAAATATATACAAAAATTAACTGCATTAATGCTTTAATATATACACATTTTCAAAATAAATGCGGATACTCTTCCCGCATTAAATGTTCTAGTTCCCAAGTGGATTCCTCATGACTGTAATGGGTCCATTGGACCTTTACCTATCCTACGACTCTATTCCTGAGTATCTTGCTTCTGCGATCCAATATGCATATTGGTTGAACCTGCATTTCTCCTTCTGGTTCCACCTGAAGAACAGACCAATCAAGCACATGATTAGTATCATAAACATACTTTTTCATAAATGAAATATGAAACACATTATTTATTTTGATAGTGAAAGGTAGTGCTAGCTTGTAAGCTACTAATCCCACTCTGCTCAAGACTTCGAATGGACCACGAAATCTAGCGGCCAATTTCTTGCATTTGCCCAACCGCAAGGAACTTTTCTTACCTCTGACCTTCAGGAACACCATGTCCCCAACCTGGAATTCTTTGTGTGTCCTTTCCTCTGCATAGCTCTTTTGACGATCTTGTGCCATTTTCAAATTCTGTTTTATCTTTACCGCTTGATTTTCAATATCCTAAAGCATTTCAGGCCCAATGATCAGCTTGTCTACAGGTTTATCCCAATTGATTGGAACATTACACTTTCTACCGTATAAGGCGTCAAATGGACTCATTTTCAAAGATTCTTGATAACCATTATTATAAGCGAATTCCACCAAGTACAGGTCCTCTTCCCATTTGCCTAGTTTGTCCATGACATACATTCTGAGCATGTCTTCGATGACTTTGTTTACACGCTCAGTCTGCCCATCAGTTTGGGGATGATAGGTTGTGCTTAAATTAAGCTTAGTCCCAAACTCTTTAAACAAACCTTTCCAAAAATTAGAAGTGAATTTCGGATCTCTATCTAACATAATGGCTTTCAAAATACCATGCAACCTAGCAATTTCTTTCATATAAATCTCAGCAATTTTAGCTGCCTTGAAAGTTGATTGAACTAGAATAAAATGGGATGATTTAGTTAACTTATCAACCACTACCATGATTGAATCATGCTGCCTCATGGTTTTCGGCAAACCTGTAATAAAATCAATAGTTTCAGTGTCCCATTTCCATTCAGGAATAGGCAATGGTTGAAGTAAACCAGCTGGATATTGATGCTCTGCTTTGACCCTTTGACATTCTAAACAACAGGCAATGTAATTGGCCACCTCTTTTTTCATGTTTGACAAATAAAAATTCTTTTTTACAGCTGTAAGAGTTTTTTGATATCCGGGATGTCCTACATAAAGTATATTATGCATTTCCCGCAATATTATTCTTTTCAATTCTTCATGATCAGGTACATAGATCCTATCCTTAAATGAAGGATACCATTCTTAGCTACTAGAAAATTGCAGAAATTTAATGCTTTACTCCCTTCTTGCAACGTTGTTACTATTTGTAAATAATTCTTGTCACTTTTCAAAGCTTCAAGCAATCTGATTTGTAAATCAAAATTCTAATTGCTGATGGTTGAAACATGCATCAGTTGTCCCCTTCTGTTGAGTGCATCAGCTACACGATTTTCTTTTCCTTTCAAGTACTTGATCTCAAAATTGAACTCACTTAAGAACTCAACCCACCTAGCTTGTAGGGCATTAAGTTGAGGTTGATCAAACAAATACTTTAAACTATTATGATCAGTTCTTAACTCGATCTTATTTCCCAGAAGATAGTGTCTCTACATGCGAAGTGCATGAACAATAGCTGCTAGTTCCAAGTCATGAGTAGTGTAGTTCTTCTCATGCTCCTTCAACTTTCGTTATTCGTAGCAAATCACATGTCCTTCCTGCATTAGAACTCCACCCAGTCCTTCAAGTGATGCATCAGTACAAACCAAAAATTATTTATCAGGATCAGAAATATTCAATACAGGCGCACATGTAAGCAATTCCTTTAGATTTCTAAAACTATCTTCACATTTATGACTCTAGATGAAAGGTACACCTTTCTTTTGCAACGAAGTAATTAAGTTGGTTATTCTCGAAAAATATTTTATAAACTTTCGGTAATAACCAGCCAATCCCATGAATGATCTTACCTCAAAGACATTGCGAGGAGTAGGCCATTCTAAAATAGCCTTAATTTTAACTGGGTCCATAGCCACACCTTCCTCAGAGATGATATGGCCCAAATATAACAATTGTTTCTGATAGAACGTGCACTTGCTGATCTTGGCATACGATTGATTTTCTCTCAAGATTTGCAAAGTAATCCTGAGATGTTCTTCATGCTCCTCCTCGGTTTTGGAATAGATAATTATATCATCCAGAAATACGATTATAAACTTATCCAGGAATTCTGTAAATACTCCATTCATCAAACACATGAATGTAGCAGGAGCATTTTTTAAACCAAAAGGAAGCACTGTAAATTCATAATGCCCATATCTGGTTCTAAATGTTGTTTTACAAATGTATTCATTCTTAATGCGTATTGGGTGATATCCAAATCTCAAATCTATCTTAGAAAATATTCTTGCACCTCTTAACTGGTAAAAATGATCATCAATTCTAGGTAGATGATACATGTTCTTAATTGTGGCTTTGTTTAGCTGCATGTAGTCCACACATAATTTGAGTGTGCCATCCTTCTTTCTTACAAAAATAACTAGAGCACCCCAAGGTGATATACTAGGTCGTATATACCCTTTCCTCAGTAACTCCTCAAGTTGCATCTGCAATTATTTTAACTGCGGAGTACCCATTCTGTATGGTGATTTTCCAACTGGCACAGCTCCAGGCACCAAATCGATTGTGAAATCGATATCCCTCTTGGGTGGTAACCCAAGAACTTCTTGAAATACATCAGCAAATTCATTCAACACTGGATATTCTTCCAAACTTAATTCTTTTTCAGTAGACAATTCTTCTACCTGAATATCATACAACTGGCACCTTTTTCTGATACACTTCTTCATTTGCAAAACAGAAATCTGACTTAAGGATATAGGTCTATGAATACCTCTTATCTGTACATTAAGGTTGCCCTCCTCATTCAGACCTGTAATAACTTTATTGTGGTAGTCCAACACAACAAAGTGTTTCTTGAGACAATCCATAACGATCAGCAAATCATATGATCCAAGAGGAAGAATGTCCAAATCGGAACAGGTTTGGTTTCCAATCAAGGTAATTTTTAAGGGCGAAATTTCGCCAATTGCTATTTTTGGAGCTTTTTGCAAAAAATAAATTCGTTATTTGGTCATTTTTAGTCTCTAATATCGCCTATATTTACATAAAATATGTTTTTTTATTATAATATTCGCCAAAATTTACACGTTTCAATCGTAAATTGTATGTTTCATATTTAATATTCACCTACCTATCTATATACATGTTTTTTTCAATCCAAAATTATCGCCTAGGATACTATACTTAAGTATAATATTAGAAACCTTAAAAAATACCCTGGTTTCCATTCATTTCAAAACAACAACTTTTGACCATAGCTGTGATCTTCCTCTTCATACCAGTTGCCAATTGAACCATTATGGACTTAGACAACTTATGAGTCATCAATTTACATCTTTCAACCAAGTTAGAATTAATATAGCTATAAGAAGCTCCGGAATCAGTTAAAATTGAAATAGGCACATCATTTAGTTTACCTTCAATCTCGACCATAGAAGATTGATGATCAGCTTGGCGATTATCCAATGTTGCATAGATGCGAGGAACACTTCTTGCAACATCGCCAACAGTAGAAGCTTCTTGCATACTATATACACCAGTTCCCTTATTCCTTTTTTCAAGACATTTGTTTAAGAAATGGTCACTACCGCATCTCCAACATTTACCTTGGGGTGGTTTCTTTTGTCCTGAAGAATTACCCACCTTGGATTCTTCTTTCGGTAACAGTGGTTTAAAAGAAGAGTAGGTGTCCTTCTATGTATCCAGAGGTTTAAACCCCTTTCTTCTATGATCTTGCCTCTCTTCCAGCTTACCTCTCCAAACCTTTTTCACTTCTTGCCTATTCTGACCTTGCTCATACAAGCATCTAGCCTTTCAGAAACAATCCTTCAAGGTGCGAGGTTCATCATAAGTCAATCTATCTCTATAAAACGCAAGCAAGCCACTGATAAAACAGTGTACCTTCACATTTTCATCCTTGATAAAAATCCACATAACCCAACAGCTCCAAGAATTTCTTTTCATAGTCCTTCATGGGCATATTTCCCAATTTATGCTCAAAGAATTCTTGTGTTTTTTTATCATAGTACTGCGGTGAAATATATTCTTTCTTGATGAGTTTTTGGAATTTCCTCCAAAAAATTTACTTCTCATCCAATTCATCCACTAGTTTGAGTTGTTTCTGCCATTTATAAGCCCTTCCCTACAAATTATATATTGCAATTCGTGCTTCTTGGTTTTCTGAGTAGTCATGTAAATGCAAATACTTGTTCATTTCCATAAGCCATAGTTCTGCATCATCACCAAACTTCTCTCTATCAAAGGTCGGAGGTTTTAGTTTTCTAAGTTCGCCTTCCAGAATTACATCATGCTTTCTTTTTCTTTGCCTTCTAGGATATCTAATCTACTGGTTATTTTTATACCCATGAGAACTTTCATTGGTTTCATGATGGGAATGTACTTTCATTTTGTTGTCTTCACCTTCCTGAGAGAAGTGGATACCTATTCATGGACTCTTCACCTCTTTCCGGATTAGGTGTGACCTGCTGCATCTGATTTTGTAGCTGAACCATACTCTGTAGTAATTGTTGATCAATTTGGTTATGTTATTCCAAACTTCACAAAATTACATTGTTTCAAAATTGCAAATTCCTCAAAGTTCGCACAACCTCCAGGGTCCCTAACCCACTTTGGTGACCATTGGATTTTCATTACCTTGTTCTTCTTCACTGATTTCTTCAACAAAATTAGAGAATTCGGGATCCTCTGCCATCTCTTCAATTCCGAATATTCCTGTATAATGCTAACAATCTGAAAATTTTCACGGATTATTAGTCCCAAAATTAACTACAGCATATATCTGAATACATGTATTTATCTCTTTTAGGAAAAACAATTTCAATTCCAGAGGCCCGAGAGCTGCAATCGATGCTCTGATCCCAATTTGTAACGTACCCTCATTACTCACATACACATCTTTAATGTATAAAACCATAAAAAAAAAATCTTGTATGCATCCAATTGACAACTTCATATCAATTTTAGTTGGCCCATAAACATAAATTAAACGCAGACGGCCAGAAACATGCCATCCGCACCCAGAAACATATCAGAGTTTGATTCTATCTTTTCCTAATTCTCAATGAAAACTAACAAAATCTTAGCAAGGTGACGAAAAATTAATAAGCAAACATTGTAAAGACACAGAGCTAAATAGACACATCAAAAGGAATTTCAACAGAGAAATACCATTCCAGGCATTTCAACAGAGAAATACCATTCCAGGCATTCAACACGAGATACAATTCTAATGCAATTTATATATCAAATTGAATTTCTTCAAGAATACGAATCCTAGCATTCCACAGGAAATTACGATTTCAGTCGTCCAACAGGAAATATGGTTCTATTGCAATTAACATAACAAACATCAGCATCTTCAGGGCAACAACGAAAAACAACCTTCTAACAGGCTTAACATAGCAATTCATGGATTACATTTAATTATGCATTCATTCCACAAATTGAACATATTAAACATAATTAAACTCGTGAATATTATAATTCATACACAGATACTTATCTGAAATACACAAGAATGTGGCAACTGGCTGCATGTAAACCATGCTCCACCCAACCTTAGAACTTGTCCAGCTTGTACTATTTCAGCTCCCAAGTTCACCCAAGATCCAGACTTTAACCAGAGGTTTCTTATCAATTTCTCCCAACTCACTCTCAGAGTCTCAGGTGGAAATAACAGAGGTAAAAGATATACACAGGTTTAACCAGAGGTTTCTTATCAATTTCTCCCAACTCACTCTCAGAGTCTCAGGTGGAAATAACAGAGGTAAAAGATATACACAGGTTTCAACAAACAATAGTTTGGTAACCAAATCCTTGCCAATTCCACAGTCGACCCGCCTGAGTCCCTTCCCGAAACGTACAGCGACACATTTCACTGCAATTGTTGGGAATCCCTTTGGGTCTCATGCTTCATTGCCAATTCACTGGTTAATTCGACCAAGGAATTCATTGCCAATTCGGGTTATCTCAGTATAGCAATGTTCAGGTTCTCTCTCTGCATTTCGGGTTCGAGTTCCCCACGGGAAATCTCTATTTGTACTCAGCAGACACTTCCCCCGTGCTCTGCGTGCATTCTCCTATGTGTTCTCCCCCATTCCCCCACCCAGGTCGTGGGTAGCATCAACCTGCCCCAACGTCCGCCTAGATCACCGAGGCATCCTTGTGTCCCCTCTGGATGCCACGTGGCTCTCCCAAAGGAACACGTCCTCTATGCATAATTACGATTAGCCTCCTAATCTTCATCATTAAATAATAATTAACATTAAAATAATCCCCCATTAAAAGTATGGTAAAGAATATGGGTTTTGGGTTTAACATAAGTTTTAGAACAAGGGCTTAGGGAACAAAGTACATAAGTCAACCTCACCCCCTCACAACCCTTGGTTAATATCTGGATCCCCTCTTCAGCGCATCGCTCCTCATGCTGCCAGCTGGTATTTTTATTAAAATATAATATCTCGCTATGTACATACTTCATAGCAAATTGTTCAAAATACACTATCAACTCTAACCTGGGCCAAGGGGTGTTACACTAACAAATCAAAAAGAGATTTGTGTATTTTGCTCTTTAATCCACACAATTGGAATGAAGAAATAATTTCATGTCAATTATTAATGTCACTTATATTAACATTTTAATTACCAACCAAAAAAATGTAGTTTTTCTTGCTTGAGCCTTGAAAAAAATTGGATTCTAATATAATAGGTTGATATCTTAATTATCTAGACAAAATAAAGAAAAATTTTGGATTTTTTCTTTCACTTTCACTTTACTTTTAAATAAAAAGTAAATTCTCAAGCAACTTTGGCCAATTATGTGAATTATGATCTATGGATTATGATAAATACAAAGTTTAAAAAAAAATGTAACATTTCCCTACACAAATTTATAGATAATCTAAATCTACAAATTTATAGATAATCTAAATCTACAAATTTATAGACAATTTAAATTTCTGAATTATATACTGATGTTTACATTGAAATTTTCTATGGATTATGATGAATACAAAGTTGAAAAAATGCAAGTTCTGCAAATCTATAAATAAGATAGTTTAAACAAATTTATAAATAAGATAGTCTAGACAAATTTTTGGATAATTTAAACTTCTGAATTATATAATAATGTTTACATTGAAAATATAATTATACAAAATTATAGATAATCTAATGATTACATTTAAAATATATTTATAACAATTCTAAACCTAACACAAAATTTACTAATATTTATACAAATTTATATAGTCTAAATGATAATGATTTATTCAAAATATATTTAATAACAATTACAAAACTAATAATAATTATACAAATTTATAAATAGTCTAAATGATAATGATTACATTCAAAATATAATTTATAACAATTACAAACCTAACACACAATTTACCATACATTTCACACTAGCATTAAAAATTTAAAACAGTTTTTCCAATTTGATGGTTGCTTAGGATTTCATCTACAACTCCTCACTTATCAAAATTTGTTATCTTTTAGGCTACACAGGTTTTTTTTCTTTGAAATGAAATTTATTTCTAAATATACTTATTTATCAGATTTTGGTTTTTTTTCTTTAAAATAAAATTTATTTCTAAATATACTTATTTATCAAATTTTAAATATATACTTTATATCTTCTTTTAAATTGATTATAAAAAAAAATGTCTACACAAGGAAACTTCAAACTTCATTCCATGGCAACCTACAACATTTGAAATGAGTAAGCCGAGAGTGAAGCCCTAATAAAATTCCTTAAAGGTATAGTCATTCCTTTAAGTTCCAAATAAAAATAATTATCATAATACAACACAACAAATTTTACATATTTAAGATAATTTACTTCATAGGCTTGAATCCGTGCTTAAGAGCTGCATCCCAAACCATATCAATTTTGTCGACATCTATAGCTCCAACTTCATGATAGTCCCAGCCCTCCAATGAATGTAGAATTCCTCCAGCGTGGCAAGCATGGACACATCTTCGTGGCATCGTGTACTGATTTAAGACCAACAATCCAAATTTTGAGCAAACTGTGTATTGTATTTAAGGATAAATCATAAAACCATTATTGAAATTAATATAATTTGTATTGTATTTAAGGACTATTATCATTACTTACTTCACAAGTTGATAAACCCTCAGCAGCATCCGGCAATTGCATGCCTGCCAATTTTCCATATGTACAATCCTTCCTCAACTCAAAGATGGGTGGAACCACAAATTGATGGAAGTGGCATCCAATAGGGGCCAACTTTTGTTCTTTGTAGGCTATCCATTTCCCCACTATCCATGTCTATATTAACACATATAAACACATATAACTAGTTTAAAATTATTTTCAAAAAACCTCAAACAACTACTATTAATAACTTTACAGTTTATTCAAACAACTACTATTAATAACTTTACAGTTTATTTACAAGTGATTATCCCAAATACTATTAATAACTAAATAGCTTCACAATTTATTTACAAAATAAGTGTAAACTAGACGCAGATTACTCCATCTACTTGCACCAATTAGTATTTTCATAGTTTAAATACACTGTCAACTCCACTAATCCGCGACCTAGAGAAGACTAATTGCAGATTAAAGAACTTAATCAAAAATGAAATTGAGGCTTTGTGTCTTCTGTCCTTAGAAAGAAGTTAGTAGCCATTCTTTTCGAAGCCATTTTAATAAGTTTCCAACCAGGTGTTTCTAATGTTTCCAATGTCATGAATCTATATTAAGAAAATGATTGAATAACAAAACTATGGGTCATATATATATCAAATTGAAAACAATCTTTCTACTTCTATTACAGTTGAAATCAATTGATATGTAGATTGCTATGGATATTTCACTGGAACAGATCATCACAAGAGAACTTACAATATCCTGCAAACTAAGTCACAAGATTTGGTGATTTTTATTGATGAGTTTCAAAATTCGTAGAATCTCAAAAAAAAATGAAATTCATTGGAGTTTGCCGAATTTCAAAGTTGAATTTCCAGGCGAATCTTAAGCTGAATCTAAGGCGAATTCAAAACTCGAGTCGAATTTCAAGGTGAATTTAAAAAAAAAAAAAAAATTATTCATCAACTGTGTTTTTTAATGGAAAAAATAAAAAAAATAAAAAATCATTTTTTAAAATATTTTTTATATATTAAAAATCTTGAAATATGTGTATGGACGAATCTAATGGCAAATATTTATTCGAATCTTATCAGTAAATTTGAATTCAAACTGAATTTCATCATAGTCGAGGTCAGATTCAAATCCGAACCATATGACTTGGTCTGCAAATCCTTTATTATGCAGTGTATTGCTTTAGGTCTTCAGATTTCATTGTTACTAGCGTAATGCCTGAAATACTGAATAAATCGAAATGAAAAAAGAAAGAAAATAACACCATCTATAGAATGGAAAACCCAATACAGCAAAAACCCAGATAGAAGGTGAGGCGTATGCTCTTGTTCTTTTCTTCTCAGTTATAAAATGCAAGTACAAAGAAAGTGTACTCACTATGGAGTTGCCATGGGCATTGTGGCCTGAATGGCTGCACTACAAGATCTTTAACTTCCTTTGTTATGCCTTCAATATCCCACTCCTAGATGCTCTGCTCAACTATGGAGCAATAAACAATACAATAAGAATGAAACATCTTCATTTCTAGCGGCCCAGTGTTTAACATAGGCTGATAGCCTTCTAGGTTAGGGTTAAGTTTTTTGCATGCCTCAACCCCCAATTAGTGTTATGGTTTGGACCCTTTAGGATCCTCTTGAAAGTGCATACGTGACTAGCTCCACCTGTGTGAGTAATGGAAGTTGATGTGGCAATTACTTAATACCAAGGTAATCAAGAGGATAGGTCAACTAGTGGAAGGCATAACTTCCACATATGAACTCCAATTGAGGTGATTTTTTGCACCATTGGAAAGCTCTTGATGTGTAGAACGGCATCAAGAGACTGGGAACTAAGCTTGCAAAGTTTTGATCCCAAAAATAATTGTTTAAGACCTCAAACGTGCTCTAAAAGGTTCTGGATTCCAATCCCCAACATAGGACCTACCCATAAAATGGGACCTACAAATCAATACCTCAAATATATATATCCATTTCGACTCATCAAAAGACAACAAGTTGTAACTTCTACCGTGTCTTCTTTGAGGAACAGAGAGTTGAAGAAAATTTGAACCATGTGTTTTAAAAGAGTTTTGAGAAATAACTGGATGAAAAAAGCATAGGTTAGGATTCCAAGAAGACTTGAGTTAGCCTACCCTGAACAGACGTATTGACCAAGTTTTCAACTTACTATGGACTTTTTAAGAAAAGATTCCAAGTCCCAACCCTTCACTTTTGTAGTACTCGAAGCCTAAATTCTTTGATATTCTAATTTTCAAAAGAATATCCGTAATCATTTTGATAGGATATTAGTATTTCTTGCACCAACAAATACTAATGTGCAAGAACTACTAATGTATAAAAAATAAGATATCCGTAGAATGTTGCACAATGCCATTACGTGGATCCCCACATCCCCTTCGTTTGAGATATGTTGCACTATGGTGTGATAAGATTACCAAGGAGGAGAACCTTCAGAACTACGGATAGGATAAAATAAGAATGACCAACACCTAGAAACTGGAGCTGTATGATTGTAATAAAAGTTCAACAGCTTCGTCACAACGAATGGAGAAAAACTTCAAATAGTAACATGAAGAGTAGCCAACGCTATGCAATCATGGAAGTATGAATCTAAAGATCAAAATGACAATCTCGATCTCTCACTCCTACAGCTCATAAAATTTCAGGGCATTTCATAACATCAAAATTTACAAAAGTGCCAATTGACGGCGGACGCTTGCACAATTCGAGAAAGACTCCCCAAAAGTAAATGAAGGCCTGTTAATTTTATAGAAAATAATGAGTCAGATAATACCATGCAAAGTATGTGGATTCCAGCAGAGAACCACTCTTTGTAGCATGTAGTCCAGTTAGAAGTCATTGTTTATGTCAATCAATATGTACCTCGCGGTAAAGTAATAACTAATAAATGCTGTATAGTTGGGATATAACTGTTGAATTTGAATAATTTCAGATCTTACAGTGTATATCCCACCCAATACAGCATTTATTACATTGCTGCAAGGTGCATATTGTTTGCCACTATTTGTGATGTACAATCATGTTGATGACTTTTTCTAAAATGTGATAAGATACAGCCAGAGAACACATGGAAAGACATGATTACAAGGGCAAAAGAGATCCTTAAGGAAAGTTTGGGTTTTGACTTGGTCAAGAAAATAATAAACAAGAGTGTTCAGTTGTCTAAAAAGTTCAAAAGTAATTCAGTGTGATCCCAAGCACCTACCAATGTAGCTAAGACTCCCACGTGGTTCCTAAAATAAGATGAAAATATAGGAGAGTGCAAGGCCAAAGACCATAAGGAATCAACATCTAGGGAAACACGACACTAGGAAACCCTATGGCAATAAGCAAAATACGGATGCAGCAACATTAAGCTTTGGGCTTAGTAGAGAAAAATAATGGACTCAACATTGTCAAGCAAAAAGTACACATTGGGCCAAATGTTGTTTAAAGTTGAAACAATCTCCTGTCTTCGACTTAAATACTGTTAGGCACGCAGAATCCATTTAACAATAAAGAAAAATGCATAAAAGACCAGCTTGCAAGTTAAGAAAGCACATCCAAAAACTCAATCAACAAACATAATAATGAGGAAATAAAGCTCAGATATGAGTGTGCAAGTCAAGAAAGCACATTCAAAAACTCAAGAAACAACCATGATCATAAGGAACTAAAGCTGGAAATATGGGCAAGCATAACAAAATGTAAGGCATGTAAAACATGCAAAAACATAAGATAAAGTTGCAAAAAGTTTGCATGCAATGAGCATCAAGAAGTCAAGTAATCAATAATGTTTATTTTTAAGAGATAAGAAAACTCTAATGAAATAACTAGCATGTGAAAGTGGAATAGAACTATGTAAGTTGTAGAGGTTTTAAGTCTAAGAAGCATACAAGGGTGAAGCTCTAGTGTCAAGTAGAATAAGGACATTCCATGCCAACTGTCGCCCTATGAAGTCTCAATGCACATATTTTATTGGCATCACATGTTAACTACACCCTGTTGGGGTCCTTGTTACCTTGAATAACAGGTTTCCCTACTGCCATACAATATAAGGATGCTTTTTAAATGCTAACTCACGCCCATGTAGAATCAAGTTTCATTATGATGAATCATGATCATTGAGTTGATGGTTGCAACCCCTTGGTAGTTGATCTACAAATCTGACAATAGTTAAAAATGCCATGAAGAACATTCCTTGTAATGTAACTGATGACGAGGGATAGATATGTATAAAAAGCACATAGGAAGATTGTGAGAATCGAAGGATGAGCTGAGAAGATGGTGCTCTATGGGTTTAATTTCGAATTCTTTTTACCTATATAAGGAACATAATTTTTTATGGAAAGTTTTGCCTCATTTCTGTTTCGTATTATTTCTCTTCCATATCGGCATTGTTCATGTGGCGGAAGGGTTGTTCTGTTTTTATGGTCATTCAATGTCTCTAACATATTACTTGAGTGCATGTGTTGATGTCATTATATATATTTTATATTTTCTTCACATGGCATAAAAACCTAGACTCGAGATATGTTGAAAGATGAAAGTTGGGATGAGAGAATGAGCGGTAGGATCAAAGCTGATGCATAGAAAAGATGAGAATGTTCCAAATATGTTCTTTGGCCATGTGCAAAACATGAGGTTGAAGACAATAGGACATCAGACATGTGAACACTGTGCCGTTGTTCAATTTTGTTGGTGTATTGTATCATGTATGTACAGATTTAAATTTAAACAACACAGAGTTGTTGGAGATGTTATCAATTCATAAGATGGTTTAACCCAACATTGTAAGTGGTTGAAAGAATTGGTGTAGACCTGGGATGTATGAAAGACATCTAAGGCGGGGGTTAGTTGACAGATATAGAATGTGATGATTGCCACAGATGTTGCCGAATCTAGAGATTGTTTGGCTCAATATTACTACAACTGGTCAACAAGACTTGCAAAAGAAGTTAGGTTTAGGTTCATGGAACTCATTGGAAGATATCTTAGAAGGAATTGATATGTATGTTGAATTATTGCAAAATGGAGACAAAAGTGATTATATCACTTGGTAACCCGAATTGAATTTAAGGGGTCAATGATGGGCTGGCCCAGCTTTGATTAGAGTACTTGGTAACCCAAATTGAATTGAGGGGAAAATGTTTTAGTATTGAACTCTAGTGATAATAGAGTTCCTTATGTAAATATTGGAAGGAAGTGTTGGAGATCACCGACCCCAAAATTTACATGAAGATTTCTGTGTATGTCATTGTTGCTGAACAGTTGAAGATGTTGAGTTTTTAATAGTATTGTAATTGCAGTAAGGCTGTAAGCAGATTTGCAATGATGTGATTTGCGGGTGATCATTGCTATGACAAATACGGGTGGGTGACCATTGCTATGAATAGATTGAAACAAGAAGAGGAAACTTACAGAGAAGTAAAGACCCTCAAGGACATCCATAGGTACCTGCAATATATTGCATTAACAGGGATATCCATGTGAGAGAATAGCAACTCACGTCATAGAGTCTTACTGTTAGGATATTGTCAGTTACATCCTCTGTGCAACTAGCAGTTTCCATATGTATCTGGAATGTGAAACAATGTTAGATTGCATTCTTGTTTTTTAGAAATAGAGCAGTTTCTCAATTGTATCCCTGATTATAGAGCAGCACTGTTTCTCTATTTGTACATTCCTTATAAAATAAAACAAGAAGTTGGACAAAGATTTGTCCCCAGAGAAAGAAAAACTTCTTTGTTGCTGTGTATCCTTTTCTGCTATGACTTTTCTGTTATTTTAAATTTCAACTTCTCTGTTGCTGCGCATGCTCTCTGCTATGGATGTTTGTTATTTTAAATATCATTTTTCTACTGAATATTTCTGTGTTGTAGATTCTACTCATTTTTATGCTGAAGATACCATGATCCTTATCCCAATGGGAAAGCCACAAGGGAGTGGAGCTTCCTATTAAATAATGATTAATTGGTTGCAGTGTGAGTATGCTTGCTACTTGGCCTACCCCCTCACTCTGTGCAAAAAAAAAACTCACTGGCAGTACTCCAGACTCCATAGTTCATAGTACCTTCCTAAAAAAGAAAATCCCTTTACTAAGTCAGATACACCTAACATTTGTGTGCCTTGGAATTGTTTCTACAACATAAATACCTCTCCCTCTTCTCCATTTGCTGCAGGTTTCCCTCAAGGTTTAACAATTGGTATCAGAGCAGTTGTTGGCTTCAAGGGGACACCTTTGTCACAAAGCTGAGCAAACTCAATTCATGGAATCTTGGATAGCTGAGGAATTGAAACCAGACTGTGTTGTGTCGCTGCAGCAGTTATTTTGAGGTAGCTAGTGTCAGTGAGAGGCTGGGAAGATATATGTGGTAGAAGAAATGGTATCAACATTTGGAGATTGAAAAATTCAATGACCACAAACTCAATTTGTGGAAGTTGAAACTGGAACATCTTCGTATTAAAAGTGTAAAAAGAAGTCATCGTGATTGTCCAGTAAGGAGCTGAAACCAGACAGTGTTGTGTTACTGCAGCAGTTATTTTGAGGTAGCTAGCGTCATTGAGATGCTAGAAATATATGTGGTAGAAGAAATGGTGTCTAGACATTTGGTGATTGAGAAATTCAATGGCCACAACTTCAATTTATGGAATGCAAGTTGAAGATGGAATATCTGCTTATTGAAAGAGAGCAAAAGGAAGTCATAGTGAAGAACACAAGCATAACATTGTGAAACACAGGCATTGGGACAAGATGAATGTAAGGCCATTGCCATGAATGGTCTTGATTTATCCGAATCTATGTTAATGAATGTGTAAGGGGAAACTGCAACAAAGAAGCTTTAGGATAAACTTGGCTCATTGTATGAAGCTAAATCCCTCATAAATTTGATATTCCTGCAAAAGAAGTTGTATACTTTTAAGATGAAAGATGGTGAAAGGGTTACAAATCACTTTGATACCTTCAATGCCAATTCCTTTCTTAATCAGCTCAAAGACATCGGTGACGAAGTAAAAGACAATGAATGATGCATAGCCTTGCTCTGTAGTCTTCCAAATTCTCGGGAGGGTCTAACAGTTGCCACCAGCAAATCTACAAAGCTAGAGAATCTCAAATTGGATGAGATCCTCAGTCTGTTGCTACAAGAGGAGACAAGGAGAATAACCTCTGATATAAACATTGATTCAAATGCTTTGGTGAATAGGCGGTCACTCTTAGAAGGGAAATTATGAGAGATCTAGTGGGAGGAACAAAGATCTAGATGAAGATATGCCAGTAAATGTAGGAAACTGCAAGAGTTGATTTGTTGGAGATGACATCAAATAGGACACGAGAAGACAAGATTAGTTTCTTAATGTCCAACAAATAACCAAAATTAGGTCAACAAGACTAATCAATTACATAAATGGCAATACACGGTGTGAGTGTGAAAGCCACTCCTCTAAACGTAAAAAGAAAAGCTAAACTATAAGATCTAAGCTATATTGGCTAAAAGCTAAAGAGAAATGCAATGCTTTGGAAGAGGGTACAAGGAAAAGAGCCTCAAGGCTCCAAGTGCCTATCACCATAAGGAGTGAGGGAGTGCCCTCCTCTGAAGTATATTATTGATTGTGCAACTCTCTACCATCCAAGGCCGAAGGAAATAATCTATGGATAGAACATTGGCTAGAAGTGTTGGAACTTGGAATTGCCCTAATGGATGTCTCTCTATCTAGAAGAGGTGGCCTGCTATCAAGAACTAGAGGAGGAGGCTTTCCTACTAATCTAGTGTATACTAGCTCAAGATTTAAGTCGAAAACTCCACAAGGGTCTCAATGTCAAGGGCTGAACTACCTCCCGGAGTCTAACAAATTTGGGGACTGAAATGGTGCTACTCTCTCAATACATCTCTATGCCCCTATCCACTAGGAGCACTAGGAAGAAAGATGTGATCCTCTAAGTATGTCCAACTAGGTGGGTGGTTGAAGGAGGTAAGATCTAATCTTGAGGGCTTCTCCCATATATAACACTAGGCATTACTTATATGAATATAGAAAAACGATGAAGAGGGACTTATGAAACTCTTTAAACAAGCAATGGAACTTACTACATAGCTCTTAATACTAGGGGCATTTGAATATAAAGTGCACTATCTCTATCTCTTGTCTATGATAGAGTTGGCATAATTTGTCCTCCTGGAGAATATATGCTTAGCTTCCACCTAAAGCTATTAAGAGCACACTTTGAACTAGCCTAAGGGAATCCAAAGAACACGCATCCAATGCCTAACCATGTGAGGGATTTGTACTCTGAGGTTGTCCCTAAATCCAATAAGTGATGTACATAAAAGGCCATCTTAGGTCTCAACCCTCTAGTGGGGGAAATCCAAGTAACCTAGATATATTACCTCTAAATATCCTTATTAATAATCCCATTCATCTCATCTTATTAGGCAGGAGGTGTCCAAGAGCATATAAATAGTACTTGAATGGGCGAAGGTGATCCATCAATATGCTAACTCACTAAAGGAAATCAAAAATCCCTAAGCACCAGTAATGCACTCTCCCCAAGGAGGGAGAGGAGAAGAGCATATAGATAGTACTTGAAAGGGGGAAAGTGATCCATCAATATGCTAACTCACTAAAGGAAATTGAAAACCCCTAAGCATCAATAATGCACTCTCCCCAAGGAGGGAGAGGACACTGGGCAATGACCTCCAATGAGCAATAGGCAAGGTATGAATATTGATCCCTCTCAGCCAGTGAGTTGACAAATCTCCAAAGACAATGTAGCAACTCTATAGTTTGAAGACAATCTCAATTCGAAAGGGGTGTGCAACAAACTCTACTTGAACAATGGGCTAACCATCATCTTGCATCTAATAATGCAATAAAGCAAGAGCATCTAAACTCTCTCAATATAGGCTCAATCTAATTCTTGTAGGCTAGGCTCCCATACCTTCAAACCATACAAAACTGTGGGTCTGGTGATAGAGTTTCGAAACATACAACACTATGGGCCTGATGATAGAGTTCGTGAGGTCCAACTTGGACGAGATGTCTTTGAAGTGGTACTGGAAACACATCCTCTTAGCGAGGGATTGTTACACCTAAATCTTGCCATCATAAGACTCAGTACAAACATCCCAGAAGTTTCCATGACTAGGAAGTCAAACTGGAGAAGTTACTGACCCCCTTGCCATAGGGTCTAGTTGGGTCGGCGCAGGTTGCTCCCTAGCAACTTGCGCCCAACTAGGTCAGGCGCAGTTGATCACCTGATGGATTGCGTTGTCGGCTCATGTCACCCTTGTACATCATGCACCGACGCAGGTTATCCTAATGCAACTTGCGCCAATGTCAGTTAATGTGGATTAAGGGCATCTTCGAGCATTTTCTCGAAGGTGTGTGACTTGGATCTCTATCCCTAGCTTGTAGTAGAATTGGTATTCAGTTCCCTAACCCCTTGGAAAGATCCCTTAGTCCCCTCCCACTATTTCTCAACCTATCCTATCCTCCTAGTCCTATATATATGAAGCTCCTCTCCATTCCAAAAGGAGGAAGGCTATAGCATCCATATGTTGGTGGAATAAGCTTAGGAGATCATCATTCATCCATTGGAGGCACCCATTTCTCCTTAGAGGCATTGGCTTGGCTTGTTGGAGGAATATTGCGATGTTAAGGCTTGGTTGTAATCTTATCTCTTCTTTGTCTTCCCACTTTTATACAGTAATACAAAACTCTTTCCATAAATGTCTTGTTGTTCATTTGATATTTATAGTTTACTTCCTTAACCGTTTACTTAGATCAATTATTGTGTAGATGTACTATTACTGCTTGTTTGTCTCTTACATGTTCTGACAGGTCTTGCAACTACGAATCTGATGACCGTGGAGCTCGGAGTGACGAGGGAGAAAGAGATCTACAGATCTGAAAGGTAAGATGTTTACATCACTTAATCTCTAATTTGATCTAGGAAGGTAGATTTGTATTCTGTCTTATTTGTTCTAGATTCGCATTGAACTAGGGAGATCACGCCTTAAGTCCGCTTTCGGTAGATTGTCCAGTAACAGGGATCCATTCCCTTAGTAACCCAAGGTTGGAGAGCCTATCCCAACATGAACCTGAGCCTTGAAAACTGAACCCCTAGATAAGTGTTTATAGTGGTAATATCGACCTCCTCCTCCCTAAAATAAAAGTGAAACTAAAGGGTCTTATTCGAACAATTGAAAATCATAATCTTGGTTTTCTTAAGATTGACTATCAATTGCTAAAGGTCAAAAAGTCTTTCAAGAGCATCCAACTATCTCCATAGACCCTCTAATGTGGAGGTTAGAAGGACCAAAATCACAACGAAAAGGAGTATGGAAATCTAGACCTAGTATTAAAATTATGAGCATGGCAAGAGAAGTAACATAAAACGAACATAGAGCAAGCATAGATGCACAAAATATTTTACCTTGGAAACCCTTTACTACAAAAACCAACAACCAAAGATATATCTTCTATTACCCTTGCCCATTCTATCCAAGCCTACCAAAGAACATGCCACTTGAGGCATTTTACAATGGAGTATACCAAGGCTATTTAAAGGCTTCATCACATCAAATACTATGGGAAAATACCACAAGCCACCCGATATCATGGACCCGTAAACCACCAATGGTAAACCCATCAATAACCAAATACGCATTAACCTAATCACTCTTTGACTGAGTCAAGGTTAACTTAACATTCCCTACTTTAAACTTGACTTGGGGAAAATACTTACCCCCTCTCAAAGTTTATAATTGAGTATTTAGAATTACAACATTACCCCCTACCACCTAAGTCTACGTCTATACCTTGCATTGATGAACCAATCCACATTTACATGTGATTAAATCTAAACCCACAAAATACCTACCATTGTATATCCAAGCACATGATGTTATGAAACCTCAACTTGTTTCAATTCATGCATCCCTTCCACCTCCAAATATAGATATGATTTAAATTACCTTTTTTAACATGAACTTACATGGCTTTCTCATTGCCTTTTAGCCACCACATTCACTACTTGCCAAAGCTAGGTTCTCAAGCACAAAGCAGGAACAACATAAGCAACTATTAAAGGCGTGAACATACACCGCACATCATGTACCAACGAGCTCACCCGAGCCTTTACTGCTTTGCACTCTTCATGAAAACCAACAAATCTACCAAGATTGATCATGAATAGATCGCTTCAAGGTTTCCATGCTAGATTTCTCATGCTCTATACACACCACCATAGCATTCCACACGACAACGATTGACCATGACCCGGTCATCCTTTGGCCACAAACAACACATAATCCAAGGGAGCTAGGGCCAAAATACTAGAACTGTGTAGCCCTATGCTTTCCATGTTGTGTCACTACCTATAGAACTACCTTATATGTTTTCAAATACCAAAACAAGACCAGCCTTATCACCTCACCCATGCTTTTGCAACCGATCTAAACTAATGCCATCCTAATCCTCAAAGAAGTGCTTCTACTCCCTTCAAAATTTTACTCAATCAACAACAGGAATCATCTTGGGCTTGAGAACCTTCCACTGTGACACATGCAGTCATGATGCAACATCACAACTCAACAACATTTTGAAGATCCTCAAACATCGCATTTTCCATTGTTTACCTAAGCATATAGCCAAGTGCACCTTCACAAACCCAAGTACCTGAATCAACAGCTAAAAGGATTACTCACGTATTCTCGTGCCCGACATATCACTCATCACATATAGAAACAATCAAGCTCAACACTACCATGAGAAGGATTTTACTGTAGTGATAAAAAATATATACCTAGTGGGCACACATTATGTCTATCACAGAGCCACGATTTCTCAGTTCCTTATCTGATCTGCATCATTTGGTGGCTTTCTCCATACCAAAATGTTCTTTTCCAAGTTGCGATGGCTCCAACAATGCAAGACATTTTCTTCATGCCACAACAACCTCCAACAACATTCTACACATTCTCAATACACAAAGTAGTGTACAATTCAAAGCACACAAGAGCGGGATAACATTTGCATGACCATCACACTACCCACTCTACGATGAATCAACAAACTCACCAATTCTCAACTTATCAACATGAGCAAATCTATACTCCAGTAGTCTAATGAGAATTAATTAGCAACCCATACAAATGAATCAACAATCCATACAATCATCAAGAACAAGTATTCGATACCAATCAGAATTGCAACAAAATATAAGTATGAAACCTTATATACTTGAATAGATTTTTGGCCGACTCAAGGATCATCTATTTCCTCAAATGCTAGATCTAGAAACGATAAACCCATATGCAACCACACAACAAAAAGCACTCTATCAACTCTACTCATGCCAATATATCTACAATCAATTTCCATGGCTCTCAACATTAGACCACTCTCTGTGGAGTGTCCAAGTCTACCAACTCCGATACCATATTACAATTATCAGTATGGTGAGAGAAGTAATATAAACAAACACAAAGCAAGCATAGATGCACAAGAGATTTTACCCTAGAAACCCTTTACCGAGAAAACTAACAACCAAAGATATATCTTCCATTACCCTTGACCAATCTAGCCAAGATACCCAAAGAACAAGCCACTTGGGGCACTTTACAATGGAGTATGCCAAACCTATTTAAAGGCTTCATCACATCAAATACCATGGGCACGTAAACCACCAACAATAAACCCATCAATGACCAAATACACATTAACCTAACTACTCTGTGACCTAGTCAAGGTTAACACCTACTAGAAGAGACAACCATCCCCTAGAGGATGCACTCGTGCAAGAATGGCTCCAACTCGTCTATGTAGATCCCAAATAAGGTGGGTGAGGGGCAACCCTACTTCACCCCCAAATGGTGCTCCTAATGAAGTCTGACAATCCATGAGATGTATAGAAGCAACTAAGAACAGACTCTAAAGGTGCATAATAGCAACAATAAGAATCCCTAAGATACCAATGCCTTTGAACCTCTAGAACGTGACCTCCCTCGAAACAAATTCCACAACTTTGTAAAAGTTTACAAATTAACAAAAGACCTTTGAAGAGAGGTATCTCGCCTCCTCAATGATGGCCCACAAGGTTAGGATATAATCTATCATCAAATACCCTAGGAAGAATCCTGCCTACCTCCTACGTTAAAGGCCTCTCCTCTTGAGCTCCGTGTAGAGCTGCAAATGAAGGGAAATGGCATAGAGCTTCAAGAACGTCCCACCATAATCGTCCTGTAAAATTGTTAGGATATACACTAGAACCTGATTTATAAATCAGGTGGATGGTTCAATGGGACCATGCTAGTGGAAAACTTGAGCTTACAACATGGTTAAATAAATCAACAATGTGATGTACTATTGAGTGTGTACCATGTTTGAAGAGCTCTGCCTAGAACCCTTCCTCATCTACAACCCTACAAGTGTTCATCTCCTAGACTACCAACCCAATATGCGTGAAGTAGAACATGTGGCAACAATATCAACGAGGTGGCCAAAACAAAGGGTTATCCTGGGACATCGTAAAGAAAAGCAGTGTGGGTGAACATGGATTGACGATCAAGATTGCCAGTTAAGCTAGAGTGACAAGGGGAAATTGGTGGAATATAAAGCTTTTGGGGGAGTGGCCAAGTGAGGCACAAATTTCACGTCTCCTCTATACTATGAAGAAGCATTTCTTGGGGCAAAGGAAACACTAATATGATTTCCATACCAATGGGTAGGATGTGGGGTTGTGAACAAAGGTGTAATGAATATGCTTATAATAGGAATTTCACTCCTCATTATACCACTTGTTCATGGAACGAAAATCGGACTTAGAGAAGCAATAGGGGAATTGGTGGGTGTGAGGGTAAGAGCCAAGGGTCGATTCCCAAAACACTGAGAAAAGACAACTATACTTGGAGGAAACTAACTCAAGGGACAAGAAATTGGTTTCTTTTTTTTAGGCGAGCAATGTAGACATCCTGGTCCCCATCCTTGAAAAATATGGTGGTTCCAGGTGGGTAGGGGGGGGAAAGGTCAACACAAAGGGAAAAGGAAGGGAAGGCATGGTCACTTGTAGGTATCTGGGAACCGATCGCTGGTGAATATAATGAAGAGCAAGTGCAAAACCAAACCTTCAAAGGAGATAAATGTAAATAAAGAGGATTTAGTTGCTAGGATTTCTAGTTGTGAGCACAACATATATATCTCTCTTATGCATGTTTGTTAAACGATGCCCATGAGGCATGGTTGAATGATTCATAAGCTTTCTTTCCTATAAACCCTCACAAGGACTGATTCCTAGATTATGAATAATTGCGTGGAGGCAAAATCTTTCTTAATTTCAATTTATGAAATTGTTGAACATGGAAATAAAAAACACCAATACAGAGATGGATATGTGAAACAAATACCCAATGTGGGGAATGTGCCAAGATTGGAATGGAACTTATAGTAAGCCAAATACCAATATATGAAATTTGCTATGATTGGAACAGAAGTTACTTTTAGGGAGCCAAATACCAATGTCAGAATGTGCAAAGATTAGAACAAAACTTACTTTTAGTAGGCCAAAGCATTAATATAGGTGTTGATACAATCTTCAATAAAGGAGGTTGTAGATTGGTCCATGGGTGATGGTTTTGGCTAAGGGTGTTCGGCTTGGTTTGTACAAGTAGGATGTGACTACTCAAGTCATGGCTAGTGGTAGTGCAACATCAATGGAAAAAGACAAAATCAATGACAACATGAGAACAAGAAAGCATGGAGCATGAGAGCGGACGTTGGTTTGAGCAAAAAAATTTGGGCCAAAGTGGTTTCCTACAGTGAACTATTTGATAGTTTAGTTTTGGGCAACGAGATAATGAAAGAGGCTTGGAGTGGAGAGAAGCTTTCTTATTCACATCTAAAGGTTTTTGGGTGTGAGACTTGCATGCATGTACCTAAGATGTACAAGACAAACCTTGACAACAAATCAGCAATTGCGTGTTTATTGAATATCTAGGAGGATTGAAGGTCTACAAGTTGCAGAATCCATCTAAGCATCATCATACTCATTGTCGAAATGTGATCTTCAAGAAGGAGAAATATTGTGAAGATAATCATAAAGAAATTACATCAATAAAAAAAGGTACAAATAGCAATTCCAAATTTCCAATATGGCACTGTAGCTCAAGTTGAACAATTGCTAAAAAGACCGAATGTACAAATTCCTTAGGAGGTGAAAATCACCATGAAGAAAATATGTAATTATAATTAAATAAAAATGTGCATCAACTTGATCAAGAACAGAATTCGAGGGGGAGCCTTTGTAAGGGAAAGAGCAATATCAGGTATGGAAATGAACCCACTTTAGTTATTTTGCTTCATCTTCCATGGTTGAGGAGAAATAAATCTCAAAGATGCTCTTAATGGTGATGAGGCCCCTCACTAGAAGCAAGCCATGGAAGAAGAGTATGATAGAGATGATTCTGTGGAGTGGTATAATGCTCATTTAGTAACAAAGGATGCTCTCAAGTAGAGGGTATTGATTACGAGGAAAGCTCTCTAGTGGCCAAGATAGCCTCTATTAGGTTGGTATTTCCATTAGAAGTTGCTCACAATTTGGAAGTGGAGAAAATGGACATGAAGACAGCATTTCTTCACTGCGAGCTCAAAGAATAAATCTTCATGCATCAACCAAAAGGATTTGTCATTGAAGGAAAAGAAGACATGGTGTGTTGCTTTAAGAAATCACTCTTTGGCTTGAGGCAATCCCTAAGACAATGGTACCAACAATGTGACAAATATGTTGTGGGACAAGGGTTTGAAAGGAGTGAGGTAGACCATTGTGTTTACTTTAGGAAAAAAGTTAATAACTTCGTTATTCTAGGCTTATATGTTGATGATATTATTAGGATTAGTGATTGTAAGAAATTAGTCCAGGTGACTAAGTCCCAATTGTCACATGAGTTTGACATCAAGGACTTAAGGGAGTTATTCTATTGTTTAGGAACTGAGGCAAAAGAGAAACTGTTAAAACAAGTAGCTGTATATCAACCAAAAAACGAAAGTGGAAAACATACTCGAGCTTCTAAGATGGATAAAAGTAAACTAACTTACACTCCATCTCAAGTGAGAGTGTGTTTGTCAACTAACATGAGTCCTAAGAAAAAAACGACAGAAAGAAGAGATGGCAAAAGTGCCATATGCATGCAATGGTGTGCACATGCAATGGGAGTTGTTAGCAGGGACGTGGCAAATCCAAGTAGAGATCATTGAACAATTATTAAGAGGAAATTTAGTTACTTACAAGGCACCAATGAATATGCTATTTGTTATCAAGGATATGGAAGCAAGAAGCTTCAGATGCATGGGTTTGTTGTTGCTCACTAGGCTAGTGATGTGGACAATGCAAAATCCACTAGTGTGTATATATTTACATTGTTTGAAGGAGTTTTGGTTCATAGGAGTAAAATGCAGTACGTGATTCCCCATTCCACAAGTGAAACAGAGTACACTGTAGCTTTGGATGCTTCCAAAGCTACAATGTACTATGTTTCACTTAAGGCATTCTTGGTTGAGGTCTAAGACATAAAAGTATGATTTTATTGGAAAACATAGAGATGTACGTAGATCTTTGGTATGATAATGGAATGAGGTGTTCGTGGTTCCAACTTCCCCCTTAAAATGTCCATGTTTGATATGAATGTTTTACAACAAGTCAAGTGGTCTTCAATGTGAAATTTTAAGAGATGAAATTCTTATGTCATAACTATCATCAGTAAGTGGAGTCAAGCTAAGCATACATTTTTGTGGGTTGTAGAGATTCATGTGTAAGTTTCCATCTAAACCTCTCAGAAGACAAAGTCATCATTCACCTTGCACGTAATTCCCTTTCAATTGTGGGAGTGTGAAAGTTAATTATCTCTAACACCTCATTGAAGTCACAAAATGAACCATGAAGTTCCATTGCCCCACAGAGTAAAGATTACATGACAATTGATGACTTCTTAGAGTCTTGGAATAACATGTTTTCCTACTACCATACATGGTAAGGATGCTTTATGAATGCCAAGTGACACCTCAGTAGATTCAAGACTCAAGTCATGTTCACAGTGATGATCATTGAGTTAATGGTTACAGCCCCTTCATGACTCCTCTATGAGTATGGCTAGATGAGAGTAATTTCTCATGGTGGTCACTCGATACAATCCATACTAAGCATGAGTATAATAGTCAATCCATATTATGCACACAAATATGATAGTGAAGCCCTAGTGCTAGATAGTATAAGGACATCTCAGGGAGCCACAATGTAGTTATTTTATAGGTATGCGTGAATGCAAAATTATGTATAAGTAAATTAATGTCTTTCTCCACCACCAAACAAGGTAATCAGACTAGGTTCCAACAAACACCTCGATGGTATCGTAAAATGTGCCATCAAACACCACTCCCAACAAAAGTAAGACTATGCATCAACTAACACCCTCATGGAATCTTGGAAGAACATGTTTCCCTAATGTTATGTAGGGTTTGGATGCTTTTCAGTGTCCATTGAGTGTACGTAGGTTCAAGCTATGTTCAATGTAATGATATGATTGAGTTGAGGGTTGAAACCCCTTCATAATTTGTCTCATTGTTGTTATGCTATGAGGAACATTCCTTGTAATGTAAATGTTAACAAGGGATAGATATGTATAAAATCATGTAGGAAGATTGTGAGACTTTCAAGTAGATGGGTTGAGACAATGATGCCCCATGTGCACAATATTTTTCTAGTATTTGTACTTATAGAAGGACCATTATATTGATGGAATGTTTTAGAATTTTCTCTTCCATTTGTGCAATCTTCATGTGATTGAACTATTGTTCTTTTTATGATTTATTGATGTCTATATTTACTACTTTGTATTTGAGTCAAAGAGTTGATATTGTGTATTGTTCTTGCATTACATATATTTTATGTTTTTTAACATGTTATAAGAGCCATTACTAGATCTAGCAAGAGATGAAAAGGTTAGGATCAAATACGATGCACATAAGAGGTGAGAATGTTCCAAATATGTTCCTTACAAATATGATGCACATAAGAGGTGAGAATGTTCCAAATATGCTCCTTAGGACATGTGGCCAACATGAGGCAAAGGATGAGAGGAAATGGAAACTCTACATAATTGTTGAGTTTTGTTAGTATGTTGTATGTACTACTTTGAGTCTAAACACATGGGGTTGCTTGGGAAGGTATTATCAACTCCAAAAATGGTCTAGCACAACACTGCAAGTTGTATTGCATAATTATTGGTAGAGTCCAGATGTTGTTGGATATGCAACTTTCTGATTCCGCGAGATGTTGACAAATCTAGAAATTGTTTCGCTCATTATTAAGTCAGTCAAGAGGACTTGCAAGAGAAGATAGGTATTGGGTTCTTGGAACTCATTGGAAGATATGTTGGAAGAATTTAACATGTATGTTGAAATGTTACAACATGGAGACTTAGAAGTGATGGTGAGATCACATTGTATCCCAAACTAAATTGATGGAGTCAATGTTTGAATATTGAACTCTAGTGAAGATAGTGTTCATTATGTAAATATTGGATTGAATAGGAGTGTTGGAAATTAACACGATTGTTGTGGAGGGCTTGAAGAATTGTAGGTTTGTTGGTAGTATTATACTTGCAAGAAGTAGATTTGCCAGTTTGTGAATTGTTGGTATAATAGCACTAGCAAATGGAGCTCTTAGAACAAGGGTATTTGCAAGGGTATTTGTTTGGGTATTTGCAAGGGTACTTTAAAAACCATAGAGGAGTCTTACAAAGAAGTGAAGGACCTCACAGAATGGCTCACAAGCACATCCATAGGGACCCGCAACAGATGGCATCAACTGAGGTATCCACAAAAAAGGATCACAAATTACAACTTAGAATATTATAAGTAAATGCGATTGTAATTCTCCATTGAGAACTTGTGGTGATACAAGTGGAACTACATATATCACTAGTACCTTTGAGGGATGTAAAAATGTATGTAGCTATGGATGTGGATGTGCAAAACATGTTTTTGCACCAAGAGAATCGGTGTGCACTTAATAGGTCACATGGGAGAGATATGTCCATGGGTAACAACAAAAAGGAAAATCCAATGTGCAATGCTTTCGACAAAAGAAAAAGACAATGTTATCAACTCAAGGGGTGGTCAAGCCAATTGCAAGCTATATCAAGGAATTGATGGTAGGGTTCAAGTGTTTATGGATATGCAACTTTATGATTTTGAGAGATGATGTTGAATCTAGAGGTATTTGGTTCAACATTAAAGTTAAGCAAGAGGACTTGGAAGAGATTGGATATTGGGTTCATGGAACTTATTGAAATTATCTTGGAAGGATTTGACATGTATAGTGAATTGTTGCAACATGGAGACTTCAAAGTTTTGTTGAGATCACAATATATCCCAAACTAAATTGAAGGGACCGATGTTCCAGTATTGAACTCTAGTGATAATAAAGTTCATTGTGTAAATATTAGCTTAAATGAGAGTGTTATAAATCAACATCATTGTTGCAAAGGGCTTGAAGATTTGTAGAGTTTTTGGAAGTATTTTTTTAAATGTCTTATAAAAGAAATAAATTTTAAAAATATATATATATATATATATGACAAGAAGATGTACAAAAAGTGGAAGGGTATATACAATTAACCTCGTAACCTCTTCCACAATGCAACTAATGTAGAAATAAAATATGTGTACGATGAGCGATCCTAAGATTGAGCATAATTGATTAGCAGAGCACCCTTGGCCACAAATTAAAGATGTACTCATTCCTTTGGAGAGAACAAAAAAAATTTGCAATGTTGTGAGTTATGGGTGCTCCTAGAAAAGGGATATTTGTAGAGCCCATATACAAGGTTTGCAAAAAGGTTGATAATTGTGAGGGTATTTTGCAAACCCATAGAGGAGTCTTGCAAATAAGTGAAGGCCCTCAAAGAATGACCCACAAGCACATCCATAGGGACCTGCAATAAATGACATCAATCAAGGTATGCACCAAAGAGGGTTGTAACTTACAACTTAAAATCCTACAAGTCAATGTGGTTGTAATTCCCACAAGAGCAGTTGTGGTGAAATAGGTGGAATTGCAGATATCACTAATACGTGTGCAAGATGTGAATACATTAAGCTATAGATGTAGATGCAACAAACATGTTTTTGCACCAAGAGAAACAATATGCACTCAACATCCCAAGTGGGAGAGATATGTCCACAAGTAACACTAAAAAGAAAGTTGATGTCTGATGTCTACTTTCAACAAAAGTAAAAGAAAGAGTCAATCTTTTATTTATTTTAAACTATCACAGATCCATCTTAACCAAGGATCTTTTAAGCATTGATAGGTTTTCCCCTAGTTTTTGTTTACCCCTCTTGGTGCATAATAGAACTGAGGTTAACATGGATCTATGCTAGCTTACAAGTGATAGATCATAGAACACTAAATGAAACTACATACTAATTGAACATAAGTAATGGTGGGGACACTTTAGCTACAAAAAGAGTTACAACTCTTTCACTTTCCAATTACAAATTTGGCAATAAGTATTACACTACATAGAATGCTTCTTGTAATGTAATTATTTATTGAGGCATAAATATGTATAAAAACACATAGGTTGATTGTAAGAATCTAAGGTCAATTGAGATAGGATGTACCTTGTGGGCAATTTTCTAATCCATGTACACTAAGGGGGCATTATGACATGGAATGTTTTTTTCTCATCTACAATATTTATATGGTTGAATACTTTGAGCATGTGTAGATATTGTATGTAATGCTCTCATTGTTTATATATATATATATATATATCAGAGAGGTATACCATCTATATTTTGTCACATAGTATTTGAGTGCATGTGTAGACGTTGTGCATTGTTCTGGTTATACAACTTGAGTGGGCCTAATGATTAAGAACATGTGTTTCCTCCTTGGAGGTAACATGTTCAAATCCAAATGAGATTGAGTAGGGCATGTACACCTCTATAGACTACAACAGTCAAATCGATACACTAGGGCTCCCTTGTCCCATAAACAAGTGGGGACTATACATCAAATTAGTGTCTAGCTTGGTCGTGACCTCAAAAAGTATATTATTATTATTATATATATGAGAGAGGTGTACTATCTATGTGAGAGAGAGAGTATGTATTGGGTGCATATGTTTGTAACCAAAAATGCTTTAGCAAGATATGTACAAGAAAACAAATGTGCCCCAAGCATATACACAAGACCCATATAATGATGAAAGCCATGACATGGAGGGACAAGTTAATTTGTGTCAAAAATAGAAAGCCATGAGATGGAAGGAATTCATAGAATGCGAAAGCAAATTCCCTCCAGTGAATACAACAAGAAGCATCACTTCCAAGATTTTAAAAATTATGTATGGACCAAACCAATTACGGATAAATTTAACTTTCAAGGCATGCAAATAATCCATCCCAAGCAACTTGTTTGCCTACTTTGAATTTTTGTGTGAGGTTTTATTCGCACATGTTGATTGTCGTCTTCAATCATGAGAATCAATATGTTGAAGATAAGTAAAGATTTGGTTGGAGTTCAAGAAGATAGGAAATCTAGTGGACATTAGTGGAAGGAAGCAAGGATTGGATAATGATTCAAAATTAAGGGGATTTCAAGCTCTATATGAAGAACTACGTCTGAACCAAAGACTAATGAGCCTAGAGAAGCATCAATGATTATAGAGGTAATGTCCTATAGACACACATAAGGGATAGACTTGATGGTACCAAACTCCAAATAACTAACAATCTTCTTAATGATATTAACCACTTGGTTTTTATTTAAAGGTTTAGCCCTATCATTTCCATGTGGAAGTTAAGAATGAATTCTATGGGTGGAAATATGTCACAAAGTTTAGACTTGGATTTTATTTAAAAGCTTAGCCAAAACATTACCCTGTAGATATTAAGGATGAGTTTTTGGGTGGTGTAAAATAATTGGGAAAGTTTAGTCATTTTGTCCTTGCAAAAAGATTTGCCAATAAATGTGATGATGATGATTTAAAGTACACCTAAGTGGCAAATGATTTGGTTCAAAACTAAGTTGCATGAAACATGGAAACGCGTACAAGTTACAGAAATGGGAACACTTGGAAACGTGACCCCCCACCCTAAATGGGTACGTCAGGGGAAATGCGGTATACATATATATATATATATATATATATATATATATATATATATATAGTTTTTTTAATAACACATTATCTTCAATAAATTAAGAATGATAGGTTAATTTGTCGATAGGTTTAGAAACGATTTAGAGGTTAATTTGTTTTTATTTTTCGTAATATAGGACTTTTTAGACTTCCCATGGATCGCAAGTCAGTCATGGACCCTTGGAGGCTTACTAGAGGTTTCTAATAAGTTTATGAGTACCGTGAATTTCGGGGTACCAATACATGTGCATTTTAGGAGTTTCGTGCAACATAGGTTCCAAATATATAAGACTATTGTAAATTTCCAATGGAGGTGAGATGAAGTCAACCAAATCATAGCTCCACTAAGTAATTTGTAAACCGTCTTGGATATTTCAATGGTTGGATTGTAAACTATTTTGGATATTTCAATGGTTGGCTTGCAAAAACTAATCTTAAACTCAATGTTACTATATGAGCCTATGCTCAATTGTGCGACTATATTTTTGTAATTTTTGTGATTTAAAATAAAGAAAAGACACACCACACAAACTCTTTAACTATAATTTTTGAAAAGAGAACATGTGACTACAATAGCAAAAGACGCAATGGAATACTATGCACACAATAGTTACCTTGGAGAAGCTCGATGTGGGAAAACTCTAGAAAAATGAAGGATTATGTATTTTCTTCTTTTATACAATGGAGATTACAATATGAATTACAAAGACGACCAAACTCACTATGATGCTATGAGACACAATGTTCTTCTACATTTCTACATATTGCTTATTTTGCTTTGCTAGTAACCCCTCCACTCACTATTCATATTCTAGAACAACTATGGCAGCCACAATAAGGAAACCCTTTTCCATCCTATTAGGTTTTTTATAGCTAGAATCAAGCTTAGGTTCAGGGTTTTAGAACCCTCAAAATATTCACAATGCTTCTAAAAGTATCTAGTGGACTCTAAGCATTAGTAACCCACAACGAATAAGCCATAGGGGGTGAAGGTGGCTTTCAAATGTACTTGTGGGGGAAATATTAATGACGATCTTGTCAAGGGCATAACTTTCATATCAACTTCTGTGAAAGTTGATTCTCATCAACTTCTATGTCTATGATGAAAGGTACCAAAATACCATGGTCACCAAGAATGATATATGCATCTTCAATGTTTAGAAAACCCAGTTTGGTTGACCTGCACTACACATGCTACAGAGGAACAAAGCAATTTCATCTACCTTGATTTACTCGACTTTGTGCATTTCAAACCAAACACATCCAACCAAGGTTACCCAAGGACTTCCTTATCGTTGTAATATTCATTCAAGCCCATAAGTTGAATATGTCATCTTGAATTTACTAACTTGTTCTATACCATCTTTGAATACATGTGTCAATTGGGTCTAGCTCAAACGGTAGAGATAAGTTGTTATCCTCCCCACCCAAGTTCAAATCCCACTTCTAACACGTTCTCTCTTCATGGGTTGAACAAAACAATGACATATATATCAACCTCCACATCAACTATAACCATGTTGGCCATTAATTGTGACATAAGTGTTTCCATTAATTTATAGAGAGCAATTACAACATAAGTCACTTTGTGTAAGGCACCCCATCATAATTGTATCAAAGCAAAGATCAGGAAAATTAACATGGTATCAAAGAAGAGACTCTGAGAGGGAGCAGATAAGAAATCTATTGCAGCTGATCTAGTAGATTTGAGTGACTCGCAAACAAATCTAATGCAAATTTGGGGTCTACAGCAGTAGATCTTGGTGGGTGCTTAAAAGACAAAGCACATGGTAGTTATTTATGGCCGATCTAGTTACAGTAGCAACCAATCTCAGATTTGAAGACAGGTTAGATGGGGCATCTTACTTCCTAGCATGGAAGGCAAGAATAGTCTTCTTGTTGAAGGAGCATGATCTTTGGGGGATTGTGGAGAAGACAGTAACCAAACCAACAAATCCAGCTGATTTGGCAGCCTATGTGAGTAATCCTAGGTATTGTGAAGGATCACCTGATTCATCATGTAGTAGAGAAGACAACAACCTATGCATTGTTCAAAGTTCTAGTGGATTTGTTCCATAGTGACAACATGAATAGGAAGATGATCTTGAGAACCAAGCTCAAAAACATCCAAATGTCAAAGACTGATAATGTTATTAGTTACCCCATGAAGATCACCCAGATTCATGATCAACTTGTAGCTATTGGGGGGACGGTTCTTGATGCAAAACTCGTGAATGTGGCACTAAATGACTTCCCTAAGTCTTGGGATCCATTTGTCAAGGGGGTTGTATCTCGGGAAAATCATTAGAGGAAATTTGGATGAAAAATGGGTCTTTCAACCCTAATTCAAATTCCATGTCATCATGTATTAGCCAATCAAAATGCTTTAAAATTTAAAAAAAGAAGCACCTCTTAAACAATTTTTTATTATATAATTTAGGGATAAGTGGACTTTTTTAATAATATAATTTTTCTACCCACTACCCAAGCTACCCAAAATTATCTTGGATATTGATAATGAAATTAATATGCTAACCGATTTTAGGTAATACATGACCCATATATAATATATAATAGTAATAATAATTAATATTATAACTAGTATATAATAATATTATTGGGTCCAATAACCTTTATTAATATCATAATTATTATATATATATATATATATATATATATATATATTAGTTATGATATATATGTATCATAACTAATATATATATTAGTTATGATATATATATATTAGTTATGATATATATGTATCATAACTAAATATATATCATAACTAATATATATATATCATAACTAATATATATATTAGTTATGATATATATATATCATAACTAATATATATATATCATAACTAATATATATATATATATATATATTAGTTATATATATATTCGCGTGGTTCACAGCCTCAACAATTGTGGTCGGGGCTCGCTACATCCAGTAACAATTCTAGGGGGGCCACCCGAAGGGGCCTCACCCTATCATCTCCATTTTTGGGATCCTAACCCCGAAGGACCCAGAGGGTTGGATTCGTGAGAATTGAACCTCCAACCTCAATATCAATAGTCTTTGGACTCAAACTCCAACCAACTGAGCTACCCCTCGGGGCTAACTAATATCATAACTAATATACCCATCCATCTTTTAGGTAATACAAGACCAATATATAATATATAATAGTAATAGCAATTAATATTACAACTAATATATAATAATAATATTTTATAATAACTGTCAAAAGTTTGGTCCAATAACTTTTAACTAATATACCCATCCATCTTTTACGGAATACATGACCAATATATAATATATAATAGTAATAGTAATTAATATTACAACTAATATATAATAATATTATTTTATAATTAATATTTGATAATAACCGTCAAAAGTTGGGACCAATAACTTTTATTTAATATCATCACTAATATGTAATATATAATTAAATATAATAATAACTAATGTCATAACTAATATACCCATCCATATTTTAGGTAATACATGACCCAATAAATTTTAAGTTGGCACTGTGTATTTAATTTTCTTTCCTTATTTTGGGTGAAAACACTACATCGAACTTCGTCCTCATAAATTGATTTTAATATAAAATATATATCTAAAGTAGATTTGATAAAAGTGAAATAACCCTGGGCAGCTTCGATAAAAGTGAAATAATATAAAAAATTTGAATACATGGCTTTTTTTATCATTTTTCTTAGGAGGCCCATTTTTCATCCAAATTTCCTCTAATGCTTCTAGATTGGCAAAGGCTTTGGGATGATTGCATCCAGGAAGAGACTCGAGAGGAGTCTAAAGCATACAAGCAAGAACGTGAGGAGGAGGTGAATCTAGCTCTTGTCAGCAAGGCACAAAGGAGCAAAGGACAAGGTTCCAAGGGTAACAGTGAGGGGGCACCCTCATAGCCAGGGAAGAAAGACTTGAGTAAAATCGAGTGCCTTATTTGCACAAGAATGGACACTATGCATCTGAGTGTCCAAAGAAGAAGGGGCAAGAGAAGAAGCAAACAGCAGCATCAACAGAGATGCAGACGAATAAGTTTGGAACGAAGTTTGAGAAGCACTTCTAAGTAGTCTCATGTCTCTCCACCAGCACCAACACAAGGAGTGCTTGGTACTTGGATAGTGGTGCGTCGCATCACATGACTAGAGCACTGGAGCTTTTCAGCAGTCTAACAGAGGACTCAGGGAGCCATGTGGAGCTTGGTGACAATGCCAAGTATGCAATGAAGGGGGTGGGAACTATTTTATACCAGCTCGAGCAGGAGATTCGTTGAAGGCCCAAGAGGTGCTTTGGGTGCCAAAGCTGAAGAAGAATTTGCTCTCATTATCAGTTTTGGAGGACAGGGGTTTTGCCATCACAATAAAAAAAGGGCAAGTACTCATACATCCAGAGGGAGATAGCCCTGATACAGCAATGAGCATTGGGGTTAGAGAGGGCAAGTTATATAGGTTGAAGGGAAATCCTGTAGGTGGATCCAAGGGGATCTTGGATCATGGATCAATGACAGAAGATGAGGAGCGGGAGGCTCTGAAGGGTGAGTAGAGTTCACAGACTTCTAGTGTGGGGAGTCAAAATTCAGATAGGAAGAGGGAGTTAGCCCCTTCCAGCTCTGGAAGAAGACTCAGTTGGTATGAACTGACATTGAAGGATGCTCAGGAGCAAGTTGAGGCTCCTATAAGCACAATTCGAGATAGTAGGCCTCCGAAGAATCATATGGCACTCATGAGTATCGTCATTGATGATGAGCCTTCCAATTTTGAGGAAGTTGCAGATCAGTAGGTATGGCAGGATGCTATGGTGCAAGATAATGTACATGATATTGTATCAAGATCGGAGGAAGAACCAGTTCCAAGTGGCGCTTCCAAAAGTACCTTCCTTGCTAAGAGGTAATGTTGATGTTTGTAGCATCGAACATGTACTTGCACAGTGGTCTGTATATGTGGAAGTCATCATCAGGTACTTAGGAAATTCACTTCAATTAAAAGAATTATTAAAGTGAATGCATTTTTATAATTAATTGGGGTTAATTTGGAGAAATGCCTAAGTATTGGGCATTACTGATTTAAATTAATTAAATGAATCAAAACCATTGATCCCAAGTGAATGAGATCTAATCTCAGCCATTTGAGTTAGGGTTTTGGTTAATCCCAAAAGTATAAAAGGTAGCTATGAGGAGAGGAGAAAGACACATGAGAGAGACTCAAGCATTGAGTGGGAATTCGGAGGACTTTCTGATTTTCAATCTCTTGGGCAAGGGTGAAGAAGGATTTTCATCCAAGAGTGGAAAGAAGGAGTTTCTGATTTCTAGGCCAAGGAGAGAAAAGATAGTAATCCGAGAGCAACAAGCAACAATACCAATCTAGCAGAGGTGTAGCTAACAATAGAAAAGTGTAGGTACAACCATACAATACAGTCGTACGGATTATGTACAAGCATACAGAACAGGTCGTACAGATTCCAGGCGACTATATGGACATACCATACGAAACCCATACAGTTGTACGAATCAGTCCATACATAACTGTACTATACGGATCTATACAGTCGTACAGACATGGCAACAAGATAACTTTTGCAAACAAGAAAATTATGGGTTTTTGCTGAAGATTTCTAGGGTAGATTTGCAGAGGAAGTTAGTCTTCTGAAGGGTAGATTTTGCCAAGTTTGTTGTGTATTTTTAGGGCCATTTTCCCAATAAGGAAGCCCTTATAAGCTTGGAATTTAATGAATGAAAAGCTGATTTTGAAGGGAAAAAAAATTGTATGTGTTTTCTGATCTATTTCTTATTTTGCTTCCACTGTAATTTTCTGTTGATAAATCTCAACACTGTAAAATAATCAGTGGGCTGAAAATTACATTTTTAGCAAGGAACAACACTAGGAATTGTTTTATCTAGTCCTGAGATCATAAAAATTAACAACAACTAGATGTGTGCCTAGTTGTTAGAGAACTTGGTTGCCAATCTAACAAGTTGTAGGCTCAGGGCATAGTTACGGGCAAAAATCCAAGTGAAGAGGCACTGTCTAATTATAGTAGGTGCAAGTTGGTCAAGCCCCTGCTGTCGAGCAACACTAACTAGGGTGTCAAAAGTGGAAAATATCAAGAAAACCCATAGGTCCATGACACTAGATGTCCATATTGCAACACTAGATCAACTTTACTCCCTGTTTAAAGCATCTTTGTAGATTAGGAAATTCATCTGTAATAATTGCATAGTAGTCGTTGAAGAAATTCAAGAAAAAGGTAAATCTTCTATAGGAATTGCGTAAAATTTTGTTCATATCATCCTTAAATTTGTGTTGAAAATATTAAATAGTCTCACCACATTCCCATTGCAAAGTCTAAACTAGTGACCAATTGTTCAAATGAACCAAACTCATCCAAAACAAAATTATTTATGGTCATATAACAATCTTTGGATTAAACACCTCCATTGTTTTCTCCTACAAGGTAGTACCTAAAATAGTAGTCTTTTCATATCCTCATTGACTTGTAGCCCTTGCAAAACATATTTCACCATGCCCATGTGTTGATCCCTACCACCAATGGCTCCATCTTAATTCGTAATCTTTAAAGTCTTAAGAGCATTTTAGATCATACTAGAGCTAGCAAGAGGATTTTACTTAGTGCTTCCTACATCCATAGAAGTATGGTCCAAGGAAGAGTTCTCATACTAATAGGTAAGGTTCTCCTTGTTTTGTGTTGCATTTCTTCCAAACCTCAATGGTCCAAGGAAGAGTTCTCATTCTAATACGTAAGGTTTTCCTTGTTTTGTGTTGCATTTCTCCCAAACCTCATAACCCTGAGCAATTGGATAAGTAACCCACTATCAGTGCAAGAATGTACCCAAAAAGGTCTACAACATGAACCCCCACAGAAAAAGGAATAATACCTTCAAATCTCAATAAGGAAAGTGCAACAAATCAAGCAAAATGCACGAATCTATGGAAAAATGGAAAAAGATGGCAATGCTATGCTTCTCTTATTATAGCACTATGAAAAGACTCAATGGGACATCTAGGGCTCAATTACCCTAGAGAGGCAACGCAATAAAAATATGAAATTAGTTAGGATAAGTAAATCTTAATTAGCTTGGGGGGTTAGCTCAATCGATTCTCACTAATATTGCTAGGCATTTGGCTAGTTCCATGCCAACAAGTGCCCGATTCGAATCTTATTGGATGAAGTACACTAGTCTACAACAATAGGTTTACTAGGGATACCAACCATGAATATGTGGAAGCATCCCTAAAAAGTAAACCCTAATCACAAGGCTCTATTGAAAAATAACAACTTCAAGCTTGACAGCAAAAACACCTCAAAAGAAGATAAAATAACTACACCAAATGTTTTATGTCTAGTGGATGATGGATGCTTGGGTTAAGAAGGAATGTGTACATTCTTATATACTTTTTACTCTTCATTGTATTTGACAACGTTGATCAAACTATAACCTTGTATTTAACTATTTATTGGCATATCCATAATTTATCTTCAAAGGAGATGATATTCCGAGTGAAGCTACTACTACAAGGAACTCCCTTCAAAACAAAAAGGTCAAGGCCCTACATGAATGTCTTAAGAAGTCTTTGCTAAATAGTGCTTGTAACCTTGTAAACCACTCACTTCCAAGCCTTGTACAAACCTAGGGTAAATTCATTTAAAAGAACTTTTAAATTATTATGCCAAATTGTATAACTTATTGGTTTGGAGACCAATCGGATTAGGCTCATAATTTACTTGCTCCTTTCCAACATGCCTTTCAAAGCTTGCAATAATTTGAGAGAATGGAAAATCGCCACAAGGCACATTTTGGGGGGAAATTTTCTAGTTACCCTCTATTTAAAATCGAAATATTCAAGCCGTTTGTCTCATAGCATTAGAAATCAACTACCACCTACACCAAAGAATATGCTAGGAAATCACCATTAAGTGTATTTTTTGAAAAGTTTCTAGTTAAAAGTGATTTAATTTTTTAAACGTTTTTAGTTAAAAGTGTTTTAAATCAAACTACCGATCCCATAATATTGGAGCTCAATTACAAAATACTAAGAATATGTTAACATTATTTCTATACTCTCCGGAGCTAAATTACAAAATACTAAGAATATGTTAACATTATTTCTATACTCTCCTCAAACAAATTTAACTAGTTGTTGGATCATCTTTAGATCATATCTAAGTAGAAGAAAACCATGTGAACCAATCTCCAATGAGCATTTTAACAAGGCTTAGCATGCTTAAACCATGTTTTTGTGAGCACGAGAAGGATCATGTTTTGAGGATTAGGATAGCTATGAGAGTTGTCTAGACAAACTTAACGTTACTAATCAAGCTTGATTTTTATGTCATCAGTATAACGTGAACCGTAGGATTAAAGCTAAACCCTTTAAAGTTAGTTTAAAAAATGCCTCTTAAAGGATACTCTATTGTAACATATTTGCATATTTTGTATAGACCTAAACTTGTAATTTCAATTTTAGAGGAAAAATGTAAAAGATAATGCCCACAGGATGAAAGAGATTTCATTGGGGTATGGAAGAAGCCAAGCTCTAAACTAAACTACATGCTATAGTCCATTTAAATAAAAGTTTATAAAAATTACTGTAATCCAATGGGACGGAGATGGTTTGTTTAACCAAAACTGAAGATAATAAAATAGCCAAATACAGGCAAATAAATCTAAACATAAGAGAGAATTTACATAGGGCCCTACAATAAAAATTTATTGATACCTTGCAATTTTGAGCTACTTGGTACTTGGTCACTTGAACAAGAAAGCTTTGAAATTCGGGAGGAGCTTCGCTTTGAATTGATTTGAAACGCTCTTTGGAACATGTGAGCATCTGGAAGTTGAAAACAGAAACATTAATATTGAGCATTAAAATCTGGAAAAGATATACCCATTACATGGCATACAAGATTATCTAGATCAACTATTCATTATGCATACCATTACACGGATTCCCTTTTTGCAGAGATACAGAGCAATGGCCCTGCCAAGTTTAGAGGTTGCTCCAGTCAAGAAAACCTCTTTAACATCCGGATTCAACTCGTTGAGAATGACTGCAGCCGTCAATGTATTACCATGAACAACTCTCACTCTCAAATTTGGAAGCCTCTTAACAAATAATGTGCCTCCACCATTCAAAGCCTCGTTCTGCCCAATTTACAAATCAGTGATGTCACATACCAAAGAAATATTGAAGCTCTAGAAGAGAAAACCGTGCTAAATCTCTTAGGGACCTACAATAATATATGCTGATATGCATTATATCTATTAGATGATAAAAATGAGGAGCTGACCTTGTTCAGAGCTGCAAGACTAATAACCTTGATGCCCATCTTGTCTGCACTCAGTATTGCATCTTGTATGAGATTGTTAATGCCTTCTTGAGCAAATGGTATGAAATACTGCATTTTGGAAAATTGCAGTCAGTACAGACAAAACAAAGTTACTGTAGCACCGAGAAAGTAGTTAAACTTCAGGAAGCCTATCAGTTCTGATCATACAGCACCTTTCCCCCTCTTTTTAAGAAATGGGAGAATGATGTACTCGATTTCACGTCAAATCAAATTGAGATAATGATAATGACAGTATTTACTTGGTAACAATTTTTCTTTCACAGGTTTTATAAGCTAGTACAAATCCATCTTAAACCTACTAAGTAGGAGGAAGGTTAAAAAAAAAGGCAAACAGGACATAGGGTGTCTCCCCACCAAGGGCTGTAGTTTGTAGATTGAACCTCCCTTAGCTGAAGCCTAAAACAACAGTTTTATGTCCATATCTGGTGGCTTTTTGAAATTGTGTTTGATTATAAAATCTCCTAATCTTTATCACTATCAGTACAAACTACAAACATTATTTATTATCATCAATGTTTTCATAACTCTGAACTTTTACTTCAAATTTGTAACTCTTTTCGGGAGATATAAATAAGACACGAACAAGTGAGCTGATAACTGGGGCAGAAATACACCTGGAATCCAAATCTTGGAACGATCCAAGTCTGATGGAGTCGGCCTTTCAGTCTGTGACCTGTGTTGACGAATGTCTTTGCCCATACCCACATTGCCAAAGCAAAAGGTATGACCACTGGCCATAGAGGGAGGAGAAACCACCACGTTGTGAAAGGTGTCGAGCAGAATCCGCGAAGCAAAAAACGTACATGAAGAGACGAAAGCACATCTACAATATGAGCTAGAAAAACGTAGTCTGGCACTTCCCCTACTTGTCCTGTACAATAAAATGTCACAGAATTTAAAATTCTAATTTGTATTACCAAATTATTGATTTATTATATTCACATAAGCTAAATGCAGTCTACACATGCATATAAATAAAAATGGAAAAAAAATTAAATACTAGCTGACATCTATCTTCTATAACTGGGACAAGACCTGCACTCATAGAGCGATGGAAGTCCCATGATTTTGAGTTGATTGTATGCCCGAGATAATCGTAAAGGGGCATAAAAAGGCAATAATTGGTGTTCATTTCAGTATGATGCAGAGTGTGATACCTGCACGTTACAACATCTATTATCAGAAACATCAATTTAAAAAGACATGAAGCCGTCGAAAATATTGATTTCATTGTGATTGCATTATAAGACCAAGTAAAAGAGCGAAAAAAAAACTCACGAGGGAGTGTAGATCAGATATTTGAGAGAAGGTAGGTAACGGAAGATCGTTTCGGGCACGATTTCCACGTTGCAGTGGCCCATATATCTGAGGAAGTCAAACAAGCAGCAGTAGAGGTAGATCATACCCATTGATGCCCCTCCCATCCATGAGGCTCCCACCATGGGAACTGCCATGATGATCGTCAGCCCAATATGCTCGAGAAAGGTAGCCGTCCCAGCTGCAACAGTGGACAGAATTGAAAATTTTGATCAGGATAAATAAACATAAAACCCTGAGAACCTACATTATCAAGAACAGATAAAGTCGGTATTAAAGTATTAAGTAATCAATTACCCTCAGAGGCCTTATATCCCAGTGGGGAACCGGGAGGATCTTCAAGTCTCTTTCCCTCGATTTTGTGATTACGTTATGCTTTTTTTTCAAAAAAAAAAGTTTTATGTATTGTTGGTATGGCATTGGTGTATAAAGAGTACAAAATGCTTATATAATATCTAAGCAAAATTGTAAGTGTAGCATGTATATAATATTACTAACGAGATTGAAAAGGGGCGATAGGAGTTTGGGGTTATTTTTATTTCTTCAGAATAAGAAGAATCAAGGTTTGCTTAAAAATTAGTGACTACATCTAACAACTAAGTAGAGGAGGATCTTGCAGTATATCAAGTCTCATGCTACTAAAATAGAACGGAATGTCTCAAAGGACAGTTATGGATGATTCTATTTATTATTCAGTCCTCATTATAGCAATGCCTTCCTCAAGACTTTGAAGCTATCTTCCATTATGCAAAGGAATATTAACCTGAGTCGATGCTTTTGGCAAATCTCATTTTTCGGGGCTTTGAGCATTCAAAATGGGTTTTGAGTATTCAAAATGTGCTGGCCGATGCCCCAGCTAATTTAGAAGAGCAATTAGGGAGGGGGAGAGAAATTAAGGTAAATGAGCTGCCAAACTTGGCATCCCCCACAGATTCTTGGCATCCCTCCCATGATTTAACTAGCATTTATGGAGACAGCTCCAATCCGATACAAGTGTCACACCATGATTCTTGAGATTGACAGGGAGTTAAAGCTATAGCCAGTACAGCCAATGCCACCTTCTGTGAACCCCCGGAGGCGTGAGGCTTACTGAGCACTGAGCAGGACTGTCGAAGGGCAAATGTGAGTTTATATGCCCAGGCTTTGGGGCGTGTATTTGGATTTTGGCCCGAGCTCTGTTCCTCACCTCCTTTCAGGTACGACGGATTCAGATCGGAGGGCGCCTGACCAGTGTAGCCTGGGTGGTGTTTGGTGGTTCTTCGTGGGAATTCCTCTGGGGCCTTCAATCCATGGCACACAGGTTTAATATCATTGTAGGCAATGGTGTTGTGTTCTGTGCGACAATCAGGGGATCAAATCCGCAAAACTTTTAGTTTTTTTCCCACAAAATAGTAGCATTTTCATAATAATTTTGACTTTTCAGTTTGTAGAGGAGTATACCTGCCAAGGGTACTCTTGCTGGGTTTCCGTAGGTTACACTACAAAATATTGGATGAAAAACAATGCTATATTAAAAAAAAAACTAGAAATATGAATCATAGTAATAATATTTGATCATATTCTGAATTCTCTGTTACACAAAAATTCAGTAATAATGGTGCATATGAAATTTTTATTTATTCAGTAATAATGGTGCATATGAAATTTTTATTTATTCAGTAATAATGGTGCATGAAATTTTTATTATTTTTATTTATAAAACATTTTTCATATTTTCAACTTTCATACTGGAGTTATATTAAAAAAAATTAACGTCTTTTTCCATATTTTGAGTATTCAAACTAGACTAATTTTTTCTCAAATAATTGTAATTAAACCTTGTTCTTATTTTTACGATCGAAATCAACCTAAATATCTGATAATTAGAAATATTTCGCATTCATCTTCATATTTAATAACTCTATATTTTAAATATTAATAAGTCTATGAAAAAAATTTCATTTCTTCTTATCCACCCCACCTCTGTATTTCATGGATTCCAATATTAAAAATGAAACTACATTGATTTTAAAAAGTATACACTTTAAAAAAAGAGTATGGATCCTAAAATGAAGATAAAATAAAATAAATTCCCAAATGAAGTTCAAATTGGGTGAAGCAAGATCTGGCGTGCGTTTCAAATTGGGTGAAGCAAGATCTGGCGTGCGTTTAGAATTTGAAGTGCTATTGTGTATTGGGGCGTGATGCTCCCTCCGATTTATCCACTGATGGGATGGAAATGGCAACTAAAACTATGATTGACGATTCGATTTAGTTAAAAAATTAAGCTTACCTGTTTGAGGTTGCAAAACAATCGCAGCGTGATGTAGCGAATGATACCGCCGAAAGAGGAAATCTTTGTGAAACGCACGATGTGCCCAATAATACAAGGCCTCGGCTGGACCCATGTGCAGAATCGCAAGGCAAATCAGCCCTCCTGTGTTCCATGCAGGCATGTCGCGGAAAAATGGTAGGAAATGATGCGCAGCAGTAGCCATGAACGCTTGGAGCAAGAGAAAATTGTCCCTGCAAATATATAATCCAGAGATCTTCTTAAAAGGCCATATTGCATGATTTGAAAGCAGAAAGGAGTGCAATTCTAACAATATATGGGAGATGCTAAAAACAAAATATACCAGTCCCATTCTCGGTCCATTTGATCGAACTCTGCATCTTTTTTACAGATTTTATATCTGTGAGAGAGACAGTACATATTGGTGAAAGTGGCCCAAAGTTGGTAGATAACGTATCTGAGAAAGGTGAGCAACAGGATGTGGAAGCACCAATTGTCGACCTCATTGCCCCCGTACAGGTTGGTATGCACAGCTTTGGCAATCAGAGGGCCATACAAGATATACTGTGTAAAATATCAACAAAAAATTGGCATCAAAACTTGAAACTATGGCGTCGATTTGGTATGAAACAGAAAATCTACTACCAACTCCGATTCTTGAACACAACATTTCAAATTTTATATTCAATACAAAAAAAACCTAACTATTTTTAATAAGTAATAACATGAGCTCAGATATAATCGCCACAGTAATCAACACATCAAAAATAAAAGCATCACGTTTCCTGCATCTGCAAAATTGAGAAGTAGGTGCATCTCTCTATTAAGAAACTATGAAGCAGCTAATGTACTGTACATACCTTGAGACCATCCAAGTATACCCATGGCCAATCTAACAGAAAACACGACTTCCACTGCATGATGAACACAAACAGAAGTCGCAGGAAACCCAAAAACAGGGCCGACCCTGCGATCCCGCTAACCGAGAGGTTCCTCACTAATTTCAAGGAGGGCAGTATTGAATCCTTGGCACTGCGAGATCATGACAACGTGCGTACTTTGGACATTGATGGCCGGGAATGGATACCAAACCAAATGAGAAGTCAGGTGGGCGGTGAATAAATGCCTTGTGAGTTCTTCGTGATTGTTCTATTTCATATATCTGTGATTAAATTGATATTTAAATGCACCTGCCAGTTCATGGATAGGTAGAGCTTTCCTTCGCGAGAGCCCTTTTCCAATGTTTGACCCTTTCAGTAGCTCTGCTCATTAAATTGACGTTCATATATATATATGTAAATGCATCTCTGCCAGTTCAGGGATTTGGAGAGCTTTAATTCGTGATAACCATTTCTAGTTGTCATCATTAATGTAATACATACGTAGTGTGAATGTCAATTAAAGGGGAAACATTAGTGGGGATAATTGGCAAAGCCACAAGTGCAGTTTGGTGAAGGTGGACATCTTTATAGGATGGGTTATGTGTTATCTTGGACATTTTTATAGTATAGGTTATGTGTTATTTTGTATTCCAAAGCTGCAATACTATAGACTGTGTTGACAATGCAATTATAAAATTGATGGTTGAAAGTTTTGAGAATAATAATTAAAATGTTCAAGTCTTCAACACTGGTAGGCAGAAACTGGAGAATGGCTAAACTGTTTTGTGAAAAGCTTATGACATAACCATTATATTTGTGTTGTGCACCAATGGCTCATGTAGAAAAATGTATGGATTATAGGAAAGTGGAATTCTAAATTCAAATATAAAATCTATAGCAAAGAGTGGAAAGTTACACAAACTTTCTTCATCGAATTTAACTACCATTTCATATTTATGATATGATGTGACCATATTCACCAGTGTTTTTCATTAAGCAACTTTGGATTTAAAAACCGTATTTTCATTTTTATGGCTAACATTGAAATTGGGTTATATCATTTCCATATTCTTCTTGGCGGATTCCATTTTTATACACGCTAGCTTTTGACTCCCAAAAAAATGCAATCTGAGTTTCTGTAAAACTGAAAATTGTGCTCATCCGGAAATTCAATTGAAAAAGTTCAATCGTGTAGTACTAAAATTGTACTTTGACACGTTTAAGTTATCAAGGATGGCGCCTTATTTGCTCTTTCGGTTCTTGTCTTTTTTTTCTGAAGCTCTTTCCTAATCTAAAACTAACCTACATGCTACAAGATTTACAAATTTGGTACCCTACAGACTTAGAAATTCACAGGTTTGGTATTTCTCTACTCTGTAATTTCATAATATTTGTGAAGAAAATTCACAAATGCGGTGTGGCGATTCATATATCCAGCTGCAAAACACGGAGAAATGGCTGGATAATTACGGATCCCTACAAACGTGCAAAAGCAAAACAAGGAAAAGGCTTTAGGCGTTGGCGTTCTATGAGAACTCACGCATTTCACATGCGCATGTCTTTCTAAAAGCCAAGCATTTCAGCTCAGGTGAGCCGTGTGCAATTGGTCTTCTCCATGCAGGATCGTTCATATATACACTCTGAGTCTCCTAGTTCTACTGTGCAATACATTCCAGAGGAAAATAATATTTCTTGCCAAGAATTGAAATGAATTTTATCTGCAAAAATCCAGTTGCAGAGGAGGCAAAATGTGGAGGACGACCTACATTACAATGGAAGGACTGAGGTCCCTGTCTATCATTTGAGCTATGTTGATATATATTTGTTGTGTAGGATTAGTTTCAGGAGTACACCAGCTGCAACAAGGCAGATGGGAGCTTCTCTTGCAAATATAATTTTTAATCAAGTAGAATTTAGTGAAATGTTATTGGCAACAACTACTTTCTTTAAATTAGCGCAAGAATTTGTCTATCCATCGCAAATAAAGATGAATCCCCAACATATTAAACATTAAAAAAATGTTATGAAACCTGCAAAGCAAAATACAAGAGAAAAATAGCAAATATGAACCAGATGATGTATTTGTACATGCCTTAAGTCCGCCCAAGTTCTCCCATGGCCAAGACGCCTCCGGGTGCATATTGCTGAAGAGTAAGTGACGAGCACTGACCAGAGATGCAGGAAACCGAAACCGACTCTCTGCTAAAACTGCTCAACCTTCCCAAATACGATACCGCTAACAGAGATCAGAATCTGTGGAAGCCTTTATAGCAAATGTCTTCCACTAATATCCATGAGAAGCCTTCCCGCCGGCCAATACTGAACTGTTGGCACCCAATACGTCGTACATAGAGAACGGTGAACATTGATGAAGGGGAATTCATTCTCAGACCAAACTCCATTGATTGATGGTTGGTGAGGGATTGAGACAGGAACTCAATGTCGCAGTGTCTTCATGAGGGTTGTTAATCAAATAAATGCACCATGTAGGTGATTGCATTTAACCATTCTCAAACGCAATTTGTTTGTTTTCTGTGGCTGGCGATTTGCAGAGAATCGTTGATTAGCCAGTCATAAAACAGCCTGTTGAATCGTGCATGGCTTTCGAAGTATGCATTGATGTTGAGACAGTATTCATTCATATTGAGCGCCACCATCCCACGAGATTAGAAAAAAGGGTTCGCTGTATTCTTTTGGTCCAGTCGAAGAGAAAGGCCCACTCCATTATAATTTAACGAAAATCTCAAATTTACATTTATTTTGTATCATCAAAAATATATCGAATCTTTTCCATTCCTGTTAAGGGTTCCTTGACCTACTAAGGGTTGCTTGTTCTACTTTTGTTTTATGCTAGGGTATAACGTCTTTAAATCGTTCTTAAAAAAAAATTATTGAGTAAGGGTGACAGGTGTCGAGTTAGGTGGGGGTAGGGCTTGGGGTTATATATAAATGTGATGGAAAGCAAAAAATTAGTTATGCATGGGATTGGAATGGCAAGTGTAACAATGAATTAAAGCAAAAAGATGTTGATTAAAAATGGGGTTAACCCATCATTAATTTTATATCATGAATTTAAACATTGGATTGAGCATGCATGAGCACTTGGGTGATAAGTGTTTAAGCTCGAGGATCAAGGAACCTTAGTAAGGTTCATTATTTTATCATACCCCTGGTATATATGCAAAGCATAAGTCGTAAAAGGAGCATTAAGTTTGATGTTTTCATTTATGGATAACAACAAATATATAAAATTTCAAAATAAAAGGTTATGTTTTGAATTAGTGTTTCAATTCCCAATATTCAAAGTTCTTAATGAGTATTGTAAGATTTTAGAAGAAGGGTTACATTTTGACCAACCGTCCCAACTCTCATCAATGTCTTAACTCCCAACACTTTGGTACTTTGGTTTTTATGGATGCAAATTGTAAACGAGATAGGTTCAACACCTACTACTTACCTTTAACATTTAAAAACTAAAATTATCTATATTCGTGTCTTGGAACCAGGTTCAACATCTACTACTTACCTTTTGCATTTAAAGACTCAAATAATCTATATTAATGTTTCATAGGAAAACTTATGCTTTTAAATCTCCACTCAAAATCCATGTTGTATGCACATGACCAATCATTGTCAATGTAAGAATTGGGATTTCATTCACGGTCCATACTTATGTCACCCTCACCTTAATGTTATTCAATTTGTTATATTTTCCTCTACTCTTGGCTTTGCAAAACACCAACACATTTAATCATAGGTTATGAGTGTAAATTGCAATGGCATTAAAAACTTATTAACTTAAGATTAACTACAAGTATGCAAGTAAATGATAGTATGAAAAACATAGAATCGACACCAACTAAACACAAGGAGATGAAGTCATATATCTTTCTTCGTGTTCACATATTTTATCTATCTAAAGGTCTCTAACATGTTGGTTCATAGTCATTTCGTTGCATTGGTAATGCTTGTCTCTAATTGTTATCAGCCATGGCATGGCTCTAGCATTGGTATCTAAGATTTGATTATTATCTAAGCACATTTCACATTGGCCTCTCAATAATTGAGTATGTAATTTATACCATCCTCGTTATTGCAATAGATATTAAATGATAGGAAAACACATATTTCAAAAAAAGGGTTACATTTTGAACAACCCATCAATGTCCCAACTCTCAACACTTTGTTTTTTAATTATCATTGTAACTTCAATATTAAATGAGAATGGATGTGAATTACAATCAAGATTGAAGGTTCAACACCCACTACTTATCTTTCGCATTTAAAGACTAAAATCATATGTATTCATGTTGGCTCTCCTCTATTCACTAATACAATGTACCCTTTCACAACATTAAATCCATCATACAACTCACGCCCACATAATCCTATGGAAGCTTGAAGGAAACCTTGTGTTTTTAAATCCCCACTTGATTCCATGTGTTATGCACATTATCAATCATCATCAATATGATAATTGAAATTTCATTCACTGACCATACTTAATGTGTTCAGATGTCACCCTTGCTTGTAATGACCCCTCCCTGAGGGCACCTTGGTCAAATCACTAACCCATTCAATTCCCATTAGTCCTAGTGGAAAATTGAATTAATTAATAAGAGAGTTAATTTTGGCTATAGTTATTTTATGTAATTAAATAAATCATGAAAGAATGATGGGGACCACAATTTTTGAATAATTAATTTTATAATTATTGTTTATGAGTTGTAATTTATCTAGGTGGCTCAAGAAGGCGCATAGGATGAAGGATAAGGCATTTGAGTTGTCTCCCTCAGGAAAATTTGGAAAGAAAGTAGTAAAATCAACCTTAAGAAGGAAAAGCAACAAAAAATCAAATAAGGCAGAAGTTTCCATATTTTTTAAGATAAGGCTCAAGAAGGAATAGTAAATGCAGGAAAGCAAGCAAGAGGCCTCAAAAAAGATACAGTTGTTAATTTTAGCCAGTGAGGGCGCAATTATGGAGACAAGTAGGTCCTATGCAAGAGCAACTTACCAAAGAAGAATCCAACTCATATATGGCTCGAATTCCAAGAAGGCAAGCTCTGGAAGGAAAGAAAACATCAGCAAAGGTTAATAAAAGGAGCATGATCACTCCCTTTCGTATATTTTTCCATTTGTATTGAGAAGCTCTGCACTTTTCTAGACTTAGCAGATGTGCCCCTTGTCACTAGTTCGGAGATGTGCCCCTTCTATCCATTGTAGCTAGTTGAGAAATCCGCTAGTGATTGAGGAGTTGGACATCCAATCCTTCTCATTGATCATATTGCAGTAGTACCATGATGTTCCAGTGTATAATGACTTCCATTTGATGTGATGGTGCTCTAGTGCCATCAAGCTTCCAATTTCAGTGAGTTTTCCTAGCTAGTTTCCAGTGGTGAGTGGTGTAGTTGTTGATGGCGGACCTATGGTTGATCTAGTGCTTCCATTGGATCATTGTACATTTGCATCCAATCTTAGACACTCGTCATAAGTTGTTTTGCAGGTTGGAAGGTGAAATCCCTCCAAAGGGATCAAGCTTGTATGCATGGAATTCCTAGTATTGGGCCAATATCTCTATTTCTCTCTCTCTACGCTCTATGTGTATCATATTCTATCTTAATTCTATATTTTGCTATTGTAAATGCATCTACATCCATGTATCTCATGTCTACACATGATTAATAAAATGGCAGTGTGCTTCAATCCAAGATTGTTCCATCTCATGTGCATAAATTGTTTTGTGGTACAACATTGTAAACACCTTTAAAGTTATGTTCTAATTGGTTACCAATAGCACTTCCAATTCTCCGCTTGAAGGTCCCTAATGTTAATTAGAATGTATTTGGATCCATCCAAAGCCTCATATCAGAAATTTGTGAGCCTTGGATTCCATTAGAAGTCATTTGGAATTATGCAATTTCACCCTCCTAAAGTTTGATTTTGCACCTAGTCTTGAATTTATTTGGGTTTCCTTATGTTGTGATGTCTACAAGTTGAATAGATAATTTCATAACTAAAATATAGATCCTTACTGCTATCTAGTTGGTCCAGTGATGCACCAAAAGCAGAAGGATCTCCACATAATTCCTGGGGAAATTGCCTCCGGTCATTTGGCTTGTCCAAATGATCTACCCAGGTGTGATGCATCCTGAAAAGTGCAAACTGTCAAATCAAATCTATTGAGTTAATCTGTAAGGATTTCCATTATGTAGATTTGATTTCCTAGATCCTGTAGATGCTCATGAACCCCTACTTAGAAAAATTATGGAAGGTCTAGAGGTGTTTAGAAAACAATCTATAAATTATAGTCCAAGTTTGTCAATTTTCGAGTTAGTGTGCCGCTAAATCTTATTTGGGTACATTACAGTGGTATCAGAGCATGATTCTTTGCACCTGTGAGCTGCAATACTAAGTCCCATTGTCGAAGAAGAGAAATTTGCAACTATGAGGCTAGTTTCAGTCATTGAAGATGAAGATTTTGAGCCATATGAAGAAGAATAAATCATCTACATAGATGGAGGATTTCCACGAGACGAGGATGGTTACTTTAGTGACCAAATGTACAATGAAGACTAATAATCAAAATAATTGAAGGCTAGATCAAAATATGATTTATCAAGGAGGACAACAGGAGTGAAAAATATGCCTCGTCACTATCAAGAGTATCTCTCTTTGAGGGAAGAGATTTGTAAGGACATATCCTTCAAAAGGTTACTTTCAATGCCAATATGGATTTTGGCCCCAAGATGTGGATGATACCACTTTGAGAGCAGCAAAACATCAAGGGAGGAACCAAGTTGTTCCACTTCTTCCAGAAAAGAAGAAGAAGAAGAAGGAACCAAAGGTGAAGCTTCGTTAAAGCCATTTGCATATTCAAAAATCATGAGATTATTTGGTTTTTCTTCAAGCAATCTCCAAAAGTTGTGATCCTGGTACCACTCAAGATGGAGAATCCTCAAGTTGCATGGAAGAGGATGGAAACGAAGCAGAAGCACTTGAAGATAAAAGAGAAGGCATGCACATAGATTCGCTCCAATCAAATGAAGAAGTGAAGCAAAACGAACCACAAGTTGCATATGTGAGTCTTACTGTGGACTCCAATGAGGAAGAGCATGCTTGCACCAATATAATCCAAGAATAAGACAAAGAGGAACCATGAGTAGTTGAAGACCCAACAAAATATCATCAGGTTGTTGGTAGTGTGGTAAGTGAATTCACTTCCAGCTTCTTTGTTGGTGATTTCTAGATCACTGCAAAGGGGATTGAAGATGAGAAGAGTTCAATCGAACTCAATGATAGTGAGCCATCCTGTGCAACAGAAGACAAGCACACACCAATTGGTTGTGAACCATAGAGTTTGGTTGAAGAACATGCCACCATAGCTCTACCTCATGAGGAGGAATATGTGAATCTGTGATGGAAAGGTATGAACAAAATTATGATTTTTATATTCCTTTGGGTCATCATGAGATTGCATCCATTCCTAGAGAGGAGATTGACATGATGGAATCTACTTAAGAGGAGACTCTAATTTCTAGTGTGTAGGGTGATGGATTGTTGGATGGGATTCAACATGATATCCATAGGATGGATGAGCTCACACGTGACAACATACATTGTGTTTTCAATCAAACATGGAGTGACTTGGAAATCCTACTCCTAGTCACTGAAGAAAGGATACTGCAAGTTCTATCTAGAACTGATGGTGCACATAGGTTCATTGAGGATCTCATTGGGAGAGTTTAGTTGGAGGAGAGACTTAGTGGTATTGTTGACATAGTCTCTAGCACTGAACTCTTCATCATTAGAAGAGAGTTGGAAGAACTGAAAGATGATTAGTTGCAGTTGTTTATGGATAGAGACATGGCTCTCAAATTTGCTAAAGACAAAGCAACAACAGAAGGAGAGAAACTTCATATGGATTTTGGAGATTCTCTTTCCTTGCCCTGGACCACTAGTGATGTGACGTGCTTGGTTGATTCCACACATGTTGCATTGGAGGAGCCTCATGCAGAGTGTGAGCATGAGGAGTGTTCAGTGATGCAAGTGTGTGATGGTAGCAGTGATGTGGGGATTGGTTGCAGAGCACTTGTTTCACACCAGGAGGATCATGAGCTTTTTCTATGCAAGGAAGGCTCATTTTTGGAGGATGTACTTGATTTCATTCCACTTGGCCCCAATAGAAGAGATTCCGAGACCATTCCATTGGGATCAATTAGCAAAGAGATATGTCCATCTATGGATATATGTATTGTAGAGTTGATGACTCCAGGAGTTAAGTGCACATCTTATGATTCCATTAACATCTGTCACAGTGCCCAGTTAGATGAGCAACATCCTATGTACCTTTGGATACCATTTGATTCCATCTATCCCCATATGGACTGGGTGGAATATTACATGGCACACATGGAGATACCTTGCATGAAGAGTTATGCTCATGTTAGGTGGGAGATAGTTGCACAAGCAAGTTACCACAAGGAAATTGGCATACAACATGTTGACACATTTTCCCTTGCACATGGAAGAACTAAACTTGCCTTTGTGGAGGAAAGTCACATCTTTAGATGAGTCACACCAGTACATTCTTGTTGGACCAACCAACAAAGGAGACCATGCATCTACTATTTCAGTGGATGAATTTTGTAGAGAGTTTCATCTGGCCTAATTGCCTTCACTCCTATCACCTAAGGATGTGAAAGGAAATGTTCATTTGACGGAGGAACCATTTCCATTGATGCTTCATGAGAAGAAAGAGACATATGTGTCTACTTCTCAACTTGATTTTGATCACTTGGACACACCCTTGGTCCTCCTTCAATATGGTGAGTAGCAATGGCATCTACTTGTGCCACCATGATACTTGTCACATGCACAATAGTGCAGGGGATTTCCACTTGAGCACTTTGAGTGGGACAAGTGATAACAGTGTGATCCATGGGATTGGAGTGTTGTTTGCACATGTGGAGTTTCACACATTACAAGAGAGACTCATAGAGTTGATGATTTGCATTGGGAGTGGCAAACTTCCCATTTGGTGGATGGATCATGGCATACCATGGAGTGGCAGATTGTCACAAGCAGTAGTGATGATGGATGGTATGCTTCAGAAGCCATGGGATCTAGGCATTGATGGTTTGTTTCAGATGCCATTGATATTTGGGAGTGTTATAGCCAAAATTGGCACTTCTCCGTCCGTGACGGCACTTACATCTCTTGGTCGCATGACGACAATTAATGAGATTACTATGAGTCACACAAAATGACATTTGTGGATGGAAGAACCATATTTGGGACTTTAGATGGATGGAATTACCTAATTCATGTCCCTTTGGATAGGTAATAACCTTAGGAACATTTTTGTAGACCAAAACTTCTCGAGAAAACCCCCAGAAAAGGCTGTTTTTAACCATTTTCCCACAAAAACGCAGGTTGCATATCATAAAAGTCGCGGGTTTCCTAAAATTCGCAGGTTGCATATGGTAAGAGTCACGGGTACCCGCTGGTTGTTCCTGTTCAAAGCCGCGAATATCTCAGAAACACTAAAAATACATAAAAAGTTGTGAAAAATGGTTAGTTTTGGGTAGTTTTGGAATCTCTGCTTCGGTTGTAACTACTTCCTATTCAACCATATCTTCTTCAATTGATATATAAGAGAGGGAGAGGGACCATGAAAGGGGACCAAGCCCATTATAGTGTTATGTTGGAGGAATTGAAACCCATATCCCCCTCACTTGTGCCCTAGTTTCTAGTGAACCCTAGCACATCTGATCAGAGGTTGGGATACTTGGAGAAGAGGAGCAGGAGGCCTTGAGTCGTGGTTTCGTGAAGCGCCATGCTTGAAGGAAGGTATAATTTGATGTACTTGCTTCATTCATTAATAACATTGGACATTCTTCCTTTCCCAACATATTTTGTTTTATATGTTGTAAATTTGATTACTAATTGATGTTTCATGCTATTATAAATGTCAATTTGTTTTTATATAATCAAATTGGTTTGAGGAAGGTCTAGGGTTGTTTTGCAGGCTAGTACATTGAGGAGCAAAGGAGGAGAAAGATAGGATCAAATTTTAGAATAAGGTGCATGTCTTTCTAATCTCTAACTTATTTCCTTAAGTATATGTAGGTGCAGAACCTTGTATGTCCATCTTACACCCCTGTACGTTGGTAGTCTCTCCCTTGCTATAGGATACTTTTCCTAACAACAGAATTGGAGACTCCGCTAGGGAGAAGCCTATCTACTTTAGAGTATCCAAGGTCATTTTTCCAGTATATTTGAAGGTCTGATTATAATTTCATGTTAGGACTAGTCTTTGATATTTGTTAGACTTTTCCTTGCTAAGCTTTTGAGTTGGATTGTTGCATCTTTTTTGGACTTTTTCTGCATACTCGCGACTTTCTGGTACTTACAGTTGCGGGTCTGAGACATATTCGCGGGTCTGAACCTTGTATACCCGCGGGTCACTCGCACTTGTCCCTTGTGTACAGTCGCGGGTACTCCCTGAACTTAAGTTTTTCAATTTTGGAACTTTCTAGGGGGTTCTTGATTGCATTTGTTAGAGTTCATGTTGATCCTAGGTCTGTGTAGGACCCTTTGGAAGTGGTGTCTTGTCTTTTGATTGATCTTAGTTTGATGTATGGGATCTTCTTTAATAATTTTGGGCTTGTTTGGAGAGTTGGGGCTTGTTGAGACAAGTTTGGGGATTGTGAACTAGTTTGGTGTTTTTTTTACACTAATTTGAGTCTATTTGAATCTACTTGCTCCAATTTGATTGGATTTGGAACCTTTTGAGTCTATTTGACTCTTTTTATATCTATTTGAGTGAAAATTTCTCTTTCGATTGGTTTCTTGTCCTTTCTTGTGATTTTGGTATTTCTTTTGTGGTGAAAGCTCAAGTGTCTTTTCTGTGCTTTAAGACCTTGATTGCACTCTTTGTGTGCAGACCTGGCTTTACAAAACCATATTTCTTAGTAGGTCCTTTGCTTTTTTTGGGTCTAAAATTACTTGTTGTATGCTTTTCCCAATTTTTTGCATGCTTACATAATAAGAATTTGAAGGTTTATGGTTGCTTTCACTATTTAATAAGGAGATCTGAAAGTTTTTTTGCATTTGCTTTACTTATGTTACTTTGAGTTTCAGTTTTGTTCTCAACTTGAAAAAGCATAAAAAAGTAAGTTAATGTTTGTAGAATACTTCGCAAGTGGCTTAAAGGATCTAGGAGTGCTTTGCATCAAAAACAAGAAATTTTCTTTTGCATAGCTAGTTCTTTGCGTAGTTGCATGCTTAGGTTTTGAGTTTGATTTTGTACATTAGACTTTATTTTTACGTTTTGCATTCGAAAAAACTAAAAATTGCATTAGATATAAAAAAAATTGCATATGCATTCTAGACCATATCTTTAGGACTTGCATTCAAAAGAAATGGAGAGTGGGTGAGTACATATTTTTGGTGATCAAGTGCTTCATATTTCAGTTAAAGGATATCTTTCTTTAGTTGCACTTGTTTTACTTCCTCTGAAAGTTTTTGAAGTACATATTTAAAGAAAGCAATCAGTAATCTGGATAGGATCTTAGGTTTTCTTCTAGTTTAGAAACACACCTAATAGCTTAACTAGGATTGTGGGGGTAGGGAGTTGTGATTTAACTCCTCCACGATCACTCAAACTTATAAAAACATAGGTGTCATTCTTTTAGGGAGAAAATCCATCTTTGTAGAAGGTGAACCGGGAAGCTCCACTCTAACCGGAGTTAAGCACGAGGTCGTGCGAGATTGAGTAGAGGAGATACCCCTCTTATATTCAATCAAGCATCTACCAGGATTGGTGCGCGTACGGGGACTTATTAGTACCTTTTGGTGCTTTTGAGTTTCGGGCTTTGTCACCCTGCCCATGCGCATTGATTCGACTGACGACTATCCCCCCAGACCCTCTCTGCAAGGTTGGTAACCTTAGTATCCAAAATCTAGGCTCTACATAGGTGACAACATAAGGCTATTTCTGTTGTACCTAGGACAGACGTGGGAGGACTTGTATGTGGACCCGAGAGGACTTGTATGTGGACCCCAGGTAATTGTTCTTCATCCTTCATTGGTTTTTTATGGGCCCTGATCATCCTAGACTTCCCTCCTGAAGGCATCTGTTTTCCTGGTTTGGATTACCTAGGACCTTTCTAGTGGTGTGCTCTTTGTGTTGCTTTTTCTTAGTTGGCCTTAGAGACTTCTTGCTCATTGAGTTGGAAACTATGGCTAGCATTTCGGTGAGCACCAATCAAGGGACCTTTGTTCAGGGGTCTCCTTGTGATTTTCCATTCATTGGGAATGTTGGTACTCCCTTAATGGCTACCTTGAATCTTTTGGGATTCACTATAGGGCTACCGGTTTGGTTGTTTTCCACTTCGAACGCCTTGCATGCTCTTGACACTTCTCAAGTAAGCAACTCAAATCAAGAGCATCGAAACCTTGTTCCTTCTTTGCTAGTAACATCTTCTCCTCATCCTTCTACCTCATGTGGTGAAAGTAGTAATACTAGTAAACAACAGTCTAAAAGGAATAGACGGAGGAATAATAGGGAGAAGATGACAAAGCAAGGGAGCTGCCACCCAGCCTCTGGAAGTCATGCTGGGGGCACCTACCCAACCTCTGGAGCTCATGTTTGGGGAACCCATTCAGTCACTGTAAATCATACTGAACCTATGCAACCAGCCTCTGGAGGTCATGCTGAGAGAAATTTTCAGTCACTACAAATCATACTGAAAGTATGTCTTAAACCACTGTTAGTCATGTTGAGGGCATGTCATTGATCACTGTTGGTCATATTAATGACAAGTCACCAGTTACTGTGAGTCATACTGGAGACACTAAATCAGCCACTACAAGTCATGCTGAGAAATTTGACATTATCGACAAACCTAATAAACAAAAGCTTAAGTTCCCTTGTAAGTTTTGCGAGGGAGACCACCTGACCTATTTATGCCCTATACTTCCAGAAGTGCAAAAAGTGTGCTCCGAAGTTAAAAAGTATTCTGCTTCTGAGCAACCAGCCACTACAATTCATGCTGGGGGCAAGCTATCAGCCAATGCTAGTCATGTTGAGAGTATTGATGTTGTAAAGGACTCTAAGCTTCTAGGACGCAAGCCAAAGTTCCCTTGTAAACATTGTAAGGGAAATAATTTTACTCAGCTGTGCCCTGCTATTCCAGAGGTGCGAAGAGTGTGGTCCATGTCTGAAGGATCCGCTGCTCCTGAATTGTCTATAGATTCCCAACAGCCTGGTGAACCTTTGGTTGATAAAGTGGTTGAACCAAAACAATATTTGGTCAACCCCACTCTTCCTTCGAAGAGTGAAGTGATCGAATTGATGCAATCTTCGACCGATCTCATCAGTCCTTTGGATACTAATGCACCTACCCCTAAAGTCTTGTGCATTACCAGTTTGGATGTTTCTAAAAAAGGGGGCACTTCATCTGTGTTGAGTGAATCCTTACCAAGATCTAGGATCATTTCCTTTGATTGGAATAGTCTAACTGGGCCTCGCCTTCATTCTTCTACACCTTTCCAGATAAAGGTTGATATCGACAACCATGCGGTTCACCGATGCATTGTAGATGAAGGAGCCTCTATTAGTATCTTATCCCCTTATGCTTGGAGAGAATTAGGTTTTCCTAACCTTGTTCCAGTTGCTAACTGGTCGTTGACTTTCTATAGAAGACCTAGTGAACCATTGGGATTCCTCCCTCAGGTACTTGTTACTTTGGGTGGAAAAACAGTCATCGTTGATTTTATGGTTTTAAAGGACCCTATGGATTTTGATATGATCCTAGGGTGTGATTACGTATATGTTATGGAGGCTATGGTGTCTACGCTCTTTCGTGTGATGCATTTTCCTCACAACGAAAGCATTGTCACTATCGATCAACTTACATTTTTTGATCACTCTTATTACCCAACTATAGACTAGGTATATCCCCCGCTAGTAGGCACTACCATGTCACAATCAAATTATGTGGCATACTGTTCCTTGAGTCCAATTGCTACTAAGAAGAAGCATATGAATTCATGCTTACCTTCTCAGGACTTATTCCCGGCAGTTGACCAGATGATACATCCATATGAATGTTTAGATATGTGTTCTATCTGGGATGATATACTTCCTTTTGATGAAGTTTTCCTAGAATCTATAATCCAGTCTGCCATTCATTTTGGATATTGATCCAGTTAGGAGATTACGAGAATTCTTCTACCTTTTCTTCGAGCTCGTTAAAAATAGTAAGGAGCCTACACGCATTCTTCCACCTTTTATTCGAGCTGATTAAATACAGTGAGTAGGCTATGAGCATTCTTCCATCTCCACTTTGAGCTTGTTAAAAACAGAAAGGAGGTGACGAATTTACTTTTTTGGGCTCGTTAAACCTTTACGGAAAATATTTTTATAGAGTTCTTTCATGCTCTTGTTAGACGCTTTAAATATGACAAGATTGTCGAGTACACTTGTCTTGTTCAGGCTCGTTAAAGGACTTGAACAGTCATCCACTTAGGTATAAGTTTACCCCTTTTCCGGACCTTTGTGGATTAGTTACGAAAAAGGTATACTCTAGTCATACTCTGCTAGAAGATTTCTTCTCATGGGTTTATACTTTTTCGGGTGAGGAGACTAACTTTGCGAAAAAGGACCCTTTGGAGTCTTCTTTAGGATTTTCAGACTCTCAAAACATGAAAACACCAGCGAGCATCCACCAACTCGGGCTCGATGTGAAATCCACGAGTAGGTATATGGAGTTGTCGTTTAAGTTTTTCAGACTCCGTAAATATGAAAACATCGACGCGTAAGAACAGATCCAGGATCGATATTAACATCCACGGATCAGTAAATATCGAGTATTCGTCTATCTTTTCTTCAAACTCATAAAACAAAGAAGAAAGTCTTGAGTTTCCCTTCCATGGACTCATAAAATTACACATGGTTGGATCCTTCTTGAGCATGCTTTAGTTCTTTCTCAAGCTCGTTAAAAAATGAAAAAGGCACCTAGAAAAAAAGGGAAGGGAAGAGTGTTAAATATCTTTCAATATAATGGCAGAAAGTCAACTATGTCCTTGAACAAAGCACCTTTTTGAGTCTATCAAACAAGTTGGGTTCTCGTTTTGGACTTAGGATCAACCTGATTCCAAAGTTGTGTACTCCTCTGATTGGTTACTCTTCCAATCATATGGAGAATCTGTTATTGTCTCCTACATTGCATATTTATATCATGGTCCCTTTGTCTTCAAAGATGCACAAGTCACTCTTGTGTCGTGCTCACTGTTCAAGGACACCCCTTGTGTCAGCCATTCCTTGGTGTTAGTATGTTTAATCATGTATTCAGTCCTACTATAGATCATATCACCCTTTGATTGTATCTTGTGTTGGATGATGGAGGATGCCTTAAGGCCTCCCTCCCAACAGACTTCTTCCTATCGAATTCAAATCATCTTTCTCTAGGAATGAAGTTTATATTTTTCGATAGTACCTTGGGGATTGCATTCATCAGTGGAAATTTCCATCGCTATTGAGTAGCGGGAATACATCAATGTCTCCTACTCGATGGATTCTTCAAGTGTTCGAACTCAAAACCCCTTATTTGCAATTGTTAGAATGTACGAGGTACCTTGGGCCCCATTTTTATTATTGGTGGGTGACCCTCATGTTTGTCAATGGTCCACATCATTGATCGATAATCAAACAGTGTCCTTCATGTTCGACCTCAACTCCTTTATTCGCATGATTAGGACTCGTACCATGAGAGGGTTTGGATGAATACCTTGGGCCTATAATAGCATCATCATATTTTGTTATTTCCCAAGCTGCGCATGACTGAGTGACACCCATTTTTTTCTCTTGGTGAGATATGGATCCAATTTGTTCTCTATGGCTATGATCTCTAGTTTTGACATAGATCCACCTTTGTATTTATGTGGCTATGTTCATATTTATACTGTCTTCATGGATCCACGTTTGTATTACAGTGGCCATGATATATGCATCGGTATTGGATCATTATTGTATCCTCCTGGAGGGCATGTTCCACTATTTGAACATGGACATTTATCCTAGGGATGAGATTGACTGACATTTGCCTTTTTTTCAGGTACTTCATTTGAGCCTATGGTTCTTGTTTTCTCCTAATTCTTCGACTCCATGACTCAAACCTTTATTATTTATAATTTATTTCGGCCATCGTCTTCCCCTCTGACCTCATACATTAGGGAGCATCTGTTATAGACAAAATTGGCACTTCTCCATTCGTGACGACACTTACATCTCTTGGTCGCATGACGACACTTAATGAGATTACTGTGAGTCACACAAAAAGAAATTTGTAGATGGAAGATCCATATTTGGGACTTTACATGGATTGCATTACCTAATTCATGGCCCTTTGTATAGTTATTAACCTTAGGAACATTTTTGTAGACCAAAACTTCTCGAGAAAACCCCCATAAAAGGTTGTTTTTGACCATTTTCCCACAAAAACGCAGGTTGCATATGCTAAAAGTCGCGGGTTTCCTAAAAATTCGCAGCTTGCATATGGTAAGAGTCCCGGGTACCTGTTGGTTGTTCCTGTTCAAAGCCGCGAATATCTTAGAAACACTAAAAATACATAAAAAGTTGCGAAAAATGGTTAGTTTTGGGTAGTTTTGGAACCTCCTCTTCGATTGTAACTACTTTCTATTCAACCATATCTTCTTCAGTTGCTATATAAGAGAGGGAGAGGGACCATGAAAGGGGACCATTCCCATTATAGTGTTATGATGGAGGAATTGAGACTCATATCCCTCGCACTTGTGACCTAGTTTCTAGTAAACCCTAGCACATATGATCAGAGGTTGGGATGCTTGGAGAAGAGGAGCAAGAGACCTTGAGTCATGGTTTCGTGAAGTGCCATGATTGAAGGAATGTATAATTTGATGTACTTGCTTGATTCATTAATAAGATTGGACATTATTCCTTTCCCAACATATTTTGTTTTTGTATGTTGTAAATTTGGTTACTAATTGATGTTTCATGCTAGTATAAATGTCAATTTGTTTTTATATAATCAAATTGGTTTTAGGAAGGCCTTATAGGGTTGTTTTGCGGGATAGTACATTGAGGAGAAAAGGAGGAGAAAGCTAGGATCAAACTTTAGAATAAGGTGCATGTCTTTCTAATCTCTAAATTATTTCCTTAAGTATATGTAGGTGCAGAACATTGTATGTCCATCTTACACCCCTGTACGTTGGTAGTCTCTCCCTTGCTATAGGACACTTTTCCTAACAACATGTAGGATACATCTAAGACAGTGGGATACTGTCATTCCTTGGCATGATGGATTGTCTCGGATGTCATTGATGTTTGTTGGAGTGCAGTATAAGCCATGGGACCCTGGCATTGCTTGGTACGAGTACGGTTGCTGGCAAGTGTTGCAACACCCAGGATTACAATTGCTTGAGGACAAGTAATTTTGGGTGGGGATGACTATAGTGTCCCCTCACTGAGGGAACATTGGTCAAACTACTAACCCATTCAATTCCCATGGGTCCTAGTGGAAAATTGAAATAAGGACTTAAAAAACATCAATCAACCTTTCACATTGAGCAGTGAATGGGGCCAACGTTGAAATTTCTTTAAATTGTGCATGTATGTGTCAAAATTTGACATGGTTAGATTGGAAACATGCCTTGACATTATGAGAGGGTTTCAGGACTCATTGCCGTAATCATGGTTTTTATAATGTCCATCGTCGTCATCATCGTATACATCATGACCCAATTTGTCCATCCATGCCAACAAAAATCAAATCCGAGTACATGATTAAACCATGATAAATTATATTTATAGGTTAATGTATCCCAAAAGAATTTTATAGTGTCCAACATGCAGTTGGTTTAATGGTTAATTTCTTAGGGATTTATATTGTGTGAAGGGCTTAAAAAACATCCATCGACCTTGCACAGTGAGCAGTGAATGGGGCCAATGTTGAAATTTCTTCAAATTGTGCCTGTTTGCGTCAAAATTTGACATGGTTAGAGTAGAAACTTGCCTTGACTTATGGGAGGGTTTTAGGAATCATCACCATCATCATGGTTGTCATAATGTCCATCATCGTCATCATCATTAAACCATGATAAATTCTATTTACAAGTTAAGACACCCAAAAAGAATTTTACAGTGTCCAACATCTAGTTGGTTTAATGGTTAATTGTTTAGGGATTATATTGTGTGAAGGGATTAAAAAACATCCATCGACCTTACACGGTGAGTAGTGAATGGGGCCAACGTTGAAATTTCTTTAAAATGGTCATGTATGCATCAAAATTTGACATGGTTAGAGAAGAAACATGCCTTGACGTTATGGAAGGGTTTCAGGACTCATCACCATCATCATGGTTGTCATAATTTCCATCATCGTCATCATCATATACATCGTGACCCAATTTGTCTATCCATGCAAATAAAAATCAAACTCGTGTACATGATTAAACCATGATAAATTCTATTTACAAGTTAAGACATCCCAAAATAATTTTATAGTGTCCAACATGAATTTTGTTCAATGGTTAATTGCTTAGGGATTATATTGTGTGAAGGGATTAAAAAAATCCATCGACCTTGCACATTGAACAGTAAATGGGGCCAATGTTGAAATTTCTTCAAACTGTGCCTGTATGTATCAAAATTTGACATGGTTAGAGTAGAAACGTGCCCTGATGTTATGGGAGGGTTTTAGGACTCATGACCATCATCATGGTTGTCATAATGTCCATTGTCGTCATCATCATATATGTTGTGACCTAGTTTGTCCATCCATGTGAACAAAAATCAAACCCGAGTACATGATGAAACCATGATAAGTTCTATTTATAAGTTAGACATCCCAAAAGAATTTTATAGTTTCCAACATGCAGTTGGTTTAATGGTTAATTTCTTAGGGATTAAAAAACATCCATCGACCTTGCATAGTGAGCAGTGAATGGGGCCAACGTTGAAATTTATTCAAACTATGCTTGTATGCATTGAAATTTGAGAAGGTTAGAGTGGAAACATCACTTGATGGTATGGGAGGGTTTCATGAATCATCACCATCATCATGCTTGTCATAATTTCCATTGTCATCATAATCATATACATCGTGACCCAATTTGTCCATCGATGCCAACAAAAATCAAACCCTAGTACATGAATAAACCATGATAAATTCTATTTATAAGTTAAGACATTCCAAATGAATTTTATAGTGTATTTATTGACTCAAGACCCTCAATCATGTATTTGAGCCTTCAAGGAATCTCTATTGGCATAAGGTTGTGGAATTATGGTTAGTTCAATTATATTTTTGGGATCTTGAATCAAGAAAAGGTTTGCAATATGTGAGATGAGGCCAATAATTTCATTTATTCATCCCCAAAAATAGAAATCATTTTTCATTTTATTCCTTAATTTAGCTAAAACATAAAACATGTAGTAGCTTACCTCAATATTCTATTGAGATTGTTGATATGGGAATAATAGGAAACTCTCCATCACTTTGAAAAGTACCTTTCCAACAGTTCAATATATCTCCAATGGTTCGATATGTCTCCAACTCCAAGTGGAGATATCTAATACTAACAAGAACATGTTTGAGATGAAATTTTCAAATTACAAGTGATACATAGTGACATACAGGTTAGAGGTTCTATTTGTAGTTTCTACGGTGACAAAGAGGTGATGACCAAACATGAAATTATAGAGGTGAAATGAAGAGTGTGGAAATTTCCCCATTTTATATTTAAATAGGATTCCTAGTTGAAAATATTTTTTCATTTGGTAAATTTTTTTGGACGAAAAGACTTAAATGTGAGCAAAGAAGCTTGAGAATCAGAATTTATCCTAGTATATAAACTAGAAAAGAAGCATTCAAATATAAATCCTGGCTGAACAACCATTTAGATTTGATGTGCTTTATTTAAGTGTGAAATTGGAAAATTCTTGGTTCCCCACTACTTTAGCGAAAAATTGGTGTTTGGATTGCCACGTTAAGGTATAAAGGTCCTTTTAGGTTATTTACAATGTCATTACACAACTTGGTCCTTGTACCTTCCCATGGCCACCAATGTTTTGAAAAATACTAAACATAAATTCATAGTTGATTTCAAAACACATAATGATTTGAAAAAATAATGATATAAACAAGTTGAAGAGAGTAGTACTAAAGGGGTTAGTTGATATTCTCCACGTAAATGGTTCATGAAATAAACTCAAAATTGAGTAAAATAGATGCACTTATAACTCCTTTAGTATGATGAATTTGGTTTCATTTGTTGCATCCAACCACTAGCTTAAAACCTCAACGCTTGACCGTTAGATAAGGGAGAAAGGTGTGTTGTTGTGTAAACAACACACTATAAAGAAAACATCCAATTACCAATATCAAAATCCAAAATAGAATAAAAATTTTCAACTCTACACCATCCTATAGAAGGAGGAGAAAACACATCAGATAAAATCAAGCGTTAGAAGGCCTTGAAGGAGTTGATAATGTGAATATGGGATTAAGGGGATATTCACAATTAGGTGAAAAGAATAAAATTTGAGCTCCAAAAGGCTTTGGAGTAACTTGGTATTGGTCCTAAGGAGAAGAAAAAGGAATCAATTCCTTCCTTCTTAACCCTTAACTCTAAACCCTTAACCTTGAAACCAAAATTCAAAACCCTTGTACCTCAATCTTGTAATGCTTAACCCTTAATATTCATCCATTACTAATTAAACCTCAACCCTCAACATATAAATCTTAGTTCCTAATTTCCAACCTTCAACCCATAAACCTAAACCAATAACCCCTAAACCCTATTCATTAATCTATAATTATAAACCATGAGCCTTATTCGTTAACTCATTACTCTAAACCCTTACAGTCTATACATTTGTCAGTCATTGTTACAACCTTAACTTGAACCCTAAAGTTTAACATTAGACATTTATTAAATTTAACCATTTAACGAAAATATACATTATAGAATCCTCTAAAATTACATAATGAAAGAAATTGAATATTGAAGCTCATATTTTAATTTTTATAATTTCTCCACAATAACATCTAAATCTAGAATTAATCATCCAAATACTTATAAAAATAGTTTTTGAAATGCATTTGTTTTCGACATTTAAGTAATAAAAATGGGTGTTACTGATCAATATGTTTTTGGACGATAAGCAATATTTTATTGAATTTCAAATCTACTCTAAATCAAATGTAGTAATGAAATAAAGATTAACATATTAAAACAATGTTAAGTAAAATGTATTAATGAAATAAACATGATGTATCATGGTAATTGTTAAAAAATAATTGTTAATGGTAATATAGAAAATGTATATATATTGAGCAGATCATGTGCTCTATAAATCGAAAGTTTCCTTTGGCAACTTCCACACCAATTTGGAACTGGATTTGTGTGTACTTTCTTACCCTAGCCCATTATTCACACGGTGTTTGGAGGGCATCAAATTTTCCTCATAGACATAGCTTATTCTGAGTAATGCCCTAGTTGAGTGTTTTAGCTACATTGTGGACAGTATTTCTATATTTTAGTTATGCTAATTGGCACTCTCCAAGGCTCTTAAGCCCAATAAGCTTCAACAAGATTGTGAGGCACTTTCTTCCATTCTTTAATGATGGTCAAGGTCCCATGAGCAACCCATGGTGCATAAAAATTTCTAATGGCATCCATATCCAACTTGAATCCGTAATACCCTCTACAAAAATTTGGGAAGGCGGTTTGGTGATTCAAATGCTTGCACCTAGAGGACCTGTATGTGGACCCCAGGTAACTTTTCTTCATCCTTCATTGGTTTTTTATGGGCCCTGATCATCCCAGACTTCCCTCCAGAAGGCATTTGTTTTCCTGGTTTGGATTACCTAGGACCTTTCTAGTGGTGTGCTCTCTGTGTTGCTTTTTCTTAGTTGGCCTTAGAGACTTCTTGCACATTGAGTTGGAAACTATGGCTAGCATTTCGGTGAGCACCAATCAAGGGACCTCTATTTAGGGGTATCCTTGTGCTTTTCCATTCATTGGGAATGTTGTTACTCCCTTAATGGCTACCTTGAATCTTTTGGGATTCACTATAGGGCTACCGGTTTGGTTGTTTTCCACTTCGAATGCCTTGCATGCTCCTGACACTTCTCAAGTAAGCAACTCAAATCAAGAGCATCGGAACCTTGTTCCTTCTTTGCTAGTAACATCTTCTCCTCATCCTTCTACCTCATGTGGTGAAAGTAGTAATACTAGTAAACAACAGTCTAAAAGGAATAGACGGAGGAAGAATAGGGAGAAGATGACAAAGCAAGGGAGCTGCCACCCAGCCTCTGGAAGTCATGCTGGGGGCACCTACCCAACCTCTGGAGCTCATGTTTGGGGAACCCATTCAGTCACTGTAAATCATGCTGAACCTATGCAACCAGCCTTTGGAGGTCATGCTGAGAGAAAACTTTCAGTCACTGCAAATCATACTGAAAGTATGTCTTCAACCATTGTTAGTCATGTTGAGGACACGTCATTGATCACTGCTGGTCATATTAATGACAAGTCACTAGTTACTGTGAGTCATACTGGAGACACTAAATTAGCCACTGCAAGTCATGCTGGGAAAGTTGACATTATCGACAAACCTAATAAACAAAAGCTTAAGTTCCCTTGTAAATTTTGCGAGGGAGAGCACCTAACCTATTTGTGCCCTGTACTTCCAGAAGTGCAAAAAGTGTGCTCCGTAGTTCAAAAGTATTCTGATTCTGAGCAACCAGCCACTGCAATTCATGCTCGGGGCAAGCTGTCAACCAATGCTAGTCATGTTGAGAGTATTGATGTTGTAAAGGACTCTAAGCTTCTAGGATGCAAGCCAAAGTTCCCTTGTAAACATTGCAAGGGAGATAATTTTACTCACCTGTTCCCTGCTATTCCAGAGGTGAGAAGAGTGTGGTCCTTGTCTGAAGGATCCTCTGCTCCGGAATTGTCTATAGATTCCCAACAGCCTGGTGAACCTTTGGTTGATAAAGTGGTTGAAACAAAACAGTCTTTGGCCAACCCCACTCTTCCTTCGAAGAGTGAAGTGATCGAATTGATGCAATCTTCGACCGATCTCATCAATCCTTTGGATACTAATGCACCTACCCCTGAAGTCTTGTGCATTTCCAGTTCAGATGTTTCTAAAAAGGGGGGCACTTCATCTAGGTTGAGTGAACCTCTACCAAGCTCTAGGATCATTTCCTTTGATTGGAATAGTCTAACTGGGCCTCGCCTTCCTTCTTCTACACCTTTCCAGATAAAGGTTGATATCGGCAACCATTCAGTTCACCGATGCATTGTAGATGAAGGAGCCTCTATTAGTATCTTATCCCCTTATGCTTGGAGATATTTAGGTTTTCCTAACCTTGTTCCAGTTGTTAATTGGTCATTGACTTTCTATAGAAGACCTAGTGAACCATTGGGATTCCTCCCTCAGGTATTTATTACTTTGGGTGGAAAAACAGTACTAGTTGATTTTATGGTTTTAAAGGACCCTATGGATTTTGATATGATCCTAGGGTGTGATTACATATATGTTATGGAGGCTGTGGTGTCTACGCTCTTTCGTGTGATACATTTTCCTCTCAATGAAAGCATTGTCACTATTGATCAACTTACATTTTTTTATCCCTCTTATTACCCAACTATAGACTAGGTATATCCCCCGCTAGTAGGCACTACCATGTCACAATCAAATTATGTGGCATACTGTTCCTTGAGTCCAATTGCTACTGAGAAGAAGCATCTGAATTCATGCTTACCTTCTCGGGACTTATTCTCGACAGTTGACCAGATGATACATCCATATGAATGTTTAGATATGTGTTCTATTTGGGATGATATACTTCCTTCTGATGAAGTTTCCTAGAATCTATAATCCAGTCTGCCATTCATTTTGGATATTGATCCAGTTAGGAGGTTACGAGCATTCTTCTACCTTTTCTTCGAGCTAGTTAAAAATAGTAAGGATCCTACGTGCATTCTTCCACCTTTTATTCGAGCTGATTAAATACAGTGAGTAGGCTATGAGCATTCTTCCATATCCCCTTTGAGCTTGTTAAAAACAGAAAGGAGGTCATAAGTTTACTTTTTTGGGCTCGTTAAACCTTTACGGAAAATATTTTTATAGAGTTCTTTCACGCTCTTGTTAGACTCTTTAAATATGACAAGATTGCCGAGTACACTTGTCTTGTTCAGACTCGTTAAAGGACTTGAACAGTCATCCACTTAGGTATAAGTTTACCCCTTTTTCAGACCTTCGTGGATTAGTTACGAAAAATGTATACTCTAGTCATACTGGGCTAGAAGAGTTCTTCTCTCATGGTTTTATACTTTTTCGGGTGAGGAGACTAACTTTACGAAAAAGGACCCTTTGGAGTCTTCTTTAGGATTTTCAGACTCTCAAAACATGAAAACACCAGCAAGCATCCACCAACTCGGGCTCGATGTGAAATCCAGGAGTAGGTATATGGAGTTATTGTTTAAGTTTTTCAGACTCCTTAAATATGAAAACACCGACGCGTAAGAACAGATCCAGGCTCGATATTAAAATACACGGATCAGTACATTATCGAGTATTAGTCTATCTTTTCTTCAAACTCGTAAAACAAAGAAGAAAGTCTTGAGTTTCCCTTCCATGGACTCATAAAATTAAACATGGTTGGATCCTTCTCGAGCATGCTTTAGTTCTTTCTCAAGCTCGTTAAAAAATAAAAAAAGGCACCTAAAAAAGAGGGAAGGGAAGAGTGTTAAATATCTTTCAATATAATGGCAGAAAGTCAACTATGTCCTTGAACAAAGCACCTTTTTGAGTCTATCAAATGAGTTGGGTTGTCGTTTTGGACTTAGGATAAACATGATTCCAGAGTTGTGTACTCCTCTTATTGGTTACTCTTCCAATCATATGGAGAATCTGTCAATGTCTCCTACATTGCATATTTATATCATGGTCCCTTTGTCTTCAAAGATGCCTAAGTCACTCTTGTGTCGTGCTCACTTTTCAAGGACACCTCTTGTGTCGCCATTATGCAGTTTCCTTGACCTCTTGTGTCGGCGATTCCTTGGTGTTAGTATGTTTCCTCATGTATTCAGTCCTACTCCAGATCATATCACCCTTTGATTGTATCTCGTGTTGGATGATGGAGGATGCCTTAAGGCGTCCCTTCCAATGGACTTCTTCCTATTGAATTCAAATCATCTTGCTCTAGGAATGAAGTTTAGATTTTTCGGTAGTACCTTGGGGATTGCAGTCATCAGTGGAAATTTTCATCGCTATTGAGTAGCAGGAATACATCAATGTCTCCTACTTGATGGATTCTTCAAGTGTTTGACCTCAAAACCCCTTATTCGCACTTGTTAGAATGTACTAGGTACCTTGGGCCCCATTTTCATTATTGGTGGGTGACCCTTGTGTTTGTTAATGGTCCACATCAATGGTCGGTAATCAAACAGTGTCCTTCATGTTCGACCTCAACTCCTTTATTCGCATGATTAGGACTCGTACCTTGAGAGGGTTTGGATGAATACCTTGGGACTATAATAGCATCATCATATTTTTTTATTTCCCAAGCTGCACATGATTGAGCGACACCCATTTTTTTCTCTTGGTGAGATATAGATCCAATTTGTTCTCTATGGCTATGATCTCTAGTTTTGACATAGATCCACCTTTGTATTTATGTGGCTATGTTCATATTTATACTGTCTTCATGGATCCACGTTTGTATTCCAGTGGCCATGATATATGCATCGGTATTGGATCATTATTGTATCCTCTTGGAGGTCATTTTCCACTATTTGAACATGGACATTTATCCTAGGGATGAGATTGACTGACATTTGCCTTTTTTTTCAGGTACTTCATTTGAGCCTATGGTTCTTGTTTTCTCCTAATTCTCCGACTCCATGACTCAAACCTTTATTATTTATAATTTATTTTAGCCATCGTCTTCCCCTCTGACCTCATACATTAGGGGGCATCTGTTATAGCCAAAATTGGCACTTCTTCGTCCGTGATGACACTTACCTCTCTTGGTCGCATGACGACACTTAATGAGATTACTGTGAGTCACACAAAAATAAATTTGTAGATGGAAGATCCATATTTGGGACTTTAGATGGATTGAATTACCTAATTCATGGCCCTTTGTATAGTTAATAACCTTAGGAACATTTTTGTAGACCAAAACTTCTCGAGAAAACCGCCATAAAAGGCTGTTTTTGACCATTTTCCCACAAAAACGCAGGTTGCAGATTCTAAAAGTCGCGGGTTTCCTAAAAATTCGCAGGTTGCATATGGTAAGAGTCCCAGGTACCCGCTGGTTGTTCCTGTTCAAAGCCGCGAATATCTTAGAAACATTAAAAATACATAAAAAGTTGCAAAAAAGGTTAATTTTGGGTAGTTTTGGAACCTCCTCTTCAGTTGTAACTACTTTCTATTCAACCATATCTTCTTCAATTGTTATATAAGAGAGGGAGAGGGACCATGAAAGGGGACCAATCCCATTATAGTGTTATGATGGAGGAATTGAGATTCATATCCCCCGCACTTGTGACCTAGTTTCTAGTAAACCCTAGCACATCTAATAAGAGGTTGGGATGCTTGGAGAAGAGGAGCAGGAGACCTTGCCTCGTGGTTTCGTGAAGTGCCATGATTGAAGGAATGTATAATTTGATGTACTTGCTTGATTCATTAATAAGATTGGACATTCTTCCTTTCCCAACATATTTTGTTTTATATGTTGTAAATTTGGTTACTAATTGATGTTTCATGCTATTATAAATGTCAATTTTTTTTTTATATAATCAAATTGGTTTTAGGAAGGCCCTATAGGGTTGTTTTGCGGGATAATACGTTGAGGCGAAAAGGAGGAGAAAGCTAGGATCATTATTTAGAATAAGGTGCATGTCTTTCTAATCTCTAACTTATTTCCTTAAGTATATGTAGGTGCAGAACCTTGTATGTCCATCTTACACCCCTGTACGTTGGTAGTCTCTCCCTTGCTATAGGACACTTTTCCTAACAACAGGTAGGATGCATCTAAGACAGTGGGATACAGTCATTCCTTGGCATGATGGATTGTTTCGGATGTCATTGATGTTTGTTGGAGTGCAGTATAAGCAATGGGACCTTGGCATTACTTGGTACAAGTACAGTTGCTGGCAAGTGTTGCAACACCCAGGATTACAATTGCTTGAGGACAAGTAATTTTGGATGGGGATGACTATAGTGTCCCCTCACTGAGGGAACCTTGGTCAAACCACTAACCCATTCAATTCCCATGGGTGCTAGTGGAAAATTGAATTAATTAATAAGAGAGATAATTTTGGCTATAGTTATTTTATGTAATTAAATAAATCATTAAAGAATGATGGGGACCGCAATTTTGGAATACTTAATTTTATAATTATTGTTTATGAGTTTTAATTTATCTAGGTGGATCAAGAGGGAGCATAGTATGAAGGATAAGGCATATGAGTTGTCTCCCTTAGGAAAATTTGGAAAGAAGCAGTAAAAGCAAGCTAAAGCGGGAAAAGCATGAAATGTAGTAGAAAACCAAAGAAGGAAGAAGTTTATAGATTTTTGAAGATAAGGCTCAAGAATGAATAGGAAAAGTAGGAAATCAAGAAAGAGGCCTCAAGAAAGCTACAGTTGCTAATTTTATCCAATGAGGGAGCAATTGTGGAAACAAGTGGGTCCTATGCAAGAGCAACTTACCAAAGAAGCATCCAACTCATCTATGGATCAAATTCCAAGAAGGAAAGCTCTAGAAGGAAGGAAAAATCCAACAAAGGTTAATAAAAGGAGCATGATAACTACCTTTCATATATTTTTCCATTTGTATTGAGAAGCTTTGCACCTTTCTAGACTTGGGAGATTGGCCCCTTATCATTAGTTGGGATATTTGCCCCTTCTGTCCATTGTAGCTAGTTGAGAAATCCTCTAGTGATTGAGGAATTGTACATCCAGTCCTTGTCATTGAGAATATTGAAACAATACCATTATGTTCCATTGTATCATGACTTCCAGTTGATGTGAGGGTGATTCAGTGCCACCAAGCTTCCAATTTCAGTGAGTTTTCCTAGCTAGTTTCCAGTGGTGAGTGGTGTGGTTGTTGGTGACGCACCTGTGGTTGTTCTAGTTCTTCCATTGGATCATTGTACATATCCAACAGGAATTAGACACTCGTCATAAGTTTTTTTCAAGTTGGAAGGAGAAATCCCTCCAAGGGGATCAAGCTTGTATGCAGGGATTTCCTAGTATTGAGACAGTATCTCTATTTATCTTTCTTTGTGCTCTCTGTTTATCCTATTATCTCTTAATTATGTAGTTTACTGCTATAAATTAAGCTACAACCATGTATCTTGTGTATGCACAAGATTAATAAAATGATAGTGTGCTTCAATCCAAGATTGTTCCATCTCAGGTGCATAAATTGCCTTGTGGTACAACATTGTAAATACCTTTAAATTTTTGCTCTAATTGGCTATCAATAGCACTTCCAATTCTTTGTTTGAAGGTCCCTAATGTTAATTAGAATGTATTTGGATCCATCCAGAGCCTTAGATATTAAATTCATGAGCCTTGGGTTCCATTAGAAGTCGACAATTGGAATTCTACAATTTCACCTTCCTAAAGTTCAATTTTTCACCTAGTCTTGAATTTATTTGGGTTTCCTTCTGTTGTGATGTTCATAAGCTGAATATATACTTTCAGACCTGAAATATAGACCCTTACTGTTGTCTAGTTGCTTCTAGTGATGCACTATAAGCGGAAGGATCTCCAGATAATTCCCGGGGAAATTACGTAAGGTCATTTGGCTTGTCCAAATGGTCTGCCCGGGTGTGATGCATCCTAAAAAGTGAAAATTGTCGAAGCACATCAATTGAGTTAATATGTAAGGATTTATGTTGTGTAGATATGATTTCCTAGAGTCTGTAGATGCTCTTGAACCCTTGCTTGGAAAAATTAGTGAAGGTCTAAAGGTGTTTGGAAAACAATCTGTAAATTCTAGTCCAAGTTTGCCAATTTTCGAGTTAGTGTGCCTAAATCCTATTTGGGTACATTACAGATGTTACTCTCACCATAATGTCATTCAATTTGTTATATTTTCCTCTACTCTTGGATTTGCAAAACACCAAAACATTTAATCATGGGTTATAAGTGTATACTACAATGGCATTAGAAACTCATTATCTCAAGATTGACTACAAATATGTGACTAAATGATAGTTATGAAAAACAAAGAATCAACACCAACTAAACAAATGGAAATGAAGTCATCTATATGTTTTCATGTTCACATATTTTATCTATCTAAAGGTCTCTAACATGCTGGTTCATAAATATTTTGTTGCATTGGTAATGCTATGTGTCTATATGCTATCAACCATGGCATGGCTCTAGCACTAGGATCTAAGATTTGATTATTATTTGAGCACATTTCACATTAGCCTCTTGATAATTGATCGTGTAATTCATTCCATCCCCATATTGCAGTAGACACTAAATGGTAGCAAAACACATATTTAATACTTAAATGCGAACTTCTCAACAATACATCAATCTTTTGTAAGCTTAGTTAAGTTCATTATAAGGATAATGGATAGTTATTCTTTGTTTCACACAAAAGTGTGTTTAGATTTTGTTTGAGATAAAAAACTCTATTAGGCACAATGAAATTTTCTAACATGTATGTTCTTGATTAATTCTAGATATGAACATATACAAAGTGAACCTTGTCAACTTTACCAAACCTAGTATCGGGATTGCACTAATGACAATTGTGATTCTATTCATGTTCAATTTTCTACACCATAAAACCCTCACTTATTTGTTCTCCATTTTGATAATTCCCCTTTTCTATATTCTAAGCATATGTGTCTATCACACTCTTTCAATTTATTCTTTTCATTTCTAGTATCATTGATATTTGTGTGACGAGACTTCATGTGTCAAACATTTTGAGAATACCCCACAACTCTACCCAAGATTTGTGAAACCTATCATTTGTAAAATTAATTCTTGTAAGTACATTTTTTATCCTTGAACAAATATTCTTAAGTAAACAATGGAGAGTGTAACATAATTGTTGTTATCATCAAATATGTGCATTAGAAGTTAGGAATTACACTATAACATCCACTATAATGGCATGCACTTTTTAATGGTTTGAGAGAGGAAGTGAACAATCAATGTCCATAATAAGAATAACATGCTTATTGGTCTTGATGAATAATGTCTTTTAACTCTATACTTGTATGGATCTTATGGACCTCCAAATCATAGAACGATATTGTATTTGCATGTTCCTAAAGGCCTATAAAGAAAGTAGACTCTCTTCTTGGCTCTTATAGTGTTTGAATAGAATTGTCAACCCTCTACAATGGCCTCAATGGCCTCAAAGTTCTTCAATGCAGAACCCTCTATAACCATTCTGCATTGGCCAGTTTATGGATTACGATGCAAAGAACAAAAGTGAAGACAGTGTTCTTCAAATGCTTGCAGATGCATTGAAGAACATTGACGAAAAATGGCCAATTTTTAAAGAAGAACCTTGTAATATTGTAATTTCATTGGAAGATGACGGTGTCAATCCATTTGGAGAGCTTCGGTCTACTTGCTCAGTGTGGCCTATTTTTCGTATAAACAATAACCTTCCTCCTTGGATGTCAATAAATAGAGAGTACACAATGTTGGCAATGATTGTTCTAGGTATTTAATTAGTTTGGAATATTTGTTTGAAAGTAACTATATAATATTTCTTTGTTTCGTTGCATGAGAATATCTTTTATATATAAGGATGCATAAGTAAATATAATTGTATGTTGAATCAATCAGGTAAGTACCAAGTGAAATATATGAATGTATATATTGATCCTCTTATCGATGAGCTATTGAAGTTATGGGCTGGCATCACTATGTATGACATCTCTAGACCAATAGGGAAAAAACAATTTCAATTCCATGGAATACTTGCATGGACAATTCATGATGCTCCCGGGTTAACACATTTTTGTGGTATGTACTAACTTTCTGTTGCACTTTAATATTATATAATTTATTGAAAATATCATGCATTTTTTAAATTATTAATCCTGTGCTACATTAATACATATATGTTGGATGTCTTCAAACAAAGGGCAAATTAGCATGTCCAGTTTGTGGTCCCAAGATAAAATCTCGTTGATCAAGAAGCTTAGGGAAGGAGGTGTTTGATGAGTATACGAACTTCCTCCCTAAGAATCGTAGGTATAAAAATACCAAGAAAACAACATTCATTGGTAAAGAAGAGAATGGAAAAAAACCTCAAAGAATGACTCCTCACCTATGGAAGTTGGAATATAACAGAAATCGTCAATGTATGCAAATTGTTTATGTATCATATGTAATCTTATGATTTATTTTAGTGAATTTTCTTTATTGTATCTGTCATTAATTATTGTACTTAATGTGATTTCATTTTTGTATCATGAATGACGTTAAGGAATCAATAGGATTCCATAAGGAATGAAAAGTTACCCCATGCAATTCAATAGGTTTCCCTACTACGAGCACTTACAAATAGCTCATTTCTTTGATACAATGCTTATTGGGAAGAATGTAACATAAATGTTATGGCGAATCTTAGATGGAAGGATTGACAAAAAAGAATTGGAAAAATTTGTAGTGACATTGAGGAAGCCAATTACGCAATGCAAAGTGTGATTCATTCTAATGGCGATAGAGACCAAAGTATTAGTCTTCCATTGTTATTGACTGAGAAACAAAACAATGTTGTAAAAGAGGTCATTCGGAAAATTAGGTTTTTGATGGGGTTTTCGTTGAACATACAAAATATCTTAATGAAAAAGGTGAATTTGGTGGGGTTAAAACTCTTAATGGCATACATTCATTAAGGTAACTATTTAGGTATATTTCCATATTGGTATACATCTTTTTAGTAATTTTTTTCTCTTATTTGGAAATCAATAATGATTCGCTTTTTGTTAGAGTATGTTCTACCTATATCTCTCCCAGACAACTTTGATAACAACATAAAACAAGTTATATATGATCTTGAAAAATGCATGAGGTAAGTAACGATTTATATGCAAAATTTGTGTTCACTTTGTTGCAAAACTTATTGACATATTGTGCTTTACTTGTGATTTTATATATGCCTTAATCTTGTTTAAACTTGTTACTTGCTTGCATCATTTGTAGGTGGATTTTGTCTAAAGAAATCCATAAAGAATATATTAGGGATTGGAAGAGAGAAATTCCTCCTCGAATGTGTGAAATGCAGAAGTATCTACCTCCAATATTTTTCAATGCACAAGAACACTACCTCATACATCAAGTTGAGGATATTGAATTGTGTGAACCTGTACACACAAGGTCGATATGGATGGTGGAGAGGTAGTTGAATTCATTGAAGGATTTTGTTAGATAAAGCCGCAAGTCTTGATGTTTCTACGGTGGAGGGATATATGGCATATCAATGCATGGTGTATATTAGTTAGTATCTTCATGAATCAGTAGAAACTATCAATGTTCCTTGCGTTTGGCATGTCAACTCCATCAACAACTTTGAAAGGGAGGTCTTGTTGGGGAAAGGTAGAATGAGGAAGGTGAAAGGTAAATAGATGTTGTAAATTTAAATTATTATAAATTTAAGTTTTCAATTATATATATATATATATATATATATATATATCCTAGTCATTCGATTTTTATTATGCCATCAATTATATTAAACTTTGCCAATGACAACTGATTAATGATATTGAATTGTTAATTTTTCATATAGTTGGTAGAGAGTGGGATGCACTAAATTTATGCATTGCAAACAATATTGATTGGATGGACGAATGGATAGAATGATATGTAGATTTCTATGGTAGGTTATCATGGGAAGGGGTGAGTAAGTTAATTAAAATAGCGCATCATCATCAACAATAATATATTGGTCTTACACAAAGGGAAATTGATTTAGCATATGGTTTAACAGATAAAAAGGCAAGTAATATTCACCCACATTTCTTTCGTTATTTCCCATTTTATCAATGTATTTGGTTTTTTATTTCTTCAAACATACATTTACTAAGTCCATTTTATATTAAGATGTTTATTAATTAACAATGCATGTTATAATTTTCGGGCATGTTGCAGTTGAAACACCACAAGGCTATGTGGTGCAATGGCAGTAAATTTCACATCAAAAAGTTGGATGATAAGAGGAAAACCTTCGATTGTGGGATAAATTCATTTTTGTAGGTCACATATGTTTCTTCTAGAAGTGATAGGAATCCAAGAGTATATGAAAATAGGTACTATGTGTGTGTGGAAGATATAATTGAGTGTGCCTTAATTCCTTTAAAATATTTTTGTTTGAGGTCAAATGGTACAGGCTACGAATGAATGAACGTGGTCCTGAAAGAACTGTTATTGATCATGCTAATAGATTTACCATGGTTAATACAAGGGCACTGGAACTGGGTACATAGCCTTATGTTATTCTGAGTTAGTGTGAGAAATGCACCTTTTACTCAGAGGTACCAGGTAAAGTAGGTTGGTCATACATTGTTAGATATGATCCAAGAGGAAGACCAATGAAGTATAATATTGTAGAGGAAGAAGATAATGTTGAAGAAGAAGATGATGTAGATCAGGAGTAGGTTGCCGCATATGTCTCAAATGAAGAAGCCGAAGAAGTTGATCGTCCAAATGTATTAGACTATGTTCTCATTGATGATATTGATGATGATATTATCGAAAATGACATTGATGATGATCGTGATATGAATGATCCTTTCAATAATTTCGATTTTGAAACATATCATCAAGATTCAAATTTTGAGTTGGATGAAGAAGAAGAAGATGACTGATCTTTAAATCTTGAAATGTATGACATATGTGATACTGATTATATATTTTCTATGATTTGTTCTATTAATTAGATTTTTAATATTGATTATATGGGTTGATACTTAATTGGACTACTATCGAATAATACAGATGATCATTAGGATTAGTTGGATGATCTAGAAGAAGATCAATGATATGGAAAAAATGTTGAAATGTAGGAGGTATGTGACTATATATTTTATATGATTTGATCTAAATAATTTAGTTATATGGGTTAATTACAAGTTTTTAAGTTTTATGCCATTTTCTATGTCATGTGTTGCATGTTATTTATAATGTCAAATTGGGTATTGGGTAATTGAGAGTGATGTGAGGTGGGGGAGGGGCCATGAGAGCTTCCACCTTCATGTGGTTGGCCCTGTTCAGTATAGAACAAATTATTCTAGAAACCTAGAGAATCTCATTCGAGTTTATACCATCGTCGTAATTATCGTCATTGTATAAGTGAGCAGTGAATGGGTCCAACATTGAAAGTTCTTCAAACTGTGCCTTAATGCGTCGAAATTTGACATGATTAGAGTAGAAACATGCCTTGACGTTATAGGAGGGTTTCATGACTCATTTCCATCATCATGGTCGTCAAAATTTCCATTGTTTTCATCATCATATACATCGTGACCCAATTTTTTCATCCAATCCAACATAAATCAAATCCGAGTACATGATTAAACCACGATAAATACTATTTATAAGTTAAGGCATCCCAAAAGAATTTTATAGTTTCCAACATGTAGTTGGTTTAATGGTTAATTGCTTAGGTATTGTATTGTGTGAAGGGCTTAAAAAACATCCATCGACCTTGCATAGTGAGTAGTGAATAGGGCCAACGTTGAAATTTCTTCATCCTATGCCTGTATGCGTCAAAATTTGACATGTTTAGAGTCGAAACATGACTTCAAATTATGGGAAGGTTCAGGACTCATCGCCATCATCACGGTTTTCATAATGTCGATCGTTGTCATAATCATATACATCGTGACCCAATTTGTCCATCCATGGCAACAAAAATCAAGCCCGAGTACATGATTAAACCGTGATAAATTCTATTTATAAGTTAAGACATCCCAAAATAATTTTATAGTGTCCAACATGCAGTTGGTTTAATGGTTAATTGATTAGGGATTATATTGTGTGAAGGGATTAAAAAACATCCATCAACCTTGTACAATGAGTAGTGAAGGGGGCTAATGTTGAAATTTCTTTAAACTATTCCTGTATGTGTCGAAATTTGACATGGTTAGAGTAGAAACATGACTTGATGTTATGGGAGGGTTTCAGGACTCATATCCATCATCATGGTTTTCATAATTTCCATCGTTGTCATCATCATATACATCATGATGCAATTTGTCCATCCATGCCAACAAAAATCAAACCCGAGTACATGATTAAACCATGATAAATTCTATTTATAAGTTAGGACATCCCAAAAGAATTTTATAGTGTCCAGCATTCAGTTGGTTTAATGGTTAATTTCTTATGGATTATATTGTGTGAAGGTCTTAAAAAAAATCCATCGAACTTGCATAGTGAGCATTGAATGGGGCCAATGTTCAAATTTCTTCAAATTGTGCCTGCATGTGTCGAAATTTGACATGGTTAGAGTAGAAACATGCCTTGACATTATGGGAGGGTTTCAGGACTCATTTCCATCATCATGTTTGTCATAATTTCCATCGTCGTCATCATCATATAAATCATGACCCAGATTATCCATCCATGCCAACAAAAATCAAACCCGAGTACATGATTAAACCATGATAAATTCTATTTATAAGTTAAAAAATCCCAAAATAATTTTATAGTGTCAAACATGCGGTTGGTTTAATGGTTAATTGCTTAGAGATTATATTGTGTGAAGGACTTAAAAAACATCCACCAACCTTTCACATTGAGCAGTGAATGGGGCCAACGTTAAATTTCTTTAAACTGTGCATGTATGTGTCAAAATTTGACATGGCTAGATTAGAAACATGCCTTGACATTATGAGAGGGTTTTAGGACTCATCGCCATAATCATGGTTTTCATAATGTCCATCGTCGTCATCATCATATACATCATGACCCAATTTGTCTATCCATGCCAACAAAAATCAAACCCGAGTACATGATTAAACCATGATAAATTATATTTATAGGTTAATGTATCCCAAAAGAATTTTATTGTGTCCAACATGCAGTTGGTTTAATGGTTAATTTCTTAGGGATTTATATTGTGTGAAGGGCTTAAAAAACATCCATCAACCTTGCATAGTGAGCAGTGAATGGGGCCAATGTTGAAATTTCTTCAAATTGTGCCTGTTTGCGTCAAAATTTGACATGGTTAGAGTAGAAACATGCCTTGACTTATGGGAGGGTTTTAGGAATCATCACCATCATCATGGTTGTCATAATGTCCATCATTGTCATCATCATTAAACCATGATAAATTCTATTTATAAGTTAAGACACCCAAAAAGAATTTTACAGTGTCCAACATCCAGTTGGTTTAATGGTTAATTGTTTAGGGATTATATTGTGTGAAGGAATTAAAAAACATCCATCGACCTTGCACGGTGAGTAGTGAATGGGGCCAACGTTGAAATTTCTATAAAATGTTCATGTATGCATCGAAATTTGACATGGTTAGAGTAGAAACATACCTTGACATTATGGAAGGGTTTCAGGACTCATCACCATCATCATGGTTGTCATAATTTCCATCGTCGTCATCATCATATACATCGTGACCCAATTTGTCTATCCATGCCAAGAAAAATCAAACCCGTGTACATGATTGAACCATGATAAATTCTATTTACAAGTTAAGACATCCCAAAATAATTTTATAGTGTCCAACATGAAGTTTGTTCAATGGTTAATTGCATAGGGATTATATTGTGTGAAGGGATTAAAAAACATCCATCGACCTTGCACATTGAATAGTAAATGGGGCCAATGATGAAATTTCTTCAAACTGTGCCTGTATGTATCAAAATTTGACATGGTTAGAGTAGAAACATGCCCTGATGTTATGGGAGGGTTTTAGGACTCATGATCATCATCATGGTTGTCATAATGTCCATTGTCGTCATCATCATATACGTTGTGACCTAGTTTGTCCATCCATGCCAACAAAAATCAAACCCGAGTACATGATTAAACCATGATAAGTTTTATTTATGAGTTAGACATCCCAAAAGAATTTTATAGTTTCCAACATGCAGTTGGTTTAATGGTTAATTTCTTAGGGATTAAAAAACATCCATCGACCTTGCACAGTGAACAATGAATGGGGCCAACGTTGAAATTGATTCAAACTATGCTTATATGCGTTGAAATTTGAGAAGGTTAGAGTGGAAACATCACTTGATGGTATGGGAGGGTTTCATGAATCATCACCATCATCATGGTTGTCATAATTTCCATTGTCATCATAATCATATACATCGTGACCCAATTAGTCCATCGATGCCAACAAAAATCAAACCCTAGTACATGAATAAACCATGATAAATTCTATTTATAAGTTAAGACATTCCAAATGAATTTTATAGTGTATTTATTGACTCAAGACCCTCAATCATGTATTTGAGCCTTCAAGGAATCTCTATTGGCATAAGGTTGTGGAATTATGGTTAGTTCAATTATATTTTTGGGATCTCGAATCAAGAAAAGGTTTGCAATATGTGAGATGAGGCCAATAATTTCATTTATTCATCCCCAAAAATATAAATCATTTTTCATTTTATTCCTTAATTTAGCTAATACATAGAACATGTACTAGCTTACCTCAATATTCTATTGAGATTGTTTATATGGGAATGATAGGAAACTCTCCATCACTTTGAAAAGCACCTTTCCAACACTTCAATATATCTCCAATGGTTTGATATGTCTCCAGCTCCAAGTGCAGATGTCTAATACTAATAAGAACATGTTTGAGATGAATTTTTCAAATTACAAGTGATACATAGTGACATACAAGTTAGAGGTTCTATTTGTAGTTTCTATGGTGACAAAGAGGTGATGACCAAACATGAAATTATAGAGGTGAAATGAAGAGTGTGGAAATTTCCCCATTTTATATTTAAATAGGATTCCTAGTTGAAAATATTTTTTCATTTGGTAAATTTTTTTGGACGAAAAGACTTAAATGTGAGCAAAGAAGCTTGAGAATCAGAATTTGTCCTAGTATATAAACTAGAAAAGAGGCATTCAAATATAAATCCTGGCTGAAAAATAGGTTCTTTTTATGTTAAATTTTTAGACAACAAAAATAAACCAATATTTGATGAACAACCATTAAGATTTTATGTGCTTTATTTAAGTGTGAAATTGGAAAATTCTTGGTTCCCCACTACTTTAGCGAAAAATTGGTGTTTGGATTGCCACCTTAAGGTATAAAGGGCCTTTTAGGTTATTTGCAATGTCATTACACAACTTGGTCCTTATACCTTCCCATGGCCACCAATGTTTTGAAAAGTATTAAACATAAATTCATAGTTGATTTCAAAACACATAATGATTTGAAAAAATAATGATATAATCAAGTTGAAGAGAGTAGTACTAAAGGGGTTAGTTGATATTCTCCACGTAAATGGTTCATGAAATAAACTCAAAATTGAGTAAAATAGATGCACTTATAACTCCTTTAGTATGATGAATTTGGTTTCATTTGTTGCATCCAACCACTAGCTTAAAACCTCAATGCTTGACTGTTAGATAAGGGAGAAAGGTGTGTTGTTGTGTAAAAAACACACTATAAAGAAAACATCCAATTACTAATATCAAAATCCAAAATAGAATAAAAAATTTCAACTCTGCACCATCCTATAGAAGGAGGAGAAAACACATCTGATAAAATCAAGCGTTAGAAGGCCTTGAAGGAGTTGATAATATGAATGTGGGATTAAGGGGATATTCACAATTAGGTGAAAAGAATAAAATTTGAGCTCCAAAAGGCTTTGGAGTAACTTGGTATTGGTCCTAAGGAGGAGAAAAAGGAATCAATTCCTTCCTTCTTAACCCTTAATTCTAAACCCTTAACCTTGAAACCAAAATTCAAAACCCTTGTACCTCAATCTTGTAATGCTTAACCCTTAATATTCATCCATTACTAATTAAACCTCAACCCTCAACATATAACTCTTAGTTCTTAATTTCCAACCTTTAACCCATAAACCTAAACCACTAACCCCTAAACCCTATTCATTAATCTATAATTATAAACCATGAGCCTTATTCGTTAACTCATTACTCTAAACCCTTACAGTCTATACACTTGTTAGTCATTGTTACAACCTTAACTTGAACCCTAAAGTTTAACATTAGACATTTATTAAATTTAACCATTTAACGAAAATATACATTATAGAATCCTCTAAAATTACATAATGAAAGAAATTGAATATTGAAGCTCATATTTTAATTTTTATAATTTCTCCGCAATAACATTTAAATCTAGAATTAATCATCCAAATACTTATAAAAATAGTTTTTGAAATGCATTTGTTTTCGACATTTAAGTAATGAAAATGGATGTTACTGATCAATATGTTTTTGGACGATAAGCAATATTTATTGAATTTCAAATCTACTCTAAATTTAACATTTCTTAATAACCATGACAAAAATGTTAAATCAAATGTAGTAATGAAATAAAGATTAACATTTTGTAGTAACCATTAAAACAATGTTAAGTAAAATGTATTAATGAAATAAGCATGATGTATCATGGTAATTGTTAAAAAATAATTGTTAATGGTAATATAGAAAATGTATATATATTGAGCAGATCATGTGCTCTATAAATCGAAAGTTTCCTTTGGCAACTTCCACACCAATTTGAAACTGGATTTGTGTGTACTTTCTTACCCTAGCCCATTATTCACACGGTGTTTGGAGGGCATCAAATTTTCCTCATAGACATAGCTTATTCTGAGTAATGCCCTAGTTGAGTGTTTTAGCTACATTGTGGACAGTATTTCTATATTTTAGTTATGCCAATTGGCACTCTCTAAGGCTCTTAAGCCCAATAAGCTTCAACACGATTGTGAGGCACTTGCTTCCATTCTTTAATGATGGTCAAGGTCCCATGAGGAACCCATGGTGCATAAAAATTTCTAATGGCATCCATATCCAACTTGAATCCGTAATACCCCCTAGAGAGCTCTCATTCCATGTTGTTTTCATGGCGCTTAATTTGGAGAACCTTTGTTTGGGGCTCGAGGGCCTCGATTTCCTTCCTTCACATTGGTTAAACCTTGAAAACCATTCTTGATTTTGAAGACCTATTCGTGGAACCCATATCCCTCTAGTAGGCCAAAGATGCCATATAGGGGTCTTGTGTTGTGGTTTGCCAACACGTTTTTTGGTGCTTGATATTAAGAAACTATTTTTACAGCCAAAAGTTATTGTTTCCCTCTTGTGACCATGTTGAAGGGATGAGGCTATTTTCTCCCTACCACCAAAATGGTTATGACCCTCATACCCATCTATATTGCGCACATCATAATGGCATGCATATCCAATTCCTACACCAAAGACCTCTCAAATTTGTAACAAAAACACACTGGGATCTATTTGCTTTAATATTTTCTTATTTTTTATGGGTAGACCATGTTAAAATGAAGTCATGTTGAGGGTAGAGCATGTTAAAAGGAAGTGATGTTCATCCTCAACTTTCTTTGCAACACAATTTCTACAAATTGTTCCACACTCTTTGCACAAGGCTATTGTGCTTTCCCCTTCATCGTTCCCTAAAAAAACTAATTCTAATATTAAAATATTAAAATATAATGTAATGATAAGAAAATATTATTATTTTATATTTTTTAAATTGTAATATATTTTTAAATATAATATAAATTTAATATTTAAAAATATAAAAATAGATTACAATTTAAAAAATAAAAATACAAAACATAACATGAAAACTAATTGTAAACCACATTCAAACCCCACACTCTCGTGTTCCCGTGCCATCCCATTCGCAACCCCGCGTCCAAGGTGGTCGAAGTTGTCGACATACAGCCTGAATCTGTGGAATTGGAGTTTGATGTCGTGGCATAGGAGGCACACGGAGGAGAAGACCAACCCCATATAAAAGAAGGCCTTCCAGGGAGGAGACTGAACAAGCAGGATCCAAATCGTTGGAGACCCACAATCACGTTAGTAAGTTCCATTAACCCTTCATCATCTTGGTAGAAAATGAAACGTTGATTGTATCTATGCATTTGGGGTTCAAATTTGGTGAAGGAGTGTGCCCTCAGTCTTATTTCTCCACAGGATCACAATCTCCTCCTTGAGGATATGCCCTCTTATTTTTGTGAGGGCATATCCTCTCAATATTCTTTGAAATTTCTATTACGCCAATAAGAGAATGGTGTCAAAACATTGCCTTTGACGGTATTGATGCAAGTGAAATGGTTCCTGAAACATTGCCTAGTAGGAGGGTTTTGAGACCACAACCTAAAGTGGTTGTAACTTCCTTGATATTGATTAGAATAGCTTCTGTAACCTTAATTAAAAAATGGTTCCATAATTATACTTCTGGTGACATCATTTTGACTACAATATGTTTTTTAAGCAAACAGAAAAATATACCACAAGATAATCTACAAACACTCACACACATAAAAGTTCTTCATATTTTTCTAAATTTATGTTATGATACCTATTAAGATCCAAATTTCATAATAATAATGATGATAATAGAAAAAACACACCAGTAGATGCAAAAATATTTCTATTATCCACCCCATTTGATAGATTGGGGACTCTCCTAAAAAAGTTGAAAGGGAAATCTCCAATACAAATCCCGTATTGTACTTTACACTAATTAACCACCATACATCTATTAATCCTAACTCTATTGGACCCTTAGGTCTTCATTACATACTTGGTAAAATCATAACATACCAACCCCCTTTGAAAAGTTTCAATCGCAATTCTTACAATTAAGATGTTTAGTACTAAGTACAATTATAAGCCAAGGTTGTACATGAGTACTAGCCCCAACATCCAATTGGAAAAATGTGAAAGTTTCTTCTGCTGTAGTGGGTCGAGTAGACAATTTGAATTGGCTAAGTTGAATGATTGGAGTTCAAATTTATAGAATAATTCCTATTGCATCAAACATGTCAACTAACATAAGTTGTGTGCTAGATATAATCAAGTTGAGGAGAGTAGTAAAGGGGTTAGTTGATATTTTCCATGCTTGTGGCGGGAAACTCAAGTGGTAAAGATGAGAATTTGAAATTGGTTGTAAATGGAAGGTCACGTGTTAAAATCCCCCCAATCTTGTCGTGCGCCATGGTTCGGGCCCTGTGGTGTACCTAGGGGTATAGTGGTAGCGAGATTGAATCCCTGGACCCTGTGTCACGCGAGTACCAACCCAACTTCAATTGTCGATTCCCCTAATACAAAAAAGGGGTTAGTTGATATTTTCCACATAAATGGTTCATGAAATAAACTCAAAATTGAGTAAAATAGATGCACTTGTAACTCGTTTAGTATGCTGAATTTGGTTTCATTTATTCTTGCATACAACAACTAGCTTAAAACCTCAATGCTTGACCCTTAGATATGGGAGAAAGGTGTGTTGTGTAAAAAACACACTATAAAGAAAACATCCAATTACCAATATCAAAATCCTAAATAGAATAAAAAATTTCAACTCTACACCATGCTATAGAAGGGGGAGAAAACACATCAGATAACACCAAGAGTTCGAAGGCCTTGAAGGATTTGATAATATGAATATGGGACTAAGGGGATATTCACAATTAGGTGAAAAGAACAAAATTTGAGCTCCAAAAGGCTTTGGAGTAACTTGGTATTGGTTCCGAGGAGAAAAAAGAATCAATTCCTTCCTTCTTAACCCTTAAATCTAAACTCTTAACCTTGAAACCAAAATTCAAAACCCTTGTACCTCAATCTTGTGATGCTTAACCATTAATCTTCATCCATTACTCATTAAACCTCAACCCTCAACATATAACTCTCCTAAAAATATTGAGAGGGATTTACCTCCAATACAAATTTCGTACTGGAATTTACACTAATCAGCCACCATACATCTATTAATCCTAACTTGGGAAAATCATAACATACCAACCCCTTTGAAAAGTTTCAATCTCAATTCTTACAATTAAGATGTTCAATACTAAGTACAACTATAAGCCAAGGTCTTGAATATGAGTGCTAGCCCCAACCTCCAACTGGAAAAATGTGAAAGTTTCTTCTAGTGTAGTGGGTCGAGTAAACAATTTGAATTGTCTAAGTTGAACGATTGGAGTTCAAAATTATAGAATAATTCCTATTGCATCAAACATGTAAACTAATAGAGGTTGTGTGCTAGAAACATGAGCAGAGCTTGTGGAAGCCACTAGTGAGGGTTTTTATTCCTTCACATGAATTAGAACAACCACTAAATCCTTTATAAAAACATTTTGGAACTGGAAGTGGTGCTTTCTTATAACATTCCTCTATTGTACGTAAATTAAAATTTATTGTCTCGTGATCATAAAAAAGGAGAATATGCAATTCTTATAGTTTGTACAATTAGTGAACCATAAATAGTTTTTCATTATGAATTACTTCAAGGATTGAGTAACCATGGTTCTCCTTCACAATTTATTCAAGTTATATTAATGACTTCTAGTTATTCTCTTCATATTCCGTAACGTATTCGAGAAATATTTCTTTATGGGTTTCTTCGACATAGGTTTCCCATAAAACTAGATATTCCTCAATCAAGAGAGCTAAAATAACCATGTTAAATGAAGGGTATCCTCTAATTATATCCTTAAATTATATGAAGGATGTATTTGTAGAAAGCATAGAGGACATGAAGTGGTATACCATTCAAATACCTTGTCTAAATCTAATCGTAATTACAACACTTAAGAAGTATTTTTATGCACTAGTCCAACAACTTAAGCAGTGGCACCTATGCTCGCTTAATGCAGTACACATTTCATGACTTCAAGTAGACAATTGTCATCTCTTCCAAAATAATTAGCTATTTAACTTATTTTATCATTTTATTGACTGTCAGTACCACCAAATAGGTACTTGTCATATCTATCTTCCTTGAGTGAGGAAGATAGACTAGGATAGTTTGTCGAAAGTGAGATGTCTAGTACTAGATCTAATAGGTCTAGAGTCAACTAGAGGTGAAAAGGTAAGGAGAAAATTTCGTAGATGAATGGAATTTTTTCTTCTTGAAGAAGGGTCATGCGATTATGATGATGAGAGCATAGGTGATATTGAGTTGCCCTTGATACATCTAGTGTAACGATGGGTACCTAAGGAGCTACCTCAAGTGGACACAGATTTCTTCATTAATGGGAAGATTTATCGTATTGATCCATCGTCCTTACATGGATTGGGACTATTTTCCATGGATGGCATAAAAGTCAAATATGGCACTGTAACTGAATTGATGGAGTATGTCAGACCATGCTACAAATACAATGAATGGATATTGTTGGTCTTCTATATGTGAAGTATGCAAAGATACGAAATTGTTGCAAATTATAAACAACTATCGAACAACAATAAGAACAAAGGAGCGATTGTGTATATTGATGGAAGGCCAAAAGCCTCCGGAAATATTGTAGGGTTTATAAATAGTACACAACCAGGGACAACAAATAAGCAATCCAATTGAATATTTGAGGGGCGTGAAGGAAATAGTGTATTTGCATGTGCAACAAAATCAATAGTTGTAGGTGAAGAGATATTGATCAATTACAATTTGAATCTAATAGATGTAGAGGATGCTATTACGGGGGTAATTATCTTATGTACCATTTAACTCAACCTCTGATCAATGATTCTTACTATTTAGCTTTTGCATTAATTTTAATTAGATCTCATGGTTTTTGTGATATATGCGAAAATTTGAATATGTCTTGCTTATTGTCTTGTGGCAAGGTGATCATGGCCAAAAGCCACTTGTAGACTGTTGGAATATTATCACCATCATTTTTTATATTTTCATGCATGCTTCTAGTCATCATTGATGCATCCAGTCATCAGTATGGTGGTCTCCCAGCACCTGGAGCCTATTTTCATCCCCCTAGAGCTTGTTTCCAACCCTCAGTAACCCTCCTACCTACCTAGTGTGCCTTATTTTCCTCACCTGGCTGACATATGTGCCCTACTACACCACTTGGATCACTGATAGTCAGTTAGAGCATTGATTGACCAGTTCTTGCATTTATTGCTTAGTTTAACTGCTTGTAGCTCCTAGTTGTCTCTATCAGAATGCCACTTGACCTACTGACAGCCTCATGCGCCCTCCTTGGAGTCTCTATCCCCTTATTTGTGCTCACATGGTTCAGTTAGACTCAGTTAGACTCATTTGCCTGACTTTTGACTATTTGTGACTACTACCATTGATTGGATGATGTCTCCAATGCTATCCAAGCTACACACTGAGGAGAATTCGAATGACCTTTGGACTATTCGAATTCACTTGATAGTCATATCATTGTATTTAGTTTTCATAGTGCCAGGTTACAGCTAATGTATGATTATACTGCAGATTTCTCCATTTCTGTGTTCAAAGTGATTATTGATTCGTTTGTTCTTCTTTCTTCTCTGCAATTCTTGAGTGAGATTAGTGAGATTTTCTCTAACTATGATATCTTCCTGTAAATTATCACACAGAAAGCCATGATTGGGTAAACATCAATGTAATAGTAACCAAATTTTTTTAACTTAACAACATATGTTTTATGTCCCCCAATTAACTCAGAACATACAAAGTATTCATGTCATACTGATCTATGACATTTGACCTTTTCTATGGTTATGAGCTCAATATTTGAAGATAATATCATGCTTATTATATTGTGGGAGGGTGATTGTGGCCAGAAGCCACCAACATGCAACTTTGGTAAGGTAAACTTCAATGTAATAGTTGTTAATAGTTGTAAATTTTTTTATTATGTAATAGTTGTTAACATTTGACCTTTTCTATGCTTATGAGCTCAATGTTTGAAGATGATATCATGCTTATTATATTGTGGTAGGGTGATTGTGGCCAGAAGCCACCTTCAGCTAGCTCTGATTAGGTAAAGTTCAATGTATTAGTTGTTAATAGTTGTATATTTTTTTATTATATAACGGTTATTAACATTTTCCCTTTCTATGCTTATGAGCTCAATATTTGAATATGATATCATACTTATTATATTGTGGCAGGGTGATCGTGGCCGGAAGCCACCTACAACCATCTCTAATCAGGTAAACATCAATGTAATAGTAACCGGATTTTATTATTATAAAATAGTTGTTAACATTATACCTTTTCGATTCTTATGAGCTCATTATTTCAATATGATACCATGCTTATTTTATTGTGGCAGGGTGATTGTGGTCGGAAGCCACCTGTAGGCAGCTCTGATTAGGTAAACATCAATTTAGTAGTAACCAGATTTTTTGATTATATAATAGTTGTTAACTTTCAACCTTTTCTATGCTTATGCGCTCAATATTTCAAGATGAATATATCATGATTATTATATTGTGGCAGGGGGGTCTTCAAAATATACCTATAGCGTCTACCCAAGTAAATGTTAGTGTAATAGTATGACTGTGGGAAGCCACCTGAATGCAGATCCAATCAGAGTGACAGTGGGAAGTCACCCGCAGTGTTGCATCAGGTAAAGGTCAATGTAATAGTAACACTAGCGTTATTCATCATTAATTACATTTATCAAACATGGTTAAATTCGTACTTTTCAATTTGATTATGTCTTGCTTCTTGTATTGTGGTAGGGTGACCGTGGGAAGTCACATGCACCCATATCCGATCAGAGTGACAATGGGAAGTCACCCACAGTGTTGCATCAAGTAAACGTCAATTCCATAGTAACACTAACGTTATTAATCATTAATTACATTTATTAGACATGGTTAAATTCATACTATTCAATTTGAATATGTCTTGCATCTTATATTTTTCCAGGGTGACTGTGGGAAGTCACTTGCACCCAGATCTGATCGTAGTGACCATGGGAAGTCACCCGCAGTGTTGCATAGGTAAATGTTATATTAATAGTAACTAAATATGAATACAATAACAATTTTTTTTGGTAATATATATCTTATTTATTTAATTTGAATTTGTTAATGTTAAAATTAATTTCATTAATTTTATTGATTGATCTGTTCGTAGTGCACACCCAATGAGGATGATGTGCGGGTTGAGGATATTTTGTATTCGACAAACCCAATGGAAACTATGAGGAAGGATTTGAAAAGGTCAAATGCAGAATTGCTTACTCTGATGAAAACGAGACCCATGACAAGGGAGATTAGAGCAAGAATTGCAGAGCTGTAGGAAGAAATACAACAATATGGGATAATTTGCATCGTTACAAAATATTATCAGCTATGACATATATCCATTTAATATTTTAGTTCTGTGTTTTTTATATGATTTGATCAAGTTAAGTTTTCTTTTTGTAGGCGTTTTTGGATACACCCGTGCTTGGACAACCCGCATAGACCAGTGTTGGTGGAATTGATGCTCTAATGCCACATCATCGACGTAGTACCATACCAGTGAGGTTATTTGGATTTGATCCTGATGTGTGACTTGAATCGATTGAGGAGGAAAACACTTTTGCATACGATGACATGACCGAGCAGGGCCCTTCATTCAGTAGGACTTCACTGTATGTTGGAGAAGAAACTAGTGTTGATTGTGACGATTGCTATCATGGAGAAACACGTGTGAGCAACACGGGGACACTGCCTGTCATCTTTTTGGTGGATGAGGATTGTGTTTTGATCAAGATACCAAAGATCAGAGGTATTAATTAATTATTTTGTATCATCTAATTGAAAACCACATATCTCATATTATTTTAAATTAATGATCAAAACATTTTTTCATGAAACAATGTATTTTATAAGAACTTGCATGACAAGGCCTTGGAGATTTTCGGGGGCCACCATTTGAACACGGTGGAATGCCCAAAATAGAAAATTGAATGATGATCTAATTGACCATATGGTCAACTTGTTTTGTAATACCTTCAACAAAAGAGGTGTTACCTCAACAACTGGCTTGAATTTGAAATATGCGAGGGACCAATATATGGTTAATTTGCAAAATAACCTAAAGTATGAGCATCCACCGATGGTTCCAGAGAAGGAGTGGAAGTCCCTCATAGATGATGATGCAAAGGAGAAGGCGCTGAGAAAACAAGGACAGATTCCACATGGTTCAGCAAGGTATGGTGCATATGTTATTTTCAATGAAATATGTTGATTTTTTTAGTTTTAAATAAAAATTGTGATATCTAACATATTTCAAACTTTTCATAGGCTCACCAACACCTCTAAAGTGACCAAGGCGAGATTGGAAAAACATAGCTAGCACAAACTAGGCCAGGGTGGATATCAAAAACTAAAAGCACGAATTGTAAGAGTCAATTGATTAATTATAGCCAAATTTATTTAATTGCAACAAACGAATAAATGATTTATTGCAAGAAAATTTCATGATGTTATGAATTGCAAGGAAATACATTCCAATTAGATGCCACCAAAGAAGATATGGAGCTCGGTTTCAAGTATGGTTTTCAAGGTGGTGGAATATTGAAAAAAACTAGGGTAGACCCCACTTTCCCCATCGATGCAAACACATGTAAATAACATCAACAAGGAAATCATTGTAATATACTTGTAAAATCTATTCATGATTGATTATATATCACTAATAAATAAATTTGTTTGTTTGTTTTAAGCATGAGAGAAACAAAAGTAGTGAGGGTGGCGGTACTAAACATGTACCAGATGGCAGTGGGAAGCTGCCTCAAGATGGTGGCCAACAACCTAGCCATTCAGGTATGTATGCTATAAAATTAGAATAATTTACTATGATTATAAATATTTAATTGCTGATGTGCACTTATAAATTTCATTTTTCAATGGAAGAGCATGCTTTTGATGAAGCTCAACTGGAAGAGGAAAAAATGGCACAACCAATGAACAGTCTAGTTGTCTTGGTTATTCCAACAATTTAACAACATTGTAATGATATTGGAAATAATGAAATACTTATTTCAATAATAACTGAGCATATATATAACCGATTTCGTTATTGCAATTGATGCCCCCTGGAGTGACCTCCACAGAATTATCATCGACATACAAAATGTACAGTACATGAGATCATGCAAAATGAATCAACACAAGGAGAGGACACAACAAATACATTGTCATATTTAAACAATGATGCCCCGATCATGAGTTTTTTGGTCAACAAAAGATCAAAATAGAGAAATAAGTGATTGTATAAATTTAAGACTTGTATTTTTTATGACCATCTTTATTAATATAAAGTTTTTGTTTGAACAATTCTTGTTATACACCATTTTCCTTCTTATGCATGAATGCCAATTATATATATATAATTTGTATGTACAAAAAAACATTTATTTTGCACACAGTACATTCAATTATTTTCATGTGAAATGGATTTTAGAGAAATTAAAGTACATGGTCTAATCAATGATCTTAAGATTCACCTCATTGTTTATCTAGATATCTCAATGTTAGTGGATATATGGTTACATGATCACACATCTTTCATCACACTATACAATGTCACACTAGATAGATTGGGTATGGGAAATTGAGAGCAATGTGAGAGGGGGTAGGGGCCATATGAGCTTCCACCTTTACGTGGTTGGCCTTGTTCAGTAGAGAATAACATATTCTTGAAACAAAGAGGAGCTCATTAAGGTATTCCACTTTAGTCTTATATAGTCTTGTACATGTTTAAATGCTTGTTTATTTGCTTAATTATTATTTAGTCATATAAGATTTTAATCCTTAATGATTTATGCAAGTCTTGGCGATGGAAATGCAACTCGTAGTGGATGCATATTAAATCATCACCAAAAGAGGGTGTGGTACTTTATTTATTCAGTAGTTTATTTATTCATAGAATACATGTCTTCGTCCCTGCTAGATCCACTTCAAACAATATGCTTGCACATGAGAGACAATGACCACCACTTAACCATTGAACCAAGACATCATACAAAATTGGACATAATTATTGACCCTATTATTATTTTTATCTACTTCATTTCATGCTTATTGACCTTAGTAGTTCAATCAAATGATAAAATTTGCAGGGTTTCTTAAAAAATTTATGTCACAACTTTATTCCATAGCACTTCAAGGTCAAAAATTAAAATCAAAAACATCTTTAAGGGTTCTATTTTGATCTGAAATAGAAGTTGAAGAATACATTTGAAATAACCAACCTAAGTCTTTTCCATTTCATTTTAGGCATCCAAGTATTATATATGAATGATGTTTTTCATTTATCAACCCAAATATGCACTTGAATTGTTAAAATGATTTGTTATGGCTAATTATAAACCTTGTCAAACACCATTTTTGTCATATGTTACAATCAACAAGAAAAAGTTGCAACGCAACTTATCCCTACCAAATGCAACCGAGCCATCCGGTGAGTCAACGATTTAAGGTCCTACGTCGGAGGTTTTATAAAATAAGAGGGTGATCCTCCTTACTTCCACTCTGCCAACGTTAAGGAATTAAGTGCTCATTCCATCATAAGCTTAAAATTTATGTGAGCAATCCCATTTCATAGGTTTAAGAGTTAAGTGGCCGATAGCACTTTGCAAGCTTCTTGTTCTTCTCTTTTGGAGCTTTCATAGGATGAGAATCAATAACAACACTACAGAAGTGGGAAGAGTAGTAGACAATAAAATTGGATATAAGATTCATCATCAAATTGTACATGTAAGTTTCATCATCACCGTTGATGAAGATATTGTGTAATGGCCAGTTTCATGGATAAACCACCGAGAAGGACAAACGTCTGATTTGATTTTGTTTTGTTGTTTTATTTTAAGATCATTGGACAGCGACGACCAAGGTCGTTTATGCCGAATAAGCAAACAGTAGATACTGCACCCATTAGAAAATAGTAGATATGCCAGCCATTATCAAATAAGTGAGAAAAAAACATACTTCACCCTCGCATTTGGGGGATGAATGTAGCCTCCTTTAACCATTAAACTGTGTGAAGGATACCGAGATGATTGATGTTTCTCTACTTCCCAATCGTAGTTAATTGTAGTTAGTACCAGTAGTAAGACCCACGAAAATTAAAGATCCTGCTGGATTGGCCATGGTGATAAAATTGTATAAAGAGCCAAAGGTTTTCAAGCAAAAGAGATTAGAAGCAGTTGCTGGAACAATACACCAATGCGCGCCATACCCCAACCTACCAGCAAAGTCCCACCATAGTGATTGTTGTATTAAATGAGCATAGGCTTCTCGATGAAGCCAATTTCTCCCACCGACAGCCATGGAAAGCTCTAGACGCTTTGAATTCTAACAATTCTTGATTGTAATTTATTTTGAGGTGGTTGTATTGTATTTGTAGAGAGATCTGGTTGAGTCTGTGTTGTGTGTACAAAACGTTGAAGTCAACAATACAGAGTTTTTGCCCAATTTGGTGCCTTTCCTCAGCGCGTGACTGTGTTTCTCTTTATGCACTCTTCTTTATTTACTGTTATCTTGTTTATCAAATGATCTTCCTTTGTGTATAATACAGTGGTGCAATTTTGTTGTGAGCCTTGTGTCTTCCTGTCAGTTTACACACACACATATTTATATATTTGTATGCATTTACATATAGATAACAGTGATGAAACCTACAACCAGATGGCACAAAACTGTATAAGGACTGTTAGCAAGCAGTATCTAGCTTCAATTGACAAGGGACACAAGAAGCTGTAATCTCCAGGTAGGTGATGATGGGAGCAGGCCGGTAAGAGCTTAACAAGCAAGGCGTATATTTGTTGTTGTACAGGGACAAACTGAAGTAAACGACCATATATTTGCTGCTCTGTTCATAACACAAATCGTGGATTCTGTTCAGCTGCTCGACATTGTCCTTGAGGCAGTTGATCTCCAAAACTGCAGAGAAAATCGTTGATGTAGGAACCAATCCTCGGTCTAACATTTGAAGGATAAGGTTATTCACTTCCTCTACCATTCCAAGCTTGCAAAGTATACTAATGAATGAACTGTAAGTAGCCATGTCAAGGAGAAGAACATGTTCTAGCATCTCATTATGTAGCTCAATAGCATGTCCAACACTTCCCCTCTGCAAATGAGTTTCAATTAAGACTATAAATCTTAAAGCTTGGTTTCAAACTCCTTCGATGAATTTGCTGCAGGATGAAGTTGACATCCTTCAAATTACCTGTCTTGTGGATTCCTTTGATTAGTGCATTGTAAATTTTAATTCCAAGCACAAAGTGTCTTCGTGAAATCAGATCATTCACAAGATCAAGAGCTTCCAACATCCTACTTTCCTTGCAGTATCCACAAATAAGTAAATCATAGGTACAAATGTCAGGACCGCAGCCTGTTTGGTGGATAATATGTATAATTTGGGTGGATTTTGGCAACTTATCATTATAAGAAAAGCATGCAACAACATAATTCCAAGTATTAGTAGTTGGACAGAATCCCCTTTCTTGGATTTCTTTAAATATTTCCATCACTAAGTCCAGTTGTTCCATATGATCTAAAGCTTTAGGAAACCTATTGTAGCAACTAACATCATTTGCAAGTTTACCTCGGTGACTATGTGCCTCTTAAGAGCAACACCATTAAATTGGAAGATATGCATGGCTATGTATAGCCTTAACTCTCAATTTAATTTGCTTATTGTAGAGATATTATATTCTTTTTTCTTTCCCTTTCATTTGTTGAAATAATCCTGCGTTCTACAATCAACATTTAATTTAGGATGGCTAGTTTTATCAGAAACCCGAGTAGAGGATTTATTATTCCATGGCGTTTACGGTGTTTTATAGATTAAAAACAAACTAATGCAAGTTAATCAAAGTTGACTTCTCAACGAAAAGTATATCCCTGCCTTGGCAGGGATAATAAGGAGTGTCATTCTCCAAAAGTTGATGTTACTTTTTACAAGCAACTTGTTGGGAGTTTGATTGATTTAATTCATAATCAATTTATAGTTTGTTAACTCTTAGTATGGTTTCTAAATTCATGCAAGACCACAATTTGAAAGCAATTAAGAGGACTGTTCATTATGTGAAGGGAACATCTCAATGGGGAATTGAGATATGCCAACCAATATTTACAATTGATCAAGCATATTGAATCAGGTTGAGCTTGTGATATTGATGACTACAAACTGGCTTATGGTTATGCATTTAGCCTTGGGTTAGGATCAATTGTGTTGTAACGTATGAAGTAAAAAGTTATTTCACTATCAACCATAGAGGTAGAATAAAAGGTGTGAATGAATGCAACAACATAAAATCATAAGGAGTGGGGTGGTTTAGGTTTTGGGGTTTTGTTTTTAAGTTTGATCTCTTTTGCAACCTTAGTTAGATGAGTTAGTTTGGTTGCATCAAAATTGACATGTCAATAATGACAACATTTTTTTAGTATAGTTTTCAACATTTCTATTGTTTTCTCCATTTAGGCAAAGGGCTTGTAGTTGGGGTAGGAACTCTCACATCTTATGCTTTGAAAATGATCACATGTAAAGTTGGTCGAACGTTAGTCCAGTCATGATGGAGGTTGGGGATTGTCATGGTCAAGAATTGTTGTTGTTTTCAAGTTCATAGTTGTAAGCTAGCATGGATAAACCTTTAGTAAGCCTAGTTGTGGCCTAATTAGAGTCTAATATGTTCGACTAGGTAGAAATATTTATGGGTATCACTGTAGGTTGAGAGTTGTGTTGGTATAAGTTATTATGGGATGATTAGACATCTCTAGTTACCTACTATTTGGATTGATGTGCCATAATTCCATCACCAAGTAAAGGAGTATTCCCTATGCCAATTTATCTATGCATGTGCCCTCAAAAGATTTCAAATGTTTTAGTTTGTCATGAAATTGTAAGCCACCCCTCATTGAGACAAATCCATCGTAGTGTGGATCCTTTGACAAGAACCCTTTCTTCAGAAACCTTATATCCCATCTACACAATCCTCTCTCTCTCTCTCTACACACACACCTATGACATTATATATATTATATGTCTATGCTAGAAATTAGATATTATTTATAGTAGCAATATACCCTAAGTATATTACAATTAAAATATGGTGGTAAATTGTATTCATTGCATCTTGGTACTACTAGGTATTGGGCATGTTAGTGCAATTGCTCACAAATTTTCTTCTAGAGAAGTTGAGTGGGTGAAATCCAATATTGAACAATATAATTTCCAGGTGCTTTAGATTCCCTAATGATTTTAGAGATGTGCAAACGATAAACAACATTCAACTCTTTAAATTGTACATGTCCTTGTGATGTAATTTTTGTTGTTTAGGAATCCAATCTTTAAAAATACATGGTTATGCTAGAAGTTACATTAATTCTCATTTAGGAAGGCTTTGAAAAGCTCGATCCAATATTAAAACCAATATGATGGTACATGCTTTTAAGATACCTATCTTCAATTGTAAAGAGTTGTGATTTTCTCATAGCAACAAAATGATCAAACAAGCACATATAGTTTCTAACTTGTTGATAAATCCAATGTACTAATCTCTTTACAATCTTTATTGTTGACCTCCATACACTTCTTCTCTATTGCTAGAAGACCTTGCAACCTTGCGAGTTTGATCCATCTCATATTCTTATGGCCAAATCCTTGTCTTCTTTGAACAATACCTAAGAGTAGACATTTCATGTCTCTTTCAATCATGTCATGGTTAATTTTAAGGCTGCTTTTTATTTTGATAGGAAGAATTGTAAATATGCCATTTTCCCATGAAATGCCTTAAATTGTCTAAGAGGTAATGATGATCCAAAATATGTTGCGAAATACTGATAAAGGAGTGCCAAAGCCTCCTTATGGGTTGATTTAACAAAGTAGATTCGAATCCATTGTATTCACATTCTTCATGGGTTTGTGAGCTCCATGTAAAAGAGAAAAGAAAAGAAGAACTAAGTGTATCAACAAAGCTTTCATTTGATTTAGATTTAATGGAGAAGATAACAATGTCTAAAAGGAAACAAGAAGTTGAAGAGTACACACATTATCACAATGAGGAGGAAAAACAAAGTACACAATGAAAATGTAAAAGTTGTGTACATTGTACCAAATGTGCCACATGACCATAAATTATTAGATGAGATTTGTGTACTTTCATATAGAAGGGAAAAGATGCATGTAATGAGAACATTGAGAAGGTTGATTAAAATTATGTGGTAGGTAGAGGCCAAAGCAAAGATTGGAGGATTTTGAGGACAAGGATGAGGAAATGGTGATTATGGAAGGTCGATACAAAGTTGTTATACTAGTGAGATGGCGACAAGTTATTCGAGTGATCGTAAAGAGGACAATGTGGATATTAACTTAAGAACTTAATGCAAGGAGAACATGGAGAAAATATGATGCACACATGAATTATCAATGTGTTAGAGATTCAACAAGTGCCAAAAGAAGATAGGTGATTGAGAACATCTTTACAATTAAATGCTAATTGGGTGGCAACTATTGTAAAGTCATTATTGATTATGGTAGCATAGAAAATATGCTTGTAGTGGATATGATAGAAAAAATGAGATCATCGTAGTATGTCATTGCTTAATATTTCTTTGAAATTAGCTAGATTGATAGAAATAATGTAGAGCTCTGCTGGGATCTTTTTTTTTTTAATTCTTCAGATATCGTCTATATATCGATGATTTTTCATCATTAATGTTACAAATTTCTGTTACTAGTTCAACATTTTCTTCACAACATTTTGGCTTCGCGTCGATGTTTTCCCACATGAAAATCGATGTTAGTTCGTTGCAACACCGACATTATTCCCTCTGGGTAGATATTTTGGGTCAAATGTACCCATCCCTCTATTGACACTTTTACATCAGAGAGTTCAAGTAGTTTTGTTGCAACATCGACACTTTTTCGTTGGTCACTTCAGGACGATTTGTTGCAAGAGCGACGATCGAGCGTGGCAACATCGATGTTCGTTCGAAATAATAAGGAACAAAAAGAACCTGGAACATGCCACATGGCATGTCTTTATTAGTTGATATTGTGACGATTTTTCATCGATGTCTCAATAACAATGAAAAATTATATTTGCTTTCATTGCAATTGCAACACAATACCATCGAAAAAGAAACGTATGGGTGTCGAAAAATCAGTCACAGGTTCTAGTGGCAGGTGAAAACCTAGAAACAAAGGAACTCGAGGAGGACAATGTAATTAAGGACCTTCTGAATAAAAGTGGGTAGAAACCCCTTAGAGTTGCTTAAGATATTATCAGTATTCAAAACTTAGAAATAGATGTGGTTATATGGAAGGTGAAAGCAAATTACCTAGAAGAAAAAATCACTTCCCTACTTAAGCAATGCCATAAAATTGAAGCAGAAAAATCAAAAGAAAATGAGGTAGGGTCAGTGCAAGCTAATGAGGGTCACTTTTGGCGCATTAGATGCAATAGAAAACTGAAAAATCAGGCATCCCTCAACTTACTTGGATTTTTTGAGCTACTTACGCAAAATATCTTGCATTGAGTAAAAAAGATGAAATGTAGGAAATTGAATCACGTTTCCGAATATATAACTTTTATGTATTGAAAATTTGCATAGCTATGTCAAGTTTCATTTTTCCTAACAGACACTTTTTATTTTTCAGGCAAATGATAAGGTATATGTTTTTGTGGGTGGAGCCTTTGAGGGCCTAAATGATGGAATCAAGCTACAAAAATCGACATGCATGTAGAGAACACATAGCACTTATGCGCCATTATTTTTTGAAAATTAAATTAGTAATTTTATAATTTTTTTATAATTGTCTAAGTGATCAAACCTCGAAAATAGTACCTCTTTTGTGGCTGCAGCCTTTGAAGGTCTTAATGCAAAAATATTGAAATGGGTTTTTCATAGAACGTGGAGGTTAGTGTCCTCTTGTGCACCATACAATTTTTTTTTGAAATGATCGAGAATTGAAAAAGTTATGGAAGAAACACTAACAGTGTGTTTCACGAGTTAAGGAGGTAGGACAAAAAAGAAATTGAAAGAAAATAGGAAAAATTAATATTTCAAAATAAAAGTTACATATTTGGAATCTGCAGAAAAAATGCTATTTGTGTCTAAGATTTCGTCAAAAATGACTGTGTGTAGCATATTGTAACGAGTGGCTAAGCACAGGCTTCTCCAGAAACTGGAAGAAATACCCAATTAGCTTTGGTTTTTCATTAACATAGCACAGGTTTGGAATTACCGAAGCAAACTCCAAAGCATACACATAGGATTATTGTTGACATGCGAGCAAGTGACTCGGCTTGGTTTAGGCTCTACAAAACACGAGCGTGTTCTATTTAAATTCAAAAATATTGCCGTGCTTTTATATGTACATAACGCGCTCGCGTTATATAACTACATAACGCGCACGCGTTATATAACTACAGAATGCGTACGCGTTATATAGTTCCAAAACGCGCTCGCGTTATGTAAATCATAAAATACATGTTTAATACTTGAGAAAGAGGGGGTGTGGAAGACTTAAGGGAATTTTTGTTAATATTTGAGAAGGGGTGGGGAAGGGTCAAGGGAATCTATGGTTAATATTTAATAGGGGTGGGAAAGGGTCAAGGGCTTAGAAGGATGTTGGAAGCTTGAGTGGGGAGAGATGAAGGGAATGAGAACATGATGGGCTACAGGGGGTGAAGGGAAGTGAAGCTTGAGAGCACTATTCGGAGTAGAATAGGTTCTGAAGAGGTATAGGGTTAGAAGTTGAAAGTGAGACTTGAGTGACAAGGGGGAATGGATGGAGCCAAGGGGGATGTGAGAGAGAAATAAAGAATACAGGGGGGGGAGACATAGAGCGAGGGAGGGAGAGGGACAATGGGGAGGAATGGATTTAGAGGGAGTGAGAGATAGATGGGGATAGAACGAAATAAAGAGATAGGAAGGGAGGGACAGAAAGTGTTGGTGGGAGACATGCAGGGAGTGGTGGCGATGGAGAGAGAGAGAGAGAGAGAGAGAGAGAGAGAGAGAGAGAGAGAGAGAGAGAGAGAGAGAGAGAATATGAGAGGAGGGGGAAGGGACATAAAGTGTGTGAGAGAGAGGGAGTGATGGAGAGATTGGGATAGGTTGAGGGAAAGATAACATGAGGGAGGGAGAGAAGGTAGGGTGAGGGATGGAGGGAGAAAGGTGGAGATAGATATGGATGGAGGGGGGATGGGTTTGAGAATGGAAAGGGACATAATGTGTGTGTGTGTGTGTGTGTGTGTTTGAGAGAGAGAGAGAGAGATTGATGGTTGGGGAGAGAGAGACTAGAGGGAGTTGTGAGCGACAAAGAAAGTGGGAGGTTGTGTGTGTGTGTGTGTGTGATAGGGAAGGAGGAATCAGTGGGGTGGCAGGGACGAAGATGGTGTAAGGGAGAGAAAGCGACATAGAGGGAGGGAGGTAAAGGGAGTGGGGGACATAACCAGGGACAGATCTAGAGAAAGAGATAGGGAGGGAGGGATACAAGGTGAGATAGAGAGGGCAGGGGGAGGGATAAAGGCACATAGGGTTTGTGATTAAGGGCGAACGAAGGGAGAGAGTTCTATAGGGACTTGGATATTTGTGAATATATACATAAGGTGGATACCCTCCTCGTCATCATCTTCATCACCATCACCATCTTCATCATCATCACCATCATCATCATCATCAACATATTCATCATCATTGTCATCTCTAGGTTCCTTATCAACATCTCCATCATCATCATCTTCTTCTTCATCCTTATCATCTTCATCATCATATTCATCACCATCACCATCATCATGAACATCTTCATCACCATAAACATCTTCATCATCATTGTCATCTCCCCCTTCCTCATCAACATCTCCAGCATCATCATCTTCATCATCATCATCATCATCATCATCATCATATTCATCACCGGCACCATCATCATCAACATCTTCATCATCATCACCATCATCATCATCATCAACAACATCTTCATCATCATTTTCATCTCTAGGTTCTCCATCAACATCTCCATCATCATCATATTCTTCATCATCATCATCTTCATGACCATCATCGTCATCATCAACATCTTCATCATCATCACCACCATCATCATCACCATCATCATCATCATCATATTCCTCATCAAATCAACATCTCCATCATCATCATCATCATCTTTTGAACATCATCATGATCATCATCTAAACATCACCATCACCATCATCATCACCATCTTCATCATCATCACCATCGCCATCATCATCAAAATCTTCATCATCATCACCATCACCATCACCATCACCATCACCATCACCATCACCATCACCATCTTCATCATCATTGTCATCTCTAGGTTCCCCATCAACATCAACATCTCCATCATCATCATCTTTTTCATCATCATCATCTTCATCACCATCATCATCATCATCAACATCTTCATCATCATCACCATCATCATCATCACCTTCCTTGAATCATATCAACATCTCCATAATGTCACCATCATCTTCTTCTTCATCATCATCGTCATCTGAACATCACCATCACCATCATCATCAACATCTTCATCATCATTACCATCACCACCATCATCAACATCTTCATCGTCATCACCATCATCATCATCATCATTTGCATTTGTAGGTTCCTCATCAACATCTCCATCATCATCATCTTCTCCATCATCATCATCATCATTTGCATTTGTAGGTTCCTCATCAACATCTCCATCATCATCATCTTCTCCATCATCATCATCTTCATCACCATCATCATCAACATCAACATCTTCATCATCATCACCATAATCATCATCTTCATCGTCATCAGATCAACATCTCCATCATCATCATCTTCTTCATCATCTTCACCATCATCATCATCTTCATCGCCATCTCCATCATCTTCAACATCTCCATCATCATCACCATCACCATCATCATCATCTTCATGACCATAAACATCTTCATCATCATTGTCATCTCCCCCTTCCTCATCAACATCTCCATCATCATCATCATCATCATCATCATCATCATCACCATCTGAACATCACCATCACCATCATCGTCAACATATTCATCATCATCACCATCAGCATCATCATCAAAATCTTCATCGTCATCACCATCACCATCTTCATCATCATTGTCATCTCTAGATTCCCCATCAACACAACATCTCCATCATCATCATCTTCTTCATCATCATCATCTTCATCACCATCATCATCATCATCAACATCTTCATTATCACCACCATCATCATCATCATCTTCCTCATCAGATCAACATCTCCATCATGTCACCATCATCTTCATCATCATCATCATCATCAACATCATCATCTGAACATCACCATCACCATCACCATCAACATCTTCATCATCATTACCAGCACCATCATCATCAACATCTTCATCGTCATCACCATCATCATTGGCATCTGTAGGTTCCTCATCAACATCTCCATCATCATCATCTTCATCACCATCATCATCATCATCATTGGCATCTGTAGGTTCCTCATCAACATATCCATCATTGTCATCTTCTCCATCATCATCACCATCATGATCTTCTGAACATCATCATGATCATCATCTAAACATCACCATCACCATCATCGTCACATCTTCATCATCATCACCATCAGCATCATCATCAAAATCTTCATTGTCATCACCATCACCATCACCATCACCATCACCATCACCATATTCATCATCATTGTCATCTCTAGGTTCCCCATCAACACAACATCTCCATCATCATCATCTTCTTCATCATCATCATCTTCATCATCATCATCATCATCATCAACATCTTCATCATCATCACCATCATCATCATCATCTTCCTCATCAGATCAACATCTCCATCATGTCACCATCATCTTCATCATCATCATCCGAACATCACCATCACCATCACCATCAACATCTTCATCATCATTACCAGCACCATCATCATCAACATCTTCATCGTCATCACCATCATCATTGGCATCTGTAGGTTCCTCATCAACATCTCCATCATCATCATCTTCATCACCATCATCATCATCATCATTGGCATCTATAGGTTCCTCATCAACATATCCATCATCGTCATCTTCTCCATCATCATCACCATCATCACCATCATGATCTTCTGAACATCATCATGATCATCATCTAAACATCACCATCACCATCATCGTCAACATCTTCATCATCATCACCATCAACATCATCATCAAAGTCTTCATCGTCATCACCATCACCATCACCATCACCATATTCATCATCATTGTCATCTCTAGGTTCCCCATCAACACAACATCTCCATCATCATCATCTTCTTCATCATCATCATCATCTTCATCACCATCATCATCATCATCAAAATCTTCATCATCATCACCATCATCATCATCATCTTCCTCATCAGATCAACATCTCCATCATGTCACCATCATCTTCATCATCATCCGAACATCACCATCACCATCATCATCAACATCTTCATCATCATCACCATCATCTTCATCATCTTTATCATCTTCATCATCTTCATCTGCATCATGATCATCTTCATTGTCATCACCCTCCTCCTCATCATCATCTTTATCATCTTCATCTGCATCATGATCATATTCATTGTCATCACCCTCCTCCTCATCATCATCTTGTGCGCTTATGCACTTAGGGATTAATGTTTAGAAGAGGGTCTAAAGGCCTTTATGGGGGAGGGGCTCTAGGAACAAGGTAAGACAGAGAGGGTAGGGGGGAGGGATAAAGGCGTAGAGGGTTAGTGATTAAGGGAGAAGAAGGGAGAGAGTGCTATAGGGAGGGATAATGACGAAGATAAAGAGAAGGTGGAGAGATGGAGAGTGGGGTGGTAGGGACATGGCTGGAGTAAGGGAGAGAAAGAAACATGAAAGAAACATGTAGGGAGGGATGTAGGGAGAATGAGGGATAGATATTTAGAAAGAGATAGGGGGTATCTAGGGATTATTGGGAGAGAGCTAGGGGGTATTAAACCATACAAAACATTTGTCCCCACACTAAAAACATTTGTTTTGTATGTAACCATATAAAATATTTGTTTTCTTTTGATTTTATTCGTTGCCCTAGCCGTGCACCTAACCTATTTATTGTGCTTAACAATATCGCGTATGCATTTTTACACTTCATATCGCGCACGCGTTTTAGCTTTATATAACGCATGCACGTTTTGTAACTCTATAAACAGTGGACTGTCCCTGTCCGAGAGCAACTTCACTCTGTCTGAGCCAAAACAACACTCCCGCGATTTTTCGAACAGCACGAGCCCGCCATTGGAAATTATCACACTCTACACCATCTCCATCATTATTTTTTTTATGCAGGTGCAACATTGAGGACATCTTTCATGGTTGCTCAGTGTGGTGTTGGGTTATATGGCCATATTTGAAGAAGATAATCAACAAGCTTGAAGAATCTCCAATTGAATAACACCAAAGATAAGGTCTTTGAAAGATTCATTTTGCCTATATTTGAGGAGCACACAAGATAATATATCAAGCTTCAAGACCATTTCATGGTGATGGTGGATATACGCAAGTGTACAAGAGAATCAAAGAGCCCAAACAATTTATGATTTAACTTCCATTTGCTTATTATTGAAGAGCTTGTAATTGAGGAGCAACAAAAACAAACTATATTGAATTGATCATTGTGGTGATGGGGAATGCACGTAACCGAGTAAGAAAATTAGCAAGGAAGAAGAGACCTCAAGAAGTCATTGAAGAAGAGAAAGAAAAGAAAAGAATATACATGATGAATCGAAGGCTTTCTTTGGAAACTAATCCAAATCCAATTGTAGAGGATACCACGGTTCATCCTATTAATCCACGACAAGAGGGACCTTCAAGTTCCACAATAGTTGTTTAACAAGCACCCCATGGAAGTAATCAAGAAGCAAAACATAGGTGCTCATTAGGGGATGTTTCAATTCCCACTTCAAGTCAAAGTGATAAGTTACCATCTCAAGATGAAGCTCATGAAGAAACACAAAATTTGCTATCCGGATGTGGTTATACAAGTGATGAAGTCAGAGAGGCGTTGGACATTTTGCCTACTGTTGAAGAAGAGAATGTTATCCAGACCATCAATGAGGATTTTGGACTTCCACAGACCATCAATGAGGATGTTGGACTTCCACCATCCAATTACCAAGAAGAGAATGAAGGACACCAAGCTACTACTGAAACGCCAGAGTGTCTTGGTGATGCGCTACATGGTAGAATTCCAACCCCCTTACCTCCATTAGCAAGCACACGTCGAAGAACTCTGAAGCGTATACAAGTTGATGAAAGTATCATCAATTCCATTGAAGGTACGCGATCTAAACGTAGTATTGCTTATCAAACTCAACAGATACTTGATAAATATTTTGTTTCTAAATGTGATGGAGATAAATGTAGATTATTTTTATCATTGTTAAAATCTAGGAGCATGAATGTTGTTAGGAAAAAGTTAGGGATAAAGATGATAAAGAATTCTGAACCAAGTTCTCATATAGTTAAAACCCTAGTAGATGCATTTGGTAAAATTGGTAAGAACACACGTTCAAAGGACCGCAATGCTGCTCGTCGTGTGTTGTCACAAGCAATTGCAAATAAGAACACCAGGGTCCTTCGTATTCTCAGGCCTACATCCGAACTAGTTAATTTGAATGTAAAAACCCTCTGTAGGTATTCTATTAGAAGAGAACATCTTGAAACAACCAATCAAACAGATTTTTGGGCCTTTGTTGGTCGGTTGCCACGTCGTGACATGAAGCTAGTTGATGCAGTAAAGGGACTAGTGCACAGCTTTTGGCATGATCACACAAGGCCTTCTTCAAACCGAAAGGATGTACTAAAACTGAGAAGGGGTTCAAAGGATCGTGAACCACATACTAAGCATCTTCTTGATATAATATAGACATAACTTTACGAGAAATTTAGGATTGAGCATAGACAATTGAACTTGGGGCAAAGATCATTTGAGAAATGTAAGCCATGGTATGTTAGAATAAATACTCTTTGTAACACTTGTTGTTGTAGATACCATGTAGAATATGAATATTACTATGAAACATTTTTGTACATTCGTCGTGTGTTGCATACTAACCATGTGCAGGATTGCTCCATGACAATACCACCGACTTCATCAAGAGAATTCATTCATAGCATCATGTGCAATAGGCCTGAGGGGCAAACATACTATGCAAAATCTTGTTTGGATGGAACATGCTCCAACTGTACTGGAATGGCATTATTGAGCCAATGTATGCATGAGAATGGAGACAGTGAATTTGGGAAAATGGTTACAGACATGAAAAGTTTCAAATACATCAACTATGAAATAGTCCCAGGGAAAGAAAGCAAAAAAATACAATTGGTGACATCTCAGGTATGCATTTATATCTATAAAATTATGTTGTAACGGTTACATTTCAATCCTTACTTACAAAAAAAACTGACATTGAGATCATTTTGTGTCACCAGGTACAAGTTAGTGACTTCATCAAGGAATTTATTGAAAAGACACATCAATATGTTCAGCATGTCCACGTGGCACGATGGCAAGATGAGAAGTTTAGAATATGCAGAGATACATTTCCCCTTGGTACTATACTTTCAGTTGTTGATTTTGCCGAGAAATACACTCTACAACCTCAAAATGAGATCCAAAGTCAGTATTATCACTCTGAGCAGGTTTCCTTGATGGTCCATATCACATATAGGCATGGCCCAAATAGCACTGAAGAGCAAAGAGAAATTCTGAAGGAATATCACTTCTACATAAGTGATGATAGGTGCCACGACTTCCACTATGTACTTCATTGCTTCATCATGCTCTATGATCACTTGAAGGGAAGGAACATACAGATGGATCGACACTGGATTTGGTTTGATGGGTGTGCTGGTCAGTTCAAAAATGCATGCATATTTCAGTGGTTGTGTTCATTGCATAAAAACTACAAAGTGCCACATATGTGGAACTATTTTGAGACTGGGCATGGTAAAGGAGAGCATGATGGAGCCGGAGCATGTATCAAAACAGCCCTACGAAGAGAGGAATTGAAAGTATCTACATAATCTACTATTCTAAATGCTCAATCTACAGTCAGGTGGTGCACGTCAGTAATGGGAGAGGAATCAACTATGCGAGTAGAATCCACAAGAAAGAGACACGTGGAGAGATTTTTTTGGGAGGTGGTAGACATAGATCATTCACATGCATGGGAATGCAAGACTGTGCCTGGGACTCATGGCTTTCATTCGGTTCGAAGCTCTGATAACCCAGTATTTGAAATTTGGACCAGAAAACTCGCTTGTTTTTGCCCGCCTTGTTGTGATGGTGACTGGGATGGGTGTGAATCATTGGATTGGGTTGATAGATGGGATCGCATATCACTTCCACTTGATCAGCGTGCAATTGTTCAGTTAACTCCGTTGGAAGAAGACCAATCATCTATTTCTAAAGATTTTGATCATGTCTCGGACCTTGTACAACCTGGTATGATGCATTTCCTTAACACATTTTTGTTTATTTACGTAGTCTTCAAATGCACATTAATGGCCTTGTATTGCATGAAAAATATTTTGATCATATACCTACAATCATATTATGTAGGGCACATATATGCAGTTGTTGCCTCAAAAGATAGTGAATGGGGTGGTGATTACTGGTTGGCACACTGCATAGATGGAAAGCAAACCCTCATTATGTCCATGACTGACGATGAAAACAACCACTTCCCAACTGGGTCTATGGTTGTTAAAGGTGAATACTTGACACGGGACATCAATGCAAGAAAGAAGGGTGGATATGTTTACATGGATTACAAACCAGGTGCAAGTGTGTATCACTTTACCAACTTAATCATTGGCACAAACCTCCAGGTACAAACAATGCCTAGCCGAAATACATCGAAGGTACACTACTTCTTATCGGATATAGAGCACGAGAGACAAATGGAGACCATCAGTATAAGAGATGATCTGGAGGGCTTGGTTGTATGATAATAGGTGGGATCTAGCATGATTAGGTATGTTACATACTTTTAATACTATACTATTTATACTATTTGTAATTGAATATTGATATATGCTCAATTTTCACATGTATGTTTCATATGAATATGTCAATTGTGTTCTTGATATGCCAAATTTATGTTTACGTTGTTTATAAATATGCCAAAAGTTCTCTTGTATGTCAAGTTCATGAATATGCCATTTTTTACATATGATTAGTAAACCCTAAAATTATATTATGTTCATCATGTTGGTTATTGGCTTCACCCAACAAAATTAATTCAATTCATGCTCACTATATTAAACAATACACTTATATTAAATTTAATTCATGTCTTGTTAAATATTTCATAATGAATTATCTATTTGAGAGCACCACCTTAGACCAAGCCATCATCATCAACATCTTCATCATCATCACCATCATCATCACCATCATCATCACCATCATCATCATCATGAAAATCTTCATCATGGACCTGCAAAACCCTAGTTTCCAAGATGGACCTGCAAGGTGATACCTGGGCCACGGAACCGGAGGTGAGGGGAACCCCTAGCACTATCCGGACGTCCTAAAGCCAACGGAGTCGACGTTTCGTCGATCAGAGCCACGATCATCATTCTATGGCTCGTTCCGTCTCGCATCCAAAAGGCCTTCAGGGACACCTACTGGATATCTGCCGGGGGCATAGAACTCCAACCGTGCAACAAAACCGGGTTCTGGGGAGTCCTATAGGTGTGTCTATGTAGGGAACACTAGCCATACCCGCCTGGTGGATGATTTTCCAAAGTTGACCCCCGTGTGCAAAAATTGCACACTCCCACACTGAGCAAAACCCTAGTTTCCAAGATGGACCTGCAAGGTGGCACCTGGGCCACCAGACCGGAGGCGATGGGTACCCCTAGCACTATCCGGGCGTCCTGAATCCAACGGAGTCGACGGTTCGTCGATCCGAGCCACGGTCGTCATTCTATGGCTCGTTCTATCTCGCATCCAAAAGGCCTTCAGGGACACCTTTTGGATACCTGCCGGGGGCATAGAACTCCAACCGTGCAACAAAACCAGGTTTCGGGGAGTCCTGCAGGTGTTTCTATGCAGGTTCGGGCTGGAAACACTAGCCATACTTGCTCGGTGGATGATTTTCCAAAGTTGACCCTTGTGTGCAAAAATTGCACACTCCCACACTGAGCAAAACCCTAGTTTCCAAGATGGACCTGCAAGGTGACACCTGGGCCACCGGACTGGAGACGAGGGGCACCCCTAGCACTATCCAGACGTCCTGAATCCATTGGAGTTGACGGTTCGTCGATCCGAGCCACGGTCTTCATTCTATGGCTTGTTTCGTCTCGCATCCAAAATGCCTTCAGGAACACCTGCTGGATACCTGCCGGGGGCATAGAACTCCAACCGTGCAACAAAATCGGGTTCCGGGGAGTCCTGCATGTGTGTCTAGGCAGGTTCGGGTTGGGAACACTAGCCATACCCGCCCGGTGGATGATTTTCCAAAGTTGACCCCCGTGTGCAAAAATTGCACACTCCCACACTAAGCAAAACCCTAATTTCCAAGATGGACCTGCAAGGTGGCACCTGGGCCACCGGACCGGAGGCGAGGGGCACCCCTACCACTATCCGGACGTCTTGAATCCAATGGAGTCGACAGTTCGTCGATCCGAGCCACGGTCGTCATTCTATGGCTCCTTCCCTCTCGCATCCAAAAGGCCTTCAGGGACACCTGCTGGTATGTAAACCAAGTTAGAGATGCCATTCAGACCCAATTGAAAGTTGACGAATTGGCTTTATGTGACGTCATCTTTGGAATAAACGTTTATGTAAACCAACAGAAGCTCGAACAATACTCCTTGCTTTTAAATGCATTCTAGACAGAGCAAGAGAACAAGTTCATCAAAGCGACTTCATTCATCTATATTCTTGTAATGTACACATAGTCCATCCTTATCTTGATAAACAAGAGTTTTATGATAGCTTGAATTTCTTGGACGTGGTTATCTCCCTGTATTTGGTTGTCTGATTAGTTGACAAGCTTGCCTGAAAATCTGTACGTTGAACTTCTTTGTTTTATTGCTAAAAATTGGAAGGGATTTTCAAGTCACCTACAAAACGCTGCTTTGTTGAAATATGTAAGTTCTTCCAACAACATAGATTTGGCTAGTATATCAAATGTTATCATCCACACCAGAATTTATCTTTCGTCAAAGGAGTCACACATATTGTGGCTGATCAAATGGTGAGAAACTGTATGAGTGGTTGAATCAGTATCCTAAAATTACAGAGCCTTCTATCTCAAAGTTTGCTGAGCGGATCCTGGATGTAGTATCAGACTCAACAGACAGTAAACTTGTTATCACTGCTGCACATTTTTTGCACTATTCATCTGCAAATAACTACGTCTGGTCCGAAGAGCTTACCAGTCTTTGCAAGAATATTCCCCTAGTAGATGAAGGTGGGAAAATCATTAGGGTACGAGGCTCTCTGAAGTTTCTCCAGCCTGCATCCACGAGTAATTGGGCCAAGTTAATGGGAAGGAATCCCTGGACTACCATGGGATTTTCAACCCTTTCTGAAGGTCACCTTACACTACCATCTTGTGCAGGAGCTTTGATGTATTCAGTTAATGATTTAGTTTCATTCTTTCGAAGACACCTTGATGTAGTAGATACTCCAGATCTATTTCCTCTGAATGCCAATCTTTCTGGTGTTTTCCATGCTTTGACAAAGGAGAATGCATTTCTTCTGCTGCAGTGGATCCAATATTTGAAAAAAAATCGAAAGATGCTGGATGTTTTTATATATAGTATATTGGAAGGCATTCTAGTCGGGCTGCAAGTCGCATGAAAATGTCGTTCAGGGACACTTGGTGAATTTCCGTCCAGGAGCCAAAAAGCAAACGGAGCAGCAATATTGGGTGCCGTTGGCTTTTGCAAGTGTGTGTGGGCAATGCCGACGTGGGAACACTGCCAACACTGGCTCGGGGGAGGGTTTTGCAGAGCTGACCCACCAATGCGAGATTGCATGCAATGAAACTGAGCAAAACCCTAGTTTACGAAATGAATGCACAATGAATCCATTGGGCCATGGGGAGATGAGGGAGAGGGCCCCCTAGAGGTAATCACACGCCAGGAGACCAACGAAGTCGACGGTTCATCGGTCCGACGTTCGGTTTTCGAGTTATGTCGAGTTGCAAGTCGCATGAAAATGGCGTTCAGGGACACTTGGTGAATTTCCGTCCGGGAGCCAAAAAGAAAACAAAGCAGGAAAATTGCATGCCGTTGGCTCCTACAAGTGTGTGTGGGCAATGCCGACGTGGGAACACTACCAACACTGGCTCGGGGGAGGGTTTTGCAGAGTTGACCCACCAATGCGAGATTGCATGCATTGAAACTGAGTAAAACCCTAGTTTACGAAATGAATGCACAATGAAGCCATTGGGCCATGGGGAGACGAGGGAGAGGGCCCCCTAGAGGTAATCGCATGCCAGGAGACCAACAGAGTCGACGGTTCGTCGGTCCGATGTCCGGTTTTCGAGTTATGTCGAGTTGCAAGTCGCATGAAAATGCCGTTCAGGGACACTTGGTGAATTTCTGCCCGGGAGCCAAAAAGAAAACGGAGCAGCAAGATTACGTGCTGTTGGCTCCTGCGGGTGTGTGTGGGAAATGCCGACGTGGGAACACTGCCAACACTGGCTCGGGGGAGGGTTTTACAGAGTTGACCCACCAATGCGAGATTGCATGCAATGAAACTGAGCAAAACCCTAGTTTACGAAATGAATGCACAATGAAGCCACTGGGTCATGGGGAGACGAGGGAGAGGGCCCCCTAGAGGTAATTGCACGCCAGGAGACCAACGGAGTCAACGGTTCATCGATCCGACCTCCAGTTTCTGAGTTATGTCGAGTTGCAAGTCGCATGAAAATGTCGTTCAGGGACACTTGGTGAATTTCTGTCCGGGAGCCAAAAAGCAAACGGAGCAGCAAGATTGCGTGCCATTGGCTCCTGCAAGTGTGTGTGGGCAATGCCGATGTGGGAACACTACCAACACTGGCTCGGGGGAGGGTTTGTAGAGTTGACCCACCAATGCGAGATTGCATGCAATGAAACTGAGCAAAACCCTAGTTTACGAAATGAATGCACAATGAAGCCACTGGGCCATGGGGAGATGAGGTAGAGGCCCCCCTAGAGGTAATCGCACGCCAGGAGACCAACGGAGTCGACGGTTCGTCGATCCGACGTTTGGTTTCCGAGTTATGTCGAGTTGCAAGTCGCATGAAAATGCCGTTCAGGGGCACTTGGTGAATTTCCGTCCGGGAGCCAAAAAGCAAACGGAGCAGGAAGATTGCGTGCCATTGGCTCCTGCAAGTGTGTGTGGGCAATGCCAACGTGGGAACACTGCCAACACTGGCTCGGGGGAGGGTTTTGCAGAGTTGATCCACCAATGCGTGATTGCATGCAATGAAACTGAGCAAAACCCTAGTTTACGAAATGAATGCACAATGAAGCCATTGGGCCATGGGGAGACGAGGGAGAGGGCCCCCTAGAGGTAATCGCACACCAGGAGACCAATGGAGTCGACGGTTCGTTAGTCCGAAGTCCGGTTTCTGAGTTATGTCGAGTTGCAAGTCGCATGAAAATGCCGTTCAGGGACACTTGGTGAATTTCCGCCCGGGAGCCAAAAAGCAAATGAAGCAACAAGATTGCGTGCCATTGGCTCCTGCAGGTGTGTGTGGGAAATGCCGATGTGGGAACACTGCCAACACTGGATCGGGGGAGGTTTTTGCTGAGTTGACCCACTAATGCGAGATTGCATGCAATGAAATTGAGCAAAACCCTAGTTTACGAAATGAATGTACAATGAATCCACTGGGCCATGGGGAGACGAGGGAGAGGGCCCCCTAGAGGTAATCACACGCCAGGAGACCAACGGAGTCGACGGTTCGTCGGTCCGACGTCCGGTTTTCGAGTTATGTCGAGTTGCAAGTCGCATGAAAATGCCGTTCAGGGACACTTGGTGAATTTTTGCCCAGGAGCTAAAAAGCAAACGGAGCAGCAAGATTGCGTGCCGTTGGCTCCTGCAGGTGTGTGTGGGCAATGCCGACGTGGGAACACTGCCACAAAACCCTAGTTTACAAAATGAATGCACGATGAAGCCACTGGGCCATGGGGAGACGAGGGAGAGGGCCCCCTAGAGGTAATCGCATGCCAAGAGAGCAACGGAGTTGACGGTTCGTCAGTCCAACGTCCGGTTTCTAGGCTATGTCGAGCTACAAGTCGCATGAAAATGTTGTTTAGGGACAAGAGACACAACATTTTATCCCGGGAAACCCTCATGGGGAAGAAAACCTAGTAACCTTTCTTAGAATAATTATATGTTTAGAAATCAATTACAATGAAACCATGAACAAACCCTAACCCTGAAGGGTTTTACCACATGAAAAAACCTTAATGACACATGACAACAAGAGTACTTATCTACATGAAGATGACCTCCCAGCCATAAGGATATCCAAGCATATCCTTCCCAACCAACATTAGAAGGCACTTTATTTCTCGAATCACGAGGTAACGTTTGTTCCTTTCACCAATGTTGCTTTGAGCACTTGTATGTAGTTGCTCATATGTAGTGTTGAATCTAATTGTACAATCAAATATTGGGCGTTGATGAAATGTGTAGCATGTATTGCACTTAGTTTTATTAAATTACACTTGAACATTGACTTAACTTGTAATTTAATCATCCAAACTCACAAATTTGAATTACACCTATCCAATTAGTGTGCATGAGTGAGTTCGTTGAAACCTTGAAAAACATTGTATTGCACTTAGTTTGATTAAATTACATAAGCAAGAACTTTGACATAACTTGTAATGATCATCCAAAATCACAAATTTTAATTAGATACCAATTAGTGCACGCATGTAGTGAGTTCGTTGAAACCTTTAAATATAATAGTTTGTTCTTTTGACACAACGCATTCATGAGTAATAGATAATCCACACAAATCAACACATTAGATTGACACAAGAACACATGGAAACCGAAGAACAAATACAAAGTGAAATGTATCATTCATTTATAAGTGAAATGTCAATGTGCATGTCTCCAAAAGTACATGTATCCAAAAGTACATATATATCCAAAAGTATCCAAAAGTGCATGTCTCCAAAAGTACATGTATCCAAAAGTACATATATATCCAAAAGTACATGTATCCAATGAAGTCAATGTACATGTCTCCAAAAGTGAATGTATCAAAAAGTACATATATATCCAAAAGTATCCAAAAGCACATGTGTCCAAAACTATCCAAAACTATCAAAGCCACATGTACATGTATCCAAATGTACATATATCCCATAAGACACATCAAAACTCAAGCTTCCTCTTGTTCTTTCCCGACGTTGATCCTCTAGTGTAACATCCTTAAAATTCACTCCTATTGTTATTATTTTGTAAATGTAAATATGAGTTTTGTAAATGGCCATGGTGAGGAGCTCAAGGCCAAGGCCCCACCAATGGACCTCGAGCGATTTATATGTTTATAAGTCTTATTTTAAGCCTAGAAGGTTAAAGGACGGTAAAGCAACTAAGCGATAAGTAACCAAACGCACCCTTAAGAAAAGTTAATGACTAGGAAGTCATGAGTGGATGACCATAGTACTATGTATCCTATTAAGATATGATGGTATTAAGGCATAGGTTCTCCCTAGCAGGATTACATTATACCATAAGCATCTAACTTAGTTACTAAAGCCTACTTCCCAACCATGATAAACATAATAAGGGTAATCCATTTTGTAAATTTTATAATTATCTTAAACTCAACATAGAATGCGAGAGTATCATCTATGAAGATCTGAATTAGGGGTTAACTAAGAGAGTTATCTTTTAGATAATATTTTATAAATAACCTTAGGTGGAAAAGAAATGGCTCATTCCAAAGGATTCCATGTCATGCATGTATATATGAAATAAGTATATATTATTAAAAGACACACGATGTCAACATCTAAATAACCATGTTTTTATATATAACATGATATACATATTTATAGGAGTATGTCTTGGAATGAAGCTTATATATTTATATATAATATTTGATCTTTTAAAGGTATTAATAGTATGGAAGGCTCTACAGGTGACTAGGGAAGTGTGCATACCAACTTATGTTGGTCAAAGAAATATATTTAATAAAAGGATAGCGGGAGTAGTATGGACGATGGGAATACTTGAAGGATAACTTACCTATACAAGAAGTTAAGATTGGTCTCGATGAAGTTTGGGCTTGGGTTAGGTGGAATAGAACACCTAACATTTTCCTTAAAGCCTACCTTTCACCGCGGATTATGACTTTTGGCTGCCAATTGTCACAAGTTTGAGTTAAACTGACTCGTGTTGACGATTTGGGAAATTTGGGGGGAGTTAATTTTAATAGGTCTCTTCCATTATGAGATAGTGGAGAATAAGGTGGAACGAGCTGTCTTTTTAATAGAGCACTACCACTGGTTAATATTATTTTTTTGCCATCTGTCCAGACTTGTCTTCCATCACTTGTATCGGTTGATTATCCTACATACTAACCGGGTGCATGAGTAAGAGAGGGAGATCGCATTATAGAGATACATATACCTACGGTAAGGGGAGTGGGGCTGGCCTATCGATGGTTTGACGGATGTAGAGAAAAGCTAACCGTCTCCCTGACTGATCTCTGCCAAGGGGGAGACTCAAGTAGAGAGGATCGCAGCACTATGGCGAGGAAGAAACGAACTCGACCATAAGAACACACAACAACCGTTAACTCGGTAATAGCTGGATACATCGATTCCTTCCCAGGTATTGTTCTGTCATGATTGATGCATTTATTTTGAGCTGAATCCCTGCAGTAGAGCTGATTCTGCTATTCGAACTTGACGTTGGATGAATACTCTGTGGTGTAAATTTTTATTTAAGTTTACATTTATCTCTACTGAGGAAGCTTTATATATATATAATATATATTAAGAGTTGCAGCTAGCAACTAATTACGGATTGCAAGCGTTGTTGATATTGTTGACCTCTGCACATAAAAAAAAATCAGACTCAGTTGGCCCACGATTCCAGCCTATAGAGCTCACGCTGATATAACTGTAGAGTCCTGATTATAATTTGTTTGACAGAGTTAGCTTTAAACCTTTGCATTTCATTAGGCGATCTGGGCAAAATCAGAAACATGGTTAACTCCCATATCTCTACACATAAGAGTTTGTTTCGGATCTGCTTCACCATGTTATCGCTATCATGCAAGTCCCCTTGTTTATTTCTGCACCTTTTCAATTTTATCATACACCGGATCAACCTATACGATCTCTGCTCATTTGGTGAAATGGATTCTACTTTTATATTTAGTTTTAGCTAAAGATGACTGTAGCATTGTAGCGAATAAGGTCATTTGGCTGAAGGAATCATAGCAAGCAACCTCCCATTGCAACTTCTGTGTGAATCTAATGCCTGGATCAGTTCGATTTAGGGCTTTACTGTGTACGTTATCCGTAGAACCACTAATCTCTATTCGTTGGCCATAGATTCATCGAACCTTGCCTCAGTACACTCTATTTATTTTAGCGTCGGCATGTTTGGGAATTATAGATGTTGCCATCGAGGGTATGTGCGTTGTGTTGTGCAAGTGATATTTTTCCTGTATTTACTAATTTTGTTAGCATGGTCGAATCCCTTGTCTCCATGCGGCCATAACGTTGGATCTTTATTGGATACTGTAGGTATTGCCGTGAATGATAAATTTCTTTCTCTGTGTTACCTACTGAGTAAACGGTCGAACAAATCGATTGCATGTTAATAAGTTTTCTGTTGGAAGTATTGAAATCACTGCGTATATGTATTTAGCACTGTTGCTTACAAAATAGAGAAGTAACACTTCGATTTTATTTTCTTGCTAAACAACGAATTAGGGTAACCTTTGATTCGGTAGTTTGTCTTTGGATTTTAATCTCTGGCTTATATATATAAATATTCCCTGATGGATTCTCTTAACTGAAGGCTGTTTGATTTTCTGGTTGAGTGGTACAACGGCACCGTGGTTTTGAATATATATATATATATATATATATATTTCTTAAAATATGCTTTTTCCTCCGAAGAGCATTAGTTTACAAACCGAGTGATACCAATAAACTCATAAAGTTTAGGATCCCTTTTTATGGTAATACTCATTGTAGGTAATTCCTAATTTATTTGTATGTTGTTTTTAGTGCAAATATCTTTAATATTGATTTACAATACTAAACACGCAGTAACCTCTCGATGAGATCTGCCAGCTAGGTGACGTTTCTTTAATGAAGTTAGGGCACTCTGACTTCACCTTTTAGTAGATATGTATGTACTCCCCGCATACTTTGTTAACTCAGCCTCGGTAGAATTTTGGAGACAACTCTTACAAGTTCTTGTCCCCTTTGTTTGGTTCCATCATAGTGGTTTGGCCTTTAAACCTTTATTTTTGGTGGGTTCACTTTATCATGAAACCTTTAAATTTGAATAACATGTAAAGGTGTAGTAGTTAATCAAGCATTGACTTATCATAAAGAAAAAGTGAGATTTTCTCTTGGGAAAATTATTAAAGAGAATAACAATATATTTATTGTTTGAGAGGATGCATTATAGAGTTAGTCATCTAGTACATAATCTTTTGTGCTTCATAAAAATATTATCCATCACTTGTTTAGGTGAGTGAGACCTAATTATTCATGTTAAAAGAAAATCCTTGTAACAAGGCTTTATAAATCTTGTATGACGAAAATATCTCTAAGAGGGAGAGAGATCCCTTGGAGAAAGTGAGTTGTGACTCTTGCAACATGAGTGTTGTTAATAAATTACTTAAAATTGTATGATGTTACATATAAACTTTTAAGGGAGTTTTTATTGTGGAAAAACTCTCAAGGAAATTGTAATTTTATATTGCAGCCTTGTGATGAAAGGCTTCGAGATTTAGAAGGAGATTTATCGCAACAATGTTGCTGGATTGTAATCCCTGATTTCCTTTAAAGAATAATAAAAGATGCACACACACCTTTGTGGATTAGCCCGTGTACGGGTGAACCACGTTATATTTTGTCTCCTATGTTTCCTATGGTGTTTCTCAATGTGTCTTATGTATGAGTACTTGTTTCTGTCCTTAAAAATGTTTATGATTACTTGGATGTATACGACTTCTATACAAGATTGGTTGTTGATATAATGCTTCGCTTATGATTATGATTGTGTTGTTACCAATTAGATTGTTTTATTGAAAGAAGTATATGTTTCTTAAAGGATGTATATTAAGACATAATGAAGTTTGTGTTTCCCGCAAGATTTAAGAAATGGTTGACATCTTAAGTTAAGCATTGATTTAGTTAAAAGAAAAACATCTATCTATTCATGCAAAAATGACGGGAGATAGTACTTAATATACATGAGTTTCATTGAGGGATCTTTTCCTTGATTATTATAATGACATTTATAAACAGTAATAAACATTGTGAGGTTTTAATTATTGTAAGCAATAATTTAAGAAAGTAAACCCACACTTTACATTCCCGCATATATTTTAGTGGCATTTTAGGCACTTAGAAAAGTTTTAAATTTTCTGGAAATTTTGGGTTCATGACAAGGCACATCTCTAGGATCAGTGTGCATCTCTGGATCCTGCAAATTAAATATCAATTGTTAAATTCAACTAACTATGTACACTAATACATTAGCTCAACAATTAATTCAACAATTATCAACTGGTGCATGGAAAGTGCATGAAACACTTGGTCACTGAAGGACATCTCACCTCAACTGACAAAGGAGATTGCGTTGCTTGTGTAGTAGATGGAGCCGTTGGTTGAACATCCATGATGGTTGAACCAGGGGGGCCAGGAACTGCTCCTGTTGGTGGTGGCTACAATGAAAAAATGTTGAAATAGCTAGAAATGCATGAATAAACAATAGACAACAATAATAAACTATGTAAAGATAATGTTGAAATAGTTACATACCTATGTGTGATCAGTTGCCATTGCAGATGCGGCAATGACTGCTGCATCAACCATCGATGCGAGGTTTTGAGTAGACAACTCGGGTTCCTGATGCAGTAAACATGCAATTCAAACATTAACAAAAATGATTTATGCACTGGATTTCAAGTTAAACAACAAATATCATTGAAGGATATACATTACCATGGTATGAGTAAGCCCATGGTCGTGGGCAGCTGGAGTCTTTCTAGGAGTAGAACGCCTCACATACACATGACCCTTGTTCACGAATGGCCTAGCGGGAGATACAAATCCATGCAATGGTCCAGATGTCTCGGATGGTGCCTACAGTCAGCAAGTGTTCATGTAGTTAGACATGCATGATTCAACAAACAAACATGTATTTAAAAAATGTCATTTTTAATTGTTTACCTGGAGCCCAGATGTTTCATCGGACGGTACGACCATGGGTGCTACCTCCACATTACCTTGCCCGAGTGAAGGATCTGCCATTTGTAAGTTTATTATTGTAAATATTAGACCGTAGATAGCATTAGTGAACTAAAATGTAAAGTATGTGAAAATTAACAAATTAACAAGTATTAAAAAACTGAAATTTTAAAATGTTTACCTCGGTGTGAGATATGGCAATAGGTGCTATATGAGATGGGCCTGCCAAATGGGTAGCATCATGCCCCCTTGTAGAGTTTGGAACATCTGACTCTGGGGCGTCACTGCCGGCATAAAGCATCAACTGCAAGTTCACAAAATTAATATATTAGCTCAAACTATATAGATGTGTACAAAGACGAAAATAAATGAAGAATTTATTACAATTAACCATCTACATACCTCTCTCAAAAACCCATTGAAGGCAACATCTGAGGCAAGACCATAGCAGGGACGACCACATGATGTGCACTCGTGAGGATCAGTACTAGGATGGGGACGTGTCGATGGTCCTGCACTAGTGGATGGTCCTGCATGGTGACGAGCTGGTGTATGTACCACACCAGGGACAGATGTCCCTTCCTCACCCATATGCTGAACCATAGTGCCATGGAAAACAACCGTCCGTGCCAAACTCAAAAATGCATCACGTGTCTGTGGAATAATACGATGTGCAGGTGGGACATCTGGCCCAGGAAACTTCCTGCGAGGTGCAGGGATAGGGCGATCCTGGTCTCGAAGCCTCGCATTGGGTCGGTTTTGGGGCATCCCCCCAGCGATCCCCTGAAACTGCAAGATGTCAAAATAGTTTACGTGTTTATGTAACACGAACTCTGCGTACATCTTTCGAAGGAAATACAAGGGAATTTCCCTGTTGTTATGTGGTGGCATATCAAAAACCATGTACCATCTGTCCATCCAGTTATCAACAAATGGTTGAAACGTGCACCACTCAATGGAGATATGAGGCCTGTTTGCATTTGGAATTTCCCCCATCCGAGGGTCCCTAAACAATGCAAATATGAGCTCTTTGGATATTTTCAACTTTTTTATTGCATTGTAGTCTAGTCCATCAGCATATTGTTGTCTTTTTCTTTCTCTATATGATGTAATATCATATAGTACATTGCTAGACTGTGAAATGGTGTCAACAATTGCATCCAAGGTTGATGCAAGCGAGCAACGAATCTTGTCACCACCACTAAAAGTTGCACTAATGCCCCTCAAGTGGGCAAGCTCAATTAGTATCTCGGCATTTGTGTCCATAGCTGCAACTGCAATAAAAACATCAATACGAAAATCATTAGAAACATATACATGGTATATAATGACATCTCTTCAAAATTGAAAATGTATTAAATCAAACTCAAGTAAGCAATTTAATGGCATTCACTTACATACATTTAAAACTTAAAATTAAACATTTAGCAATTAAAAAGTAAGTTTCGTTCAACTTCTTTCTAGAAGTTAAGGCACTTCTTAACCCTCATTGGTGACTTTTCCATGCAAACTTGGGTTTAAACTTCTTAGAATTTAGGAGTGTTATTTTGACATGTTTTGGCCTTTACGTCCCTTGCAGAAAACAATATTTCCATCAACTTCATAAGCTAACATTAAATTTATTGATTTCAACATATTACGCCTTGTGGTTGGAGGGGAGGACAAAGTGGCATGGAATGAAATGGATATGTATGAGTTTTTCTTGCCAATATGATTACATATGTACTTGAGATGACTATCAATGATTAAGATGTTGAATAATCAACTAGAGTTTGTGACTAGAATGGCAATAACAACAATGTCAACTTCTCAAAACAGAGACAATTTCTCTCTACAAAATCGATCTCTACATTGTATGGCAAGTTCAGAAAATTAAATAAAAAACATAGTGATTTTCTATATGAAGTCTTTGAGTTGAATCAACGGTCCCTGAGCGTTGAGTAGATTGATCGAGGGTGTGGATAGGGTAGGCCCGAGAGACACTTTGTTAATGTGTTTTGGCATTTAGTCAAGGGTGCTTAACTAAGAGGCAATGTATAGCTACATACACTTCTGATGAAATTTTGATTATGTTCATGAACAAATGATTGTGATGAAATTTTGAGAAACCAAGTTACTATTTTTTTTTGCATTTTTTCTATTCACGCTTGTGCATGCATTTCATCTTGTTATGGCCATTACTAAGGAAAATGATTTAATTAGTATCATGGGAAATGGCCTTTGAGGGTTGGAAATTTGGGTTTCATGTGGATGGATACATTGTAGAAAGGGAGGAGTTCTATTTTTTTCAATTTTTGGTTGGATTAAGAATTTTTGAGTTTTTGAAAAGGGATTCATTTTAATTATTCACTCATCTTGGTTGAGGGAAATGTGAATTTAATTAGAGATTGGGTTATTCCCAATTTTATAAATATTACAAAACTAGGTTGTTTTAAACAATAACAAAATAGTAATTTAGGTTAAGAAATGACAAAAAAATGGTATGGGTGAATGAATTACTTGATTAGATGACAATCCACCAGTGAATTTGCCTCCCCTCCAACTAAATCGAGCTCCACCGATACTCCAGGGCACACAAACCATCCTCGCCCAACCTCTAATTCGCGTTTCTGATGTGTGAAGAGCGCCGCGGGTGGTTAGGACTGTGTTTTTAAATTGATTTTAGATTTCAATAACGCGTACGCGTTTTGTAACTACATAACGCGTACGCGTTTTGTAACTACATAACGCGTACGTGTTTTGTAGTTCTATAACGTGTACACGTTATGGTTACCTATCCTACATGTCTAGTGACATGTCAGGCTCGGGTTTTACCATGCCAAGTTCTAAGTATCAGAAACGCGTTATGTTTTTATGTATCAGAAACGAGTTTTGAAAAAGTAGGATTGCATCTAAAGTGACCCTCATCTTCTTGCACACACCCGATAGTAATGACTATTCAGAGATTGAATACCAATATTTAACAACTAAAGCATGATAAACTAAACCACCTAGATCACATTACGAATTCTTACCACCTACCCTCACCATTGTATCCTGTCTATCTAAGGGAAAAATTGAATTCCTTTCGGATCAGAACTATTGCAGCAGGAAATACTTACTAGATTTTGGTCCTAGAGTAGTTCGTGACAAGCATTTTCAAAATGTAATGTAGAATACCAAGACTTATTATGTGAATTTTATCTACACAATTTGGTAATGGTTGGGTTTGACTATTGGGATATGAACCCCTATGTAGGGGATGTGTAGTTGTGTGCATTTGTATCATTTATGAGGAATCAATTGAGATGGAGTGATGCACTTTCCTTCTTGAAATTTACAGAGTGGGATGATGACGTATGGTTCAGTGGGTATCCACCACCAGCCGAATTGTTTGCAGAATGAGACGAGATAATCAAGGATCGGGCAGTCATAACTTCCTTCAAATAAGCATAAAAATCATCCATTGTTGCTTACAAGTATTGGGTAACCATCCACAGATTAGAGGTCCTCTTGAGAATGAGGAGGAGGATTGAGTCCCTAAACCACGAAATTAGAAATAAGGATCCATTTACTTATGACAGGTTTGACATTGCACTAGAACAATTTCAAACATATATGGATTGACTCAAAGTGCGTGGTTCTGACTGGATTAGGATGAAGTTCCACTTTTTGTGGAGCCTTGCAATAGCGGAGGAAGATAAGGATGATTTTTAGAATATTGTCACTCAATAGATGGGATATCATACAAAAAATAAAGAGATCTAACCCTCTTATAATTGGAGTACTATCTGTTCAAAGTATGTGCCTCCTACCTCTCCAAGCCTAGAATAATATAAAATGATTGCATGAGGACATGCAATACCTTTGGTTAGGGGAACTTAATGATGGGCCTCAATACTGGCATCATTAAGCAACCCTTTTTGATACCATTAGCATGTTATTTCCTACCTCCTTAGGCATTTATAAAACCCCCTGGTACTTAAATGGAAATTTTTGGCATACAGTAAAATTGGTTCACATTTCATTGCATTTTGATGATTATATGGTGGATAATTAAGGATATATGTACTCATAAGAGTTTATAGGAACATTGTATATTTTGTATTGCAGGGTTACATAAGTATTCGCTCTACAGAAAGTGCAGAGGATCCTACTGGAGCTCCATGGAATGTGCAGAAGCTATATAGTAGGTGTAGAGGTTGCTATAGGACATCTGCAGAGACTCTACAAGAATAATTATGCAGAATGATATGAGTCTCATGCTTAGGATTCAACATGGCATGACAAGGCACCAACTGGATAAAGAGTCTGAATTTCCAAGAAGAAGATTTGTTACGATGAGATGTCTACAAACTGTTCAGATTTGGTTTATAGTTGTGAAGGTTAAAACATTATTCCTATTTAATATTAAATACATTGGAAGGTCAACTTGACCAACCATAATGAGCTTGAATGGTCAATTCATGTTTTAACCTATGATTAATAATTATGAGGATAGCTTGAGAACCTATGGTTCTCAGACTTGTCCAAAACTATTTGATAATTTTCAAGGAAAATTTTAGGGGTGAAATTTATCCCATGGGCTATTTTTCAACCTTTTTTTCCAAAACAAATTCGCCAATTTGCCTTTTTTTCAAATATGATTCCACCAAATTCCATGGGATAGTTTTTTTTACTCTAAAAATCACCAAAATTGTCTAAAAACTATATAAAGTCCTTACAAATTTGAATATTTTTTTTTTAAATTGCCAAACATTTTTTGGTTGGAAATTTAAGAATTAGTAGGATTCGCCAAGGTTTCGATACTTTGAAAAATTATGGATCCTTAAAATTTTCCCTGATAATTTTAGATTTACCTTCCCCACACAAGGAAGTTAACCAACAATTAGAGAGAAGATATACTAAAAATATCTAATAGACTCTTTGCTTAATTGAATCTATGGTGTTGGTTATTGTTTTTGTCATGTGCATTCGAGTTCATTTATTTACTGTTTTAGGCTACGTATAACACCCTATCCAAGAAGGCAGGCCCATTGCTGTAGACAGGTGTTGTTATTGTATTTTAATTTGTATTATTAGAGTCTGAACAATTTTATTTACTTTCATTTTTGATTAATTTTAGTCATGCTTAATTTCCACTACCTATACTTTTCAATTATGTTGGTAGAATAAAGTTTATTCCTGCTAATGCACATAGTTATCATTTCTTTTTAATGATTGTCATCTCAATTAGTAAACTGCATCTTTCTCACCTTGAACCTACTTTATGATATTTCATTCTAAGAAGGAATTTTTGAATAGTGCATTTGATAAGATTTTCACAAGAGATATCTAAATTAACCATTTGCACTTATTACATTGAGTAAAAGCAATGATTTGTAACTTGGCAATGATTAGTTGTTACTTTCTACAGGTTGCCTTTCAACTAGGATATTGTAACATCCCCATATGCGAATATAGGAGTTCAATATAATATGATATAAGTAATATAATAATAAAATAAGATAAAAACAATAGTAACGAAAAGTGAAATTCATTAAAAAAAGAAAGAAAAAAAGTTAAACAAGAAATTAAGAAAAGGGGGAGAAGGGGGCAATAAAAGGAGGGGGAGATGAAGAGATAGGGTTTTTTTTGCATTTGCTTGGGAGCTGAGAGAGGGAGAGAGAAGGAGGAGAAGGAGGTTTTCAACAAGAGACAAGAAAGGAATCAAGCACTGGCATAGGGTTAATTGTTGGGGGCTCGGGGAACTCAGCCATTGGCTGGGGATTAGTTGGGTGAAGAGTCACCCTCCCCACCTTCTGTTGTAGACCGAAAAGCTATCAGGAATCTAGGTAAGTAGGGTATATAATTAATATTTGTTTGAAGGTTTTCTTTCAGATTTGTTTGATTTTCTATTCTCTTTTTTTAGGTGCTACATTTTGGTATTAGAGTTGATTCTAATCCTTGGCCTGTGCCACAAATCTTGTTTGCCATAACTCTTGTGCACTCCTCCAGGCCTGCACCGTTCTACCCTTTGCTTGCTTAGCCCTGGAAATCATATTTCTAGCGTGCATCATTCTTCTCCAGTGCATTCCTAGCTGAGAGTTTTTCTCTATGCATGCATTGTATTCCTAGCTGAGATTTGTTCTCTATGCATGCATTGTATGTTGCCTCATCATAGTGTTTATCGACATTCTCACTTAATGAAAAGAACCCAGCCGAGTTGCAACAGTCATGGATGAACTCTGGCGGATGCTCCCACTGTCCCTCCAACTAACCCTGACTGTTTTGCATGCGTGTTGTGTATGTTTTGTACAACGTCATCATCCCTTTGCTTACATTTTTTTTCTCATGCTATCTTCGTAGTTGCTAGCGTTCTTTGCTAGAGTTAATGATGATCTGTTTTTGGCCTTTCAAACGAGCTATGGTTTTCCCTTGTTCTCTCGGGCGATGGAATTTTTGTTGTCATTATTATTATCTTGTGCAAAGCCCTAGCTACGACGCTAGTTGTGTAGTTCGTAGGTGCTTTCTAGGTTATTTTGGCATTTCTTTGTTTTTGAGGCTCCCTTTCATCACCTTCCAACCCATGGTAAAGGGAACGGTTAGGTTTCCCTTTGGGAAAATATACCTCTATGTTATTGGAACACAACATAGGCGTTGACCCATCAGAGAAAGTAAGACAAGCATGTGTAATGGATGTGATCACTGTAAGTGCTTATTCTTTTCCCACCATTTAATATTTTGAACCTTTATCTGTTTGTATTGGCTATGTAAGCATTAATATCATGATTAAAATCTGTGTATATATATTTGTGGGATGAATTTACCAATACGTTCCTTCAGATTTTATAGCTATGCTAGTAGTGCATTGAAATATTGGTTCTCTTTCTTGAGAAGCCAACGATGTCAGTTGAATTATTCATAAAACGTGCAATGGAAAGATAAACTTATAAGAACCAATCCCTATAACATAATTATGATATGTATGATTTCAGTTTTATGTTTTATGGGATAGTTGGGACGACTCTCTGGGATAGTTGGGACGATTCTTGAGAATGGGTCATATATAATAAATGTGAACTGTAGTAGAGTTTATTCCAGTTGATATATTTCTTTAAGAAATAAAAAAAATTATTTCATTTTTGTGTTATGCAAGATGGTCCCCTTATTTTAGTATGGAAGTATGGAAGGTGGTCAGGAGAAGATCCCACTCGGATATTTTACAGATCTATTCTTCACCGTGTGTTGCCAATAGGAATGCTTCTGAGATCGACAAGACCTTGGCGGATTTTCTTAATCTTTAATGGAGAATGCAAGCAAATAATTCTACACTGCCCTTAATCCAATGCAATGTATTTCCCAAGGGAGCTTCTCTGGAGTGATAGATATGGTATTATAACTGGAGGAAGCTATATGGATCTGCTAGTTTCCATACTTTCTTTCCCATAAATAGCCTTAATTCATTGCTTTGTTACCAAGAGCTGCTTAAATTGTGCCCAGATTTTGATCCAAGGCTGTTTGCAGTCTCCTTACTATTGATCACACAGGTATGCCTGTAAATGTGAAGATTGTGGTTATTGGAAGGTTAAATGGTATTTGAAACCTCCACAATATTATCCAGAATTCATATTACAACTTAGAGAAACCCCTTGTGCAAATAACCATAGACAACAACCATATTCAATCAACATGCAGTCCTATGGTGAATTCATAGTCCTTCTAGGTTATCCTCACCACTCTCTTTATTCATGCGCTGCCTATTCAAAATTTCCCATCCATTAATGTGAGAAAGTGGGGCACTTTTAGCTCATCCTCGAAGGAATTGATATGCTTGAGGGCCGAAAGTTGAAGAGAGACAGCTAGGGTAACACACGTATTCTTAGTGGATTTGTTAGTCCTTGCCATAGGCAGAGACTATATGTTCTGCTTTTTAGTATTAATTCATTGTGTAAAATATTATTTCTAAAACTTTTCTATAGTTTATCCGATGTTGAAATAATTTACATATTTATTTGTATTTATTTAATAAAATATTTTAATAAGTGTGTAAGCTTATTTGAACTTGCAAATGTTAACATCTAAATATTTTGTTTATAGTGGGTAGTCTGACAATTGAGCATAATGACATACGTATCTGGTTGACATGCATTAAGGGTTTATAGGTTGACAGGTTTGCAACTTTGCATTTAAACCTTTTTACAATTGTGTGCCTCCTGGAATGCCAAGTGTGGCAGACCCCTTCTATGTGTAAGAATATCTGTTACCCCGCTGAACTAGGTTCTCCCAAACTTATCCAATGGCTCAGGTAAGCCTAACTCCTCACCACTGTTTATCATTTGGTTTTCGGTCTTAAACGTCATTCTCATGGCTCTTTTGTTTACCAACGAACTATTTCATGAGAATTAATATATGTCTTTTCTATCCTTAACGGGTGAGCTCGCAAGGACTTATTTATAATACTCAGACTGGTAATAATCTTTGCATTATTCATACAGAATTTAAATATCATAGTCGTTTTTCAATGCAGTCTTGTTTTTAATACCAAGTTTCTAATTTTGGCTCTGTCTCTTCTCTTTTGTTTCTTCTTAAGCTATTTTCTCAGCCGCTTGAACCCCTTTGTAATTAAATCTGCAAATTCTTTCTGTCAAAATTGAAGGTTAACAATTTTATATCTTTAAGACGAAACTATGTAATTGAAGAGCCGTCTCTTGTATCTTCACTATTTATGCAGGAGGATAACGAATAAACAGTGTTCGTTCCTGGAATATACATGTTCAGATTTTTATTTATAAAAACATTGTATGTTTACAACTTGTCTATGAAGATTAGCAGTTTGTGAGATTATAAATTCATAAAAAATAAGAGAGATTATGATTAGCAGCACACAATGTAGGGATTCAAAATTTTTAAAAATTTTTTTGGTAGAGGCATGTGATTTTTACACTCCAATCAAATTCAGTATGAATGAGAATTGTTATTTCACACTCATACTCAAAGTTGATTTGACATTAACACTTTAATAAAATATTAGGTAAATGCAAATTTTTGAATGTCTAAGCCTATTGCTCTTATTACTTTTTGATGTATTCTAGTCCCATTCACCTGCTTTCGTCATGAATGGACAAAAATAGTTTTCATTTCTAATTTCTAAATTGAATAAGACATCTATGTTTGGCATCTAAGTTGCTCACTTGAAATAGCGTGAATGAGTTGGGGACTGGGCTTTGTATTACATGTTGTCTAGTTTGTATTGAGATTTGAAAAGGACAGACACGCACAGGTTTCTTGAAGCACACTTTTGAGTCTTGACCATTTGGCCATGGCCTATCTTTGGAATGACTTAGTTGAATAGGACATGTAGATTTAGCCTAACTTGGTTTAAAAGAAAACTAATGTTAAATCATAGTCGCAACAAAAAATTAACTTATGTCCGATAATTGCATCGCTTTCTTTTTGCAGGGTCTGGTCGTTGGTTCGAAACACAAGGAAACTGGCGCTATTCAAAGTCATTACAGAGGTCAAATGTTGAACAAAGAGGAAAAGGGGAAAAAACGAAAAACAGAGGAAAAAGCCGAAAAACACATGAAACGCACACGTGAAGAAGAGAACCCTAAACGAGCTGACACGTGAAAAGCAAAGCAGACCGACAGATGGCAACTTTTAATTTGTTTGAACAATGAGAAATCTGCTTCATTAAGCTCAAGTATTTTGATTTATTTTTTAATTTTTTTAATCCTTAGTATTCTGCTTCATGAATGCAGAATACGAAAATTCAGAGTGAATTGAAACAAAATCAAATGATTCCTTTGAATTACTACTCCTCAAAATGAGCCTTATCTTTTCCAAAGAAGCAATACAACTGATATCATTATCTATTTGCAACACCAAATTATTTTATTATTGTGCTAGTTAATAATTTGAATTGGGATTGCTCAAGACTTTAGGACTTTATTCAATAGTTAATTTAGAAAATATAGCAAAGTAGAAGCCTAGAGCTTACCTAAGACGAGCAACAACTGGAAAAGTGGGCTTAGTTTGCCTTAAAGGCTGACATGGTGGCTTAAGCTTGGAAGCCACTCCTCATTGTAAGGGTTTCTTTCACTTTGCTCTTAAATTTAGGTTTATACGGATACAAACTCTGGATTCTCTTTTTAATGCATGGAGTATGCCTTTTCTATTCTTAACAGGTGAGCTGGCCAAGAATTAGTTATAATACTCATGCTAGTAATAATCTTTGCAATGTTCATACATAATTTAAATATCAGAGTCATTTTCCAATGTCGTCTTGTTTTTAATACCAAATTTCTATTTGCATTTGTCAGGTCAACGCTTATCACTGTATTTTGAAACACTGGGCTCTAGAACACAATCTGTGGCAGGGTTTTATATCAGATCTCTTGCTCAACCTTGATCAAGCCAAGGATGCCATTATTCTGCCAATCCTCTTTATCCTCAATATTTTTTTATCTATTTAAGGAGTTACTTCATTTCCTGCTTTCACCAATTCTCAATTTTTGGGCCTTGAGCTTCACGGCTTCTTCCGAGCTGTGGATTATTGTTTCAAAAAATGCTTGAAAGATTGCACAACAAGATTTGATCCTGGGTTGCGATCTGAGATATTCCATGTATAGCCCTTTGAAAAATTCACCTGAAATAACTAGAATTGAGAGGGAATGTTCCTGTTCTATCAAATCTAGGATCCCTGCTAATGAGCGCGGAATCTCTTCACCGTGTTCATTTTTTTATCACCATAACTAACCCTTAGCTTTTTTCTATTACGAGGCCCGATATCTGTAAGACTTAATTGTGTCGATACTTTGAATGTAAAACTAGAAAAATAAACCATCAATGTGTTTGTTAGTTGCAACTTGAATAAAGTAATACTTTGTCTGCTTCATAGAAAAGGTGGCTTGCCATTGTTTCACAAATATCTTCTCCGGTGTCGTAATCACATTTATCATAAGCGTAGCTGAATGTATCAAGAAATGCATGGTCTTCAACAAATGCTTTTTGAGGCTTCCAAAATACCAAGACTTATTTTATTGTATTCCATATTCGTCTTTTACATCTTTGTCTCAAAACCATCAAACCTGAGAAGATAACATAATAAAAACCAAAAATTAAAAATTAACCCAAGAAATTGAGGGCATGGATTTAGAAACTTGGCATAGATTAGTGGGGATACTCCATATATATACTCTCATGGTCAACACAAACCCATTGGAATCTTTAAAATTGGTGGGGTGAATCCAAAACACTCTTCAAAAATTCAAAAAATTGTAAGGCGAATCTGACAGACTCTCCAAATACTATGAAAATTTCAGGTGAATGGTGGTTTCAGAGGTAAAAGTTCAAGGGCGGAGGGTTGCAATGGAGTTTCCCATTCATATAAATGCATTGGTGAAATCTTATTTACTTTCACATTTTATTTATTTATTTTCGATTAAAGCTTGTGAGATATACAATATCTCAGTATAAAACAATTTCCCATTTTAATTTTTAAATCTTCAAATTTCTCCTAAGAGTGAAATTTCTATGTTGTGTATTTTGGGGGTTATGGTTAACCAAAAACAATATGATTTCTCAAGGAATGTTCATTCTCACATCATGTATTTTCACACATATTAGAGATGCTTCTGATGGGTATTGGAATCTTGCAAAGGTCAATGCTCAAAGAATCGGTATAAATTTTTTGTCCATTTTAATTTTTAAATCTTCAAATTTCTCCTCAGAGTGAAATTTCTATGTTGTGTATTTTGGGGCTATGGTTAACAAGAAACAATATGCGTCACCTAGTCCAAGTCAATCAGTGTTTGGAGTGTTTGATCTCTTAGGTGTAGGAAACGACAGCACAAAAAATTATTTGATGCATAAATGTTGTATTGTTGCAATTGTTAAATGCGGTAACATAAAATAATATTGTAAATATTGAGTTTTGATAAAAAGGAATTAGTTGTGGAAGTACTAGCAATGAAATATAGCCTTTTTGTTCTTTACATTTTATTTATTTGTAAGCATGATGCATAGATGGATTATTTGGAAGACATCAACTCCTTACAGCGTGACCATTCCAGTTATGAACTATGATCGTCCATGTTCTTGCTTCTGGAGTCTGATCAACTAAGAACAAAGCCTGTGAATTTGCAATTTATATGAAATGAATTTAGATACATTATATTTAATTGGTTAGTAGATGGGGTTTTAACTTTTATTTGCCGGTTTGCGGGGAAACTGAAATAATTTTTATTAAAATGTAATCAAAAATAAATTTACCATGGGTTTTAAGTTGTTTGAATGGTTGATCGTTTTTTGGAAGCTTGTCATTAAATTAATTATTAATATTGGCTGTTGGACTCTGGGATTTTTTGTTGGCATGGAAGCCATTTTTTTTCTTCCACTTTCTGATCAAAGACATTGCTTGTTCTACTTCTTGGTGTTAGGGGTCTTGGACAGCGGGGGATCTTGGCTGGAGATATGACATAGACACAAGCATTAGTTTCTTACTGATTAGCCTCTTTCTTTTACTTTGGGATTTTGGTTATTTACTGTCTTTTTTGGTAGATTAAAAGATACTTTCTGTATCTTTTCCATAAGAAAACACACATTGTTTTCTGGCTCTCTCAGGAGCTTTGTTAAGATGACAAATAAACCAGAGGTCCACACTTGTCTGTTGGGTTTAAAACCTGAGATTAAATTAGCAGTTGCCTCTCTTTTCTCTCGAAAGGTGTTTTATATGACACGCCAAGCCGATCCTTGATCTCTTGCTTGGAAGTAGAAATTATTGTTGGCATTTTTTCTAAATATCAGGATGCAGGAAAAAACTTATTCACCACTCACAAACTCAACCCCATGACCTGAACAACCAGTTAATTTAACCAACTCAGCTTTTGACTTAATTTTTCCTTTTTACTGTTAAAATGAACTTTTATCTATTTGCTTTTAACGCTGTGTGATTGTTTTAGGAATTTTGCTTGTTTGTTGCTTCATGACAAGGGTTATTATGAGTTTATCTGGGTATTTTTTGCTTGGAGCTTCAGTTAGTTGACATTCAAAGTTATCAATCATAATCTGTGATATTGAATCTCTTTTGTTTGTTGTGGAGTGGCGTTTCTAGGGCAGCTAGTCCAATCGGGTTTGCTTGTTTTATGTTCATAGATCGAAGTCCAGATGTTGGCTTTGTGGCTTATTGGTGGCAAATTTGGAGCTTGTAGAGCTGGCTTCATTAGCTGTAGCTTCCTTTGTTTCACATTTTTTGGTAACTTGATATGAAAGGTGGCAAGGAACATGACGACGAAGAGTTTGAGATGCTTTTATGGGAAATTCCAAGTGCAACTGTTGCACCTCCACATCTGGAGGAGGTTTAGAGAACCGATGAGTCTCCAAAAAGAGAAGCTCTTTTACTACAGCAGAATTCCAGGAAGTCTTCTACTCCGACAACTTATGATGAATTTCATCAGGATTATGAGGGAGTAAAGAATCTATCTGCATCCCCCTGGAGGCACCATTGTTTCTGTTTCTCCCATGGCATCCACCTGTTTTCCTGCATTTTATGGTGGCCTATCTTTCAATGGTTATGGTGGTGGAAGTTCCTTACAACTTCAACCAGAGCAACAACATACCAGAGTGCAAGGAACGGTGCATGCAGAGACCAATATAGAACAAGGGCAGTTGCAATCCAATGTCTCCATACATCACAATGGAATTTCCTTGCCAACCAAGCAAATATTTGTAGAAAATCAAGCTTTGACAACTGCATTTGGAAATCTAAATTTTAAAGAGGATAAGGTGTTAAGTCAGAGTATCAAACATCTAGACAACCTGGAGATGGAAGGTATGGCAATCCTGTATAAGTGAATGGACAAGCTCCAGTAATTGCTGCAAAAGTCTATTCCCATTTTGATGTAGCGACTACTTCAGTTCCTGGGCAATTGAATGGGGTTGGCTCCTTGAATTCCCTGGGTTCTCCATCAAACGCATATTTGTTGAATGTGCATGGCATCAAGTATCCTTCTCAGCATAAAAATATGACTGGATTTTTCCAAGCCACAGGGAATGATATGTCAAATTAAAAAAAAATGCATGAGACATAAATGTTATATACCCCAAATATCTCCACCTTATGAGATAAGGGACACAGATCATATTTCAGTTGGCTGATAAACTGAGATAGTATAAAAGATAATATAGAACATTGGAGAAGGGTAGCATTCAAAAATTCCATTCTCAATCGTGCTTGGCAACTGTATTCTTGGTATTTTTTCTCTCGAAAAATATGAAAGAGTAAAATTGGAGAATCTGTGAAGCCTCTATAATGAGTAGTGACCAAATATGGAATAGAATGAGAATGGGCATAGAATATATGCTCCAAATTACCCAATGGATGGAGGAGGACTAGAAACGTCACGAGAATGAACACATCATTATGCAAGCATGGGGCTTTGACTTTATTTGTACAAATATCCATCCAATTAATTAAAATCCTACGATGAGTATAAATGGGAAAAATATTAGATCGATTACATAGTCAGTCAAATTGGTATATGCAAATTTGCATGTATGAAATTTTGGGTTTTCTTCTTTCCAAATATTATCAATTTTTTTCTTTTTTCTTTTCGCATATATTCAGTTTTGTACTTCTTGAGAAGCTAGACTAATGATGAGTATTTTGAATATTTAACTTATCTTGTATCTCAGAAGCTAAACTAGTGATGAGTATTTTGAACATTTAACTTATCACACAACTTGGACATTCCATATCACCATTACAGAGTGAATTTCATATTTTCAGAGTACAGAGATTATTGAGACTTATAAAACAAAATAGCATTGGCTTCTGGGTTTATAATAAAGTTATAATTGAGTTTTTTTCAAAAATGAAGTTTTGAATTGGGATTGGGATTGTATATCCCAAGGAAAATATTTCTGAAATGGTAAGAAGATGAAAAACTTAACGAGCGAAACTAGTTCCAAAAGTCATTATTAAGACAAAAGAAAAGTTCTTGTTGGCTCAATAAATTAAATTTACAATAATAAGAAATGATATGATATTAAAATTTTAAAAATTACGGACTTGGTCTATATGTTCATGTCCATTTGTTAAGGTTACACAATATCAATGTTTTATTTAACCACTAAATAAAATGCTTACTTGGTTTAGTGAAATATTTTTAAAATGATGATATAAAAACATTTTAAAATTTAAATAATTTACTTTTAAATTATGTTATTTTTAATAATAAAAAATTAATTATAATAATAAATATAAAAACTTTAATAATGTTATATTATTGTGTTTAAAGAGACGAAAAAATATCTTAATAACATTAAGAATAAAATAAAATAATAACTTAATTTAAAAATTAGAATGTTACATATTATATACTTATTTATGAAAGAAAATAAAAAATAAACAATATTATTAATAATAATGATTTAATTTAGAGTTTAAACTTTTGGAGTTTTTAGAGTTTTTTTTCATGTTGAAATTTAGGAATATTGGTTATACATCTATATTTTATAATTTTTTAAAATTTATCTTAAAATATTAATATTTATTATTTAATTTTCAATTTTTTTAAGGCAGGGACTGGAAAAGTGCGCTTAGTTTGCCTTAAAGGTCGACATGGTGGTTCAAGCTTAGAAGCCACTCCTCACTGTAAGGGTTTCTTTCATTAATTTTTGAGATCTTTGCTCTTAAATTTAGGTTTATATCGATACTAACTCTTGGTTCTCTTTTTAATGCATGGAAATAAAAACTATGGGCGTTATTAACAACCATGATTTACCGGATATGCTTCTTAATTTGATGGAAAATGCTTAAATCCATGTATGGAAACTATGTCTTCTACAGAAGCTCAACCTCTGTGTTTATTTTGTCATAATATGAACTGTGTTTTTATATTTATTTTTAAACAAACCAAAATATATTTGGTCGACAGATTTGACATTATCTAGTTAATATCATACATGAACTTTGTTCAGCTCTGGTGTATACACAGTTGCTTGTCATATTTTGGCCTGTCAGTCTTGATTTAGAATATCAATGACTTCTTATAATATTTTGAGAGTGTTGCAAATGTAGAGCTTTGGGTACGTGGAATCAATTTGATTGCCAAAGAAATGACTACTTTGAATGGAAATGCAGTCAGGAAATGAAATCCTCCAGGTAGGTAAATGTGGTCTTTGTTTCTTCATTTGGCATCAAACTCATCCAACCCATAAATGAAAATCCATGGTGGAAATTGACCGAAAATGATTGCTTTCTCATGCCATCCTCACACAAATGACATGATACTGATTCTCAACCATACAAAATCCTTAAGAGGTTTAAATGAGTACTGTAAATGCAGTCCTAGCCTTACTTTGAATTAAGATAACACATGTAGGTGAGCATTCTCAACTACTAATGCAGTTAATTATGGAGGTCTCTTTTATGTTGAAAATTCTGTATCCCCACATTCTGGATGTCATGACAGGTGCTAAGTATACTATAATTTAGAGTGGAATGTTAAAAAAAACATGAAGATAGGCCGATAGATACATTAGTTGGTCCAAGCCTCTAGAACTGTTTAACTATTATGTATTACGTGGTCAATTTTGGAGTTAACTGCAGAACCTCTGAAATGGCCTTTTAGACATCTTGAAAAATATATGGGTTGCAACTTCTATCAGGCAACACTGAAAATGTCTATACAAAATCTCAGAGAAGTAAATACATTTCACATGACATTACAAACTACTTCAGTTTGATGTAATTAGTTCTTCTTGTATGAGATGCTTAACTTTGTGGCATTGGCATTGGAAAGCATTGCCATTACTAAGTGATCAGAAACATGACACAATCCTTGATTTGACACAACATTTGTAGAATTGGAATTTTTGAGGCTAAACATCTCAATGTGTAGCATATTCTTCTAATGTAGGCACTTGGAGATGGTTCCTTGCATGTATGATTTTGTGTTATAAAGTGTGCACCCTGATAAACCAAACTAACAGGACGTTTTATTTGTATAGCTAAATGCAGGTTTTAAAATGACTCATGAAAAGTTCGAAAGTCCCATATATTGCTTTTACATTTTGTTTATAAGTTCTAAATTTTCTTTGTTGAAAGTTTGGGATTCCTTTGTCCAGTTATCAAAATGATAATCAAATTTTAATTGCAAAATTAAAATTAGAAATATGGTCTTGGATACACAATCAGATCGTGTTACTGTACATAGACAGTTGTTAAGCTCACGTAGGCTAATACTTATCTTCCAGGCTGGTATACTTATCTGTCAAGTTGGTACACCTTATTTTCCCAGTTGGAATACCATCAAATTATGAGCTGGGCTTCTCCCAGTTTGTTATAAATAGTAAATATTGGCAATCTCCTGTCACTTTCAAGTACTTAACAGTATGTAGATTCAGATTCTTGCTATTCTATTATCTATTTCTTGTGTAGGTATCAATTAAAAAGCACAGAGACAAGGTATCAATTAAATATGGTATAAAGGTATCGCAAAACTTGAGATGCAAATATCAATTTTTTGAACATTGAGATTCTAAATGCGGAAAAGATTGAAATTGGTATTCTCAAGTTTTTTTATACCTCTCAATTTTGAATGTATCATAAACATATAAGGTTAGGATGAGTCGATTCAAATGGCAGGGACTAAGCTGCTCGCAGCTCTTGTTTTTATTTATGTAGCCATTTCATTTTACATAAGAGTAGAATAGTTGCGGTAATAATTTTTTTTTAAAGTTAAATAAATGTTGCTATATATGTTGATCAAGTCAATTGTTACTAAATACTCTAATAAATCAGTATAGAGGTCCAAAATGATATGAAGCCAAATTCCAAATCTCAATTAACTACCTCAAAATATCTCTGAATATTTTTATTTTCTAGAACTTAAATCTAACACACCAGCTTTTTCATTCCATAACAAGGCTTTCCAAAAAATATAATATTACTTTGAAACATTTTTGAAAATATAATGTTATTTGAATTATAATGTTATTAGTATTGTAAGGTTATTTGAAATTAATGCCTTAATTAATGAATGTTTGAAACATTTGATAATAGTATTCAGGATATTAATAACATTAGGTTGGCACAAATTGATAAAAGTTGTAGGAGATAGATGGATGATAGACATAATACACAAGTTCTAACGACCCTCCTTGCCTTGAATTGCAGTAACTCATGGATCCAAAATGAAGAAGGCATGCACCTGCCCTGCCTGAGGCTGGTACTCCAATAGAGAAAGCTATTTTACGCTCCTTGGGTGAAGTATCTAGTATGCTCAAGGAATGGGTAGTAAGTCAAATTCAGAATCAAGATATGGGACAAAACCTGGACTAAATCCAAGATAGGGAACTTGAGCAGAAACAAAAACAAGACAGTGATTGACCATCCTCCTCGAAAGAAGGAAAGGCACCGCTTGATATCATGAAGGAAATTCACAAATCTAATTTTTCAGAGTTTACGGGCACCCAGGAAGAGTAAGCAGCAGAATCCTAGTTAATTGGAGTTAAATGAGACCTTAGTTTTAAGGATGATACCACTAGTGAGAAGGCACATATAACTATGAGCTTTCTAAAGGAGGATGCGTTGTTATGGTGGGTAAATGAGGAGAAAACTTTACATATGCCCATCACAAGCCACTTGGGAGCTCTTTGAAGAATCCTTTAGGACCCATTTCCTGTCTGATGAGTATAAGCACCAACAGAGGGAAGCTTTCCATGCAATACAATAGAGGGGGAGATCCATAGAAGAATATGAACCATAATTCTACTCTTTAGTGCACCACATTGACTACATGGAAGACGATAACAGGAAATCCGAGAGACTCCTACATGGGTTGGAATTGGAGATTCGTATGGAAGTAGCCATGTGGAAACCCAATAACATGGCTCAGACCTCCAACATATCTAGGCAGGTAAAGAAGAATATTGACCTGGGAAAACAAGCTCAGGCACAGGCACCCAGGGGAAGATTTCTACCTTATAGTGCAAGGCAGGTTGGAGGTAGAAGATTCAACTATCAAGGAGGTCACTCTGGGGTCCAGAGTAGAAAGTATTTCAGCTGCCACCACCCCTTCAGAAGCCCCTCATGGTAGGGGGGGAAGATTCGACCCACAGAAAGGGAAAGGCAAAAACCGAGGTAGAGGTTAAGGTGGTCGGGGAAGCTCAAACTACGTAGCTCCGGTAGGCATTAAAGGTTTTGAATGTCAGGGTCCCCATTACAAACAAGATTTCCCAAAAAGACTATAAAGGGAAGGACAAAATAGGGCAGGAACTCAAGGAGGTCAGTCGCATGGTCGACACCAAATTCATGTTGCGGTCAACCATCACCAAGCAGAGCACCAAGCTACAGTGATGGAGTCTCTAGGTAGGATAAAAAATATTCCATTGACTATTCTCATAGACCCTTGGGCTACTGATAGCTTCATTTCTCCTTCCGTACTATAAAAATGTGGGTTGGCATCCCGAGATCAAATTGATTTTGACCAAGTAGAGATGGCTTCAGGACGAAAGTAGTCTCTAGGACTTTTGGTAAAGAATTATATAGTTGAAATATGGAACGTCTGTACTAAGATGAGTTTGTATAGAACTACCCTAGGGGCTTATGACATAATAGTGGGAATGGATTGGCTGGAATCTCACTGATCCTTGGTGGATTGCTGTGAGAATAAGGTCTTTTGCATCAATGACCTCGGAAAACCAGTAGTGATTGAAGGGATTAAACACAATGTTTCCTTACGCCTCATCGCAACAGCCAAGGTAAAGAAGTGTATAAGGAAAGGATGTATAATCTATACTGTAGAAGATGTTGACACCATCCCTAACCCAAACTTGGAAACCCACCCAATCCTCTATGAATTTGCAGATGTCTTCCCTCCTGAACTACCCGGATAACCCCTTATTCAAAAATTTGACTTCACCATTTCCTTAAAACTCGATACCAAAACCCTATCCAAGACACCCTATCAGATGACTGTATCGGAACTCAATGAATTGAGTATTCAACTCAAGGAACTCATCGATCAGGGAATGATTCGACCTAGTGTTTCACCTTGGGGGGAACCAGACATTTTCGTCAAGAAGAAGGATGGCACCCTTCGTTTGTGCGTTGGTTATAGGGATTGGAATAAATTGACCATCAAGAATCGTTATCCCATGCCTCGCATTGATGACTTGTTTTACCAGTTGAGAGGTGCATCAGTATTCTCCAAGATCGAACTTCGATCAGGATATCATCAATTAAGGATTTAGGAAGAAGACATTCCAAAAATAGTTTTTCATACTAGGTTCAGCCACTATGAATTGGTGTTCGTACCGTTTGGATTATCAAATGCACCAACAACATTCATGAATTTAATGAACAGTGTGTTCCAGAAATATGTGGATCGCTTTGTACAGGTGTTCCTTGATGACATTTTGATCTAATCCCGCAATGAATGAGAACACCAAGAGCACTTAAGACTCGTGCTTCAATGCCTTGGAGAACATAAACTATTCGAGAAATTATCCAAATCTTCCTTCTTCCAAAAAGAGATCTAGTATCTACGACACATAATCAGTGGCGATGGAATCTTAGTAGACCCAAGGAAGATTGATGCTATATTAAGTTGGCCGACCCCTAGAAATGCCAAGGAAGTTTGTAGCTTTATGGGATTGGCGAGTTATTACAAGAGGTTTGTGGAAGGGTTCTCTAAAATCGTAGGAGCTATCACCACCTTAAAAAAAAGGAGATCAAATTTGAATGGACAATTAAATGCGAAGAATCCTTTAATGAGATGAATAAACGTCTAACCAGCGCCCCAATCCTGAAGGTTTCAGACATGGATAAGGATTTTTTGGTTTGCATGGATACATCAGAAGAAGGTTTAGGCGCAGTCTTAATTCAAGAAGAGGGAGTCATTTCCTATGCTTCTCGCAGACTCAAAATCCATGAGATCAATTATGCCACTCACGATCTAGAATTGGCTGCGATGGTGATGGATCTCAAGTTGTGGAGGAATTAGGTAGTAGGATGCCAGTTCAAGCTAAAAACATATCATCGAAGCCTTGAATACATATTCACCAAAAAGGATCTTAATTCACTTCAAAGATGTTGGAGTGAACTGTTTAGTGAGTATGACTTTAGTATCTCCTTTATAAAGGGTAAGGAGAACAAAGTAGCGGATGCACTAAGTAGAAGACCTCGTATACATGCTTTGGTATCATCCAGAACGGATCTTAAAGATAAGATCAAAATCCATCTGGTGAATGACCCTCGGTACCATCAAATTCAAGCTGCAGGGTCAAAGCGGAAGTCAACCTCCCCAAGTTTTGAAGGGTACTCATTGGAGGGTGATGGAATCCTTAGATTCAAGGAAAAGGTGTATATACCAACCGCTGGCGAAGTTCGAAGGCTAGTAATGGATGAAGCACATCGAGCACCATACTCAGCTCACCCATGACTTAAAAATATGTATGAAGGTCTAAACAGGGAATTCTTCTAGCCTGGAATGAAGAGGGATATAGCACATTGTTTAGAATGCCAACAAGTTAAGCCTGAACACCATCACCCAGAAGGAATTCTTCAACCTCATGAGATACCATAAACTAAGTGAGAAGTGATATCTCTGGCCTTCGTGACTGGTCTACTGATCACCCCACAAAGGTATGATTGCATTATGGTTGTGGTGGACAAACTGACAAAGAGTGCTCATTTTATTCCAGTAAAAAGTACTTTTGATGCACCTGATGTCACTCAGGTTTTTCTACGAGAAATATTTCATCTACACAGAATCGCTCGTAAAATTATCTCCGATAGAGATTCTCGATTCACCTCTAGGTTTTGGAAAAGGCTCCAAGAGTCCCTGGGTGCTCAATTGAATTTCAACACTGCATATCATTCAAAAACTGATGGTCAGACAAAGAAAGTTAACTAAGTAATGGAAGGTATTTTGAGAATGTATGTCATGGACCAACATAGTCAATGGGAGAGGTATCTCCCATTGGTGGAGTTTGCTTATAATAACAGTTACCACAACTCCCTTGGTGCTTCCATGCATGAAGTTTTCTATGGTAGGTCTTGTTGAACCCCTCTTAGCTGGGATAATCTAGAGGATCGGGTCATGCTTGAGCCTGACCTGCTTCAAGAGATGGAGGAGCAGATGGTCACCATTAAACAAAGGCTTAAGAAATCCCGTTATCGTCATAAAAGTTACGCTAATTCTAAATGTATTGATAGAAGCTACAAGGAGGAGAGCATGGTGTTTGTCCGTGTGAGACCCATGAAGAGTCCCTTTAATTTTGGAAAAGGGGCCAAACTCGCCCCTGTTGGTTGTGGAGCCTGATCTCCAGATTCAGAGATATTATTATTCAGCCGTGTCCATACCCCAGGTTTGGTTATGATCCCGACACGATCCCCAGGGGGTCCGGGGGAGTGCTCTGCACTCCCTCAGTTGGGGGGCACGGGGGCAGTGGGCCCCCGTCAGGGGGTCAGGCCCATGGTTTTTGGGTAACCCGTGGTATTTTCCCATTGTATTTCTCTTATAAAAGAAAGACATTGTAATACGGCTAGGGTTAATGATGTATTAGGTATTATGCATTGTAAAGATCTCTGAGATCAAGAAGAGAGACCGTGAGACAGTGAAGAGGAAGTGCAGCGGCTGCGCTACAGGTTGTATCCCTTCACTTTGCTGGATGGAATAATAATAAGGACTGGCAACTTCAGTGTGGATGTAGCCCAAGTTGGGTGAACTACGATATATCTGTGTCTCTCTTGTAATGTGTATGTGTGATTATATTTTCATTTCTGTTTATTGTTATTGCTCTGCGATCATGTTTTTCTAACAATTGGTATCAGAGCCAAAGGTCTATTTCGCAGATAAACCCACAGGAAGCTAGGGTTTCTGGTTCGAGTGGGAGAAATGGAAGAAGAAGGAAAGTTTAAGGTTGAGAAGTTTAACGGCCAAAACTTCCAGTTATGGAAGATGCAAATGGAGGACTATCTATACTAGAAGGATCTATTCCTACCGTTGGGAGGAAGAGCAAAGCAGTCGGTGGCTATGAAGGACGAAGAATGGGAGGTTCTTGACAGAAAGGCTCTGGGAACAATACGGTTGAGCCTGGCTTCGTCGGTGGCTTTCAATATCTCAAAAGAAATGACAACGGAGGGTTTGATGAGTGCATTGGGTAAGCTGTATGAAAAACCCTCGACCTCAAAAAAGGTATTTCTAAGGAAGCGTTTATTTAATATGAAGATGTCTGAAGGTGGATCTATTACTGATCATTTAAATTATTTTAATACGGTTACAAATCAACTAAGTTCTGTAAGTGTGAACTTTGATGATGACGTTAGGGCTATTCTAATCTTGTGTTCATTGCCAGAAAGCTGGAATAGCTTGGCCATGGCGGTATGTAACTCTGTCTCTGGTTCAAACACCTTGAAATTTGATGATGTTATTGGTGTTATTCTTAGCGAGGAAATGCGAAGAAAAAGCACAGGTGAGACATCAGGTAATGCGTTGACTATGGAGAGCAGGGGAAGACAAAAGGAGAGAGGAAAGAGCTAAGGTAATCGTGGCAAGTCTAAAACGGGTAGATCCAAGTCCAGACTGGGAAAAATAGAGTGTTGGAACTATGGAAAGAAAGGACATATGAAGAAATACTGCAGATCTCTAAAGAAGAAAGGAGATGGACAGAAGGAAACTACCCAGGAAGCAAATGTAACAGGTGATTTGTTACAATATGCTTTGATTCGTGCATTATATAATACTAGTGATTATTGGGTTGTATATTCAGGGGCTTCATGTCATGCTACACCCCATAGGAAATATTTTCATGATTATGTTCCAGGCGATTTTGGACATGTTTTATTGGTTGATGATGAGCCATGTAAAATTGTTGGAATGGGTAAGGTATGGATAAAAGTTAAGAATGGAATTTATTGGCTGTTGAAAGATGTTAGGCATATTCCTGCTATGAAAATAAATCTGATCTCAGCAGGGCAGTTGGGAGATGGTGGCTGTCTATCTACATTTGGTGAAAAGTAGTGGAAGATCACTAAAGGATCAATGGTGATAACAAAAGGAGACAGGGTAGGTACGTTGTATTTATGTCCTCATAATACTGACCATTCTATCTCTTTAGATTCCACAGGAACAGATACAACATTGTGGCATCATAGGCTTGACCACATGAGTGAGAAGGGGATGCAGATTCTCCACTCAAGGAAGTTGCTGCCAGATTTGAAGCAGGTAAGTTTGGAATTCTGTGAGAACTGTGTTTATGGAAAACAAAAGAGAGTTAGATTTCTCAGGGTTGGGAAACAGAATAAGAATGAAAAGTTAGAGCTTGTGCATACAGATGTATGGAGACCAGCTCAGGTACAATCTCTTGGCGGCTCTCATTATTATGTTACATTTATTGATGATGCAACTAGGAAAACTTGGGTTTATTGCATTAGACAGAAATCTGATGTGTTTGCTACTTTTAAGAAGTGGAAAGCTTTGGTTGAGAATGAGATAGGAAAAATGTTGAAGCGTCTCAGATCTGATAATGGAGGTGAGTACTGTGGCAAGGAGTTTGATAGTTACTATTCATACCATGGGATTCGTAGAGAGAAGACAGTCCCAGGAACCCCATAAGAAAATGGTGTGTCAGAAAGGATGAACAGAACGATCATGGAGCGTGCAAGGTGTATGAGACTGCATGCAAGGTTTCCCTTACAGTTTTGGGCGGATGCTGTAAATACTATTGTTTATTTAATAAGCAGAGGACCTTTAAGTGCTTTGGATGGTGGTATTCCAGAGGAGGCATGGACAGATAAAAAGGTAAACTACTCATTTCTAAGAACATTTGGTTGTGAAGTATTTGTCTATATTGATAAAGAAAATAGAACAAAGCTTGAAGCTAAATCCAAGAAATGTACCTTTATTGGATATGGGGTTGATGATTTTGGTTATCGTTTATGGAATTATGAAAATCACAAAATTATTAGAAGTAGAGATGTCATATTCAATGAAAATGTCATGTATAAAGATAAGTTACAGGGAAAGAAACAGGAAAAGGAAAACACAGAGTACACAGTGATTGATGAAATTCAACAAAATGAAGTTCCAAAGGTGCCAGAAAATCAAGAACAACAGCAAGTACCTGAAACTCCTGCAACTGCAAGAAGATCTACCAGGTTAAGTAGATTCCCTGAACGATACTCTCCTTCAATGTATTATTTGTTGATGACTGATGTTGGTGAACCAGAATGTTATGAAGAAGCAATGCAGGTGGAAACTAGAAAGAAGTGGGAGCAAGGCATGAATGAGGAGATGGACTCATTGGTAGGAAACTAGACTTGGGATTTGGTTCAGTTGCCTGCTGGTAAAAGAGCATTGCAAAACAAATGGATTTACAGGTTGAAGGAAGAAGGAGGAGGCAAGAAGCGGTACAAGGCCAGACTTGTTGTAAAGGGGTTTGCATAGAAGAAAGGTATATATTTTGATGAAATATTTTCTCATGTTGTTAAGATGACTTCAATTAGGACTATTTTAAGTCTAGTGGCAGTAGAAGATTTGCATCTTGAACAGTTAGATGTAAAAACAACCTTTCTCCATGGGGATTTGGAGGAAGAGATATATATGCAGCAACCACAAGGGTATGAGGTCAAAGGTAAAGGAGAACTTGGTATGCAGGTTGAAAAAGAGCTTGTATGGCTTGAAGCAAGATCCAAGGTAGTGGTATTTAAAATTTGACAGGTTTATGACAGAACAAGGTTATAGTAGATGTCATTCTGACAACTGTGTTTATTTCAAGAAGCTAGACAATGAAAGATATATTATCTTGTTATTGTATGTGGATGACATGCTTGTTGCAGGGTCTAACATGCAGGATATAAATGTACTCGAAAGGAAGCTAGCTAATTCATTTGCGATGAAGGATTTGGGTGCTGCAAAGCAAATCCTTGGTATTAGAATAACAAGAGATAGGAAAAATCCCAAATTGACATTGTCTCAGAGTGAGTACATATAAAAGGTGTTGGAGAGGTTCAGAATGCAGAATGAAAAACCAGTAAGTACACCTTTGGCCAGCCATTTCAGTCTAAGTAAGGAAATGTGTCCCGAGACACAGGAAGAGACAGATTACATGTCTAAGATTCCCTATCAATCAGCAGTTGGCAGCTTGATGTATGCCATGGTGTGCACAAGACCAGATATTGGATAAGCAGTGGGAGTTGTAAGTAGATATATGAACAATCCAGGTAAAGAACATTGGAAGGCAGTATAGTGGATTCTCAGGTATTTGAGAGGTACTACCACTCAGGCATTATGTTTTGGAGGTTCAGACATTGTTCTACAGGGATATGTTGATGCATATATGGCAGGTGATAAGGATAATAGGAGGAGCACCACAAGGTATGTGTTTGCTGTAGGTGGAACAACAGAAGTTGGATTTCGAAACTATAGAAGGTTGTTTCACTTTCAACAACGGAAGCAGAGTATGTTGCTGTTACAGAGGCTAGTAATGAGATGATTTGGTTGCAGTGGTTTATGGAGGAATTGGGTAAGAAGCATAAGGATAACAGGTTGTATAGTGACAGCCAGAGTGCCATTCATCTTGCAAAGAACTCAACATTCCATTCCAGGACTAAACATATACATCTCAAGTACCATTTTATACGTTATGTTCTAGAAGATGAACTGTTGAAGCTGGAAAAGATACACACTAGCCAGAATCCTGCAGACATGTTCACAAAGGTAGTGACCAGAGAGAAACTGAGTTCCTGCTCGATTTCAGTTGGCCTTCTAGGATGAAGGTGAAGAGGAGAAAGTTTCCAAGTCCAAGTCCAGCAAGTGTAGCAGCGGTGGAGTTGTTGTGATCAGTCTCCAAGTGGGAGATTGTTGGTTGTGGAGCCTGATCTCCAGATTCAGAGATATTATTATTTAGACGTGTCCGTACCCCGGGGTTGGTTATGATCCCAGCATGATCCCCAAGGGGTCCCGGGGAGTGCTTTGCACTCCCCCGGCTGGGGGGCGTGGGGGCCAGCGGGCCCCCGTTGGGGGTTCGGGCCCATGGTTTTTGGGTAACCCGTGGTATTTTCCCATTGTATTTCTCTTATAAAAGAAAGACATTGTAATACGGCTAGGTTAATGATGTATTAGGTATTATGCATTGTAAAGATCTCTGAGATCAAGAAGAGAGACTGTGAGATAGTGAAGAGGAAATGCAACGGCTATGTTGGAGGTTATATCCCTTCACTTTGCTGGACGGAATAATAATAAGGACTGGCAACTTCAGTGTGGGCATAACGCAATTTGGGTGAACCACGATATATCTGTGTCTCTCTTGTAATGTGTATGTGTGATTATATTTGCATTTATGTTTATTGTTATTGCTCTACGATCCTGTTTTTCTAACAGCCCCAAGATTTGTAGGACCATTTAAGATCTTGGAACGAATCGGTACTGTTGCTTACAGACTTGAGCTTCCACCCCACTTGCGGAGAATGCATAATGTATTTCATATTTTTGTGCTTAGACATTACATTCTTGAACCCTCTCACATTTTCAACTTGGATGGATTGCATCTTTTCAAGGAAGGGGTCGTCTAGGTCGAACCATATCGTATACTGGACCATAGAAGTTGACAGCTACACAATCGCATCCTTGACCAAGTTAAAGTCCAATGGGGTCAGTATAGTCCAAAGTCAGCCACTTGGGAGGACACAGACACTATGCGTCACGGGTTTCCTTACCTTTTTTAGTATACTTGAGCTTGTGACACATGGATTGCTCCTATTAATTCATGTTGATATTCAGTCAGTATTTTACAGATACAGAGTTAGAAGACATATGATACATATTTCATGTTGATACTGAGTTAGTATTTTATAGTTTCTTATGGTTTCTGAAGTTAGAGGACATATGTTGCATATTTCATGTTGATACTTGGTTTATCATGGTTTCTAGATGTATAGGACATGATATGTTGATTGTTGATACTCAATTGGTAATTTATAGTTTTATTTATGGCATCTTGAAATGTAAGTTATGTGGTACATGATATGATGTTATTACATGTTGTTTCTTAGAATGATGCCTTATAGACATGTGATTCATGGACATGCATTATTCATGTGAAATTTGATGTTGTTATTTATAGCCATGGGTTGTGCATGTGATACTTCTTGATGTTATTTCATGATGTTATGGTGCTTTATAAGATAGATTACATGTAGAATATAAAATGATATTATTTCGTGATGATATTAATTTAGCATTTTAATAAGCTTTATCATGGCATCTAGAGATAGATGAAATTTGGCCCATAAATAGTATGAAATCATGTTGTGGTTTATTATGGTATTTTACAGCTTTGTCATGTATTAGTGAGGAATAAGAGATTATATCAGAAATTTGGTATATGATATGTTATCATTTCATGCTAAATTATCCTTATTGCTCCCCGTAGAATGCATATTTGACATGATGATGGATTATGTAAGTTGTTACTCCATGTTGATATTACTAATGTTGAATTATGGTAGCTTGTCATGAAATATTAATAAGATGCTTAGCGAATTTATGAGAGTATCATGGCCAATTATTTTATAATGATAGCACAGAGCCTTTAAATGTATTAGGTGTTTGACATGGCATGTCTTATCATGATAATGGCTTATGATGTAATTTAATGCAATATGAACTGGTGACAAGGCATTCTTGTTAGCAAATGATTCAAGGTTGATTTCATGATAACTTGTTATCTTGAGAAATTGATACTAATGATTATTCATTCTGGTAAGTGCAAGTTGTTCCAGGTAAGGGACTCAAATAAGCCTGATGAGGCTAATCATTCTGTGATTCCATGGGATCCCATAACCACGAATGATAATGGATACTATAAATATATTATGGGATGGGGGACAATCTCAACAATTAACTCTATCCCAGCAGCTTTTGACTTCTTCGAGAAGTCCACGGTTAGAGGCACACTCACCGGGAGGGAGGTTTATGTAGAAGGACTTCTGATGCCTGGGGCTAGTGCCTTGAGGGTGAAGGTGGAGGATGTTTAGGCTAGCCTTCGAGATGCCTGGGGTATACTGATCCTAGTATTAGGATCGGGGTACTGGGAACCAGATGACGGATAGCACCGATGAGGCCCATATGAGTCGGTTAAATTACGATAAGGTCGTACTATTACCAGAAGTTGGGAGGGTGGCAATGCTGTGGTAACTTCCCGGGGAACTTCTGATTCCTACTGTATGTGTTGAGATATTGTAACTTCAAAGAATATTATAATTGTACTTTATTATTCCGAAGATGTTTCATTCCTCCGTGAAGATATTATTGGTTAAATGTAGGCTCGTATTTAACCCAATGGTTAAATACGAGCCTGCATGATTTGTGTAAAAGACAAGTCAGAGTAGTGTATAAATAGAGGAGGTGTATTCCTCATTTTACACACACTCACTCACTTGAGAGTAGAGCACTTGTGGAGGAGAGGTTTGCTATGGTGGAGGAGGAGATCATGTCTTTGGTTTGCATCTTTGTATATTGCTGGTCATCTATATTGAGGAAGCTTTGCTGGGTTTTCTACCCCATGAGGGTTTCCCAGGATAAATCTGTGTCTCTTGTGTTTATGTTGTGCTTGTTGTTTCTTCAGTGATCCTGTATATGCTATTATTGTGAAATGGAATGCAATGCTGCTATTTTCTGTCTTAGCATATTACATCTTAACATGGTATCAGAGCTAACCTAAAGGAAGGCAATGCATGGCACTTACGACACTTGCTTCACTTGCGACAATTTGAGGGTTTGGGTTTTACATAGCAAAAACCAGTCATCGTGGAACGTTCGCTATAAATCCATTTATGCGAAGGTTCAGGATCTGAAAAGTTTACAGGTCGTAGATAACATCCCCAGGTACCTTGTGTCCAAAGGGAACCCTCAGATTCGTTGTACTTTTTGAGTTATGATCAGTACAAGTTAGGGTTTCTGCCTCTTCCAGATCTCAGTCAAAATCAGGTGACCTAGGAAAAAAGGTCATAACTTGGGCTAGGAAGCTCCAAATGAAATTTCGTAAAATGTGACAGGTAGTACACAGACTGTACTATCTTAGGAAACTTGTTCAAAGGCCGAAGCTAAACAAGTGACATGTGGCACGCCGTACAAGTTCGCTCTCCTGTTTTATCCCATAAACAGGTCACGTTGCGACACTTGGCATAACTTGGGATAGGAAGCTCCAAATGAAATTTCGTAAAAAGTGACAAGTAGTACAAAAACTGTACTATCTCAGGAAATGTTTTCAGAGGCCGAAGCTGAACCAGTGACACGTGGTACTCCATACAATTTCACTCTCCTGTTTTATCCCATAAACAGGTCACGTTGCGACACTTGGCATAACTCTCTCTCAGAAAATCCAATTGAGGTCATACCTATCGGGATGAAAAGATGACAGGTCAGGCTACCACAGAAAAATTTTTTAGACCCTGTGGAGCGAAAAGTTCGGAGTTATAGCAGAAACAATCAGGTACATATTTCTGTCAAAACAGAATTATTTTTGGAGCACCTTCATTCATGGCTTCCGGAATTTAGGGTTTCGGAGAAAGTTAGAACTTTTGGAATCGGAATCCACGGCTGAATGCTACTTAGAAAAATTGAAATTTAGAGACCAAGATCGAATTTTTTGGTTGGGTAGAAGATCGGGCTTGATCAAACCCCAGTTCGGGATTTTGATCGGAAAGATGGAAAATTAGGGCTTCAGCAAAAGTTGGAATTTTTTAAGTCTGTAACCACGGCTAGAAGCTCCTCAGAAAAATAAGAGTTTAGAGCCTTGGATCGAACCTTTTGATTGGACAGAAGGGTGGGCTTCATCAAACCCTAGTTCGGGTTCCTGTCCAGAAGATCCAGAAGTTTCGAAGGCAATTTTGAGGGGTCAAATTTTGGAGATTTCAAAATTGAAGTATGCTAGTTTGATCAACTCAGCAAAACACATCCTTCCATCCATTCAGAAGTGTGAAAGTCAAAGATTGAATTTTTAGGGTTTCTCTAGCAAACCCTAATCAAGCTCCAGATCAAATTTCAGGGGGAGTTGAGGCTAATGACTTACATAAGAAGACTACAAGAAGTCTCGATAGGTATGACTTAAGGAGCTTCAGGTATGTCTTGAAATCTGATTCTTGATTAAGTTCATAATGTGTTTGTCTTCATATTATTTATTAGTACAATATTGATTAATGTTAGAATTGTCTTATCACCCTAGTAACAGTATGAATACATGTGAATGATCGAAGACATTAATTGATTAGGGCTATATGATTGTACTAATGCATTATGGTGTTGTGTGAGGTTGATGTTGTCTGCTAACAAGATACAGGTACATCACAAAAGACAAATCAAGTTCCATGACCATGACAACATGAAGACAAAGACTCATCCATAATATTTGTTCTACTTATGAGGTATGTATGACTTTGTTATATTATGCTTAACTTATGAGACATGCAGGTTCTAGCTCAGGATCTCTAAATCATTGAAGAGATTGTTTAGGTATGTTGTACATAACTAAGCAGGTTTACTAATCCAGGTATGTTTTCCTATGTCAAGTTAGAATCTTACTTTGTGTTAGGATCCCTTATATAAGTATACTTGGTATGATTGGTTATGCTTATTCATAAAGTTAGTAATCAAGGGTTTATGCATATTATGTCTCTTATCTTGATGATTTAATTAACGAGAAGAGTACTATGATCAAACAAGAATATGCATGAGTAAAAGAAGAGTACTAATGATCATGACTATACATATTCAAGATTATTTAGAATTAGAATGTTTTGATAATATTGAGAATATACTAATGAATGTATGTTTGTGTATGAGATCATGATGATGACACTAGTGCACACTTGAGCATGCACAGTGGTACAGAATGAATAGAAGTTCAAAAGACATATAGAAGATCAAACGAGAAGCAACCACACAAACATAAAAGATAAGTATTTGAGTTGTTATTTGAAATAGTAAATGATATTGCTTGTATGCATATTTGTATTCCTAGAATATATGATGCTGAGTGTAAACATTCATAGAGCATTGAACAGTATACTACTAATATGCATATGATTGGTAAGTTGGACAAACATTCCATTGTTGCTTGTCTAGAATGAAACCTCTTTGCTGACATGCTAAGAGCTGTGCACACTCTCGATAGTATGTTCTGGTAGAGATGGAAGGCATCTAGATAGCCACTGTATGCATACAGGATATGGGAAAGTGTTGTGCCAAAGTATTGGTCAAAATAGTTGCATAACTATGTAAATGATATCTGTATGCATAATAGGTTATCATGTCAATATGATTTGATGATTATGAAGTATTACTAATCATGTACTTAATTTTGATTTGTAGGAAAGATCATGATGAATGATGAACATTGAACAAGCGATGGATGTTCAACAAAATATTTTCAAATCAAACACACTATAGAAGGCTTGTGGCTAGAAGATTCTCTTAGAAAGAGGAAGAGAATCATGATGAGATGTTTGCTCCAAGTGGCTAGATAACACCATTCTCTTAATGGTGTAATTAAAGAAGAAGTGTGAATCAGGTTCTGTATGGGTTCCCAGGATTGATAGTAAATTGATGAGCTTAATGATCACCATGGGTGATGTGGATCTCAACCTTTGCTACAAGTTTGAATATGATTTCTATACATAGATGCAAGAAGGAACTCACCACAAAGTTCGAATGATGTTGAGGCTCATATCAGTAGACCCATCTGATGAGAGATGGCACAGATAGATGGCTGCATAAATGAAAATGAAAGATCTCAGATTGATGCATTACTTTCTAGGTCTAGAAGTATGGAAAGGCTCAAAAGGAATCTTTCTCAACCAAGGAAAGTATGCCGAGAAATATTAAAAGGACTTGATATGTTGGAATGACCACTCTCATGGATTCCAATTTGAAGTTGTTAGTGAATGACTCATCAGAGTTAGTGTATATAACTCTGTACAGACATATTATTGGGTCGTTGATGTATCTGACGAATACCAAGCCAGATATATACCTTGCTGAGAACACCTTGAGTCAGTATCTAGTGGAAACTAGATATGTTCACCTGATAGTTGCAAAAGCATGTGATGAGGCATCTAAAGGATATGATAGACTTTGATCTATGCTATCTTGGAGATCATGACTTTAGATGACTACACAGATGTTGATTGGGCAGAAAGTGTATAAGACAGGAAGAACACATCGAGAGGATGTTATTGTCTGGGATTAGCCATGATCTCGTGGTATAGCAGGAAGCAGTCTAGTGTGGATCTCAGCACAACTGAAGCAGAATACATAGCTGCTTGCTCTGCTAGTTGTGAAGCAATATGGCTTCTGGATTGTTTGACTTAGAGATAGACCCAACTGTGATCCTATGTGACAAACAGAGTTGTATCAATATGGTAGAGAATCCAGTGTTCCATGATATGGCGCAGAAAAGAACTATAAAGTTGAATTTGTAACAAGTTGCCGATGTACTAACCAAACCTCTACCTCAAGTGAACAAGTTATCGATGTACTAACCAAACCTCTACCTCAAGAAAAGTTTGAGTATTTTCCGAGACAAGCTTGGTAGGACCCTCCTCGAGAGGAGGAGTGATGTGGTCACTTATGACGAGATTGCCTACATCGACAGTGAGGTCGATGATGTGGATACCTATATTGGTGATGCCGACAGAGAGGTTGGTGGATGGTCCTTAGACAGGGTCTAAGTTGACAAGGGGATTGCATCATCCTTGAACACATGTTCTAAAAGGATCCGTAGACATATGTCTCCGAGAAAGAAGAGGGATTGCATCATCCTTGAACACATGTTCTAAAAGGATCCGTAGACGTATGGTTTTCGAGAATGGAGTCCGTAGTGGACAGGAGAGGATTGTATCATCCCTGGACTTCAGTTCTAAAGTGATTCGTAGACAGATGTCTCCGAGAATGTGGTCCCTAGTGGACGAGAGGATTGTATCATCCCTGGACTTCAGTTCTAAAGTGATCCGTAGACAGATGTCTCCGAGAATGTGGTCCCTAGTGGACGAGAGGATTGTATCATCCCTGGACTTCAGTTCTAAAGTGATCCGTAGACAGATGTCTCTGAGAATGTGGTCCCTAGTGGACGAGGGGATTGTATCATCCATGGACACATGTCCTAAAAGAGATCCGTAGACATATGTCTCCGAGAAAGTGGTCCCTAGTGGACGTGATAGGACTGCATCGTCCCTAAGCGTTTGGTTCAAAATGTACGTGACAGGATTGCATCATCCTTGGACTTATGTCCTAAAGAGATAGGGATTGATCATCTCGTAAGTGGATCAGGATTGCATCATCCTTGGACTTATGTCCTAAAGTGATAAGGACTAATCATCCTGTAAGTAGATTGGGATTGCATCGTCCCTAGACATGGTGAGGTGTCTTAAAGTGATAAGGACTAATCATCCTGTAAGTAGATTGGGATTGCATCGTCCCTAGACATGGTGAGGTGTCTTAAAGTGATAAGGACTAATCATCCTGTAAGTAGATTGGGATTGCATCGTCCCCAGACATGGTGAGGTGTCTTAAAGTGATAAGGACTAATCATCCTGTAAGTAGATTGGGATTGAATCGTCCCCAGACATGGTGGGGTGTCTTAAAGTGATAATGACTAATCATCCTGTAAGTAGATTGGGATTGCACCATCCCTAGACATGGTGAGGTGTCTTAAAGTGATAAGGACTAATCATCCTGTAAGTAGATTGGGATTGCACCGTCCCTAGACATGGTGAGGTGTCTTAAAGTGATAAGGACTAATCATCCTGTAAGTAGATTGGGATTGCATCGTCCCTAGACATGGTGAGGTGTCTTAAAGTGATAAGGACTAATCATCCTGTAATTAGATTGGGATTGCATCGTCCCTAGACATGGTGAGGTGTCTTAAAGTGATAAGGACTAATCATCCTGTAAGTTGATTCGGGATTGCATCATCCCTAGACATGGTGAGGTGTCTTAAATTGAGAGGGATTGATCATCCTGTAAGTTGATCTGGATTGCATCGTCCATAGACATGAGAGATGTCTTAAATTGAGAGGGATTGATCATCCCGTAAGTGGATCAGGATTGTATCATCCTTGGACCTATGTCCTAAAGTGAGAGGGATTGACCATCCCGTAATTGGATCATGTGTGTTGCAGGGTATGCTGTTGTTGTGTATACTTGTATCGGTGTGGATACTTGTATTGATAGATGTATTAGTGAGAATACATGCTTTTGATGATATATGTATTAGGAAGAATACATGTTTTGATGATAGATGTATTGGTGAGAATACATACTTTTGATGATACATGTATTGATTAATGTACTTGTATGGTTGAGGATACTTATGCTGTAGATCGAGATGATCCAGATGTTGTAGATCGAGATGATCCAGATGCTGTAGATCGAGATGATCCAGATGCTGTAGATCGAGATGATCCAGATGCTGTAGATCATGATGATCCAGATGCTGTAGATTGAGATGATCCAGATGCTGTAGATCGAGATGATCCAGATGCTGTAGATCGAGATGATCCAGATGCTGTAGATCGTGATGAACCAGATGCTGTAGATCGAGATGATGTGACGATGCTGATCGTGTTGATCTAGACGACGATGTTGATCGTGTGATGACGATGCTGATGATCGTGTGATGACGATGCTGACGATCGTGAGGATTCAGATATTGATGTTGTTGTAGCTGTTTGAGTGCTGCAGAAGATAAAGACTCAGTACTGAAGATGTTGATGTTCCAGTATTGAAGATGTTCCAGTAATTGGTTGAGTTACTGATGATGTTGAGAAAGCTTCCAATGATTTATAGATGTATCATGTATGATGTTGATGACTCCTTGCTCGTGCAGATGCTGTTATAATATCCTTCTTGTTAAGGGGGAGTGTTGAGATATTGTAACTTCAAAGAATATTATAATTGTACTTTATTATTCCGGAGATGTTTCATTCCTTCGTAAAGATCTTATTGTATATCCGGAGATGTTTATTCCTCCGTCGGAATGTGGTAACTTGGGTTATTAGACTTCCCTAGTGGGGGTCGGCCCTGTATGTGTTATGTGGGTCAAAGGGTTATTAGAACACCCTAGAGGGGTTGGCCCAGTCAGTTGTAGTGGGGTATTTAACCCAATGGTTAAATACGAGCCTACATGATTTGTGTAAAAGACAAGTCGGAGTAGTGTATAAATAGAGGAGGTGTATTCCTCATTTTACACACACTCACTCACTTGAGAGTAGCGCACTTGTGGAGGAGAGGTCTGCTATGGTGGAGGAGGAGATCATGTCTTTGGTTTGCATCTTTGTATATTGCTGGTCATCTATATTGAGGAAGCTTTGCTGGGTTTTCTACCCCATGAGGGTTTCCCAGGATAAATCTGTGTCTCTTGTGTTTATGCTGTGCTTGTTGTTTCTTCAGTGATCCTGTATATGCTATTATTGTGAAATGGAATGCAATGCTGCTATTTTCTGTCTTAGCATATTAAATCTTAACAGTATGATCCGCGGATAGGTTACAATAGAGGGACTGTGCCATGGCGAGCGGTACCATCCGGAGTTGGAGGGGACGTTTATGGAGGTGGCAGATGGTATGATTCTCAGGGAGGGGTGAGTAAGGAGAGATGAAGTATACAAATACACACTTATTATTAATTAAATGTCTAATGTTTCCGTGTGTATGATGCATAATTGTTACTATGGTTGCATACTAGACACATAGGGAAATAATTAAGAGCATGTTGTAACTTAGGGTGTCTGATTGTATTAGTGTAGGTTGTCTATTTCTATGTGATGACCACACATATAAATCTCTTATCTCCACAATAGTACTGGCTTCCTATATTTTTTATTATTACTTGATCGATTGGATAAATATGGTATTTATTGCTTGAGGATTATAACTTCGGAACGAAATTTCCTGAAGGGGGGAGTATGTAACAACCCCATATATGAATATAGGAGTTCAATATAATATGATATAAGTAATATAAAAATAAAATAAGATAAAAAAAGTAGTAACAGAAAGTTAAATTCATTAAAAAAAAATTAAACAAGAAATTAAGAAAAGGGGGATAAGGGGGAAATAAAAGGAGGGGGGGAAGAAGAGAAAGGGGATTTTTGCATTTGGTTGGAAGCCGAGAGAGGGAGAAAGAGGAGGAGAAGGAGGTTGTCAGCAAGATACAAGAAAGGAATCAAGCACTGGCATATGGTTAATTTTTTGGGGCTCGGGGGCCTCAGCCATTGGTTGGGGATTGGTTGGGTGGAGATTCGTCCCCCCACCTTCAATTGCAGATGGAAGAGCTACTAGAGATCTAGGTAAGTAGGGTTCCTCTCTGTGATCCCCAGTTATTGTTGTATATATAAAATCAATATTTGTTTGTAGGTTTTCTTTCAGATTTGTTTGATTTGTTATTCTTTTGTTTTTTTGTGGGTGCTACAGATATGGTGCGAATTTTATTTCTAGCATAGTGTGATTTCATTTGCAGCAATTGAGTCTTTTCAGAAGTACAGTGTGATCTTAGTCTTATCATTTCCTTCTAGTACTGAGTATGTTATTTCCAACATAGCACATATTTACATTATGCAATTTACAATTCTAGTGATTCATTTACTTTTCCTGCAATCTACATTTAGTTATATAGCTCCTTGTCAAAATACTTGTCCACTGCCTTTGTTGCTGTCATGAGTGACAATTATAAAACCTACAACTTCATAGTAGACAAATTGGTGTAAATAATTTATGATGATGATAATAATAATAATAATAATATATTTTTAAGGTCACAGCCAAGCCATGCACCAATTTGGCGTATGAGACCCCATTGTTTGTGGGACAAGGGACCCCCTTTGGGAAATGATGTAACTACTAAATTCTATTGAGGTGTGCATACCCTACTCCCCTCCATATTTGAAACTATGACCTCCTAGGAGGAAACACATGTTCTTAACAGTTAAGCCCACTCAAGATGCAGTAACTCACAAGTCACCATAGAACCCCAAGTTGACAATTTAATGTACATGCTTCTTATTTGCATTCCTAATAAATTAGGAAGTAATTAAAAATCCTATCAATAGGAATGACCAACACATGAATGTGATGAATTTGGCTATAAATAGGAATGGGGAAGATACGAAAATCATAAAAAATTACATAGAGGAGATCATAGCTAATAAAGAAAGAACATACCACAATCAAGTAGATTTGGGTGAATTTTTCACAACTGACCTCCCAGAGAACATGTCATCGAAGATGAGAGGAGATATTCCACCCATGGGGAAACCATGTAAGCCTAAAATAGTCAAACCCAGGATCAAGTGAAGACATGAAAAACAACCCATGAAAGAATTATACGTAAGAATGTGCATGATTTTACAAGCGCACATGGATAAAGTAACTTAGGATAGACATTGCTAGAACTATAACAAGTGGGTAGTAGTCAAGATATGGTGGAGTGATGAGATTCTTATGCTCAAATATCTGATCATATATTAAATCCCCTTAGGTAGAAAGATTTGATGGACTGATGGAAGAAGCATAATAATTCATTATGAGTGAATATCACAATGGAAATATATGATTTGATGAACCTATTGAAATCACCCCTAAATTGATTCAACGAATGATAATGCTACCAAGTATCAGAGAAAGCTTCCCCAAGATGACCAATACATTTAAATGGATCCATAAATTTATTGGGGCAATCAAAACAAATAATTCAAATGGTTTGTTGATAAAAAAAGTGAAGGAGGAACATGTTAAATTGACCTGCATTATACTCACCCTCTACTTGACCAACTCTAGTCAAGCTTTCGATGTAGTCTTGAACATGTTGGATTCATTTGGACATATTGTTGAGGAACGAGCAATTTACAACTAGGTAGAGCATGTTACAAACACCATCAAGGTAAATTGTGAAGAATTCTAATAAATAATGAAGGCAATCATGTACCCATCGATGCTTATCTAGGTCACCATGTAAAGGGTTTTCCTAGTCAAGGGGACTACATTTACATTGACAAAAACACTGACTATGAGGTACTCACATTTTTTTGCATCAAATTGGAAGGGTAAACCTGATGATTCAATGCCCCAGTATATGTTTTTATATTATTTGAAATCCATGAATTCAACATGAAATAGATGGTGATTTCCACACAATATTAGAAGAAAATGGCCACCAAATGTACACATTTATCTAGTTCTTGAATTAACCAAATATTGGTATGCACAAGGAGTTGGAGGTGAGCCCAAGGAACTCTAATATTATCCAAAATTCAAAGAAGTTTTTGCAAAAATTACAAGGAAATCCAACATTGTCTACCCAATCCTAGAAGTAGCAAGCCCCCCACAAAAAAAAATAATTACGCCTCTAACAGATAGTGAATTAGAGAAGGAGTATGATGCAAAACTGTTTACCACACCTTTATTCATAGGTACATTAGGTGTGGAAACATCCCTAGTGAAGGAAACAAATAAGTTGACTACGAAAGAAAATCAAGCCAATGTTGAGATGGAAACCCAATCGACCAAGGAAGATTTGTATTTCCTCATTCAAGGGAAGGAAGAAGTCAAATTTGAAGGCCCTTGATTGAAGAAGACTAGTACTTAGACAAAGTAGTAAAGAAGGTGTTGACCACTAGGGATGAGGGAAAAGGAAAATTAGTAAGAGACGAAGTGAGAAAGAGGAATTAGGTTTTAGAATCAACTGTTGAACAAGAATATATTGAATCCATTTAGAAAGCAAAAAAATCATAGATGGATCCCTAAAGAACAAAATCATTGTTGAGAATCGTTTTCAAGTTGAAATGGAATGAATCCAACAATATAAAGCATATCAAATAGAAGAAGAAGGCAAAGGGGCCCAAAATTACAATGAAAATCAAAACCAATCCAATTAATAGAACTGACTCGGTGCAATTCATGATTCAAGCCAACATAGAATCCCATTAATTAAAAAAAATATCCATTTTTTACCACACCAACCCCCATAATACAATAAAGTAAACAGGGTGAAATCAATAGAATGGAGTCATAGGAGTAGTATGGATCTCAGCATCACACTGATGAGTAGGATGAGGAGCATCAAGAAGATCAAGAAAATACACAAAACATTGTAGAATAAATACAACAACAACAAATAGATAAAAAGGTAAGGATCTCCTAAGTAACCAATACATGCATAGTAGGGGTTGATCCAACAACAAATAGAGTAGACACAACATACTACTTAATAAGTGATAGAACGAGAGTGGTCAACTATGATATGGAAGGACAAAAGAAATAAGAAATCAGGTGAGGCAAAGGATACAAATGAGAAGTCAACAAGAATTTTCACCACCTTCAAACTTAAGGGTGAGAAATAAGGAAATTTTGTAGCATCCTTTGAACCAGTGGATGCATTAAACTTATATATTCAGGATTTAAATAAAGCAATGAGTGAGGAAATGAATAATACTTTGAATGGATCAACAAATACATTTAAACAAAGGCAAGCAAAGGAAGAGCATGCATGGAAAAGCAATACAACAAAGGTTGAAAGTGTATTACGAGTAACTATGGTAAACCCACTAAGGGAATTGGTTAACTCATTGGACTGCCTAAAAGAGTTGGTCGTTAATTTAATCAATCAACAATAAAAACTCCTTGTTGAAAACCAAGAGTTAAAAGCCAACCAAACTAGAGAAATTCTTAGCAGAGTACATCATAAATTTGAAAGAGTTAAAGAATAGTTACAAGATGCATTAGTAGTTGCTTTGACCATTAACATTGTTCTAAGTAATTGGCTGAGTTATTATGCCAATTTTTGCAATCGACCGAAGGTAACACAAGCATTGCTAGCAAAGCTAGATAGTTGAAAAAATGTTGCTGTCAACTTGAGAAGTTGGGATACTCTAGGAACTCAACTTAATCTGGAACAAAATATGGAATAGGAATTGAGGGTACATGAATATGAGTGGTTTTAGGAAGGTAAAAATGCATACATGGAAGCTACTAGATTGACCAACCATATTTGAGATGCACATAAAAAAGTATGCCATATACAAGAAAAATATAACCACAACCTTACTACAGTTTAGGACACACCAATCCAACAGAATATGGATTACTTGGTCAAAATGAAAAAAATGAACATTACAATGGAGCAAACTATTGGCCCTCATATTTACAAAGTTTGCATAGATGTAGTGAAAGAAGCACCATTGTTGACTCTAATATAGCCACCTCCACAACCTATTCAACTAGGGTTTGTGTTTTTCAACCCCGATAATTTGGTGAACTATCCATTGCCTACGACTATGACCAATAGTATCTAGATGGATATTGACTCATAGACATCGATACCTAAACTTTTGTACAATTTTGTATGTACATATCCTCGATTCTTCAAGATGAAGAAGACTTTGAGGTTGGAGAGATGTTGGAGGGACCTAATTGACTAGTTGACTAGGCTAGGCGGTTGACCAATGTAATAGAGTAAGTCAACCTAAGATGTAGTCCACTAGATAGTTTAGTTGGTCAATTGATCAAGTTAGTTATGACAACTACAACTACCTTCTTGAATGTAATAGATAGAGATTTGAGATGTATGAGGTTGGATTGATTGACCTTATATTAATAAAGACTATTCTTTGTTGGTTTCATATTTGATCTATCTTATCCTTCTCCTTCTATATGTGCATGCTTTTATATCACTTGATGTATCTTATAGTTGAATAATTGTATTACTAATAATTGTTGTTATTGTGTGATACCCTAAATTACAACAGTAATGTTGACTTTATTCAAATGGATTAAACAACATAAATTCAATATATACTTACCACCAAATAATAAATTACACCAAATTATATCATGGCAAAATCTACCTCCCATGACGAGGTAGCATCATCTAAAAATGCTAACTGGATTCAATATAAGTGTTGCAAAAAATAAATGATAACTTAAATCCTATGACAAGATTGAATTATATAAGAATACATTTTGAGTACTTTTTTAACCATTTATAAACCAAATTCTTTTATTTTTCTCTTGCATCTTGGTTGTGCAATGGATAAATATTGAGATATTTGTTGAAATCACATAACAAAATGATAGTAGAAAACCATGGTTAATGGAACATTGAAGTTAATTTATTAAATTTACTTACACATTTAATTGTTCTTTATTCAAGGTATCTAACAACAATGTTTTTAATTACTATTAGAATAGATCTATCTAAACCTCGAATCTCCCAAGGGCCAAAAAAGACCATATCCTTTGAGTTGCAAACATTTTTTAGAGTGTAAAACTTGAGGAAATATTTGCACCTCAAGGATTGAATCCCTTTGACACTTAATATATCCACAGTGTAGGTGGATCTATGCTTGTATAATCAACTATAGTATTCATATTATTCATATAAATTTACATATTAATTACACTCACATATCATCCATACATGCATTATATTAAGATTTCATATTCTCAACTATGTTAATAACATGAGAATAAATTTCATAGTCTCAACTACATTACTAAAAAGCACGTATTATATGATTCATTGCAAGAAATTACATACTCTTAACTATATTATTCATATGTGCATTAATATATTATACATATCATAATGACATGTAGGTATTATTATTCATTGGAAGAAATTCCATCTTAAGAATATTATTCATAATTGCATTATATTAAAATTTTATAATCTTCACTAGAAGAAACTCCATAATATCAACTATTTTGATAATACTGATTTTTTTTCATAATACCAACAATATTATATTAATATCAGGTAGGGACTTTTATTTACAGGAATTTCCATGAAAAACATGGTAATGCATTAATAAATACACTATTTCATAATCTTTGAATAAACTCGTTCTCACGTAATTCCACACATTAATAACAAGCATGTTAACTCATTAATAACACTATTTGCATCATTTAATTTTCATCATAAATCTTCACACATAAATAACACTAAACAATTGTGCATTAACACTACTTACTCTATCTCTAAAGTATTCTAACTCTAAAGTTGTGCTAATGATAGATCAATGCAACTTGTTTGTTTACTTCAATAGACACTATACTTCTTATTGTGATTAAAATTAACCAAGTCAAATCCAAGTTTATTCTTACTTACACCACATCAACAACTAAGTAAACTAAGTAATGCACTCTCCACACTTTAATGTTGTGCCTTCTACTCTAAAATGGTACTTAAACTTTATCGTTTTTAACTTCTCAACTTCAACATCACAAAATTACTTTCCTTGTTATATTTCCAATGATCCCCTTTTGATAAGTTAATGCCAAACATTGCTCTAACCTTCTTCTTGTACTTATATCTTTTATATAAAAAAGATATAAAAAAGAAATGATCCCCTTTTGATAAGTTCATGCCAAACATTGCTCTAACCTTCTTCTTGTACTTATATCTTTTATATAAAAAAGAAATGATCCCCTTTTGATAAGTTCATGCCAAACATTCCTCTAACCTTTTTCTTGTACTTAATTCTTTTATATAAAAAGGTCAACAAATTGATGTTTGATCTTACATAATTGTAATTGAATATGTCTGTATTTATATGTGTTTTGTTCTTAAAAAAACTATCTAATACTTTCTACTGCTGTATACGATCAATACAAATGACATCTATTAAACTATCTAATACTTTCTACTGCTACATACGATCAATACAAATGGCATCTATTAAACTATCTAATACTTTCTACTGCTATATACGGTCAATACAAATGACATCTAAAATGCACAATGAAATGTGGATATTTTGTCATATGTGCATCCAATCTAGTGAAAATTCGTGTATATGACCAATACAAATTCATCACCTAGAATTGAATCTAAAATTGAACAATGATGTGATGTACCATGATATTTTGTTCTTGATGGCTTTCAAATATTTCATATTCAATTATCTTATGCATCTTGACATTGTGCCAACCACCAAATTTAATGTCAAATAAAGTAATGGAAAAACAAATCATACTTACCACTAATTGTTTGTATAGGATTGTGTTCGTTGTCTTTTCCCCTTCACCATTCCTTCATTTCAGTCATGCTTCCATGGGAGTATACATTGGCTTACATTATATCATCTTAAACTTCTTTAACATGTCCCATTGTACTTAATATGATAGATAAAGATCACCTCATATCCCTTATAGATCTCTATACTAAGATTAAGATAAAGAGGTATGAAACCAAGGTCCATACTTTCAAATGTCCACTTTGAATATTTTTCCAACTTAGGAATTCACTTTCACAATTTATATTTATAAGTGAGACATCAACATAAAAAATGACAATTAACCACTCACTATTGACATCTAGGTCAACATAAAAATGACAAAACCACTCACTAGAGTTAATTTAATTCACATCTAAGTGAACATAAAAAATGACAAATAACCAGCTAGAATTAATCTAATTCACATTTAGGTTCAAATCAAAAGGACTTTCCTAAATTTGCTTTCTTTCAAATGTTCATATTCATTAATATAAGAGTACATATCCCTAGTTACTTTCTTTAATTCATACAATAATTTTATTAAGTAACATAGTAGATGCATTTGACTTAATTCTACACCTCCTTCATATTTATCCATATAAACTTTTTTATTTGAATTTAACCATTCATAAATTTGTTCTTACATCTATTTAACAATCTAAAAAAAATTAACTATCTCAATTACGTTCATCTTGCAAATGGAGTAATTATATCTTCTTAGTCAACGACTTTAACTACTAACTTTACAAAAAAATTAAATATCTCAATTACATTCATCTTTGCAAATGGAGCAATTATATCTTCTTAGTCAACGACTTTAACTACTAACTTTACAAAAAAATAACTATCTCAATTACATTCATCTTTGCAAATGGAGCAATTAAATCTTCCTAGTCAACGAATTTAACTACTAACTTTATTTGAATTTTTAAACTTTTATAACTATATCATTATATTAATACTTAGTTTAATAAACATGTTTACAACCTATATTTCTCTTGTCCATTGGTTGTAGCTTGGGTGGTTGGGAGGAAAGTTGCACTCCCCACCCAGGTTCAATTCTTGTAAGTGACATGATGCTCTTGTTGAGCCCTATTGTAATGATTGTATTTCAAGCTTTCCTTGATTCCTTCGGAATAGCAGGAAGGTGATTTCAGTTGAAAAAAAAACCTATATTTGCTCTTGTCAATTGGGTTTTCATATTGAGGATTTTTCCCAATACCGAGAATAGTTGATGGCTCCATTGTGGTTCCACAGTATTTTACGAATTAATTGCAAAACTCAACGAAATAATGATCTACCAATCAAAATAGTTTAAGATCTTAATCCAAATCACCTTAGTTACAGATCGTACTATTGAACATGCACATATATATATGAGATCAAAATGATGAGCTATGGAGTTATCTAAACAATATATAATGATGATCTTCTTCACGTTCTAATAAACTCCATGCTCCTTGTTACTTTTAGAATCCTCATGCTCATAAATTATATAGTCCTGGTGGATCTTGTAGGAACTTATATAGCTCTTATTATTTATTTTTTTCAAGCCGAAAAAATATAACTTGTTATTCTTAAGGAATCAAAGTTACATCAGGTGATTACAAAAGAGAAGTGGTTTATAAAGCATATCCACATACTTAAACTTATGCCCAAAAAACACTAGCTTCATAAAGACTGTCTTTAGCAAGTTCCAGATCGCTTCTAATCCAAAAACATACAAAACTATCCCCCAAAAATAGCAAATTACCTCATCCAAGGTATTAGCATACACAACACATACCAAAGATAAAAAAGGAGCATAACTAGAAGAGATTGTAGGTTCCAACATCCATAGGAACATTATCCAGAAACTCTTAATAGCAAAAAAGGCCATCCATCTGCTCTACAACCTCCTTTGATAACCAGTCATCCTCCTTGTTGAATTCCCGAAAGATATGAGTGAAAGAGATCCTATCAAAGGAATCATTTAAATCCAGGATCCTGGACATCCACTAACTAAGATGAAGAACATTTAAAGAAGACTTACCGACAATCCAATTGCTTATGCACTGTGACTCACCCGCAACTTGTAACATAAGAAGACCTCTCTTCCTGGCAATCCATAGAATACCCCATAAGGCCAGTAGCTCATCACTGACTAAGATGAAGAACATTTAAAGAAGACTTATCGGAAATCCAATTGATTATGCACGGTGAGTCACCCACAACTTGTAACATAAGAAGACCTCTCTTCCTGGAAATCCATAGAAGACCCCATAAGGCCAACAACTCAACCTAAGCTAAAATTTATGTTACACATGTTTATAATAACATATTTAATACTTATAAATGATATGGTTTCCATCCTAATATATCTTTAGTGTGAAGTGATAATAATCTATGTAGTTCTCATATTAGTAAATACTAGCACAACCACTTAACTTGTAGTTAGTGAACATCGATAGGCCACAAGTTAAGTGCCACTAACAAGCTATATGTTACTTGTTCTCCATACGCAGTTGTAATCACCCATTATCTATGCCTCGACTACCTGTTATCACACACCTTCTTCTAGTTAAACGGGTTGTCTGTCACGAACTGTCTGTTATCCATGCATTAACTACCAACACCAACTACCATTTATCCATGTATCAACTGCCAATTATTTTTGATATATATATATTTTTAATTGTTTATTTTGAATTTGGAATTACGACCATGAAATCAATCTTGATAGTACACTTGTCTCATCCTCCCCCAATCTAGGAAAAACATAGGTTCTCGTCCACCCCAAATTATAAATTAGCACAACCACTTAACTTATGGTTGGTGAACACCATGATAGGCCACAAGTTAAGTGCTACCAATAAGTTATATGTTCTTCTAGTTAAACAAGTTGTCTACCACGAACTATCTGCTTATCCATGCATAAGTTAAGAGTTATCCATGCATCAACTATCAGTTATCCATGCATCAACCACCAGTTATTGAGGCATTAGCTACCAATTATATATATATATATATATAAAATAGTTTATTTTGAATTTAGAACGATTTCCATAGAATCAATCTAGATAGTACACTTGTCTCATCCTCGTGCAATCTAGGAAAAGCATAGATGCTATTCCACCCCAAATTCTAAAATATAAACACCTATCGGTGCAAATATAAATACCTATCGGTGTAATAACTATGATCCCTATGTTAACTAGCATAGCCACTTAACTTGTGGCTGGTGAACACTAATAGGCCACAAGTTAAGTGTCATGAACAAGTTACTTGTTCTCATTGCATAATTGCACGAACTGTTCGTTATTCATACATCAATTAAGAGTTATTCATGTATCATGCATAGATACGAGTTATTTTATATATATATATATATATAATTGTTTAATTCGAATTTGGAACAGTTGCCATAAAATCAATCTGGAGAGTACACTTGTCTCATCCTCGTGCAATCTAGCAAAAGCCATAGGCACTAGTCCACCCCAAAATTCTAAAATACTAGCATAGCCACTTAACTTGTGGCCAGTGAACACAAATAGACAAGTCAACTACATGTTATCAGTCGCCTTATTCTAGTTAAACAGGTTGTCTACCAAGAAGCGCGTTATCCATGCACCAAATAAGACTTATCCATGCATCATCTACGAGTTATCCATACATCAACTGCCAATTATTTTTTATATTGAACTTTTTCTTTTATAATTGTTTATTTCGAATTTTGAACGACTGTCATAAAATCAATTTGAACAGTACACTTGTCTCATCCTCGTGCAATCTAGGAAAAACATAGATTTTAGTCCACCTCAAATTCTAAGATATAAAAACCTATCGATATAATAAACCTTATAAAATTTATAATACCCATATTAATAAACCCTTATAACTCATATGTTAACCATCCTTATATTCTATGTTAATAATTATTATAACCCTTATAATTGATGTGGTACTAATGTTAATAACTCAAAAATATCATTATGATCCTATATATTCCTCATGCTAATTATTCATATAACCCATTATAGGTTAATAACCGTTATGCTTCTTATGATTTCCATAGTCCGTGTGATAATAACATTTATATTATTCATATAAACCCCATTACATTCTAATAACCATCATGTTTTTTATGATTTCCATAATCCTTGTGATAATAGCATTTATGTTCATAATGCTAATCGATATAATCTAATGTTAATGTTAAGAATAAGAATACCTATGATAATGTTTAATATAAACCTTATAAAATCTACACTTCTTGTGCTAATAACCCTTCTAATTTTTATAACCCTTGTGGTTTGTGTCCTAATTGATAATTAATAATAACACATGATGTACATTTCAATAACTAGTTGTTGTAACCCTTATCACCAATAACCCTTATAATTCATGTAATAGTTATAATCTCTACATTAATAACTTCTATGGTTTAAATTCTTTTGGACAAATCATATGTCTATTAGCATAGAGAGGCAATGAGGCACGAGGCTTAGCTTCTAACATCTTCAAATCATCTGTAGATATGGTAGATAGGAAATTAAGTTATCTTTTTTTTTCCCCGCGAAAAAAGCATACCATTGATATTCATATTACTGAATCAAATAGTACATGATGACATAAGATAGACAAGAAGCATAGCTTCTCTATGTTCATGATCTCATTACAGCTGATATACATAATCGACCACCAATAATTACAGAAAAAACAAAAGGACCAGATTTCTTGGCACTCTAATAATCGCTCAACTATAGAAAAAACATATTGCTAGAGTCGATCAAACTACCTTCACAATATTCCTCCCACTGTAGAATGCCCTCCTCCCTGTCTAATACAAGTTTTGACAGCTGATCTGCCTGTGAGTTGAAACACTATTTAAATTAAGCAACCTCTTTGGAGGTGCAAACAAATCAACCCTATGAGTAGGAAAATTCCATAAGCATGTGTATGAAAAGTATCCTAATATGTTGCTTGAAGAAGTTTCTATTTATGTTTATTACAATGCCCAAGCTTTTAAAATATGCAACATATTTTAAGTTTTATTTTCAAGAGTTGCTCAAATTTTGGATTGATTTATTAAAAATTAAAATAAATATTATAATAATTATTTAAAATAAATAATGATATTATTAATTATAAATTTATTAATAAGTTTGTTTTATTTTTATTTTTTATGATATTAAGTATATTTTATTTAATATTTTTATTGAAATTTAAGAGAATTAATTGATAAAAAAGTGAAAATAATTTATATTATATACATATATTAAATATAATAATAATAACTAGTTTATATTTATTTTAATTTTACATTTATTAATTATTAAAAGAGATCAAAGAAGGAATTAGAAATTTAGAAATCCAATATTACACAATAAAGCAATGGAAAATGAATAATCAAACAATATACTCAACAGTTAAACTTGATTCCCATTAACATTTGGAGTTTTTAATGCATTTGATATGGTCAGGTTCGATGATTTCAACAATTTTTATTACAAAGTTGCATGACAACAAATCTTCGATTAAAAAATCATTTCCATTCAGATTGAATCAGTCAAATGTTACAATTGAAACAATCAAACTAGACTACCATTGGCATTTCGAGATCTTAAAGCATTTCATTGAGCTTCTGACAATCTCAACAAATAGAATCTACAACTTCAACAATCTTCATATAGATTTGAAAGGCAACAAATCTACAACAAGATAATGAGTCTTCATTAAAATTACAAAAAAAGAAAGAAAACAAAACAATCTTTCCACAATCCTGGAAACTACAATTTTGATATAAAATAAATTGTAATTTCGACAACTGGAATAATCAAGCATTGGAATCACAACAATAGGCATTTTGACCGTTTAATTTCTATTCTTTGTCATTTTAGCAGTTTCAACAACTGGATGTAACGATTTGAAATAATAAGTTACCATTTTAACATGAATGCAACATTCTAGTTACACACCATTTTCACCAACTTTGAATTTGAAAAAAAAAGATTTTTTCTTTTTCTTTTTGAGAAGATACCACTATCCCTTAAATTACTATGCACACCATAGCCCTACTAATCTGTAAACTACTGTGGATATTCCACTGGTATAGTTCATCACAACAGACCTTACAACTTTGTTCTTATTTTATTAACTTATTTTTATTGAATGCCAAATAATTGGAACTGAAACAAGAATAACTAGAACAAATAAGTACACAATCCACACAATAACACAAGATATACCCTGGGAAAACCCACTATGAGGAAAAACCTAACCACAAATGAGGAATATGCCTTGCTCTTTATGTCAAATTGCAAATACAAAGGAAATGGTACTTCTATGGAGTTACCTATGACTTTGCGGCTAGGACGACCACCACAAGATCTCCTATCTCCTCTATTATGCTCACTGATAGTAAGATATTATAGGTGAGAATGCCAATGGAAAATATAAAATAGGGTAGAATATAGATACTAGAACCATAGATGAAAGAATGTCATAGCTTGAAGTTGTCATTCTCAGGACTTAGTGGTCCTCCTCCATGCCAACATCATCAAAATCATTATCACTACCATAGTTATGTCCTCCATCCTCAGCTCTTGTATCCGATCTAAGATCTACATTTGTTAGTGTGGAGGATGATCCCTCAAGAGGATCACAATCATCAAAAGTGACTATCTCTAGCATTAGTTAATTGAGATCCAAGTTAGCTAATGCCAACTCAACACTACTATCCAAACCCATATCTTTAGGAAACACATCCCACATCTTTGTCTTTCCCTTCAACCATTCATCCCTTTGCTTGTAAATAAGACAGAGGTTGGAATTCACATATACCATTGTCTTTGCCTTGGACTAGACAAACCTTCTCTCTTCAAACTGTACAAATTGCCATATGTGTTCCAATTTCTCTCGCAACAAGAGGATGAAGTAACTTAAGAGATGATCCTCATGGTTAAATATTGTAGAATAGGGCAACGATCCTCATGGTTAAATCTTGTATAATAGGGCATGTTGCCCCATGAATTTCCCGCCAAGCATAAGGCTGCTTAAACCCCTTATCTTTGAGCACATCATAACCTCCAAATATCCCAATGCCAATGGAAACTCTACAAATCCCTCCACCTCATCGAGGGATGCTCTATCCGGGAATATCTTTTTAAATGCTTCCTTCCTCCGTTGTGAAATCTCTATGTCCCTATGAGAAGGGACTCTCTATAAAGGCCCACCATTGAGCTAATGATTACTGTAGTACTTGGGATTCAATGAGTGAGCCAAGTAATGCAAAGATGTGCAAATTCTTATCCCACCTACCGATAAGAATATCTTGTATGGTGATGAATAAGCTCTATGTTGGTGTCCCATACTCAGAGCATTCATTATGTAAATAATGGTCTTCATCGCCTCAATCATGGAATCTCACCCCTCATAAACATCTCTGAAAATGGGTTGGTCCATGCCTGCAAATTGCAACAAATAAATTATAGGGTTCATGACCTAATGGCAAGATCTACTCTCTCCCAACAACCATCATCTAACATTGTATTCTTGACCTTTTTTGAGAATTTTGATTCGACTTTCTCCAAAAAGACCAAAACTATGAAACAACCATGGAACTAAGAGCGGTATTGACCTCCCTCAACCTCTTAAGCATGATGAATGAGGAGGCAAACCAAGTATCTGCAATCTTCAACAATGATAGACGTGTGTACTCTTTATAGATTGTGAGGGCATTGGTATAGTTTTGTACAAAATTGTGGATATGGCGTCCATCATCAATAACACTTTCTATCCATGTCACATTAGAAGCAATAGATTTAAGTGCTAAATTCAAAGAATGAAAAATGCAAGGTGTCCAAAATATCTATGGATATTTAGCTTCCACAAGCATGCCAACAACCTTGCAATCGAGTGCATTATCTATGATTATTTGCACAGAAGAATCACACCTACATCTTCAATTTAACTTTAATGAACAATTCACCCATATATTTCATATCCTTGTATTTTTCAAGAGCACTTCCTCCACTTTCAAGAAGACTGGTCCATTTAGGGAAGTCACTATGAAATTGATGGGTGGATGGCATGTTATATTTGTCCATCCATCATAAACAATACTAACATCGAATGAAGGCCATGTTGATTTAATGGGTTCTAGGATTTTATCCACCTCCTTCTTTCCTTAACCAACAATGTGGTTCTAAGCTTCTGTGAACTAGGAAGCATATAAGCTATTGGAGCTTGATCAACTAGAGCTCGACACATCTCAATAAACAAAGGTGATCGTGCAACATAAATGAAATGGATTTGAGATAGAAAAAGAACCCAATGGTAAGATCAATCTCATCTTACTTCTCTTGTTGAAAGATCTTGTCCATTGGACCACCACTTGGAGTTGGCCTCTTTCTTGGTGGTTAACTTGCACTCCCACTCCCATATTTGCTTATAGGTTTCCTCAAGAATGGAAGAGGATCCCCATTTTTTTGTTTCCTAATTGTTACTGCCACCTTCTTTGAGCCAATTTTATCATGTCTTTCCATTTATTTTCATTTTCTAGCACTCACCCCTCTACATGGTCCAAGTCCACAGTCAAGAACCAACAAATGGCCCCTAACTCAGAAGTAGGTGCTCTTGCAAGTATTGTTGCAAAAAATACATGTCCAAGGAACATTCCCTCCCCAAAGAACCTTTGCCCCGAGCCCTTGTTGCCTTCTCACATAGTTCCACAATGGATATTTATTTTGTTGAGCTTGTTTTCTTGCTACAATAGGGTTTCTTTTAGCATTGGAAGCAACTCCACTTGCAACAAATGGAGCACTAGTAATAGCATAGGTAGATGATCTTGGAGGAGGGGGGGTCACATCAATAGGGACATTCCTCCCTTTCCTTTGACCTTTAACAATTGCCTTTGATGATTGAGCCATGAAAACTACATAATTAATGAAGAAAACAACAATTTGTAAAATCTTCCTACAAATCCACCTCCAAATCCTCCAAATTCACCTTCAAACATGTCACCAACAAAGTTCAAACCTGTTACAACTTTCTCTCTCAATAAAATATGTGAAAAATGAATGCTAAATGACCTTTTAAGTGGTCCACGGGTTCCTTTTTGCACCACATGTGTCGAACACATAGGACATGTTAGAGCACATGTTCGACACATGTTTTGATACATGTCCTATCACAAGACACATGCCAAACACATATCAGACATGTATTCTTACAAATTCATGTCCCACACATGGGATATGAACATGGAGGGTTTATCATCCCAAGAAATAAAACATATACCCTTCTTGCAAAAGCCATGGGAGTTGCCCCCACACAAAATGGAGTACATACACAAGTGAAGAGTAATTATAATATATGCACATATTCAAGTCAAGACATTGAAGAGACAAAGGGATGTTATCTAGATATACAACATGTATCTTCCTCTTTTCTTTGCATAGAATTGAACATAGAGAATGTTGTCAATGTATATTGAGGAAAAGAGTAAAAGTCGCTTTCCCTGCCTTAGAATTTTGTGGTTTTTTTTTATAAAGTAAGTAAAAGCCATCAATGCATGACATCCATTTCCCTCCCTTAGAATTTTGCGGTTTTTTTTTAATAAAATAAATATAAGCAGGCAATGCATGACATCCCTGTCACTTTCACTATCACTAGCATGTGCTATCCCATCACAATGAATGGAAAGTTCCAATTAACCTTACAAGAAAGGTAATAGAAGATCTATAAGAATAACATTACCTTTGTTGGCAACTGCCTCTTTGGAGCCTTTCCTCCAGTGAATTTGAATTTACAAGATGTCTGCTTTGTACGACAAGTCATCTTTACAGGAGATTAACAACCAGGTCGGTAGAAAGTGATATGGTACAAAGCCCATAAGAACAAGCAACAATCCTATAAAACCCAAAACTGACACCAAACATTACTATAGTTCTCCTTAAAGAAATAAAATGGAAAGCATCCCTAGAAAACCCTAAACGTAAATATGATAAAATAGACTAAAATCCCAAGCACCAGGAAAAATACTACAAGATGGACGAAGGGAAAAGTGAAGTATCTAAATACCTTGTTCATTCTCTATCTCTATCAAATCTCTACATGAATGCACCCAACAAACCAATTGCATTGGATCATTGCATTGATAATCTATCCAAACAAACCTTAACCATGAAGCACTAGGCCCAAGCCTAACTTGCAACCCAAACAAATCCCCAATTCGAATCCCAAGACGGGTTCCTACACAGACCTGCTTCTATTTGACCAATTGAAACACAAATTTGTGCTTACCACGACACAACCATATTTTTCCATTGTTGAAGGAAATTTATCCAAAGTCCAAGTGATTAAGACTCTTTTATAGAAGAAGCGACCTGCATTTGTAGTAATTTATTTTTCAAAGGAGAAATCCCCTCTTCGTATTAGTAACAAATGCCTATGTTGGTTCTGGGATTGGCTCTTGAATGACAAGGAATGCTCTGAAGATAATGCTTGTGTTTAAGTTGCACTTTTTTCGGATAAAAAAACTATGAGGATATATTTGGAAAACAATTAATTTACATATAAAACCTAAAGTAAACTATATCCAATCAAGTTTGTATAACACCTCAATATAACCTTAATACAAAAGTGATACATATCTAGATTTAAATATGGTAGATTTAATTGTGAACAACCTAGGCTATACATTATGATTCGACCATACTCTTTGTATGTATCAATTAGTACATTCATTCATGAGGACAATCATCAAACCTTTGAATTGTGTATCAATTAGTATGTTCAATCATGAGGACAATCATCAAACCTTTGAACATCTAACTATTGAAAGTCTTGAAAAGTTTATATGTAGAGAGGTTGAAGATTTCTCATTGGAGAATGATTATGAGTATACTTCATAAACATAAAATGAAGCAGAGAATCCTGAACTTATAGGATAAATTAGTTGCAACTCATATGGAGGCACCATTAATGGGGAATTACAGGGGTTCAAGGAATTTTTTTGCTCTTTCACTACCAGAAGCTAGTACCTCATCAAGGTTTCCCACAAGTGTTATACCTATGGATGAGCAGAATCTTCAGTATGAACTTTCATCCATCATGCATAAAGCCAAAGAATAAATAGTTGTATATATTTTGGGTCATGGAGAGATTATAGCTAGAAAGGATTCTTGGTTTATCAAGAAATTGGTTATAAATTACTTCTATGTTTTTTAAGGAAACATTGTAGCCCAAGCATTACAACTCGGAGTGTTCCTCACACCTATATTTTGCTGATTGGCATGAGTGACTTTTGCAGTTTGGCATAACTCATGTGAGATCTTGGCGCATTTTTCTTGGTAACCTTTCATTTAATTTGACATTGTTAACATGAAGTTGGCTCTATGCATAAAAGACAAAGAATATTTGCAAGCTTATTTAGCTTTAGATAAAATTTACCAAGGATTTGAAATATAACCTAGACCTTTACCTTCCCTTTTCCTTTTATGAGCTAACCAAAGATAAGCATAACAAAAAGATAAGCGTTCTACCGTAACATTACTTTGACTGACCACACTCATTCCTGATATGGAAGAAAATGAATAGCGCAGCTTCCCAAATTCACTTGATCCAACAAGCAACTCTGATAATCAGTAGTGGAAAAAGCACCAGTTTAAGCACCATATGAATCAACATCACCCGTGCAAAGCCAACAGGAGCAAGAGTAGCATATTATCGGGCGGGTTACATAACCAATTTCAGCCCAAAACCAAGATCGCATCCAACAATTGGTAATGGGGAGCAAGGGGCTATCTATGGTTCGATCAAGCAAAACTAAAGGCTGGCAAGAAATAAAAAAGAGATTAAAAACCTTGAAATATATTTGATTAAGTACTTTAGGTTAAATTTCTTTCGCACAGGTTTTAGGGTTTATCGATGGTTGCATTCAATCTTTCCATTTCTTATGAATTTCAACAATTTAAACTCATATTATACAAAGTGGAAATTCCGTCAATTTTGGTTGGGATAGAAAAGCGTGGGGAACACATCGAACCACTTTAAGTAGATAGAAAATCGAGCCATTCCGCAATGCATGCCAAAGGTTAAGTATTCTACAAAGGTTGTTTCATGTTTCCAACGAATTGAGATTGGATTGACCCAATTTCAGTTTCTAGAAAGGAGCAACCCTATAATCTGTAATTCTTTACATCCACTTACCCCTAATGACCAAAAAATCATGTTGTTGCAATATATCTTTCACTGTTGTGTGTGGAACAAAAGCATATACTCTAGAGTATTTCATATACACTTTGTAGTGCTTTAAAGCCTGGAACAAAGACGAGCAGGGAAGATATTTTTTGGTGACTATGTTTCGTCTTACAAGGAAGAGAATCAAGCCGGGCTTGGGAAAGGTGAATCCGTAAAGAGAATAATAAAGTCGGGCAAGGATGAGAAGTCTGAAGGGTTTCCTTCTCAATTTTGAAAAATCCTTAACTTGATTTGATTTATAAGGACAAAACTCTGTTAATATTTGGATCTTTGGTTCAACTTTACACGCTGATTATATTATAAACAATGAATATTGTATATCAATTTTGCATAGTTCATAAAATTATGTTGGGGAAATAGGGAATCTGGTGACATAAAACACATTGAAACATACCATTCAACTACACATCGGATTTGCATATGCTATTATGGAAACCATATCTAACTCTATTTAAAAGAAATCGTTTAAATATTGACTTTGGGATATGGAAGTTCAAGGGAATGAAAATATGAAGGAAGAGTATTTCAAGTCGAGCAGGGTAAATACCTTTTAGATTGAGCAAGGTTCTTTCCATGTAGTAGTAGTAGTTGACATTTGGAAATTTATTTATCTGTGGGGTCCCATTCCAGTAAGTTGTTGCCTATGAGATCCAAACTTCCAACTTTCAACTTCTGAGGTTGCGTATGTATTTCCATTTCTAGCAAGTGGGAGATTTCAATCTGTGATCAATCCAGTGCCCAACGCCACACCAGTACCACTGAGAAGGGATTTGTTGTGCAGGGTTAATCAAACAACGACCCAGACGCCACTAGTACTTCCTCGGGGCCTCTTAGCCGTCATAAATTATGGGAGTTGTGGGGTGAATAAAAGTTCGCTAAAGTTCGCTCTACTCCTTAATGGAGGAATTAAATTATGGAAAAATCGGGCAGACTACCACTTGTCCACAATGATCAACCCACATTAAATTCAACCAACTCTTGAGCAGCCACAATCAAATTTAAATATGGGTAAATTTTTAGCATACTCGTCAATTTGACAATCCCCAAAATTAATTGAACTTCAATGTTGACGTGTTTATTCCAAGTTCACCTGTATTTTACGGTTAAAAAATGAAAAAGCTGTCATACATGCATCAAATTTAACCCCTGACTCCACCACTATCTCATTTTGACCTAATATTTATTTTAATTTTTAATTTTTTGTCAATAATTAAAATTAAGCTTAACTCAATAAAAATTCAAATAAATTGATTTAAAATAATAGCAATTAAATACAAATAAGTAAACAAACTTGAATTGAAAAACATCGAAGTTTAGATTTTTTAATTTTCATTTAATTAATTACCGTCTTTCTAGATTGATTGTATGAACTAATTATTCTTTTCTAATTAGACAAGTATATCTTCAAGATTTAGTTGTCTATGCAAGTTATCTGTTACTTGTTCTCCATGCTTAGTTGTCTATGCCTCAACTACTTGTTATAGTCTTTAGTTAAATGAGTTGTTTGTCACTACTTGTTATCCATCAATGAACTAAGAGTTATCCATGCATCAACTACTAGTTTTTTTTTTATAATTGTTTATTTGGAATTTTGAATGATGACCATAAAATCAATGTTGACAATACACTTGTCCCATCCTCTTTCAATCTAGGAAAATCATAGATAGTAATCCACCCCAAGTTTTAAGATATTAACACCTATAGTATAATAAAAAAAATCTCAAGTTACATGTGATTAATGGTGGTCCAATTTAGTTAATTTCTGACCTACTCAAATTCATCTACCACAAATTAATAGCTATGTTAATAAACCTAATTGTATTACTAAACCTTGATAAACTGCATGTTTAATATAAAAAAAAACCAAATCGATTTCTACAGTCCCTGCTGCCCTGTAAAGACTAATAAGCATAAAATTACACTCTGGACAGTCTTAACAATCACCGTAACAAGCACCGGTGTGAAAAGAGAGTAATACAGAAATATTTGAAACTATGAAACTGCGCTCATCCATTTACCATTACTATGGAACAACATTGATTAGATGGATATAAATTTTATTTAAGCTTAGGGATCAAATGAATACTAACCACCTGTAGTCTACATTCAGAGCATAACTTTTATGGGAATGGAATTCCATATACCCGGAGCGTGGAATCTTATTGCTAATGCAGTAGTCGCTCCATGTTGAGAAAACCTTTCAAATCTTGCAAAGGGTAAAAGCGGGCGCATATTCAAGCAGGTTCGCTGGCCAATTGCAATTAAATCATGGTAAATTAACAGAAAACTTGTCACTTGAATACTTGAATGTTTGGGAGAAGATTCAGAAACCTGCATTATTTTTAGGCTATTATACTTATAGAACTCCGATTACAGTTTTAGAACTCTGATTGCAGTTTTACAGTTTCCCCACTTGAAGAAGATTCCAAAACCTACATCATTCTTTTTAGGCTGTTATACTTATGTTATAAGCATGTTATACTTATAGAACCTCTGATTGCAGTTTAAAATAAATGGGTTGAGAGCTTACATGATAAAATATCAGTTCATCTATATTAAATTGTGGCATTAACTCTTTCTTCATCCATGGCCACCCGCCATGATTATTGGTTTTATGTTATTTGCAATCTGTTGAGAAAGTATCTAAAGATGGTCATCGTCCATTTCTTTCAACTCCAATCAATTTACAGAAAGGGAGAATCAATCTAATGTGGAAACGATGTAAGTAGGGGAAGTTGCAGCAACAACAGCCACATAGATGCTAAAGGACCAGAATGCAATGCTTTTAACCCAATGCTTCTTCACATTCACTTCAAAAATGTCACCACTTTTGCTGTTAAATCACAACCCAATATACAAATGCTTTGTGAGCAGCGCCGATTGAAAGAGGCGTTGCAGGTATTGAATACAATGGCCTGCCCAGACTCTTTCACATACGCTTCTCTATTGAAAGAGTGCACTAAGAAGAAAGCCTTGGCAGACGGCAAACTCGTCCATGCCCACATGAAGCAGAGGGGAATCATACCCAACAAGTTCATACTCAACTCCATTATCAACATGTATGCCAAGTGCCAAACTCTCACGGATGCTCGCAGGGTTTTCGACCAAATGCCCGAAAGGGACGTGTTCTCATGGACGAGCATGATTTCGGCCTGTGTCTGCACGGACAATCTGGCGGAGGCATTGGCGTTGTTTCGTCAAATGCAAAGGGAGGGATTTGAACCCGACCAGTTCACCTTCAGGACGGTTCTCTCTGCGTGTGAGAGCTTGGCAGATGTGGAAGATGTCCATGGAGATATAATTAGAAGTGGAAGGAAGCCTGATGTTTTTGTGGGGAGTGCCCTTGTAGACATGTATGCCAAATGTGGAAGCATAGAGAATGCACGCAATATGTTTGACAAAATGCCTGAGCGGGATGTCGTGTCCTGGAACAATATGATTGCAGCTTATGTCCGGGAGGGGTATGCCCATGAGGCCTTGAAAATGTTTCAACAAATGAAACAATCAGGTATCCAACCCAACGAATTTAGTTTTGCTAGTGTTCTTCCCGCTTGCGCTAAATCCGCATCTCTGGAAGAGGGGATTGAGGTCCATGAAGAGGTCAAGAGATTTGGATTTCAGAATAATGCCTTTGTGGCGAGTGCCCTTGTAGACATGTATGCCAAATGTGGAAGCGTAGATAATGCACGCAACTTGTTTGACAATATGCGCCAGCAAGATGTGGTTTCCTGGACAGCCATGGTTGTAGGGTATGCGCAGAATGGTAATATTGATGAGGCTGTGGATCTCTTTGAGAAAATGCCCGAGCGAAACATAATCTCCTGGAATGCGATGATTGCAGGATATACACGGAATGGACTTGTTAAGGATGCCCTGGACCTATTTCGGAAGATACCCCAGAAGAATGTTATCGCATGGAACACAATGATTGCAGGATATGCACAGAATGGGCATGCCGATGAAGCCCTGAATCTCCTTCACAAAATGCGACTGGAAGGGACGAAGCCTGACTCACAAACCTTTGGCAGTGTCCTTCCTGCTTGTGCTAGCTTGTTAGCTGTGGAAAAGGGCATGGAGATACATGGAGAAATAGTTAGAAGTGGATTACAGTCTGATGTTTTTGTGAGCAGTGCCCTTGTGGACATGTATGCAAAATGTGGGAGCATAAAGAAAGCTTTTGATGTGTTCAATAAAATGCCTCACAAAAACACCATCTCCTGGACAGCAATGATTGCAGGATATTCACAGACTGGGCACAATGTGGAGGCTCTGGAGGTTTTCCAGCAGATGAAATTGGCAGGCATAAGCCCGGATTCTAGCACCTTTGCCAGTGTCATCCCAGCATGTACCAGCTTGGCAGCTCTTGAACAAGGAATGCAGATCCACCTGGAAAGCATAAGAAGGGGATTTCAGTCTGATGCTTTTGTTGGGAGTGCCCTTGTTGACATGTATGCAAAATGTGGGATTATAGAAATGGCACGTAGTGTATTTGATAATATGACAAAACCAAATGCTGTTCCATGGACGTCAATAATTACAGGATATTCACAGAATGGGAATAGTGTGGAAGCTCTGGAGCTTTTCCAACAAATGAAACTGGCAAACGTGAAGCCAGATACAGATACCTTTGCCAGTGTCCTCTCAGCATGTGCTAGTTTAGCTGCATTGGAACAGGGTATGGAGATCCACGAAGAAATAATTAAAAGAGGATTTGAGTCTGATGTCTTCGTGGCCAGTGCCCTTGTAGACATGTATGCAAAATGTGGGAGCATACAAAAAGCCCACCATCTGTTTAACCAAATGCCAAAACGAAATATCGTCTCTTGGACAGCAATGATTGCAGGATATGCCATGCATGGCTATGGCAAGGAGGCCGTCAAACTCTTTGAACAGATGCAACATTGTGGTGTCAGTCCAAACCATGTAACTTTGGTTTGTGTTTTATCTGCATGCTGCCATGCAGGTCTTGTAGATGAGGGCCAACAGTATTTCCATTATATGAGTCAGAATTACAACGTCACACCAACAATGGAGCACTATGGTTGCATGGTTGACCTTCTAGCCCGTACTGGGCATCTCGATGAGGCACACGACTTCATCAATAAAATGCAAATAAAGCCTGATGCGACTGTGTGGGGATGTTTGCTTGGTGCCTGTAGAACACATAACAATGTAGAGCTAGCTGAATATGTAGCAGAACGCATTCTAGAGTTGAACCCTGAAGATGCTGCACCTTATGTGCTGCTGTCAAACATCTATGCTGCCTCTGGAAAGTGGGATGGCCTTGGAAAGGTGCGGAAAATGATGAAAGACAGAATGGTTAAGAAAAAACCTGGATGCAGTTGGATTGAGGTAAATAAACAGGTCCACTCTTTTTCTCTATCCTTGTTGGAGAGAGTCCCACCTACAAGCACATTGGGTTTAGGCAGAGGTGAAGAAGCTTTCTAGGTTACTGAAGGTGGCAGGGTATGTGCCTCATGCAACAGCTTTGCTGACTGATATATTAGGAAGAGCAGAACGATCAATGGTTCTAACATAGGGATAAGTTGACTATTGCTTTTTGGTCTATCACGACATCCCTTTGGACAGCTATGCAAGTAATTAAGAATCTGATATTATATGATGACGGCCTCTCTGCCACCGGGTTCATTCCAAGATTGCTGTGCAAAAAATGTTTGGGAGGGGTGCCAATTGTTATATGATAAGGGTGGACAGTTTTCTTGCAGAATTTATTGGCGATGCTAACTAAAAGAGGCTCTAAAGATTCTTTTTTTGAATTTGATTATGAGATGGTGAAGCTGAAGCTCTATGGTGAATTTGATTTCGTTGTTCCAATCATTACTAGACAAAATTTCATTTGTCTAATTCAGCATCCGAGTTATCTATCATTACGTCATTTGCACTGTTGTGGGCAGAGTCTTCAACAATTGCTACTACAGTCTTATTAGTCTCAAATGAATTCCTTTTTTTTAAACTTTCAATAGATTATGACTACTCTGGGATAATATAGTTTCATGACTTTTGACAAAATCCATAAAAATAGAGCAGTTCCAAAAAACACCGAAGAAATAAAGTTTATTACTATGGTTCTAACCTAATAATATAAATCAATCAAATTAGAAGGTTCACTGACAAAACAAGTGAAACTTGGGTAGGTGATTGTGAAATTGTGTTCAAGAATATTAGGTTTGTTGTGGAACTTTACTATTTGTCACAGGTAGACAATTGCATTCTAAGGATTGGTTTTGATAGTTAATCTTAGTTACGTCAATATGGCCCTTGTAAATGGATTTAGGTGGCTTTTATCTATCTCCCTTTAGTTGGTGTAGTGGTGAGGAAGCTATAGAAAAGAGAAGTGCCTTTCAGTTAGTAAGACTGGGCTTTAATATGCTCCCATGTCCATTCATGCTCTTGTCTTATAGCACTTGCTAATCTAATGGGAAAACTATGTATGAGTGCAAAATACCAAACAAATCTCCAATGAGGACATGTGTCAATACATGTTGAATGGTTTGGATGTACATTAGTCTTAGGAACTGCACTAGTGTCTGGTTCATTGCTCTAGACTATCCATCAATCATTAATCTATGGATGAAATGCTGTGCTCCATTACATATTAATGTTCATCATAGACCATAATGTAGTCCAAAAACTACTTCGAAATATACTATCACAATTTGATGCAATTGAAGAGGGAAACCCAAAGTTGTCCTACACGTTGGTAAAGAACAAATTTGTAACAAGTTTATGTTGCAACATTGTGTCAAATTCCGTCAAAATAGTCTCTCATGGTTGCAATCGAATAAGAAGAGGGGTATACAACCCCAACATTTGATTTGTTAGCTTGGAAATACTACATAATGCACAACCTCACATAATCCCCTCCACAACTCCACACATCTTCATATAAATGAAGACCTTTACAAATTGTCCATGGCCATGTTCACTTCAAAGTGACTGACAACTTTGAGTGAACATACCTCTCTTAGCAATAACCATCTTTCCCCTATGTCTATTACACATATTAAACCAATATATAATTCCATCCTTAAGATAAAAATCTACCACTAGATCTGACCTTGTAATCCACTTATACTTTTGCAAGAATTATAACTATATCACAAAAGAGGTTAGTACCATAGGATTTTGTTAGTGGGAAAATCCCTAGTGAGTAGGGTTGTTATCACGAAAAGAGCAATTAAAGATAACTTGTTATCTTTCCAAAATATGCAATTTATGTTGTTGTTGAAAGAGATGATAGAGGAAAGCACCTGAGATTAATTGCAGAATCCCCTTAACCTTTATGAGCAATCAAATAATAAGCCTTCAATACAATGTCCTTTTCGAATCTGCATACAAGTCAAGAAACCAACCTTCTCCAAACTTGATCAAGCATATAGATAACTAATATAAACTTGGAATAAATTAATTCTATTTAATATTAGGTAAATTGGTTCCATCCAAAATTCATTAATTCGAAAAACAAATCAATAGAGAAATGTGCAATAAATTTGTTGGGGGTGTGGGGAAGGGTGAAGAGAGATTTTTATATAATATAAAGGAACAAGTTTTATACCTAATTATTGTTGCCAACATCTTTATTACCCAAGTATGGGTTCCTCCAAACTAAGCCACTTATCAATCTCAACTCCACCATTGAGAGTCACGGTCTTACTTTGGGAAGGAAATCCAATGAGGATTTAGACCCTACTCAAGACTACATAAGGCTCCAGGACCAAGGGGTTTTACTCATGAAGAGACTATAAAAACCTAGGATAATTCTCTAGATAGTTCTCCAACGTGCAAGTATATAAATTAGCCTTGCCCTCCCCCCCCCCCAACATAGAACTCTTATTTATATGATGGTGAAGTAGTTTTGGTCGTTGGGGCTTTGAGGTGTACAAATGTATGGCCTTTGTGATCCCAACTCAAGACTATGCATTTTGCACAATTTTTATTTTGTGGTACCAATTTGGAGGTGCTCACGAGTTGCTAGAAGGATACTAGTGAACATAAAAAAACAGGCTCCAAAAAGTATAAAGGAGTGATAAGTTATGGAGATAGTAGAGGAAACTTATCAATCCAAGTATAGATGGTTAAGGGTCACCAAATATAGTTATAACAAATGCCCCCTAATGTATGAGGTCAAAAGGGAAGTTGATGGCCAAAATGCATTATGAGATATAGATGAATCTGACAAGTAAAACTCAAGTTGATTCTAGCAAGCCAAGGGTCTAAAATGTACATGCAAACAAACAACCAAAGCATAACATGACTCTCTTCCCCTAGTAAATCATACTCATGCCCATGTGGAAAAACATGCAATATGACTGCCAAATCAAGTACATTGTGGATCCATGAAGTGTATAACATGTAGAATCATGACCACACAAAATACACAATGGATCCATGTCAAAATAGGCCTACAGCTGCAAGCAAATATAAAGTGGATATGTCTCAATGTACATTAAGAGAACAATTGGAATTGAAAAAGTACACAATTGGTCATCCAAAAGCCAATGCAATATGGAGAGGTGGTACTATAATCAACTAAGGTAGGAGCATCAAAGAAAAATGCCACCACAACCCAAAGCCTTCAATCCAAATCCATTGTATGTATGAATCTACACCATGTGAATAAATGATTTGAAATCGAACATGGGAGAAACCATCTTATCATTGGTCATTGATTTATGTTGTTTCCAAACACGAGGTAACCCATAGATGATGATAATGGACACCAATGTATTTAATACATTCTAACAAGTGTGAATAGATGTATTGTTGTCGAACACCTGTAGAATCAATCGTTCATGGGTCATTGAGTTATGCAAAGGAACCTGCCACTAATCATTGCAAGCCCCAAGATACTGTAAATGTCTCTAGATCTCATTCCCAAAGCAAATAAGTCAGATTTGATAGGAAGAGATCCATTGGGAGGAGGGCATTAAGGTATCCCTCATCAACCACTATGAAAAATTATTTGAACATGATTTGATTTGAGGCCTTGGATACTAATTGGAAATAATGCACCATCAAGTACAACTTCCAAATACACTAGATGAAAATAGCATAGAAGGGATACCCTCTAAGCAAGGACAAATAATGAAATTCATTATCAGAGGTGACGCATTCCACCAATAAGTAAAATGGAATCCAAAGTACATCATGAATCCCACTCTACGAATAAGTGTTTTGACATCGAACATAAATGAAACCACTCAATTAATGACCAATAATGAAACTCAATTGTTGAGTGCAAGGAAACCTACCTGTAATGAAAGTAAGTTCCAAGATGCTATTGGATCAAAGTCTATCTCCAAGAAAAAAATGTTGCAGTTGATAGGAGAAGACCCATCAATGAGAAAATAATAAGAAATGTTTCCCCACTAATACGAGAGAAAGCATTGGTTATGTTGATGAACTAAGAACAATTTGACATAGGGAAGGCCAACATGGACATACAAGATATCTTAAGGATGGTCGACACATGTTATAAACTTTTGTTGACCATAAGCATGACATAATCATGACTTGGGAAACAACTAATGCCAAAAGGTACCAATGATATAAATCATCAACATAGGAGGCATTGAGGTATTCTCCATAAGGATTGGAATAGTAACTAATCAGAGGAGTCAAAATTGAAAATCACAGTACAACTCATAAGTCAATACTAAACCTTAACTATAGAGAATTTACTCAATTAGGTTATTTGTTCAAGGAGAATATTGAACCTTAACTATAGAAAATTGACTTAATTGGGTTATTTGTTCAAGGAGGATATAAAGTGATTGTTGCCACCTAGCCTACAAGAACTATAAAGATATTGATTCTTCCTCGTCTCTTTTTTTAAAATAAATATTTGTTTTTTATATCTTTTTTCGTATTATAAAACCCTAAAAAAAATAAAAGCATGTCATAATACAATGGAGGAGATGAGTGTCATAGGGCATGCAACTCTGTTCCAAGCACATGGAATATAATTATGAAAAATAAAAACAAAAATCTGCTATGCAGGATATGGGCATTCGTAAGCAAGTCTTACCCAAGGACAAGGTTCAAAATACAAGAGCAAGTGATGCTATTGGTGAGCAACAAATGTGAATGTAATAGTAGTAACTAAGCTATACTGGAGCATTTGGCACAAACACACAAGCAATGCAAATCAAACACAAATATAGGATCCCGCTAAGAAATGGCTAGAAAAAGATGAGAATTCAAATTCAAAGTCATGCAAGACTAACAAGACTCCTTAGTATATGATAAATACTTAACATCAATGCCAAAAAGAAAGTGGAGTGCTAACTAGGGTGAGAATGGTATGTAGGCTCTACTGCACAGGTTATTAAAAACAATGGATATGAATGGGTTAAGTGTTCCAACTTGGTACAGTTGATCTTAAGGTATAATAATGCAGGAAAAACACTAACAATGCGAAATACAAGGAAACAATACCTATCACTGTATGTCAGTGAAGAATCATTTACCTCAAAATGAAAACACGTGAAACAAATGTCACTTTGTTGTGTATGTATTCTTTCCAGCAATAAAAAACAACTTCCTTGGAATTAAATCACTCAACAATCCAAAATGGTGCAAAAGGCTATTTCATAGAATCAAATATGGTAAAAAATGTGATTAAATAGGTGAAAAAGTCAACTTTACCATGTCATTTGTAAAATTTACCAAATTGTGTGAAAGACAAAATTTTTATCCCAGACTTCCATGATAGATGCCGGGAGCATCAACCAACCAATTCTAAATTCATCTGGACCAAGTATTTCACAAAATCATACTTTCATTTCAATACTTATTTTTTCAATTATTTGTATTTGTATTTTTTACATGTTGATCTTGAACTATTTAATTTTTTGAGTCTACGCGCTTGTGACTATCTTTCTTGTGGGTTGCAAGCAAAAATCCCCGCTCATGGTCTCCTTGAAGGATAGTCAAGAACACACAAAATTCTTCATAAAGGAAGTTGTGATTGCTCCTAAAAAATGGAAAAAAATGAAAATTTTTAATTGTCACTAACTTCCAGATATTTCACTATTCTTGTAAGCATCTTCACAATGATATATATACTTCCCGATGGGATTATCTTGACAAGGTGAGCTGCTAATCTTGAAAGGAAGTGGTTGAGGGGGCATTCTAACAACATTACTAAGTATATTGATATATGTTGTGTAGTCGATACACACAAAGTGAGTAACCAAGTCCCCATAGGTGCCATGTAGGACTTGAGCCTTAGGATTATCATCCTAACCATTATGTTGATTGTCAGGAACACAACACCACATTTAGTATCTCACACAGTGATACACTATGGCACAAAGTGCTTGATATCAATGGTATTCGATTTGTTGACGGGTCTTCTTGTAAACTTAAAGCCCTAGTTCATAGCTTGTAGGTTAGCTTGAGGCATAAGAACTTTGGCTATGGGAATAATTTTTGTTTCTTCTTATTGGAGAGATTCCAATCCATGTGTCCATGGATTATTGCACCGTTGACTGGGCCAAGAGACCCCAAGATTACTAGGTGGATAGATGTTATGTATAGGCTTGGGGGAGGCCATGTCATACATGCCTTCTTGGTAGACTTCTTTGATTGGTGGTCCAAGTATTTAGTGTATAATTTTTGAGATTTTAAATATTTGTTAATGTTTTTCAATTTTATAATTATTTAGTTTTTACATATTTTTAGAGGTATATAATTTTTTTGATATGTAATATCAATAACAAAATAATTTGCTAATGACGTAGATGTAGGTCTAGTTGATCCATATGGATTCCTAATAATCGTCGTAGAGGTAGAGAGAGGACTAGCCCACATAAGTGAGAACAATTGTAGGCACATATGTCATAGAGACTAAGAAAGTACTCTGAGAGGTCCAATGGAACCTTGAGGGCTTAACTGCAAAGGTGCCATTGACACGTATAGAGGACATCCTATAGTAGCTATATAGGCATGTTACAGTAGGAGCTCCACGATTGTGGCAATAGATTTTGCATTAATTGACCACAATGGTTATATGCTATCATGGAATTCAAGAGGGTCTAGGGCCTAAGGAGTAGCCATATTTGTATCATATTTTGGGGTTAGTAGATATAGACACATTTTGTATTGTAAATCCAATTGTTATACATGGAATTACATATATTACTTTGGACATGATGTAACATTTTATTATATATACATATGATTTTGATTCTAATTATCTGAGAAATTTTTAGGGGCGAAATTTAGCCCATGGGCTAATTTTCGAGGTTTTTTTCCAAAAAAATATTCGCCATTTCCCGTTTTTTTCCCAATATGATTCACCTAAATTCCATAAGATTAATTTTTGTACTCTAAAAATCATCATAATTGTCCAAAAACTATATAAAACCCTTGGACTTTTAAATATTTTTAAAAAATATCGCCAAATATTTTATGTTTGGAAATTTGATAATTAGTAACACTCGTCTAGGTTTATACACTTTAAGAAAATTATGGATCCCTAAAATTTTCCCTACTACTTATATGTGCAAAATTTATGTAATTTCTTTGCCATGATTATGTACATGTATGTTTTGTTTAAGTTAATGTGACATATGCCAATATAACACGTAATTATCCAATGACTCAATTAACTTATTAAATCTTCTCGGCACATGAACATAAGTAATAAACTCAAAATAATGCTCAAGCATCCTCACCCATAAATACTTCTGGCGAGGTGTAGGATTGTGCATACAATAGACAATATTCAATTGAGGCATTGCCAATTGTGAATCCAAGTGGATAATCGTATGTCATATACCAGTTGCAATTGCTTTAGAAAGAAGTTCAATAGATGCACTTTATGTTGGGACATGTAATAAATAGTAGAAGAGAAAGAACAATGATTATGAGAGAGTAGTGATGGTGTTTAAAGACACCTTTGCACTTGATCACAAGAAGTAAGCTCCATAAGAGCACAAGGATCCCATGATAGACCGATCCATAAGGATCATCTATAAATGTGTTTTGGTAGGGGCCCAAAATAACAACAATGGGACCACATAGGTCATAATTGTCCATAAAATGTGGATCTCAAATCCAAAGTGGACATACTTTAGTCGGAGGTCAACTCCCTTCAAGGGCCAACCCCCTTCTTTTGACAAGGTGAAGTTACCAACTAACCAATGGTTCCAACACCCCCTCGCAAACTCAACTTGGAGGAAAGAACAAATTACATAGCATTCCCCCCTTAATTTGATCTGAACTGTAAACATTGATCATCCCTGGAAGAACAACATACCACTATCCCCATCAAGCTGATCAAAATCAGGTACAATAAATACTCCTCGAAGAAGTCCAAAACATTATCCATGCAATAATTTAATTTATCAAACAAATTTCCATATTGCTTTTCAAACAATCCCAGTCAATCAAGTAACTAGACAAGAAGACAACACAATCCAATAATTGTATTGAGTCTTCTGGATTCACTGTGTAGATAGTTGGAGTTGATCAATGTGTTTCGAGTGGAATCTCCGCTAATCATCAGGATCCATGGAAGCTGTGAAATGAAGAGAGAAGGATGGCAAGTTTAATAGGTAAATATATAGGTAAAAATATATATCCGTTAGGTAAGTTAATTTCTCTTCTTTCTTCCTCTTCTTATAAACCCCTCCCTTCCAATCCCATCATCAATATCTCTAATCTAGTTTCTAAAGCCATAAAATCCTCATCTCTTGACCCCTCAATCATTAAACAAATTCTTCCCCAAAATCCCCAACCTCCTGGAATCTATGGCCAACCAAAAATCCACAAAAAGGATATCCTGCTCCATCCCATTGTTAGTGCCATTGATTCTCCCACCCATGCCATTTCCAGTTTTTTATTGGAAAAACTTAAACCCTTCATTGACCAATATTTTTCTTTTATAAAAGATTCCACCGAATTTATTGATAAAATTCAGCACCTCCACCTTGATGATCAAGATCTAATGGTAAGCTTTGATGTTGTCTCGCTTTTCACGAAAATCCCAATCTCGAAGCCATTGAAATCATTTCCAAGCTTGTAGATGAAGAAACCCTTAACCTTATTAATATCTTCCTATCCACTACCTTTTTTGTTTCAAAGGTAATTTCTATGAACAAACAGAAGGCACTACCATGGTATCTTGTCTATCCCCTATCGTTTCCAATATCTTTATGGAACACTTTGAAACTCTAGCTCTCAATAGTTTTTCCCTTAAACCCAAATGTTGGGTTCTCTTTGTAGATAGAACCTTTGTCATTTGACCCTGTTGTCGGCCCACCCTTGATTGCTTTCACAAACATCTCAATAGCTTATCCCCCTTCACTCAATTCACCATGGAAATCCAAGAAAATGGCTCTCTCCCATTTCTAGATGTGTTAGTTACCCGTAACCCTGATGGCTCCTTAACTCATGAGGTTTATTGCAAAATGACCCACATCGATAGGTGTCTTCATGCTCAATCACACCACCATCCTTCTCAAAAATTGGATGCCCTTAAAACCCTAATCACTAGGGCAGTCTGTATCTCGGATCCCCAATACCAAGAAAAATTCCACCTTACAAAATTCCTCATGGATAATGGCTACCCCGCAACAACTTATAAACACAAATTTCCATTGTGTTCTTCATCCAAAGCCCCGCTCTTCTAAGCCTTCATCCCCTATCCAATATTATGTTTCTCTCCCTTACATCCATGGAATCACTGATCGGATCTCCAACCTCCTTAGCTAAAAAGAATATAAAAACTATCTTCAAACCCCATAAAACCTTCAAACAATTATTTAGAAGCTTCAAAGACAAATATAATCCATTTCTATCCTAAGGCAACTACTAGATCCCCTGCTCCTGTGGAAAAACCTACATTGGACAAACAAACAGATCTATCCAGACTTTTCTCAAAGAACACATCGTGGATACCAAGCAATTGTTGCTGCAACATCCCCCCCAAAATTTTTGTAAATATTGGGGCCCCTCCTTTTATTTTTGTAAAAAAGTTTGCTTAGAAGTCAAGCCCCATCAAAAGAGCCTTTTATACTTAGTTTTTTTTTAGAGAGTGAGATCTTAGGTAAAAAAAAAAAACTCAGCTTTTTCATCCGCAACGTTGGCTCAACTCGGCGAGTTCGTCCGCAACGTCGGCCCAACTTGGCGACTTCGTCCTCAATGTTGGCCCAACTCGGCGAGTTGAGCCTCAACGTCGCTCCGTCTAGTTGTTTCTTTTTCTTCTTTTTTTTCCCATCGAGAAAGTAGCATTTGCTTATCATAAACACGTTTGTTTTGCTGCTTGAGATTTGTTTGAAGCATAATGTCACTTTCAAAGGAGTTTGCTAGTACTATTTCATCCAGGCTATGCTTGCTGTGGTAATAAATTTTGTTTCAATGCTTAGTTCACATTCTGTTTTATCATCTACTTACTCATGCATGGTGGCTACCAGGTTTAAAGCACAATGTCGAAAGGTAGTAAGAAGAAGTCAAAGGTGCCCGAGCCCGAATCAGGTGGCGAGGCAATCCTTGAAGCAAGAGTCAAAACATGGTATGAAGATACCAAGCCTATTATGGGTATTGCCCCTCAATTCAAATAGGGGGAGTTGTGCCACATGATTATAGCAGCAGCAGAAGCACAAAGCATTGAAGAAGATCTATCCAAGCATGAAACCTTCTTGAAAATCATGCTCCCTGCACCGACAAACAACGTCGTAAGAGAAAAGGACATGTGGTCAAGTTATGTGGCTGAAGCAAGCAAACCAACTAAGGTGGAAACGCCAGTTGAAGTAGAGGCGCCCGCTGGAAGCTGATTTGGATTTTATTTTTCCTGATTAGGAGTTGGAAGCATTTTGCTTTGTATTTTTAATATTAAGGGACAGCTGGAGTTTTGCTCTCTTTTCTTAGGTAAAAGCTTTTTGGAATTTATTCCTTTTTGTAATAAAGGCACTTAAGGACAAATCTTGGAATCCCTAGGGATTAGGGTATACGTAGAGACTCTTGGAGCATTTTTGTATAGCTATAAATAGATGATTAGAGAAAGAGAAAAGGACATTCTGTCTTGTACGTGAACTATTTATGCTACATGAATAAGAAAATCATTTTGGCCTGTGGAAGTCAGCGCAACATTTTGCTTGGGATTGTGTTGGATAATTGTCGAACTATTTCTGCATCTTTTATACATTTTCTGTGAGATCTTTCCTAGCTATTGTGAATTAATTCTCTGCTATGAATGATTTCATTTTCGTTCAACATGTGAAGCAGTTGGTGATCTTGCTGGTGATTCTAGAGATCAACGTTGAACACGTTCTCAGTTTCAACAAGCCTCTTCTCTTTTGGCTCAAGTTTCCGAGAATCATGATCCAGAAACCTTTGCAGAAGCTTCAGGAAATCCAGATTGGGATGCAGCTATGGATGAAGAATATCATTCCTTAATGGAAAACGATACTTGGGATTTTGTACCTCTTCCAAAAGGAAGAAAACTTGTCAGATGTAAATGGGTCTACAGAACTAAGTATGCATTAGATGGAAGTGTTGAAAGACTTAAGGCAAAATTAGTTGCCAAAGGTTTTTCCCAAGTTGAAGGGATTGACTACAATGAAACCTTTGCTCCTGTCGCAAAAATGAACTCCATCCGCCTTGTTCTTTCCCTTGTAGCCCTACATAACTGGGAATTCCATCAAATGGATGTCAAGTCCGCCTTCTTATATGGTGATCTATAGGAGGAAATTTACATGGAACAACCTCCTGGATATGTTCAAAATAACTCTAGCCTTGTCTGTCGCCTTAAGAAATCCTTATATGGCCTTAATCAAGCTCCTGGAGCTTGGTATGCCAAAATGGATAGCTTTCTCCTTGACATTGGTTTTTCTAGATGCCATTCTGACCCCAATGTCTATACCAAGAAAGTAGGAAACCATATCATCATATTTTTTCTATATGTTGATGACCTTATTCTTACTGGTAGTGACCCTAAGCTTATAACCCATGTGAAATCCAGTCTTAAGCAAAATTTTGAAATGTCAGACTTAGGACATTTGCGTTATTTTCTTGATCTCCAAGTCCTGCAAACCAAAGAATGAATCTTTCTTTCTCAGTCTAAGTATGCTTGTGACCTTCTTCGTCGCTTTCACATGGAAGATTGTACACCTGCCCCTTCTCCCTTCCATTCTGGAATCAAACTTTCTGCCACTTGTACTTCACCTGAAGTCGATGCCACCTTGTATCGTCAGCTTGTTGGTAGTCTCTTATACTTGACTCATTCCCGTCCTGACCTTTCCTTTGCCGTTGGTCGTGTTGCCCGTTATATGCAAACACCTCATGAAAGTCACTAGAAAGAAGCTAAAAGAATACTTCGATATATTCGAGGTACAATTCAGTTTGGAATTCATTACAGTACAAGGGGGAAACCTTTGTTGGTTGGTTTCACTGATTCAGATTGGGCCAACGATTCTCATGATCGAAAGTCTACAGCAGGTTATGTTTTCAGTTTGGGATCTTGACCTATCACTTGGGCTTGTAAGAAACAACAAGCTCTTGCTCTTTCTTCAGCAGAGGCAGAATATTGAGCCGCAATTAATGCCAGTCAAGAAGCTTTATGGCTTCGACAGATCCTTTTAGAGTTTGGATTTGAGTAGCAGCAGCCTACTCCACTTTGGTGCGACAATCAAAGTGCCATCAAGCTTGCCAAAGATCCAGTCCTACATCAACACATCAAACACATTGAGCTTCATATGCACTTCATCATAAATCTTGTTCTTGAAGTACTCTTTTGTCCTACATATGATCAAGTTGCAGACATCTTCACCAAGTCTCTTACAAAAACAAAGTTTTCTAAACTTTGATCTATGTTAGGAGTTCAGGAACTTGTCATTAAGGGGGGATAGGCTCTAATGCCTCATTCCTTCTCCTAATAGTGTCACTGTTGTAAATCCTTCAATCCTATCCCAAGTTATTCTTAAGGGGGGATGTTAGGATATTTATACACTTAAGAGTTAGTTAAGATCAACTTGTGTAATATATCCGTTATGAAAAGTGTGTTTCTTTAGTATGCATTAGTATGCATTTGTAAATATTTAATACGACGGTAACGATATGTTCCTGACATAGAGTTGTTAACACCCAAAAAGTGCTCACTAGCTCATTCCCTTATTCACATGACCCATTTGTCCACTTTTCCACCATCTGAGCCTCTAAAGCCAACAAAAGGTCACCAAAAGACCTTAGTACACCCCTTTTTCCCACTCAAAAAGATTATTTTTCCTAAAAAAACATAAAAAACCCTAAAAAATGGTCCAAAATTCCCAAAATATTAAAAAGGGAATAAAAATATTAATTTTATTCAAAAAAGGAAAAAGGAGGGAAAATGACCTAAACCATGTTGGTCAATACCATTGGTTTCCACAAAACCACAAATGGTATTCCTCACCACTAAAACCTATAAAAAGGTGGTAGGGGCTCCTCATTTCACATCCATCCATATTCCTATCCTCATGCTGCCAAAATCTCCCTTGAGTAATTGGCCATTGTAGCAACCTTGGAGAAAGGACCCATTGGAGATTGGAGCTGCTCACCATTGGAGCTATTCAACAACCTTCATCACTTGGAGGTATTGTTATTGCAAGCACTTGCTTGCCCCCATTTTTCAATACAAAATTATTTCTTATGTTTCTTGTTTTTGTTTTTTAATTCGAAAATGCACATGCTAGTTTAGTTTAGTTTAGATTTAGTTTATTGTTATTTACTTCTATTGAAACTACTGCTACTAGTTAGCAGGTGCCCATAGCACTAAGCTTGGTTGCAAAACCAAGCCAACAGTTTTTTGGCGACTCCGCTGGTTTTCGAATCTTTAGATCTCACTTTTGCTTTAGATCTTAGTTTTTGATAGTATTAGTTAGTTTAATTCATAGATCTGCCACTCTAGACAGCAGATCCATTGCTGTTCTAGACCTTGGCCCATTTTTTAGCCATTAACAGCCCGAAATTTTCAATTTTCGGGTTCGTTTTTCGGCGTCCACGTACGGCTTTCGCCTCGCGGCTTTTTTGCCTGACAGTTGCGCGGCTCATCGCGACCTCGCGGCCTTTTTCCGCGCTGCGCACCGCGGCCTCGCGACCTTTTTTCGAGCTGCACATCGCGGCTTCGCGGCCTTTTTCTGTGCTGCACATCGCGGCTTTTAGCCCGAAACCCGCGATGCGCATCGCGACTTTTAGCCCGAAACCCGCGATGTGATTTTCTAGCAGCGCGACTCAACTTTCAAACGACCATATCTCCCTCTCCCAAACTCCATTTGAAATGATTTTTTTTTTCAAATTGGGTGTTTTCGATCAAGGAATCCAAATATCCTATTAGATTTAAGAAATTTTTCATAAAAATTTATCTAATATTTTATTTTAGTGTTATTTATCACTTTAGTTCACCCATTTTGGCCCATATTTTTCAGTATTAAAATTCCTGCATATTTTACAGCCATAGGAGATTTTACTATTTAGAATGCACCTTTGAAATAGTCTTTTTAAAAAATTTCAGAAAGTGAAAGAATGATTTATTTAAAAAAATTTGCTGTTTACTTCTTTGATATTTTGCCCATAGCAATTTTTTGAAAAAGAAATCCATTTATTTCTTAAAGAAGTCATATTATTTGCTTTCCTATTTCAAAAGATCGTTTGTTTTTTGAATAGTCTTTGCAAAGCATTTAATTTTCGTTTATTGAAAAAGTCATATTATTTGCTTTCACATTTCAAAAGATCCTTTGTTTTTTGAATATTTTCTGTAAAGCATTTACTTTTTCAATTTCAGTTTAAAATACCACACGTGCACCCACTCAAACACATAATTTAAACTGAGCCTTAAAACGAACCCTAACTTCAACAAACTTTTAACCCCACTTGGGGAACACTTAAAAGAACTTTGTAGCTAGGTAGTATTGAGGGGATAGGTGTTCCAATAACACCCCTCAGTTATTACATTTGAGACATAGAAGTTGTCCATTAGGAAACCAAAATCTCCTAGTATTTTTTGGCACGGTCACAACCGGTTTATGGGAAGGCCTCTCCCCTAGGAGGGTTGAAGTCGCGAGGATGGTTCCGGAAGCCTGAGTGGAATACCGAAATCCATTCAGTAACCGAAGGGCTACCATTCGCAGTTCTCGGGATATCCCTGTATGGGGGTATTGCGGTAAAAGGACCAAATGACAGATTTGCCTTTTCTCGACGTGTCATGAACGGAGTATCCTAGTTTCCATTCTTTAGGATTGATTACCCGGTATCCCTCCCGGTAGGGGGATATCTAGCCGTTGACTCAACACTCAATATTGTCTGACTTGGATTTCATCACCTTGCAGAGAATATCGTTTGTTGATTCACAATAATTTTAGTTAGGTGTTTGCATGATACAATCCACCTTTGGTCTAGTAGCACCTATTTTTTCTAGAAGCTGTTTGCATGTTGGTATTCTGACCATTTTTTGCATCCCTCCACTTATTATAGCACAACTGCTATAATAAGTGCTTTTTGAGGTTGATTTTTTGGCCTGAGAGCCTTCATTTTCACTCCCCTTCTTGCACCCTTGGTTGCATTAGGGTTTTGAGTTTTTTATACATTACCATCTTACACAGACGATTTTTACACAACAAACATATTTCTCACCATTGAGAATTCTAGACGCTCTCGTCTTCTTCAGGGAGAACTCCCAGAGTTCAGTCTACTTGGCTCTCCACGTCACTGACGTAGAGCCTTATCCCTTGACTCGACACATCGTCGGTCAACCATACAATCATCCGATTCTGACACGCCTCACTTCACATTTGATTCTGAGGCAGAATCCGAAAACCTCACAGAGTTATTCCCAACCAACCTTATGGCTGGAACACCATTCGACCCACTTTTTACCAGCACCATAGGAGAGACGTCCATCAACCCTTCTACTGCGGTGCCATCCATGGAAACCACCCCCCCCCTAGGTATGCCTAATATGGCGGACACCCCACCTTTAGGAATGCCCAACACAGGGCCACCTCCTGTTATAGGAATTCCCAACACAGGGCCACCACCTGTTATGGGTATGCCCAACATAGGGGTCACACCCCCTTTGATTACCACAACCCAGAATCCAGGAATCACCACTACTATTCCTAACCCCGGTGTAACCCATGTTGCACTTGGAAACGCTGGACCATACCAGACCACAGCTATTGGAGGACACATACCTTCAATACCTAGCATACCCTTAGGGGCTACTGGACCACTACATCATGCCACCATGAATAGTCACGTCCCAATCACTACATCACACCCCTCGTCCAGTCTACCATTTCTGGCAAGTTTGAATTTGCCAGACTTGGCAAGACTAACTAATGATCCTATCAGACACGACCCTGCGTGGCCCCACATGCCCACCAAACTCCCCTCCGACATCCCTAAGTTTGAGGGAAAGGCAGGTGAGGACCCCCAGAACCATATTATGTCCTTCCATCTATGGTGTTCCTCCAACTCCATAGTGGACGACTCTGTCCGCCTCCGTCTGTTACAACGCACCTTCACTGGCTCTGCAGCTAAGTGGTATATCGAGCATCCCCATGGGACCCATGCCACCTTTACCTCCCTTGCCTCAACCTTCCTGCAGTTCTTTCAACTACCTGTACGTTACGATGCAGGAGTTGAAATACTGTTGTCTTGCAGACAAAACACAGCTACCCACATCACGGACCACATCCATGAGTGGCGCAAGCGTCGTAGCCTCTGTAAGATTAAACTGGATGATCATATATTTTTGGATTGGTTTCTTAAATCACTCCTACCCCTCATAGCAAAAGACGTAGCTTCCGAACGACCCCAGTAAGAGGAAGAAGCTATCCTAAAAGCTCAAGAATTTGACCTCATTTACGCCCAGTCGGGTTATCTGTATACCATTATACCGGACGCCCCTCGGGGCGATTCATCCCAACACGATGCGCCGGGGGCATCCCATGCCGCAGATGGCATCATTGGTGGTATTGCCTCGCATCCCCAACCCTTTTCCATTGCACATCCTAGCTATGGTCCCGACCTTTCGCGGGCTACATCTCAGTCTGGAGCAACCATTTCTTATGTTCCCATGTCACATCACCACCATACCCATGGACCTTCATGTCCACCTCAGTGTTTTGGTCATGCACCACCTGCATACACCCCCCCATCTACACCTCAACTAGTGTACTATCCACAGCAAGCTGTGACAGCTAGCCCAACACCTCCAATAGCTCAGGGTTCCAACAAGCCCAGTAGATAACTGGACCACCTCCAACCCCGCCTGCTTATTATTCACCACAACCTGCTCCCGCACCTGCGGCGGACCAAAACCCTCCCACTGTTCAAGGGCAAGTGTACACACAGCACAACCAGCCCCAGAACCAAAACAACCAGCGCAACCAAGGTGCGCAATAGAACCATGGTAGAGGTCGTAACCAGGGTAATAACCAACAACATCAGCAAGGTCCTCCACCTCCCAATCCTTCGCAAAATAACAATGCTGCTCCTCCTAATCGCAATCCGGATCGGAATCCCAAGCAGCCTAGAAATAGTAACCTCAGAACAAACCACCCTTGTTCTATCTGCAGGGTCTATGGTCATTACACGCATTCTTGCCCACATTTGGAGCGAACTTGGCAACTCTGGACCGACGATGCCCATCGTCAAGGGCAAGCGGCTCCTCAGCCGCCACCCAACCCTCCACCACCTCAACATCAACCTTTGGTGCTGCAAAACCCCTTTCCAAACCAAGGTGTAGTGAACACTCAGCTGTTAGCTCCCCCTCAGGGCAACGTGCCACCACAGTAGATCACTTATGCAAGCCCATGATCAACCCATGTTCGATTCAGGTACTCACCACTTGTTGATGATGTCAACCGCCGACGCCAACCTCCAAACCCGCCCGAACCAATATGGCTCCACTTCGGAAGCCCCTCCCGCCGACAAGAACACTAACGTTAATCCCATAGATCAAACGTTACGTATACCTTCGGCTCCACTTGATGGCGCTTCCAAAGTACCTCGCTTCCCACTTCGTCGCATCAAGAATAATCCCAATGCTCGGGCTGCGTCGAATTATAACATAGCAGACGACTTAGCCCAGTCTCCTGCAGCCATGTCTGCTTTAGAAGTTTTGAAAAACTGTCCTTCACAGCGCAAGACATTACTCTCTGCCATTGGCGCTATCGACCCCAATGATTCGCAACTGATCGCATTCGATTCAGACCAGTCTGAACCACGCCTGCCTTCCTCTTTAGCTTTCCAAGTTTCCGTTTCTGTTCAGAATCTTGTCATCCATCGGTGCATTATCGATGAAGGGGCCTCTACATGCGTCATGTCCACATTTGTTTGGCAGAAGTTGGGATCTCCCACTCTCCAACAGTCCACCACTGCGTTGCGAGCCTACGACGGCCGTTCGGCTCAACCCCAGGGTCTCTTACCTAATGTCCCCGTCCAGCTCGCGGGTAAAATCGTGCTCATTGACATTGAGGTCATCAATGCACAACTCGACTATAACCTTTTACTTGGCCGTAGTTACATGTATGCCATGCAGGCTGTCGCCTCATCCGTTTTTCGTACCATGCAGTTCCCCCATGAGGGACACGTGGTCAAGGTTGACCAACTCACCTACTACGATCCTAAGGCCCCCGCCACACCTGAAAATGTTCTCCCCATGGTTGAACAACCTGTTTGTAGTACAAATACCTCATTCGTTTCCTCAGTGGGACCCGGACTATACTCCGACGCGTCGATGACTTCTACATTCCAGGCCATTCAACCAGCGCCACCTCCTCAACCACAACCCATGGTTCTGCAGAATCCTTTGCCCACACAAGGAATGGTGAACACTCGTCCGTTGGATCCTCTTCAAGGAACCACAACACCACAACAACAAATCACATATGCTGCACACACAAACCAACCGATAAATTCATGTAGTCATCATCTCCTTATGATGTTATCATCCGACATGAATCTCCAAACGCGTCGAAACCAATCCGCCCCCATTGCACCTAAAAATATTCTCCCCATGGTTGAACAACCTATTTGTGGTGCAACTACCTCATTTTTTTCCTCTGTGGGACCTGGATTTTACTCAGACACGCTGATGACCTGAACATTCCAATCCATTCCACCCCCGTCACCCGCGCCCAAAGTATCTGACCTATGTACCCTGTCCCACAATACACAAACACCCAACAATCAACCGTCCTTGTTACCTAAACCACCATTGGTCCCTAGTCACATTGGTGTTACACCCATCCACACAATCCCCTTTCTATTCCCTCCCTCGGGTGTAGTAAGCGCTTCGGTTATGGCTACCCTCAGTCTCCCCAGGTTAACATTGGGATTACCCGTGTGGTATATTTCGCCTCCCGTTCCCCCGCCGACACCAAATGTCATCCTACAACCGGTGCAACCCATTGTCACTTCTACCCAACCACCTCCCGGTATCACTACCCCTTCGTCAGCTACAAATCCCCCTCCTCTCATCAGGCCCACTGGGGGCAGAGGCCCCCAACCATACACTGCGGTACCTCCACCCAAGGCAGTTAAACCTCCCCCCGTGTTTCGTGCTCCTCCTAAATGCTCATTGTGTGATGAGTTAGGCCATCCAACCCATCAGTGTCCACAGTTACCTGCATTACAGGAACACATGCAAATGCTTGACGACGACCCCAACATCCCGGTTGTCAAAATCGACTCAAACCCCAAACCTCGTGATAAATCATTACGCACAAACCATCCTTGTGCAATATGCGGAATCTACGGCCATTATTCACATCACTGCCCTGATCTCCCAGATTACAGAGCAGCACTGTATGAGTTGAATAATGTCGACCTAGAGATATCCCCTCTTCTCATTGAGGAAATTCATCCCCCACCATCTTCCTCCTCGGAAGAAATTAATACCATTTACACGATTTCCACTGGATACCCCTCTGTCCGGTCAGCCCCTTCCATTGATCCCTTTGACACACAGGTTCAACCCTTTCAAATCGACCAGGAAACCACATGTCCACAACATGGGGGCAGGCCCAAAACCTTGCCTACTCATCATCATCGTGATCCTTGTCGAAGATACTGGGGGCATCCACCCCACAAAGGGAATCCCCCATCATCATATCATCACTTCAGTATGCCACCACGACCCACAGCCTCATGGTATAACACCCCGCCAGCACTTGCTCAATGCCCTATTGATCTCTCTTTGAGACAACATCTGCACCACATTGACACCTCTGAGTTAGGGGGCATAGTAGATTACCTCGACCCCGGGATAGGGGGCATGATCAATCATTTTGAACCTTCCCCATCATCTCTATATCAACACCTCAATGATCCCATCGTTCAAACCAACACATATGTGATCCACAATCACAAACCCCATGCACATAGCATGGGGGCAGGTCATTAACCCTGCTCACTTTTTCATATTCGTGATCTCAACCTTTTTTGAGGTCACGTGTCACTTGTATATTTGAGTTGATTTTATACACATAGTATTTCCCCCCGCGGGTCATCATTTCTCCCCACCACTGCATCATTGGCTTGGTGGGCTCACCTTTATTTGTAGCAATTTTTTAACCTAGTTATTTGCTTTGACCATTCCGAAGTCCTTATGACCTCCGTTTTTCGCACCATTTGCACCGCCGGATTCATATTTCCGTGCTTGTGATGATGCTTGAGATCATTTCTCGCTCTCACGCCCATATTTTTCGGGCATTTTTTCCATGCCCCCTTGTAGCCTCGGTTTGCGTGCCACATCGACCGTAGTCCGTTTTTCACATGCCTTATATCGTCGGATTCAGTTTTAGGCGCTCATAATGATGCTTGAGATCATTTCTCGCTCTCACATCTAGATTTTTAGGGCATTTTTTTATGCCCCCTTGTCGCCTCGGTTTGCGTGCCACATCGGCCGTCGTCCGTTTTTGACAAGCTTTATATCGTCGGATTCAGTTTTTCGCGCTCGTGATGACGCTTGAGATCATTTCTCACTCTCACTTCCATATTTTTAGGGAATTTTTTCCATGCCCCCCCTCGTCACCTCGGTTTGCGTGCCACATCCGCCGTTCTCCATGGTGGGCCATCTTTATATCGCCGGATTCAGTTTCCCGTGCTTGTGATGATGCTTGAGATGATTTCTCGCTCTCACGCCCATACTTTTCGGTCATTTTTTCAAAATGCCCTCTCATTACCTCGGTTTGCGTGCCACAACGGCCGCAGCCCCCTTTTGACAATCTTTATGTCACCGGATCCAGCATCCCGCACACATGATGACGCTTGAGACCTTTTCTCGCTCCCATCAAACCCTTGTTGTTCGGTATGATTTTATCCCTTTTTCGGGCCGAGCAATCCCTTTTACGCAAAAGGCACTTAGGGAGTTTCTGTTAAGCTCTTTTCTGACTCCTAAAACAATGAAAAGATCGTCGAGCAATCTTGCTTCCTTTCATGCTCGCTAAACGTATCTGAAAGGCCGTCTACCTGGTATAAGTTTACCCCCTTTTCCGGACCTTGTAGACTAATTACGAAAAATGTATACTCTAGCCACATCGGCTAGAAGAGTTCTCCATCTGCATCATTTTATGCTTTTTCGGGCTTTGGAGACTAACTTACGAAAAAGAACACCAATGGAGTCCACTTACCACTTTCAGACTCTCTAAACATGAAAGCAACCATGAGCAACCACCATCCTGGGCTCGTAAAACCAACAGGACAGTAGTCACAACCACTGCAGAGTCTTCTTATCGTTTTCAGACTCCTTAAAAATGAAAGCACCAATGAGCACGAACAGTCCTGGGCTCACAAATCCACAGGACAGTACCATTTTAGAGCACACTTTTATACCTTCTTGGAGCTCATTAAAACTACGAAAAAGGACCCAACGGTGCTTCTCGGTGCCACGACAGATCTCGTCTACTCATATGGCAGCTTCCCCATTTTGGTCACCTTTGTTCAGAGTATTCTGCAGTATGTCACCCTGAGAACCCCTCGACATCACCCATCAGCTTGATTTCCCCCCAGAGTCAGCACATACCCTTCAGTCCCTAAAAAGCAATGATACCCTCACCTATAAGTCATCTCCCTACACTACCAGGTCAACCATGTCATCATGCTCTAAACAAAGGAAGTTTGAGTCTACCCACTATATGACCCCAGTTACTTCCCACCCCCACAAGTATGTCAGTCCCTACCATCAGTACTACCACACTTCAGTTCTACACCTCGCGCTCCTATCAAGGAAACACCATTGCCTTGTTAGTTGCTGGTCTCCCTCTGTCGATGACAACCAAATTTATTCCAGAGGATAGACCTAGAGGTCCATGTGTCTTGGACTCATCACCATTTATGATGAGTGCCTACGAATCATTTCGAGAAGAGTCCTCAGTGCTTCTCCAAATGGTTGTTTCTCACATGCTCGACTTCAACACCTTGATTGCATCGTTGAGACTCGCACAGGGTATTGGTCCGTTCAGTTATTAGTCGAAGACCCCGGATACCTCCTGACTCCTCCACACTTGAGAGTCTACCTATGGATACAACCAGTTACACTTTTTCTATAGATATCCGGGTTGCGCATGGCGACAGTATTCAGATGTACACCAGTTTTATACTCCCTCGAGTACACAGTTACATACACTTCCCAGAGATGGCTCACAGTCATTACGTCCCTACAGATGTTGGACACCTTCAGTTCCAACAGTTCATCAGTTATCCAGTGTATCGGTTATTGAAATCAGTCATGTCATGATCATGAGTACATCCCAAAATAATGTCCCCTCTGGACCATTATGATGTGCCAGTAATTTTTTTATGTATTAGATCCCCCTTCTTGGGACTAATTGTTATGTACATGTCTTAATACGAGCATGGGTATGCCCGCCTCGTCCATTATCAGAGATTATTCCTCATTCATATTGAGGCCATGTAATATTTTTTATTTTTTGCAACTTCCAAGGGTCGTAGGTCCAGTCTCCAATCGGTCTCTTCTTCTCCCCAAAACCTTAGAAAAAAGACAAAAGAACTATGATGTCTATCGGCCATACAATGAGCTCCTGCCCTCACACATCAGGGGGCAATCTGTTAACACCCAAAAAGTGCTCACTAGCTCATTCCCTTATTCACATGACCCATTTGTCCACTTTTCCACCATCTGAGCCTCTAAAGCCAACAAAAGGTCACCAAAAGACCTTAGTACACACCCATTTTTCCCACTCAAAAAGATTATTTTTCCTAAAAAAAACATAAAAAAAACCCTCAAAAAGGGTCCAAAATTCCCAAAATATTAAAAAGGGAATAAAAATATTAATTTTATTCAAAAAAGGAAAAAGAAGGGAAAAGGACCTAAACCATGTTGGTCAATACCATTGGTTTCCACAAAACCACAAATGGTATTCCTCACCACTAAAACCTATAAAAAGGTGGTAGGGGCTCCTCATTTCACATCCATCCATATTCCTATCCTCATGCTGCCAAAATCTCCCTTGAGTAATTGGCCATTGTAGCAACCTTGGAGAAAGGACCCATTGGAGATTGGAGCTGCTCACCATTGAAGTTATTCAACAACCTTCATCACTTGGAGGTATTGTTATTGCAAGCACTTGCTTGCCCCCATTTTTCAATACAAAATTATTTCTTATGTTTCTTGTTCTTGTTTTTTAATTCGAAAATGCACATGCTAGTTTAGTTTAGTTTAGATTTAGTTTATTGTTATTTACTTCTATTGAAACTGCTGCTACTAGTTAGCAGGTGCCCATAGCACTAAGCTTGGTTGCTTCAAAAATGCGTTTTTAATAAGATCTGAAGGTATAATGTTATAGTGACACAGTTTTTTTATTTTATGTTTTAAAAGAAAAAAAATATCTCATATTTTATCAGTTTTTATTATTAGATTATTTTTTTAGTTTTGGATTGTTGCTTTTCCTGTCTGCGTATGCTCTTTGCCATGCACCTTGAGCGATCTCGGCAAATCAGAAACAAAAAGGGAAATGGTTCTTCTTGGCTGCATATGCTCTTTGCCATGCACCTTGTGCAATCTCGGCAAATCAGAAACAGAGAGAAAACGTCGACTTTCTGAGCAAGCTAACGAGCTCATCTAACCCCACAAACGTGGAAAAGTTTTTTGTTTTGGTTTATTGTGTGATTTGCAGGAAAAAAGGCAAGCATGAAAACCGAGCAAGAAAAGTTAAAAAAAAAAAAAACCTTCCTCATTCCCATAGTTTACATACCTTTTAATTTAGCTCACTTGGTTCAAAGTTGCTTTACTCCTTAATAGGTCTTGAGTTCAAGTCTTAGGAAGTTACCTTTAAAAAAAAAGTGCATGCAATTTCTATTTTCAAGTTACTTTATTGTAAAAGTGCATCTCACTTAAATAATAAAAAATAAAAATACAAAGTGAGTCACTTAAGTTCATTTTTATTGTTTAAAAAAAAGTGCATGCAATTTCTATTTTCAAGTTACTTTATTGTAAAAGTGCATCTCACTTAAATAATAAAAAATAAAAATACAAAGTGAGTCACTTAAGTTCATTTTTATTGTTGCACTATTTAAAGTAAATCATTGTAAAAGTGAAATCACTTATTTTATAAAAGTGATTCACTTAAAGCAACTTTCTTGTAAAGTGATTGTAAAAGGTTCATCTTGGGAAGAGGGGGGTCCTTTTTTTTTAGTTGGTCATTCTCTATGTGCCACGTCATATTGGGGACATCTTCAGCATTTTCTTTGTTCAAGCATAACTTCATCATTCGAAGTCAGTTTTCAGTGCCGTTTTTTTTTAAAACTGCCTATTTTTTCGAGCTCTTCACATCCAGACTATTGGTTTCTGTTTTTACAGTCATTTCTTTACAAATATGGCCGCCCATTGTGATATTCTACTTATCAGTTTCAACTATTTTTCATGGAAATCTCGTATGGAGGATGTTCTACGAAGTAGGAGACTTTTCAGAATTACCTCAGGGAAAGAAACAAAACCCACTGATGATGATAAGAAAATAAAATGGGCAAATAGATGTGACGAAGCTCATGGATTGATTGAGATGTTAATCTCTACATATTTGTGATTCCACATATTTGGAATTGATGAACTTGATGCTGCTTGGGACAAGTTGGAATCTGTGTTTAGTAAACACAATGAAATTCGAGGTCATCAACTCGAAAATGAGTTGATTTCTTTAAATCCAAGTGATTTTTCATGCCTTCAAGATTATTTATCTAAGTACAAAACTCTTAAACTCTTATGTGCATAATGTAAGATTAAGAGGGAAGACAAACAATGCATTTATCATATTCTTTCAAAACTTGGACCTACATATTCTGTTTTTGTATCTACATTTTACTCAATGAAAGAATCCTTGAATGCAGCTAGCTATCAAGAGCTTAGTCTTGAATCCTTTTGTGATTTCTTGATTCGAGATCAAGATAAGTTCATCCATCTTGGAATAATTAACAATGCAGATACATCTGGGAAAACCTTATTGTTCCAACAGAAAGAAAAGTCCAAGCCTTGCAAGAAACACAATTTTCGCAATAATAAGTCAAACAGGGGTCCCAAACCCTCTCAGTCAACTCCTTCTCTAAAAAATGACAAAGGATCCAAGCCAAAAGGAAAGAAGATTGAGCATCATTGAAACTATTGTGGGAAAGATAATCATGATGAATCTAAGTGTTTCAAGAAGATGGCAGCCTTGGAAGCAACAATGAAGAAGCATCACATCAGCCTAGATACGCCTTCAGAATCTTCCTCTCATGGACATGCACTTTGTGCTTTTGGTTATTCTTATAATGCATCTTCTTCTTCTACTTCAAATGAAGGGCTCATTGATTCTGGAGCATCTTATCATATGGCTAAGGATCAAGCCATCTTTTCTACCATGCATGAATGTAACACCAAACAAATATTTGTTGGTGATGATAGATCTCTAAGTGTTGTAGGAGCTGGAACAGTTCCAGTAGATAATTGTCATTTTAGTGATGTACTATTTGTTCCAAGAATTTTCTGCAATTTTTTATCAGTCTATCAAATCACTCTTTCTGGTGAAGGTAAAACTGTGACGTTTACACCTCACCAAGTTGTAATCAAGGATTTTAAAGATCCTCAACAGGTCCTAGCTATCGGAATTGTTGATGATATTACCAAGTTGTACAAGTTTAACAACTTTGGGTCATCACCTTTTCCTTCAGTTTTTGTTGCTCATAGTGATAACTTGAGCAAATTTTGGCATGAGCGATTTGGTCACTTAAATTATCGCTCATTGCAACAACTATGTAAAGACAATATGGTGACAGGTCTTCCAATAGAATGTTTATCTCCATCAAAGCTATCTTTGATAATCTTTATTTTCTGCTATAAATGCTTCTATTCAATTTAATAGCTATCTGTGAAGTTCTTGGTCACATTCCAGTTTATTACTCATCCTTTAAATTTGCTCCTTACGATGATAGATTAGATTTGCTTAAAACAGTTATAGATTATATTTGTTTACAACTTGCATTTAGATTAATGCGTTTGCATATCATCTTTTAAAATAAAATACATAAACGGTGGATCGGGCCGCAACCGGTGCAAAGTAAAACAAATCTTTAAAATCTTACATGGTAGTCGGACCGTTAACCGGACGGATTCCCCACTCCAAACGGTGATCGATCTAATTGGGCTTACTTACCGAGGAGAATCCCTTGCTAATTGGTGCTACAATTTTCGGGGCATCAACACAACCATAACTGACACAAAAAATCTTCCATAGTAGAGCATTCTTTTAACACTAAGCATCGCATCTGTTTTGACCATACAAATATTCTAGCCTCTACTACTCACTACTCTATTCATCTAATCAGAGAAGCTCTAGAAATTGAAAATCACCCCTATAACTTCAATCAAGAAGATGGATACAAACTTAGCCAATCTTGGAAATCCCTTGTCCATCATTTCATTTCTTCCCTCTAATCTCTCATCTTGACCTCTTTTATCTCTTATATTTTCTTTTCCTCCCAGTCTTGTCTTCTCTTCTAACTTGTAAAATTTATGTTTCTTACAAATTTCTAGCCTCCACACACGCCCTCCTATTTTTGGATTATAAATTATTTTATCTTTACTCTCATAGCTTCTCTGCTTAACCCCTATTTCAAACCTTTCTACCTTAGGGTTTCCTTTAATCTCTAGAATTTTCATTTTGCATTTTCAAATCTCCCAAAATCATGTACTAATTAATTTATTTCCTCGTCCTATACTGATTAATTTATTTTCTCCTCATATCCCTAAAAAATTGTTTAAATATGTGTAATTGTGCCGAAGAGGCACATTCTACAACTCAGAAGGGGATGTGTAACTCCTTTCATGCTCATCCTGGAGTTGACACGTGTCATTTTAACAAATAATGAAATATTATATTAAAAAAAATTATTATAAAAACAACATGTCGACTCAAATTAGATTTAAAACTTTTGCAAAGACATATATATATAAAACTACACAAATTAGATAAATTAAAAAAGCTTCCTCAACATTTGCGCTCTAAAATATGGTTTGCATTTAGAGAGATTTGATCCCTATCGGCGCTTGGTAGATCCCCTTTTAAGATGGATCTATGCTAGTTATTTTCCTCCTCTTTTATCCCTAAAAAATGGTTTCTATTATAAATGTTTGTTATCTATTAATAAATTTAAATTTAAACCTAAATTACTCACTATATATATATATATATATATATATATCTTTTTACTACACTTCCTTCAAAATAATATTTTTTAATATATTATTATTATTTCATTATTTCTTGGCTACATTATATAACTAAATTTATTTAATAATTTCCTTTTCTCATTTCATACGTGAACTAAACTGGTTAATTTTATATTTTTACTAACTCATGTTTACCTTTCTCTTTTCAAATTATGGTTAATCTAATTTAAAATTTAAAATTTATATTGTTTTTATATTTTCTTTAACGTTTAAAACCTAATGGATATATATTTTTACCTATCTATTTACCTATTAAACCTTCCATCCTCCTTTCTTCATTTCATAGCTTCCATGGATCTTGATGATGTGCGGAGGTTTCACTTGAAACGCGTCAATTAGCTCCAACTATCTACACAGTGAATCCATAAGACTCAATATAATGCTCAACCACTGTGGAAACGCCCAATGTCAAACAATCCAATCGATCAATCAACTAGTCAAGAGTGAAATAAATATAGGTAGTATGTATCCAACAATACATTCTCTGTCCATCTATCAAATAGGTACTAACAACAGTACTCAATCAAATCTCCCAACAAAAAACAATAAACTTAGTCGGACATGGTTCAGTTGGTCTTAGCAAGTCACAGTTGTGTAGACACAAAGACATCAATTGGGTTACCTCATACCAAGTTCTTCAATTCTCCCCCCCTTAAATGAAACCGGGGATCACAATATTTATCAATAGCGAAACACATTAATATCAGTCAAAATTAAATCAACAAAAAATCCAGTCGAAACTTCAATCGACTATCACCACTGGTCGAACCTCAGTCGACCACTCTTAAGTCAATCAACAACAATATATATTAGTCAAATATCAGTCGACCAGCATCTCTGATCGAATCTTAGTAGACCATTCCAAAGTAATCAAAAGAAAAAAAATATGACTAATGTATGGTTGTATAATCAATGATACACATTTGTACGAAGTCAAGCATCGGTGCAAATGATTCCATGACCATTCATCAATCCAACGACAATCTATCCGAGTAGTCAGTACTGGTCCACAATTCAGTCTTTCATGTATTTTCTACAAGTTTATGAAAGCATATTTTCTATCTTTCCAATAACTCTAGTTCCTGGGAAAATTCCTTCGATTCTTCCAATGGGGATCTCTATATGGCACAAATTTATGTTCTGGTAGAATAGGTGATGCAAGCTCCATTTTTGGTTCATCGACATGAGTAGAACAACTCTGCATATTAGTAATATTGTCAATTGTAACAACATTCTCAATTTCTAGATTGTGTGGGACAACCAATTCATCAATCTGTTCAACACAATCAGCAACAGGTTGCTCTTCTAGCAACTCAGTCTTAACACCTCCAACAACAAATAACACTTTTGTGTTGGTATTAAAACTAGGTGTAGCAGCATCATATCCAAGACCTATTCTTGGTGACTTCATTTCAAGGATAATAGGAGAAGCAATACCCTATCCATCCTTCCTAAGTCATTCTCTAGTGTATCCCATCTTGCTCAATAGTCATGACCCTATACCTGTAGTGTGTTTCTCAAAACTAGGAGAAATAACATCAGTAGTCAACAAATCGTGAGATGAAATAAAAGCATCATCAACATCTTTTTTACAGTCATCTAATTTACAAGCAACTGGGGTGCTACAAGCAACATTATCAAAGGTAAAAGAAGTAATAGGTGATCTTGACAACTCAACATCAAAAAATTTCTTCTCAGCTTCCTGCAGCCAATTGACCTCCAGTGGAGGCACAAATCAACATGTATGATTAACCGTCTCATGCGCATTCATTAAGAAATATGCTCGAGGCATCAATTGTCCATTCAGAATGCAAGTCGACCATGCAAGAGTTGAGAGATTTTTTTTTGGTAGATGCCCAAACCTCCAGTTGATGGTTATATTGTTTGTCTCATATACATGTGGCTATCCATGGCATGCTCTAGATATGGGTTCTTTCAATCAAATTACTTCAGCAATCAACCAATGCATCAATCCAAATACACGTCAATTGTTAGAGCATAATAACCCTCTACACAGCTTCATTCTCATACGTAGGTATTTAGGCTATGATCTTATGAGTCTACTGGGACAAATCCCATTCAATTTGGCCCTCTGATTCAACTTGGAGCTTCCATTAAGATCTAGGGTTATAAAACATCATTCTCTGGATTTTTTGAACTCCTGAAGTCTATTTTTGCATATGAGGGTGAATTCCTTCAATTAGGGCTTATTTTCCTTGATTTAAGGGTCCTACATTGCAAGTTAGAGTTGTGGAGTGAATCTATGGAGTTTACTCTACTATTTAGGGACTCCATGCACCTCTTTTTTAACTATTATGAGACAGTAATTCCCTCCTTGAGTGTTTTTAGGGATGTGCACCTCATGCATGTTCCTTCAATCAGTTGCATGTGCCTTCTGTTAGTTGCAATTAGTTTCTCCTAGCATGTAGGGAGCTAAGTCTACTTAGGGTAGTCATGGGTTAGTTAATTCATATTAGAGAGTGTGCATGGCTATTCTGGATCTAGTTAATCCTAACTAGCATCTCATGCATTGCATGATCAATTAAAATTTCCTCCATGACCTATTCAAATTGCCTTGCCTATTTATACTTTCTACTTCATTCATTGAAGCTTAATGTAATACAACATTCTCACTTGTTATTTACTTCTCTCTTTTGTGTAATGATTAATGTTTAACACATTTATTGCACAAATTTGTTAGATTGCTGATCTCTTTTACAATATTTCTATGTTTCTTAATATCTATATCTACATGTTCAAATTGTACATGGTATCAGAGCTGCAAGGGTGCTAAACATGTCAGTATACTATTTTTTTTTAGGGACCAAGCTCAATTGCAAGTTAACAAATCTCATTTGCATCCATCAACGAGATCATTTTCATCCATGGATCTATCTCCCCAACATATTATCTATTCATTCAACTATTATGAATGAAAATCAAGTGTAGAGATGCTCTTTAGGATGAAGGGACTCTACCAGATCAGTGGTCACAATGAACACCGAGATAGAACCAAATTCAGTGGTTGAAAATTCTAAATACTTGAATAGAATGGATGAAGCATTCAAGCTGGTTTTCTATTCTATTTCTCTAGACCTACTCTACCACATTGATCCAAGAAGAATCCAAATGAAGTTTGGACCATGTTGTCCATCCTCTTCAAAACACGAGATGAAATGAGGGGCCATCAATTAGAGGTGGAACTAATGAACTTGAGACCAAGTGATTTTGACTTTATTAAAGAGTTTTGCACCAAGTTCAAATCAATTCTCTTGCAACTCAAGATGTGTAATATAGATAAGGATGACACACAAATTGTCCTCTCAATTCTCTCCAAATTGGGTCTGGATTATAGTGTCCTTGTTTCCTATTTTCATGCTACTAGATTGGCTCTTGGATCCTCCTACAAAATGCCTACTTTGGATGCATTTGTTGCCTTCCTCCCTCAAGAGAAAGATAAAATATTAGAAATGGGCCTATAAAATACCTCAAAGGTTCATGCACTTTCATCCAATGAGGGGAAGAAGGGAACAATCAAGCAAAAGCCCCCTCATAAGGGAAAAAAAGGAGCAAAAACCAAGGATTTATCATGAATATTTTGACTTCGATGATGGCAAGACCAAAGAGGAGAAACCATGGTGTGATTGCAACAATAAAGGCCCACATGAATAAGAATATTTCAGTTACAGTAAATTATTTGAAGAAAAGGAAGAGGAGAAGCGCAACAGGCTGCCACACCAAAAAAAGTCAGTTTCATGTATGCAGTTACAACAGTTTCTAGTCCATGCATCCTTGATTCATAAGCTTCGCAACATATGTCCTATGAGGACATATTCACATCTATTGAGTTGCTGTATAGACCCTACCACAATGGGAGATGCATCGGTTCTGATTCACTACTCAACTGAGGAAGACCCTTTTACAAGCCCAAAAAAAAGAGGTGGTCAACAATTTTTTACTATCTATTGGAGAACTTGTTCCAAATCAGGTTCTCATTAAAGAAGACCTCTAGAATGTCTCTTCATACTCAGGATATACAAGAGAAATTGTCCCAAATCAGTTTCTCATTGAAGAATACCTCTAGAATGTCTCTTCATACTCCAAATCTACAACTTGTACTCCTATAATTAATCAAGTTCCTCACAAAACCTTCAAGGGATTTCCTCCATTTGAAGTAAGGAGTGGTCAAGAACCATCATTCAAGAACTTCAAAGTGTCTGGATCTCATGAATGGTCGCACATGCATTCCAAGAGAAGGAAGAGTTCACAAAATTTTGCAGGGATCTTCGCAAATCCCTTCATCGAGAAGCAATTCACCAAGTTATGAATTGCCTTGAAATTGAAGGCTCCTTCTGAGCAGGACCTTTAGGCTTCTCATTTACATTATTGTTTATGGGGGGATTTTCTTTCCCATGTGGTTTTCCCCTCTTACTAAGTTTTAGAGAATCTTTTGTACATGGGTACCTAACTTGGTTGCAAATTTTCGAGATCCATTTTTTTGCATTTATTTCACTTAGTTTGACTTATGGGGGGGTCTTAGAGCACCAGAATAACCCTCTCCATAGCTTCATTCTCGTACCTAGGGACTTATGCTATGATCTCATGAGTCTACTGGGCCAAATCCCATTCAATTTGGCCCTCTAAGTCAACTTGGAGCTTCCCACTAAGCTCTAGGGTCCTAAAACATCCTTATGTGCCTTTTTTTAAACTCCTAGAGTCTATTTTGGCATATGAGGGAAAATTTATTCAACTAGTGATTAGTTTCCTTGATTTTAGGGTCCCACATATCATTCACCAAGGATTTTGATTAACACCATAGATGGAATGTCATCACATGATTCAATGGGTCTTCTCTATCTTTACCCTGAAATTTTGGAATGTCTAAAGGTAACTTAGATGGGATAGGACATCAGGTTGGATTATGTTGAATCAGGTAATTAGTCAACCTAGATATGTCAAGCAGATATAAATTCTAGGTTGTGTCAACACTTTCAGTGTTTCTATGGGAAGGACTTAGCATCCCAATGTGCATCATATTCCCACTCATATAGCTTCTTCTTGGGGTGTTTCATTTCCAAGGTTGAAACTTGTATGCATATGGTGTCCAAAGTTTGGAGTAAAAACCCCACCAAATGCAAATCCCATGTTATGAATAACAACTCTTCCCACTAGGATTCTAGAATAAAGGATGAACCCACTTCCAATAGAAGGTATGTATCTGGGGATGTTTTTGCTACTATAAGAAAATTTGAAATACGAGGTGTTGATGATCCTAGATAACATCCCAAAACTGGGGAATATAATGGGTAGTAATCTTGTACTATCAATCGAAAATCCCAAAGAGATGTTTCCACCACTTTGAAGAATTCTAACTAAAGGAACAACTCCACTATTAGGTGTTACCTTCATAACACTAATTCCCATAGTGGAAATTTTAGAATTAGGAGGGTTCATGCCCCTTGTGCCTAATGAACCAGAAACATTGGCTATTCTAAACCAAGGCTGGAAAAAGTTGTTAGCAAAAGGATCTATAGGAAAAAAAATTCCACTTGAAGGACGAGTGAATCCCAAGGATCTATTAAGAGAGTGTTAAAACGTAGATGTATTTTATATCTAAAGATGCAAAGTCATCTTAAGCAGGAGGAAAATAATTGATCTTCCTCGTATTGTCATATGACTATTTATCCCTCTTAGAAAACCTTTCACCAATAAATCCTCGGATGTGGGCTCATCCTCTACAGGTTCTTCTCTTGTAGGATTGTTCAAAGCAATGTGCATTTTGTTTTTTGACTACCTCAATGAGTGGTCAGGAATATCTAATCTATGCCTTGCAATAGGTAGCTCTGTGATCTCATGGGAAAGACCCCTGATCCTGTAATATTAACAAGGTGATTGATCAACCACCTTGAAAATATGAACTCAACTAGAATTAAAGAGCAATAAATCAAATCCTAATTTTGTCTATGTTACACCAAATATCACTATACTGCAAATATGCCTTAAAGTAATCAACAAACAAACACACTCTCCCAAATATTGACATGAGGTTATTAATTCCTAAGCCTAATCAATGAAGAGTTAAAAAAAGGACCTTCTGAAAGTCAACCTAGGATGGTGAGGGACCATGTTTGACCAACAAAGGCGCAAGGAACAATTAGTTAACCTCCTTCCAATCAATCACCCAAAGTAAAATCTCCCTCATAATGGAATGAAACTCTAGGGGACTTGAGACTAGGATCTACTATCTTCCCTAGATACCACAAGCGATTCCCATTTGCAATTACTTGTCAAGAACCTTGGAAAGGTCACTAAGGATGACACTTCATAATAGGTATTTGAAATGAATAGTCACGGGTCAAGATAATGTTTTGGGAAGGGAAAATACTTCTTCATGTGATAGAAAATCTAGGAAAAAAACGTCACTCCAAGTAACATGCCAATTCCATTAGGTTCCCTTCTTATGCATCCACCCACTAGCCAAGTTTGAGGTCATAACCTCGATAATTGAAATGACTTGACCTAGTGCGTGATGCATATGTTAAAGGCACTTTCTCGACAACTACTTGTTGTTACTAATGGTATTTTAACTCTGTTTGATTAATCCTTGTTTCATTTTAATGTCCCTAGAGAATGTACTCTCAAAATCTACACCAAGGCCCTATAACCTAAACTATTGTTGGTTTTCTAGAAACAAAACAAGTCTAGTTGCTTTTAATTATGTTTTTCTTTCAATGGGTTGTTATTACACAAGGGTAGTGGAATGAGACTCAAATGATGTTTTTAGGACTCAAGGATGTTGAAAACATAAATAATTTGACAAATAAAAATATGAAAATTATAATTTTCTTTTAATATAAATGGTGCAATCCTTAAAAAACTTTGAATTCAAATAATATGAAGAGATCAAACTAAACTATGAATGCGATGAAATTTTCTTTCATTTTTTTAACAAGAATCCTATGACCAATTGCAAAATGGGATTAATGCAACAAAGCAACATAACTCAACATATACCTAAAAGAGAAAAAAAAAATTGGATTTCAAAACTCTTTTCAACTAAGAAGCAATGACTAACACCTAAGCAAATTCCAAATTTCCCAGCTAAATAACAAGACTCTCAAAATTAAAGAAAACTTTAAAACTAGAAGGACATATTTCAAGCTTGAGATTTTTTTCCCTTGCTAAAGGACAAGCTCACATGTTGTTGTAAAGAAACCGATGTTCTACTCGCAAGTTTCAAGAAGGTAACTTCGATGCACAAGAAAACACTCATGGGTTGTATGAAGGAAACTCATGAGTTCTCACTACAATATATGAAAATAGTTGCAAGAATATAGTTGAGCACTGAAAAATTGAAAAAGAACAGGAAGGAACCTTGAGTGTAACAAAGAGAAATTGAAAAATATGGAGGCTAACCAAACTGAAAATATAGAACACACTAGAAGGAGGACAAACCTTAAAAGAAGAATTCAATAACTTCTCCTTAATAGAGTCACCGTTTTTGTTACCAGGAAAATCCCTGTGAGTAGGGATGATCTCATCCACATGGCAATTAAAGATAATTCACTATATTTCCTGTCACCTACCCAAATTTTGAGAATATTATTTTATTTGCAAAATACTTTATGTTAAATTATAATTACAAAGTTTTGTAATTATGACCAAGTTTGGTCAAGGATGATTGTAATTACTGATTATTATTATTTAATAAATTAAAATAGGAGACAAACACCCAAGGGAACTGTTAAATGAGTGTTCACTGACCCACTAGGAGGAATGGAAGTTGTTAGAAGGCATGGGACAAATGGCAGCATTTGCACTCCACCACTAGCTGTTGGTTATGGGACAACTACCCCTAAAATTGTGGCATTATCCCCTAGGTGGGTGGAAGAGAGCAGGAAGCTCATTAATGACCAGTTAACCACTAAAAGGCCTAGGCAGCCTAGATAAGGCAATTCGAATTGAGCAGGAAGCTCCTACAATATTTTCTGCAGGAATATTCCTTAAGTGCATCAGGTGATCACTGAGAGATTCGAATAGGGAGGCTATGTGAGAGTGTAACTGTGAGTCTGTTTGTTATACTGAGAAGGAAAACCAGAGGTCCTGGTGCAGGTCTCTTTGACTGCTGAGTCTTTATGACTGGATAATCTATCTTCTACTGCACGTTGATGTACTAAGACTTCTACAGAATCTTCCTCCCGGTGGTTCAGTGAACAGGCTTGAGGGTCCTAAGGCAAGTAACTTGGCTGTCTTCAGGAATAGGTTGGGTGGAACAGGTTCCTTGGGCTGTTTGTTTCTCCTACAATCAACCAGGTTTTACTGTTCTTACTTTTATTTACAGTTAAATGTTTCTGCATAATAGAATTATTAAATTACAATCATATAGAAGAATCTATTTTATTTTCTGATCTAAGTATGATTCTGAATGAAAAAGCTTTATGAAATGATTGAATCGATAACCATCTCTATATTTTTCCCCATGCTGTTTTCTGCATTGTACTCCAGTATAGAGAAGAAAATTAAAAAAGATGAGTGATAGGAAGAATGCCATTGATTGAAAAGATGAATACAATAGTGTTCTTGTTAAATTCTGTCATATGTTTAAATGCAGGATATATTACAGTATAGTATAAATAGCTGCATAGCATTCATCTAGTTCTTAAATAAAAGAAAAACACATTTTGTTTCTGCACATATTTATACTTTTCTTTTCAACCCTATCTATTTTAGATAGTAATCACATGCATATCAATATCATAAATTTCATATTTTCAAGTATTTATTTTCTAAGAAATATAGCAGCTACAAAAACTGTTCTGTATTGTTATGAGTACACACATATTATTTCTTCACAAACTATCATATTTGATTTCAAATATTAAATACAAATACTAGCATAGTAGCATCAAAACCCTAAGTTATCACAAAGCTTATATTCAGATTTCACAGTTCTTAAAATCCATTCTTGACAATCTTTAGATAATTATTTTTATAACAGACCTGTTATCTAACCCTAAACAACATTTTATTTTAACTTACTAATTCTCGTAATGAGAATACAAACAAGATATTTAAACATCAAATAACTTCACTTAGTCGAAAGTATGATTTGTTTGAATCATCTTCTATCAAACCCTAACTAACATTTTATATAACCATACCATCTTTTAAACACATCGAGACTACTGACAAGACAATGAGCATCACTTAGAAGAAAGCACGATTTAGTACCAATGTCTAACAATAGCTCACAACCCTAGCAAGAAAACACACACAATGTCGAATCATTCACATTTACGAGTTAAGGTTCAGTGCATGGGTTCGACTTCTCTATACGAGCAAAGGTAGCCAACAAAACCTACAGGGTAGGGTTTCATTCGTGAAACAAAATAGAACCCTGTGGCAATAGCCATTTCGAAAACGTATAAACAGACAGAACTTTAATTCATCACGATTCCAAAACATAATTTTTAACAACGATAACGAAGTACAGGAATCAACTATCTACAGTTCGTAAACCATAACTCTCGTCCAAAGCCAACCAAAGTTGTTCGGCACCACTTAAAAATTATTTAAACAACCCTTCAACCATTACTTCAAACATAACACTTCATTACAAACAAGCCATTGTTTTAAAAGAGCAAGTGAGCCCTCGACTCTTGGTTTCCCACTCAACAATTATAAATAGCAGAGTTTACATTACGGACCTGTCAAGGTTCCAACGTTACACAGAGGTTTAACCCTTATCAACCAAAAATATTAAAACGAGGTCAAGGTTCCACAAACTACACAGGGTTTTACCCTTAACATTTAGCAGTACAAACACGAGTTCGAAGTTCTTACCAAACGACGTAGCCAGGCATTAAAGAGCCGAATAACAACTTAAATAACTGAAGGTTATCATCTTTACAACATTTATCAAAATAAGACTTCAAAACTTAACACTCACCATCACTGAAACAAGGTCGAATAGTTCCAACTCTCGGCACACAGTAATCACCATGAAAACCATGCCAAAGGTACCTACGAGGTTTCGAGAACCACCGGAGCTTACCAAGAAGCAGTAGCAGCATCCCCATTCTCCAATCCTATGCATAGGAATCTTCCTACGAAGTGGTTACTTGCAAATTTTACAAATCGGAGAAGTTAAAACAAGATAACGCAGATTTAAAAACTAAGTTTCACTGTATGATGGTTATTATAATAAAACTTACCCTTAGAAACAAATTCCTGAACATTGGAACACCACACCAGCAAAAATGACGAAGCCTGATGGAATTTGACAACAACCACGAGCTAAACATAGAATACCATTTCACAAACTGGAGGATCGAACCCCAATTCGAACTACGAATTCAACAACTGACAGAAGAATCACACAACAACCATGACTGTATCGTGGTTGTATGGCACAAGAGTGTAAACCTGTAACTATTAAAACTATCACTCACAGGTCCAAGGTTCAAAACCGAGAAAGGAGTCCTCCTCTCCATAAACTCGAAACCCTACATTGCAGCAAACGGTCGGCTCTACGACCTTACCACTAAAACGCAACAATGAATGCCAGAAAACCAATTTTCACTACTTACCAACACGAGAATAGGGTTTCGTTCTCAGCCCTAGATCTTGCAGAGATCAATAGTGGTGTAGATACCAAATCGGGCACGTTGATATTCGAGTAACCTTAGCATTAATTACACATTGATTACTTCATCTACCAATTGCCAAGTAAGCAGACCGAGAACCAGTGCATGGCACAACTCAGCTTATTTTGATGCTCATTGCAAACACAAACCACATGAAGACCTTACAACTGGGCTTCCACATCACTTAACCGTGGAACAACGTTAATGCTAGGCCTGTCAACGCCAGTTGGAAAGTATGTCAAGTTTATTATCCTGTGAACATCGAAATAATTGCATGTTAGATTCGTGGATCGTATTTCATAATAGTCTCTATAGTTTATTGTTATGTATTGTAACATTGGTATTATATGCCATTGTATTGTGTGATTGCATAGTCACTTTATAATGTTACATTTCATTACTATGGCTCATGTATAGATATATAGAATAAAGCTTACATACCTCATATATTAGCCATATATATATTGTTAATAATTTGATAAATAGAGACCATAGATATAGTTAGGATTCTAGATATGCATAAGTATAATTAGATACTGTGTACATTATATATTTCACACAATAGCTATGTATTGAAATCGATTGATAAGAGTAAGACTTTAGAGAAAGTTGCATGCACATTATTATGATAAGTCCTTAGCATAAACATCATATGCACAATATATTTAATATGCTAGCCATGTATTGCAAAGTCTAATGATAAATGTGATACTAAAGGTATAGTTTAAGTGGTGACGTTATACACTATTATGCTAAGTTCATAGCACAAGCACTAGTCACTATAATTTTCATTTATTAACTGTGTAATGATAATAAAATGATAAATTCAGGACTTAGAATAGTCTAAGTTCTGTAGATGCAAAATATAATGATAGTTCAATAGTACAAACACTATTTTCTACAAGCTTTCTAATAGGATTTCCAAAGGACATTGGTATCGCCGCTTTGATATTAATGACAATAGTCTTATGATAATAAACATAGTATTATAAAAACAAATGGACGACGTGAATTTATAACACTGAAGAGTTTGTAAGTCAGCACATAATCTAGAATTAGAACCAAGTATCCATACCTCCAGTAACTTGTTTCGCAAGGAAGTACTTAGCATTTTATTATAACATTGACGATGAATTGAAAGACACATGTACTCTTAACACGAGTTGTCGTAGAAATTCTTACCTGCTGTCTGCACATGGAAACATGATTCAAATGCATTAGCTAAACGTAGCTAAGTAAACCCTAGGGTACCTCATAGGACCCCTTCGTCATCATACAAACAAACTGTCAGCACTTCATCAAGAACATCATAATAATACAGACCTATGAATAGCATGTAATTGTATGTAGAACTTAAGCAGATCTGTAAATTGTATTTTTGTGCATAATCATAAAAAGATCTTTCGTTAAGGAGATTAGCATCCATTTAATGCTGAAATAGCAAATAAAATTACATCATATTTTATTTTTGACGTGTCATCATTATTAATTATCCTAGTTACAAATTTTAATTATTTTATAAGTTCCGCAATAACAACTTCGATAATTATTGCTATTTAAAAAAAAAAAAAAAAATTGGCATTTTCGAGATGTTACATTTCCATAATCTATAATTTATTTTTTTTCCCCGAAAAAAAAGCGTAATTTCATTTCATCCATGGAGTACGAAATTACAATGATCAACACACTCATCTAGAGTGGAGTGTAGAAATTGATGTGACAAGCACCCTGTTGTGTGCCCAAAAATAGCTCCGATGTTCTCACTATGTGAGCAATAACATCTTTTACAATACGCAAGTATAAGCTTCTTTTGTATCTTTACAGAACGAGTATTGACAATTACAAAAATAACTTCTAAGTTTAAAAACAAAGCTGCATAAGTAAATAACTGTTTGTAGTTTTTTCTGTCTCCTCAAAAATATAAAACATGTGTCAATAACCAGTAAAAAGAGACCCATAATATCGATCATTCTATGAATGGTCTGTGATAGAAGGCATGCTCATTTCCATTTAGAAATTCATATATTTTCCAAGTGCCGACCCCCATAATGAGCCCTTCCTTTGAGGCCTTGTCCACCTCAGCATTGTTCTCACGATAAATGTGCTTGCAAGTAAAAGTTTCCAAAGTGAGAGTGACGTTCTGAATTTGTTCCAAAATAGAAGCAATCCTCCGACTGCTGCAGATGTATGTGCCCATCACCCAATTAACCACATTCAGAGAGTCTCCAAAAACATTAAGTTTCTGGATAGAAAGTTCCACAGCATAAGAAATCAACAGTTTGAGACTTAGAATCTCTGCCCAATTGTTTGTTCCCCTCCCAAGACCAAAAGACATCACATAGTAGTGAACAGGAGAAATATAAAGAACAGCCCCTCCCCCACATAGTTGGTTTTGGCAGGCCCCATCAAAAAAACCCCATGGCTGGGATCTATCAATTTCCATAGGTTGAATAACACGAGGACTAGGTGCCCGATGAGCCCGCTTAAGAGCTAGGAAGATCCCACAACTGTTTATTGCCACTTGAGCCGGAGTTCCCAGTTTGTCTTTGAACAAGCCACTGTTGCGCATGAGCCATATACCCCAGATCACCACCCACGGGGGGTTCACTCGGTGAACTTGTTACATAGCGCGATCGTTCGCGGAATATTAAAGAATATCCCTAATTTGACTAAATATTGGAAAATTCCTCCTAAAATTGTATTGTTGAACCCCCCTCCCAATATACATTTCCACTTAAGAAAACCCCTACTTTCACCAAATATTGTAGGTATCCATTTTTATCAACCCATTTTTAATACCCCCTTTATATCATATTATCAAGTTGTAACAAAAATGAGCCCTAACATGTCTTAGTAAAATCAAACAACATAATGGGGAGGCCTCCTCTAAACCACAAACAAAATCTTATACATCTGAAACAGTGGATGGATGAGCAAGGAATGAAAATCTCAAGCAATATTTCAAATTGGAATGAGGGTAATGATAAATGGACAAGCTAGAAATTTCTTAACACTCATCAAAACTTGATGCCTCTTTTGAAGGAGCTACACATAACCCTGGGCGACTATGCCCCCATTAACAAAAGAGAGGATTCAAGGGGATGGGGTAAGCAAGGGTACTCAGTAAAAGAAGGATACATTTCAGAACTGCAAAATCTTCCTCTTCCTTAGACTTCCAGCATGTGGAAGTATGTGTGGAATCCAAATGGCATTTCCAAAGTTAGTATATTCAATTCCAGATTCTAGTGCATGACAAACTATTTACTACTACTAATATACAACGGAGAGTACTTCCAAGCCCTTCTAGAAGATCGAACCCAAAGGAAATTTTCAAAGAAAACCTCTTCTTAAAAGAGTGGAATATTCACCCCAAGTATCTTTGCTCGAAGGTGTGGTTAGATAGGAATGATGTTATTTTTCAAGAGCAGTGTGACAACCCTTGAAGAATAGCCATAAAAGCTCGCAAACTATTAAAATATTACCTTCAAACTAAGAAGGCTTTAAATTAGAATATGCAATAGTTAGATCAAAATGAAAGGGACTAGTTAAGGGATATGTTGGAACCACCCTCTTTGCAAAAAATATTCATCATCTCTCAATTAGACAAGAAATGGAAATTGAAGCTATTCAACTATGAGTTCCAAAATGGGAAAATTATGGAAAAAAACAAGCATCATGTTCTTTGATGGAGCCTCAAAGGGAGACCCAGGGGTTGTAGGTGCAGGAGGGATAATTTTGGATCCTAGTGGGAAAGAAGAACTACACTATGAATGGGAACTGGGAAAAACCACAAACAATCAAGCATAAGTTGTTGCTCTTTATCAAGGCCCCTTACAAGCTTGTATTCTAGTATTAGACTGCCTCAAAGTGGTCGGAGACTCAAAAATTATAATCAAGTTGGTTCATGGTGTCACCTCACCCAAAGACATCACTCTCGCCATATGGATTGACAAAATAAATTATGAGATGAAGAACTTCAACACCATCAGTTTCTTCCATGTTCTTCATCATCAAAACCATAAAGCTTATGAAAGGGAAAACAATACCACTCAAAGTAATAAAGGGTATCTCAAAATAAATGAGACCATCTCATTAATCCATATCCCATGATCCTTCTTTGAAGAAAACATCCAACGATCAAATCAACATGTAAAATGGATAAGAGGCAGAGCATAATAAATCTAGCATAAGCAGGAGTCCTGAAGCCTAAATTCTCAATCTGAAGGTAATAATGTTAGTCCAGATCATTCACCACACCAGTGGGAATCATTCATAGTTAAATGTAAAGGTAAGCTCCATCACTTCATGGTACATTGTACATAAGTTGGAAGATGGATTAATAAAGTGTAATATTAATAAATAATTATAATTATAATGTTGTCAATTTCCGCTAGCTCATTTGGTTAAGGTGTGGGTCTCATCATGATTTCTTACGCCAAAAGCCAAGTCAAGAAATTCTAACAAACAAACAAAAAATATAATTATAATATTAAAACCAACCAATTTTATTTTATAATAAACATTTATTAATTATAATTAACATATATTATTTTTAAAATTATTTTATTTAATTTTATTGTTTATAATTAAAACTTTTTTGTTTTTATTTAACAGGTTTTATTTAATTTTGTATTATTGTGAATTCAATGTTACATCTGAATTTAAAACTTTAATTGAATTTTAGATAATTTTGATATATTTAAAATTAAACAAAACTTCTTATCAAATTTACAAACTGAATAAATTCAAATTTAAACAAGATAATCCTATTAAGATCTTAATATTTGAATCATTAAAAAAACCGTGCTCATCCCTAAAATTTAATACATACTATTATGACTAAAAAAATTAGTTTTTCTCTAAAATTAACTTATTCAAACTTCAAACAAAGTAGTCGATAAAAATATCCTCCTATGCTGAAAATGAAAAGCCTTCGATGTAGGGAAGGATAGCAACAAACTCGATGAGAACGTAGAAAGGATAACAATTAGACTCAGAAATTGGGGCATAGACGTAGTTCTACATTTTTTGAGCTCTCTCTCTCTCTATTAAATTCACATTTTAATTTCCATTTACAAGCGTGATACCAGATATTTGAAGTCTCAACAATTTTGATTCAATGACAATATCGTGGGTATCCTTAATTTTATGGCTATTTTATGACAATCCCAGGCATATGGCTGGATGGAAGAGCGATCACCCAATGCGAACAACTCATGGAAATGCCAATGATCCTCCTGGCCCCTGGGCCTCATCTTGCTGCTAATTTCTATTTTGGGTTTGTACAGTACTGCCACTGCTACTGCTTGTCAGATAAATCTTTTGATCAAGGCCTACACGTTAGTTAAGTTTTTCCTTTTTTCATTAAGTATTTTAATTGATGGTGATGAGGTCAAGGAGTCATTGGATCCAGAATTACATGGAAGATGAGAATAACTGGAAGAGTATTGGTGGCTACATCTGACAATCTAACATTTCTCAGCGCAGGGATGTAAATGACTTGTGTTTACAGCAAATTCTGGCATCTTTTATTTTTGTTTTGTTTTCATATAAATCTTACAGGCTATGGAAAATGCACGCAACTCTTCACAGATGCGTGGCACTTATAATATGAAGGTACCCAGATGAAACATTTTACCTCTATTCTATTCAATTATTTCTTCGGCAGGTAGGTTGTTGCAAACCACCAATCTCATGCTATAATTGCACGTCTTTCAAGGAGAGTGTGGAGACAATTGTAAAGCATATTTGGCACAGGGCGGTTGTCTTTGATGTTGTGATTATCATTTCCTTTCTTTTTGTGGCCTTCTTTCTCACATGCTCGCGGGCTGAGACTATCAGACGAGTGCAATTGCACAACAAAGGGACTAATTTCATGTTGAAGATGAAGTATGCTAGCAAAGGGATCTCCTTCTGCCTATAAATTTTATAAGAGTTCGGCACAAATAACTCTGTTCAAATTTAAAGCATTATATATATATATATATTGTGTACTGTGAAAAGATGTTGATGTTTTAAACAGTTTTGTTCTTTTCTTTTTCCGCAATACAAATTTTCAAAAATTCAATCAAAATCTTGATTTCCCTTTAAAGATAGATTATCTTTATTAAGATTTTTTTTTAAACTATGTTATTCTGGAAAAATAAAATTTAAAATACTTAAATAAGAATTTTAACCATAAGGATAAGAATGATAATCTAATAATTCAGTAAAAAAATTAAAACATCATCAAAATTTTATGATATTTAATTAAAAAACAAATTATGTAAAATAAATATATAAAAATAACTCACATTTTATAAAATCATCACAATTTATCATATTTAATTAAAAAAAAGTGTAATATAAATAGATGTAAATATTGAAAACTCACATCTTAAAAAAATCAATTCAAACAAAATTCTATAACTCCATTAATAACAATATGATTAAAGATACAAAAATTAGGGTTATTGGACTATGTGGTGTTGTTCTGTAGCATCGATTCCCGGCACTTGTTATAACGGTTCCATAAGGACAAAACTTGATTAGCTTAAAAGTGTTTGAAAATAAGGGGAACAAATCAATCAAATGCCTTGAAAAAATTAGAAATATAGTACATATTGAGCATATAATAAATTCAAACTTTTTTTTTTTCCTTGGAAAAAGTCCGTAATTTTATTTCAAAAAGTTGATTAAAATTACATACTGCACATGTAGTAGAATCAACATGGATCCCTACATTTTCACATATTTCTGTCCCATATAAGCAGAAACAAACAGCTTATAATGAGCTGAACCACAAAAAAGAGAAACCCAGAGAATGTTGCCACAAGAAGAAGCACAGATATGTCTAGAACAATAGGTGAAATTAGGGCCACCGGTTTCAGATCAGGACCTGAAACCGCCGCCGCCGCCCCACTGGATCGTGCTCAGACCCAATGGGTCGCCGCGCAAAGGCGCCACCCTCTCTCCATACTCGAAAAAATCCATCACGCTCCATCAATGCCTGAAAGCAGCAGGAAATTGGAGAGGCCTCCATGGAAGAATCCATGGCCGCAGAGGTTGAACGCTCAAACAAGAAGGCACCTCGGCCTGGAAGTAGCCGTCGTCGCCACAAATAAGTGCCCGCCGTCAGTGGGAGCTTGTGCGATCAATCGACTACGAACCAGGGTGAAGTCACCCGCAAGAAACCACTCAACGTAGGCAGCTCCACGATTCAGGTCATAGTTCTTCAGAGCAGAAGCAACATGCAGAGCTGCGCGGCTTCTTTAATTACTACCGGGTGATGAAGTCCCGGCAACAGATGTAGTTGCTGCGGAGTATGAATAGACAGCTCCGCTCGTCATAACAAGGTTGGATTCGATATCGGGTAGGAGCCAACATTCGAATACACCATGCGCAAATTTGTAGGCATCCCTGCGACGACTGATGCCCTTTCTGAATCCGGGCAAGCAGTTCCAGAATAATGAAAGCGTCGAGGATCGCGTCTTCTTGCCTTCTCACCAGGGTGCGAAACAGGCTCTCAGTCCATTCGTGGCTCCATCCACAACGCCGAACCTTGAACTCACACTCTGAATCAAGAATACGCGTCCACGGCAGGAAATCTTCGTCTTCATTATTCTCCTATGCCGAGGAGAAGGAGATCCCACAAATTATTAATTCGAACACCCATATCGCTACGCCCATCTTTTTGTAAAAAAGACGAGCCATCCCCATTACTCGGTACTCTGGATCAGGAATGCTCAGAGTACCTCTGTCGTTTTCGAACCCATGACCAACCACGAATATGCGCCACCGCCACACGCAGGATCCCGCACCAGGACGAAAGCATCTCCACGGCCGTCGTATATGGCCAACGCCTTGGCCGCCTTGCCACTGAAACGGCAAAGAATCGCCACTGCCGCCACGGGATTCCCGCTAGAGCCCTGAAAACTGCTCCACAAGTGACAGATCGCTGCAAGATGGCCGCTAGACGCCTAGCCACTTCGGCTCCCCTCTGCAATGAAACCACCACCGCCGCCACAGCAGAACGCCGCTACTGAGTCGCCGTGAAGGCTCCACCACCGCTCCAAGCGCAGGAAAGCATGCATCCTTCACAGGTAGCTGCACAGGGGAGGAAGGGGATGCCGGCTATGGAAGAAACCATAGCTGCCGAGATCCTGCTAGGTCGACTCAAACCCTAGTTGCAGAGCCTCGATTCCCCCCCTTTCCCCCCCCCATATAATAAATTCAAACTATCATAAAGGTTTTGTTGTTTAAAAAGTTGGTAATTCAGTTATTTAAAAGTTAATGTGTCATGTTTTCTTAATTGAATTTCCCATTTATGTGATATAAATTTGTGTAAATCAATAATTAAATATATTATTGATTATCTTAAATAGTTTTTATAATTATAAATATTCTGGCTGTTATTTTTTAATTAAAATTTTATAATATATATATATATATATATATATATATTAAATAATGAAATATTTGTAATATTATCCATATGAATTGTAAATGATAATTAAATTGTCATTGTATTAAGAATATTTATTGTTCGAGTAGATGTGTCATCAATATTATTAAAATAAATCTATCATAAATCCATAGTAACTTAGTGTCTTTTATGTTTATATAGAATTAAGTCTATCTCATTTTATAAATAGATTTATGTTACAAATTTTAGTGAGATATTGAATAGTATTGGACAATATAATATTTTGCAAATGTGGACTATCATCTATGCTTTTCATAGATTGAAGGAGGATGGGGCAAGTGGACTATCATCTTACATTGAAATTTTTTTACAAAACATATTTCTCACCATTGAGAATTTTAGATGATCTCGTCGTCTTCAAGGTGAACCCCCTAAGTTTAGTCTACTTGGCTCTCCGCGTCACCGACGTCGAGCCTTATCCCTTGACTCGACACGTCATCGGCCAAACATACAATCATCTGATTCTGACATGCCTCACTTCACATTTGATTCTGAGGCTGAATCCGAAATCCCTACTGAATTATTACCAACCAACCTCATGGCTGGAACACAATTCGACCCACTTTTTACCAGTACTATAGGAGATACATCCACAAACCCTTCTACTGCGGTGCCATCCATGGCAACAACCACCCCTCTAGGTATGCCTAATATGGGGGACACCCCACCTTTAGGAATTCCCAACACAGGACTACCTCCTATTATGGGTATGCCAAACATAGGGGTCACACCCCCTCTCATTACCACAACCCAGATCCCAGAAATTCCTACTACTATTCCTAACCCCGGTGTAACCCATGTTGCACTTGGAAATGCTGGCCCATACCAAACCACAACTGTTGGAGGACACATACCTTCAATACCTAGCATACCCTTAGGGGCTACTGGACCACTACATCATGCCACCATGAATAGTCATGTCCCAGTCACTATGCCACACCCATCTGCTAATTTACCTTACATGGCTAGTCTGAACTTACCAGACTTAGCCAAGATAACCAACGATCCTATTAGGCACAACCCTACATGGCCACCCATGCCTACAAAGCTCCCCTCGGACATACCCAAGTTTGAAGGAAAACCTGGAGAGGACCCTCAAAACCACATAATGTCTTTTCACCTATGGTGTTCATCTAACTCCATAGTGGATGACTCCATTCGTCTAAGACTATTGCAACGAACATTCACTGGCTCTGCAGCCAAGTGGTACATCGAACAACCACATGGGACCCACCAGACGTTTACGTCTCTCACCTCCACTTTCCTTCAATTTTTTCAGCTACCTGTACGTTACGATGCAGGAGTTGAAATACTGTTGTCTTGCAGACAAAACACAACTACCCACATCACAGACCACATCCATGAGTGGCTTAAGCGTCCTAGCATCTGTAAGATTAAACTGGATGACCATATATTTTTGGACTGGTTTCTTAAATCAGTCCTACCCCTCATGGCAAAAGACGTAGCCTCCGAACGACCGCAGTCAGAGGAAGAAGTTATTTTAAAAGCTCAGCAATTTGACCTAATTTACGCCAAATCAGGCTATCTCTACACCATCATACCGGATGCTCCACGAGGCGATTCTTCGCGCGGTGATGCGCCAGGGGAATCACATGCCGCTAATGGTATTATTGGCCAGGTCACACCGCAAATTAAACCTTTTAGCATGGTGAGCACCATAAATGCCCCAGACCTCTCTAGGGCTACATCTAATTCTGGAGCGACAACTTTGTACGCTCCAACGAATCAGACTCATCACACTCATGGACCCTCTTGTCCATAACATTGCTATGAGAAAGCGCCATCGACATATGTACCACCCACATACTTTAACCAACCGTCCACCCAGAACCAAATTCAGTTTCCGCCACAACCAATATATTACCCACAGCAAGCTACAACAGCTAACCCAACACCTCCAATAGCTCAGGGTTACCAACAACCCCAGCAGGTAATTGGACCACCTCCAGCCCCACCAGCTTATTATCCACCGCAACCTGCTCCCGCACCTACGGCAAACCAAAATCCTTCCGCTTCTCAAGGGCAAGTGTACACACAACACAATCAGCCCCAACATCAAAACAACCAACGCAACCAAGGTGGACAACAAAACCGTGGAAGAGGACGTAACCGCAGCAACAATCAACAGCATAATCAAGGTCCACCACCTCCCAATCCCCCAAATAACAACAATGTTGCTCCTCCCAACGAGAATCTGGATCGTCATCCCAGGAAACCCAAAAACAATAACCTCAGAGCAAACCATCCTTGTTCTATTTACGGGGTCTATGGCCATTACACACATGCTTGCCCACATTTGGAGCGAGCTCGGCAACTCTGGACTGACGATGCCCATCGTCAAGGGAAAGTGGCTCCTCGGGCGCCACCCAACCCTCCACCACCTCAACATCAACCTTTGGTGCTGCAAAACCCCTTTCCAACCCAAGGCGTAGTGAACACTCAGCCGTTAGCTCCCCCTCAGGGCAATGCGCCACCACAACAACAAATCACTTATGCCGCTCCTGATCAACCCATGTTCGATTCAGATACCCACCACTTGTTAATGATGTCATCCGCAGATGCCAACCTCCAAACCTGTCGGAACCAATATGGATCCACCCCTGAATCCCCTCCCGTCGAAAAGAACACTAACGTTCATCCCACAAATCAGACATTACGTATACCTCCAGCTCCACTCGATGGCGCTTCTAAAGCTCCTTGCTTCCCACTTTGTCGCATCAACAATAATCCCAATGCTCGTGCTGCGTCGAATTACAGCATTGTAGATGACTTAGCCCAGTCTCCCGCAGCCATGTCTGCTTTAGAAGTCTTAAAAAACTGTCCTTCACAGCGCAAGACTTTTCTCTCTGCCATTGGCGTTATTGACCCCAATGATTCACAACTGATGGCATTCGATTTGGACCAATCCAAACCACGCCTACCTTCCACTTTAGCATTCCAAGTTTCTATTTCCGTTCGGAATCTTGTCATCCATCGGTGCATTATTGATGAAGGTGCCTCTACATGCGTTATGTCCACATTCGTTTGGCAGAAGTTGGGATCTCCTACTCTCTAGCAGTCCACCACTGCATTGCGAGCCTACGACGGCCGTTCGGCTCAACCCCAAGGTATCTTAGCTAAAGTCCCCATCCAGCTGGCTGGTAAAACCGTGCTCATTGACATAGAGGTCATCAATGCCCAACTTGACTATAACCTCTTACTTGGCCGTAGCTACATGTATGCCATGCGGGCTATTGCCTCATTCGTTTTTCGTACCATGATGTTCCCTCATGACAGACGCGTGGTCAAGGTCGACCAACTCACCTATTACGATCCCAAGGCCCCCGCTGCACCTGAAAATGTTCTCCCTATGGTTGAACAACCTGTTTGTGGTGCAACTACCTTGTTTGTTTCCTCCGCGGGACCTAGACTTTACTCCGACGCGCCGATGATTTCTACATTCCAATCCATTCCACCACCGTCACCGGAGACCCACATCGCTGACCTCTGTACTCTTTCACACAATACACAAACACCCAACAATCAACCATCCTTGTTACCTAAACCACCATTGGTCCCTAGTCACATTGGTGTTACACCCATCCACACAATCCCCTTTCTATTTCCTCCCTTAGGCGTAGTAAGCGCTCCGGTTATGGCTACCCTTAGTCTCCTCGGGTTAACATTGGGATTACCCGTGTGGTATATTTCGCCTCCTGTTCCCCCGTCGACACCAAATGTCATCCTGCAACCGGTGCAACCCATTGTCACTTCTACTCAACCACCTCCCGGTATCACTACCCCTTCGTCATCTATGAATCCCCCTCCTCTCATCAGGCCCATTGGGGGCAGAGGCCCACAACCATACACTGCGGTACCCCCTCCCAAAGCAGTTAAACCTCCCCCCGTATTCCGTGCTCCTCCTAAATGCTCGTTGTGTGATAAGTTAGGCCACCCAACTCATCAATGTCCACAATTACCTGCATTACAGGAACACATGCAAATGCTTGACGACGACCCCAACATCCCGGTTGTCAAAATCGACTCAAACCCTAAGCCTCGTGACAAATCACTACGTACCAACCACCCTTGTGCAATATGCGGTATTTACAGCCACTACTCACATCACTGTCCTGATATCCCAGATTACAGAGCAGCTCTCTACGAGATGAATAATTTGGACCTTGAGACGGCGCCCCCTACAATTGAGGAGATCTACCCTCCGAAATCATCTGCTTCGGAAGAAATCAATACCATCTATATGATTTCAACCACTTTCAAACCAGAACCCCTTGATTTATGGTCTGACTACTTCCATACTGATGAGCAAATTTTGGAAACACTCACTGCACCTGACTACCCTTGGGACGATATGCATCATCGCTCATACTTCCTCCCAGAGGCGTCTACATCCACCGCATCTAATCAGCTATCGGTCGAATCGAAAGATTTCATACCCACTAAGGTCGATTGGTTCAAGGACCCCATCCCAGCACCGGATGCCTTCGAAGAAGGGAACATGTCAAACAATTCCCCCATTATACAAATCGACATTTCCACCACACCTGGGAAACCTGAGCTCATCTCGCTGGGCGCATCTTGCACTCAAGCGGAAACTCAGGCATACAAAAAACTTTTCCAAGAATTCCATGATGTCTTTTCCTGGTCCTATACCGAAATGCTTGGTCTTGACCCCGCCATTATAGAGCACCACATTGACACATGGCCTGATGTCCCCCCTGTTCGTCAGAAACAGCGACCCATTCATCCTTCCAAGCTCCCCACTGTTAAAGCCAAGGTTGAGAAACTTCGCAAAGTAGGATTCATTTATCCTATTGCTTATACCACCTGGGTTTCAAACCCTGTTCCCGTCAACAAAAAACAAGGCACCCTTAGAGTATGCACTGACTTCCGTGATTTAAACCGTGCTTGTCCCAAAGACAATTTCCCCACGCCATTCATTGACCAACTCATTGATGCGTGTGCGAGACATGAAGTCCTATCTTTCATGGACGGTTTTTCCGGATACAACCAGATTCAGATCCGTAAGGAGGATCAGTACAAGACTGCCTTTACCACCCCATGGGGCACCTTTGCCTATTGTGTCATGCCTTTCGGCCTCAAAAATGTTGGTGCCACCTTCCAGCGGGCCATGACCTATTGTTTTCACGACTTGGTCCATATCCTGCTGGTCTATCTTGATGACCTTATAGCTCGTTCCCAAAAATGATCAGACCACCTTAACGACCTCCGGCAAGTTTTCCTGCGTTGTCGCAAATATAAAATCCGCTTGAACCCACACAAGTGTGTCTTTTGCGTTCTGGAAGGCCGATTGTTGGGTTTCATTGTTTCCCAGAATGGAATTACTGTTGATCCCTTGAAAGTCAAAGCCATCTTAGACCTTCCCTCTCCGCGCACACTTCGGAAACTCCAGAGTCTGCAGGGGCGGTCCAATTTCCTTCGTTGCTTCATTCCTGATTATGCCACCAAAGTTCATGGATTCTTATGCCTACTTCGTACCCACATACCCTTTGTTTGGGATGAGCAAGCAGACATGGCATTCGACGCCCTCAAGAAAGCTCTCACACAAGCCCCCTTGATCTCCCCTCCGGATTTCTCCCAAGACTTCATCTTTTACGTCTCGGCATCCGAACATGCCGTGTCCGGAGTCTTGGTCCAAGAAGATGCCTCTCACCAAGAGCATGTCATTTATTACGTCAGCCAGACCTTGTCTAGCCCACCCCTACGTTACCCATATGAGGAAAGATTATCCCTAGCTGTAGTCTTTTCCGTCCAAAAATTGCGACACTACATTCTGCTCAGTCATACCACAGTTGTCGCCGACTCCAACCCTATGGTCTATCTCCTAAATCGGCGGCTCCTACAAGGTCGTGTTGCTAAATGGGTCATTATCCTCCATGAATATGACCTCACTTTCAAAACTCCCAAGAGCACCAAAGCCCTCGCGCTTGCCCATCTCATCACAGACCTCCCATCCTCTTCGTCATCACCCGCTATCCAAACAGATCTGATTGACGATCACATCTTCATCATTTCGTCTGACGACCCATGGTACGGTGACATCTTAATTTACCTCTGCACGCAAAAATTTCGACCCCACATCAATCATGACGGACACCGTCATATACGACACCACGCTCCCTGATACCTCTTGTTAAGGGATGTACTTTATCGACGCGGTGTTGATACCATCTTACAACGTTGCTTATCCCATGTGAGGCAGAACATGTCCTTAATGATTGCCACAGTGGTGCCCGGGGAGGCCATTTCTCCGGCATGGCCACCGCCCAAAAGATCATTCGCGTAGGTTACTTTTGGCCGTCATTATTTACTGATTGCATCACCGCAGTTAAACACTGTCAAAACTGCCAACTTTTTGCCCCCAAAGCAAGAACCCCCACCCGCCCCCCTTCATCCAGTCGTCACCTGCCGGACCATTCTGCAAATGGGCCATCGACTTCCTCGATTGCAATCCCACGTCAGCCGGCGGTCACAAACACATTATCGTGGCCGTAGATTATTTCACCAAGTGGGCGGAGGCCATGGCAACTTACAATTGCAAGACCGACACCGCAGCACGGTTTTTTCTCAACCATGTTATCGCTCGTTTTGGAGTGCCAAAGCAACTCGTCTCAGACCACGGCTCTCACTTCGAAGACGTCGTCTGGAGAGAACTATCAACCTTACTGAAATTTGAACACCATTTCTCCTCTGCTTACTACCCCCAAGGAAACGGCCAAGTCGAAGCAATCAACAAAATTTTGAAAACCATCCTCCAGCGCACTGTAGACAAACACAAATCAAATTGGCACCACATGCTCTTCCTAGCACTATGGGCATACCGCACATCAACTAAAACCGCCACGGGTTTTACCACTTTCCACTTAGTTCACGGTGTCGAATCCGTCCTCCCCATTGAGTGCCAGATTCCAACCCTACATATGGTCGTTGAACTCCTACCAGACACTGCCCCAATTGAGCAACGCTTACTACTCTTGGAGAAGGCCGATGAAGATCGGCGCACAACCCTCCAAACCATGGACGCAGCCAAGAACCGATCCAAATTAAATTATGATAAACATGTCCACCCAAGAACTTTTTCTGAAGGGGACCTTGTCCTCGCCTACGATCAGGCTCATGACAAAACTGGGAAAGAAAAGTTTGTGTCCATGTGGCAAGGCCCATATATTATACACACTTGCCTCGGACAGGGGGCATACATTATGACCGATTCAGAAGGCAACCCCCTCCGCAACCCACACAACGAGTTGTACCTCAAGCGATTTTACCCATAGTAAACCGGATTGACACCACCATCCATTACTGAACTTCATGAAAGTTCTTTCCTTTTCCTGTTTTCACCAGGTCCATTTTTTGACCATTTTTTACACACCCTCGTTGCCTCAGTTTGCGTGCCACATCGGCCATCGTCCGTTTTTGACAAATCTTATATCGCTGGATTCAGTTTTCCTCACTCATGATGATGCTTGAGATCATTTCTCGCTCTCACGCCCAGATTTTTTGGGCATTTTTCCCATGCCACCTCGTTGCCTCAATTTGCGTGCCACACCAGCCGTCGCCTATTTTTTACGAGTCTTATATCGTCGGATTCAGTTTTCCGCGCTCGTGATGATGCTTGAGATCATTTCTCACTCTCATGCCCATATTTTTGGGCACTTTTTCAAAATGCCCTCTCATTACCTCGGTTTGCGTGCCACATTGGCCGTGGCCCCCTTTTGACAATCTTTATGTCACCGGAACCAGTTTTCCGCACTCATGATGGTGCTTGGGACATTTTCTCGCACTCATCAATCCCTTTTTTGTTCGGTATAGTTTTACCCCTTTTTCGGGCCGAGCAATCCCTTTGACGAAAAAGGCACTTAGGGAGTTTCTATTAAGCTCTTTTCTGACTCCTAAAACAACGAAAAGATCACCGAGCAACCTTGCTTCCTTTCATGCTCGCTAAACGTATCTGAAAGGGCGTCTACCTGGTATAAGTTTACCCCTTTTCCGGACCTTGTAGACTAATTACGAAAAAGGAATACTCTAGTCACATCGACTAGAAGAGTTCTCCATTTGCATCATTTTATGATTTTTCGGGCCTTGGAGACTAACTTACAAAAAAGAACACCAATGGAGTCCACTTACCGCTTTCAGACTCTCTAAACATGAAAGCAACCACGAGCAATCACCATCCTGGGCTCGTAAAAATCCACAGGACAATATTCACAACCACTGCAGAGTCTTCTTATCGTTTTCAAACTCCTTAAAAATGAAAGCACACATGAGCACAAACAGTCCTGGGCTCGCAAAATCCACAGGACAGTACCATTTCAGAGCACACTTTTAATCCCTTCTTGGAGCTCATTAAAACTACGAAGAAGGACCCAATGGTGCTTCTCGGCACCAGAACAGATCACGTCTACTCATATCGAAGCTTCCCCATTTTGGTCGCCTTTGTTCAGAGTATTCTGCAGTATGTCACCCTGAGAATCCCTCGACAGCACCCATCAGCTCGTCCCCCCCCCCCCAAGAGCTAATACATACCTTTCAGTCCTTAAAATCAATGATACCCACACCTACAAGTCAGTTCCCTATGCTGCCAGGTCAACCATGTCATCATGCTCTGAACAAAGGAAGTTTGAGTCTACCCACTCTATGACCCAGTTACTTCCCATCCCCACAAGTATGTCAGTCCTACCATCAGTACTACCACACTTCAGTCCTACACCTCGTGCTCCTATCAAGGAAACATCATTGCCTTGTTAGTTTCTGGTCTCCCTCTGTCGACGACAACCAAATTTATTCCAGAGGATAGACCTAGAGGTCCCTGTGTCTTGGACTCATCACCATTTATGATGAGTGCCTATGAATTATTTCGAGAAGAGTCCTCAGTGCCTCTCCAAATGGTTGTTTCTCACATGCTCGACTTCAACACCTTGATCGCATCGTTGAGACTCGCACAGGGTATTGATCCTTTTAGTTTTTAGTCGAAGACCCCGGATACCACCTGACTCTTCCACATTTGAGAGTCTACCTATGGAAACAACCAGTTAACTTTTTTCTATAGATATCCAGGTTGTGCATGGCGATAGTATTCAGATGTACCCCAGTTTTATACTCCCTCGAGTATACAATTACATATATTTCTCGGAGATGACTCATTGTCATTGCGTCCCTACAGATGTTGGACACCTTCAGTTTCAACAGTTCATCAGTTATTCCAGTGTATCAGTTATTGAGATCAGTCATGTTATGACCATGAGTACATCCCAAAATAATGTCCCCTCTGGACCATTATGATGTACTAGTATATTTTTAATGTATTTTTCAGGTCCCCCATTCTTGGGACTAATTGTTATGTATATGTCTTGATATGAGCATGGGTATGCCCGCCTCGTCCATTATCAGAGATTATTCCTCATTCATATTGAGGCCATGCAATTTATTTATTTTTGCAGCTTCCAAGGGCCGTGGATCCAGTCTCCAATCGGTCTCTTCTCTTCCCCAAACCCCAGAAAAACGACAAAAGAACTATGATGTCTATCGGCCATACGATGAGCTCCTGCCCTCACACATCAGGGGGCAATCTGTTAACACCCAAAAAGTGCTCACTAGCTCATTTCCTTATTCACATGACCCATTTGTCCACTTTTTCACCATTTGAGCCTCTAAAGCCATCTAAAGGTCACCAAAAGACCTTAATACACCCCTTTTTCCACTCAAAATGAATATTTTTCCTCAAAAAAACATAAAAAACCCTAAAAAAGGGTCCAGAATTCCCAAAAATATTAAAAACGGAATAAAAATATTCAAAATATTCAAAAAAGGAAAAAGGAGGGAAAAGGTACCTAAACCATGTTGGTCAATACCATTAGTTTCCTCAAAACCATAATGGTATTCCCCACCACAAAAAACTATAAAAAGGTGGTAGGGGCTCCTCACTTTCCATCCATCCATCTTCCTATCCTCATGCTGTCAAAATCTCCCTTGAGCTTTTGACCATTGTAGCCATATTGGAGAAGAGACCTTTGGAGCTTGGAGCTACTCACCTTGGAAGTTGCTCAAAAATCTTCACCATTTGGAGGTATCACCATTGCAAGCACTTGCTTGCCCCTATTCTTAATACAAAGTTATTCTTTATTCTATTTCTTGTTCTTGTTTTCAAATCTTTCAAAAGTTTATTATGATATGCACATGCTAGTTTAGTTTAGTTTTAGATTTAGATTTACAATTGTTTTTGCTTTCAATATTGAAACTGCTATCACTTGTTGATAGGGGCCCATAGCACTAAGCTTGGTTGCAAAACCAAGCCAACAACTTTCACTATAGACAATAACACAGACCATGATATGGGATGTGCTACTCTAAATTGAGAGACTGGACTAGAGCTTGACAAACTAGAGGTGCATATCGAATCCTAGTTTATAGATGCATACCAATTAGTAGGTTGGCTACTAATTGTGTTGTAGCTTGCATATGAATCTATTAAATTTTTAGATAAATGTGTTTAAAGAAAATAAGTATGAATTCGAACCTACGTGGAGGAGCCTCTGGTAATGTATTGAATCTTCAAACAAAAGATCCCGCTTGCAATGAATCATGAATCTGCTGCTAGAACGGATATTAAAAAAACCCTAGTAATCTCGTCTGTAGCAAACCAAGTATCTGCTTTTAGATCGAATTTTGAAACAAAACCCATGAATCTCCATCAAATATGGCAATAGATCGATCCACGAATCTCCACAAATCTGTTGTTAGACAAGAAAAACCACGAATCTCATCTACAGAGCTATGTAAAGAATATTTTTCCGATCCCACCTGTGAAGAGTAGCGAACTAAGCTTGTCAAAATACTACTTTCCCTAAATTTCCTTTACTTCCTCGCCTGGTCATTGACATTTTTTAAGAAACATGAATGTGAACTTTTGTGTGGAAGAAATCACCGGTAATTAAATTTTTTCCATAAAATATGACTCTTATTTTTTCCCCATATATTAAGTCCTTATAAAAATAGCCTCGACTTGAATTAATAAAAACAAAATTATAAAAAAACAAATTTAATTTTAGAAAAAAATTAAAGTATTCATAATGTTCCAAAAAAATTCTAATTTAGTCATATTTGAACATCCTCTATGGTTTTGCCTCATAACCACATTGGAATATCTTTCTTCATGTTCCGGTCATCATCGCGAGCCATCTAGAGCTAAAAAAATTGATCAAATCGAATCACTTACTTTATCATAGTGCTACCCTCAGGGAGGGGAACAAAGAAAGGGACCAACATCAACACAACTTCATACTTTAGTTCAGTGTTGTCACTAGTCTAGATTTTTTTGTCCATCTCGAGAGTCCCATACCGTCCGAAAGTCTAGAAACCACACAACACCAACTTGATCTTGCTAGTTGGGCATGACCATTAACCACAAGTATCACCCAAACTATGCCTTACCGAAACCATCCTAACCGAATAGAAGTTAGACACGTTTCATAGTAGGCAATGCCACCAACCGCATTTCCACCCAACCTTAGACAACACTGTCCATTGTAATTGCACCCTCGATCCAACACCTGAACGACCAAGTCTTCCCAATGCATGATGATGCGCTCACCATGGTGCCCGAAGGTCTTGTCCTAGATCCACTTGGTCACATACCTACCAAAATTTCTTGGACTCGTTGATCATGTGCACCATTAGCTGATGTATCCCGACGTGCCCTCCATCACTCCACTTCCCATGGCGTTCGACATAGGGGCATTACAAGTGCAGTCTTTGGGGGCCTTCTCCCGTCACTTAAAGATCTGATCAGCAGCAAGACCAAACTTATAAACCCATCCTGAGGAGACATAATAGATCCCCACAGGCCTCAACGACAAGCTACCTCTTCCAAACAACAATGTAGAGGGAAACCTATCCATTCCACTAGTTCTTCCCCAAGACAACACGCTATTATTAATTTCCTCTGTTCAAACTAGGATGTTAGGAGATATGGGTCGACTATCCTTTGATAAAACCTACCATGTTTCTCCTAGATTTTATAGATCTAAATCAAACAATTTAGCAAAGAGATTCCTTTTGGGATAATGTAATTCATTAATCATGCTAATTAAATGACTTGTCACAGATCTTAGTAGGTGATATTTATTTCATTTTATTCTTCTTTATCTCTTGTTTACATTTCTATAAGATATGCTTATGCAGTAGCTTTAGCAGCTTCTTCTACTTTCTTTATGTGTTTTTGTTCAGATTCCTTCTCATTGGCTTCTTGGCCAACCTTTTTTATGCCTCTCCCCTCATTCTACTACTTATATTTATGTACTTTCATGTTTTCCTTTGCCAAAGGGATAAGTCACTATAGCTTCTGCCTCTACTTTAGTTGATATAGCATTACATGTGCCATATTATACTATGGTTGATCGTAAGGCATGCCAATGCTCATTCTAATACCTTGGTAGAAAACATGCAAGTACATGTAGATTTATTTGGTAGGTAATCTCTTGAATTATGGGATTATTTGGAATGAAAATATTAATAAATAGGGCTTGGAGGATCTTTACAGCAAAACCAAGTAAATGGATTTACTACCGATCATTATTCATATAATAAATATCGGAAATGATACATTGTGAATTTGGATATGGGGAAATATAACTTTTATACCCTTTATGGGAAAAATTAAGGTATCTGGAGCTCAAAGGAAATATTACAAGATTCTGCTCGTCATCAAGATCCATCTAGAGCTCAAAAAAATGATCATGTTTCACCAGTACCGTGGAAGCATCAAATCTCATAATAATGATCATGTTAAATCTAATCAATGTGTTCTTGTAACATTAATTCCACTATTTATGTAGTAAGAGTATTAGCTGGCATAATATGTAAGTAATAAGGTTGCACGGGCTTTCCCACAAACTGTGACATACCAAATTCTTGGGGATATTTCCCATGTCACTTGATATCTCAGCAATAGGACCAAACTAAACCTGTCCCCAGGGGAAATACGAGATCCCCCAAGGTCTCAACAACAAGCTACCTCGACCTCCATACAACAATGTAGAGGGAAACCTAGGCGTTCCTCTAGTTCTTTAATTCCTCAATTCAACACACTATTATTAGTCTTCTTCATTCAACCTCGTATGTTGCTAGAGATGGGTCTGTTAATTGATAAAACCTACCTTGTTTCTCCTAGATTTCATTGCTCCTTGTTTTTCTCCCTTTCATATTTCTCCACCCCCATGTGGTCTCCCGTAATCTAGGTCAATCCCATATGTGTATGAATCTCTAAATAAAATAATTTAGCAAAGAGAGACATATTTGGGATAATGTAATTCATTATGGATTATTAAATGACTCGTCACTGATCTTAGCAGTTGAACTTAATTTCACTTTGTCTTCATATGAGGTTTGGGGTTATATCAACATGATTGATCCATTAGCAAAATTTTTTCCAGAAAAAAATTACCAATGCAAAATTAAGTGATGTGGTTCCTAGCTCTTTGAATCCTAATTGGTCCAATGGTCGACTAGGTAAGGCAAGTACTACAAAAAAAATAGACAGGTTCATGATGGTTGATAACATAGTATGTGATAATGTATTGGGAAGATTTAGATGTTTGGCAATTTCCTCTAGAGTTTTAATGCACCATAAAGCCATAGTTTTGCAGATGGATTTTGAAAACATAATATACATTATCCCTTCTATTAGATGATTGTTAACAACTGGTAGTCTTATTCTCAGACTTTTCATTTTCCTCCGATGTTGAATTTGGTTAAAAAACTCAATCTTCTTAGAAAGTAGTTGTCAATTAAATGGGAATAATGTGTGTTTTTTGTATTCTAAATTATGAATATTCAATGTCACATGTTTTTAATCATTATTCTTTCTTTGGATATGTTTGGTGGGAATTGAGAAGATTACTAAATTTTCATGATGACTGAGATCAGTACTAGAATTTTTAGTAAGGTATGTTTATATATATGGTATGCTTGAAGACAACTATTCTCTTATTTGAATACTTTAAAGTGAATACTTTTTAGTAAGGTATGATTGCTTCTATGGTTGTCCTAAAGTAGCGATATAAATTAAGAAAAGGGAGTTTCATATTTACAGGTTAATCTTCAGCTGGAACAAAGGACAGATAGAATTGTTTCTTTGATAAAAAAATTCTCATAGATATCTTTCTCTTGTATTTTTAAATAATTAAATAAAAATGCAGGTGAAATGGATGGCTATTTGAATAATGAGGAGGTCATTGATAACAGTGCCATTGATTATGTGTCAGTGATGTTATTTTAGGGGAGTGCATACTCCATTTTTGGAACTATATTCTCTATACTCAGTTTATAATATGCCCAGCTTTCTGGAACTGTGTTTTTATGGTTATAAAAGTTCAGTTGTCATCAAACTTTTTAGATGGGGTTTTGATACATAGTTTTCACTATGAAGAAGGATAACATTTGTAAAATTTGGAGGATAGTTTTTTAAGTAACTGAAGGAAGGAGTACTCCGAATTTGATTGTTTTTGTTTGACAAAGGACTATGTACCTTTGATTCCCTATTGAATAACAACCTGAGTGGCCATAACAATTAAGAGCATGTGTTTCCTCCTAGGAGGTCACAAGTTCAAATCCAGAGGGGGGTAGGGTATGTATACCCCTGCAGACTTTAGCAGTTAGTTGGGTATGCAGAGGGCGTCCCTTGTCCCACAAACAAGGGTGTCTCATACACCAAATTAGTGTCTCACTAGGCAATTACCTTAAAAGTAGATTATTATTAACAAGTTACAATTTTTTTGATTTGAATATATATATATATGAAAAAACCCTGAAAATCCAAGTGTTTCAAAATAATTTCAACTTAAACTTTGTAACAAATCAATTTAAATATTTATCAAAACATTTACTTTTATAGAAAAAACAAATACTTTGCAGTGGAAAATAAGGCAACATTTTTCTTGAAAACTTGAGTGATGGGATATTTTGGGTTTTATCTACTTTCCCACAATACTTTTTTTTAACCGCTGACTAATTTAGAAGGTTTTTCTTTCCCACCAAATAATTTGGAAGGTTTACTATTTAGTTTAGTCCTTTGTTCAATGCTCTATATAAATCTTCTCTTCTCCCTCTTTTTTTCAAAAAAAAACTATAAATAACTTATTAATTGTCAAGAATCAAACTATATTATGAATTTAGCTAGAAGATACTGGGTGGATAAGTAGTTCTCGTAGTCAATTGCATGCATATAAGCCAATAGAACTGCTCCTAGTAATGCTCCTAACAATATTCCTGAGGTACGGTTTGAAATGTGTATAAAGTCTATTGCTCCTAACAATCTTCCTGAGGTACGGTTTGAAATGTGTATAAAGTCTATTTACTGTGAGCATTTTACTAATATTTTTTTCCAATGTATTTTCAAACAAAAAAATGTGGCATATCGTATAGATCTCTCCGTTAGGGTAACTACCTTGACTCCACGTGGTAAAGAAAAAAACACTATACCTCCAGATCACCTTTCACCATTTCCCTCATCCAGTAGCATATAAAACGATTTATTCAACACCGAGCTTCATTTTGTGAATGTTGCATCTTCACAAATAACCTTCCATACTATGTTTTTTTATACATTCTCTTTTCCATATCGAGGGGAATTTGTAACAAATGTGTTATGAATTTTATTTTTAAAGTTGGAAACCCCAAACTAAGTATGTTGTGATGACGCTAAAAAATTCCCAAGACCTCAAAGAATCTGCTCAGATTTGTTTATTTTATGTTGTAGGAGTGCAAAGGTCAACCCAGAATTAGGTTTACTACTGCAATGAAATAAAAAAAAATCCACAATTGGAGTTCTAGTGCCTTTTACCATTGTTTTGATGAACATGATGTTGTTTTATTCCACAGGTCTACCTACAAAGTGGAAAAGAATAGCACAGATCTCATATTTGTTGCTTTTAAGAGCCTAACATATGCCTAGGTTTGATGATTAATCTACCTGAAGCTGTTAAAGTTCCCAAAACTTCCAATGATGTGAGAAAATTGTTGGGCCCCGGGTTGAGATAAAGTTTTGGAAGCACATTTTTGAGGCAAGAAGGGAAAGCTGGCCTGAGCGTAGCTCAGAAATACAATTTTGGCTAAGTATTGAGGATGCTGCGAAGTTGCACGCAGCATCCAACTTTTGACCAGATTGCAGAGTTGCGCGCAACATCGAAGTTTTGGCCGTGATGCGAAGACCAGTACTGCGCCGAAGCAGTGCTGTGGAGTTAGGAGGCCACGTGGAGCCAGCAAAGTGGTGTGCTGGACAAGTATCAAGTGTAGCTACTGGCTCGACCGGTAGCAGCCATTTTTGGAAAGATATTCTAGGATCACCGAGCAACGGACATAGGCAAAACAAGAGGGAGGCCACGCATGGGTTGTTAAGGAAAGCGACGTTTGGCATGCTCAGAAGGTAAAACCGTTAGAGAAAAATGGTTCGGCAGAAGCAGCCTGTAGGCATGCGTGCGACAGGAAGGCCGATAGCGACAGAATGAGGACGTGGAGATCCACCATGATCAAGCAAACGCTACTAGGAGCCAGCAAGCCGGTTTGGAAAACCGGCGCAGTTTTGGAAACCCTTAGGGTTTTGGGTTTTAGTTCTTCGACATTGTATAGACATGACCTTCGGGAATGATCTATTTAAGAAGACACTTTTGTATGGGATGGGGGTTGCTCTATTTTGGATACTAGATGCTAGTTATTAGAGTAATCTTGAGATAACCTTTTCGTATTGTAAAATCTCTCTGAGCTGAGAATATTGTAAAGGCTCTGCAGCTATGTGCGCAGAGACCTAGCCGAGAGAAAGGAGAGTCTGCAGCTGAGTGCGCAGACTAAGAATAGTTGCCCCATCCCTTTTGAAAGAAATATATTACCAATCGTTCTTGTGGACGTAGCTTTCCATCCGGGGAAGTGAACCACGTTAAATCCTGTGTTATGTGATGATGTTTATGAATGGATGACTGTCTATTTGTAGAATGAATGTTTGAATGTTTCCTTGCATGCTATAATAGGAGAACTTTGATATGCATTTACCAATAGGCGAAGTTTGGGAATTATATGCTAAGTTCCACGTGAACAGATGAATGGAGAACATTTTAATTATATGTTAAGATCATGAATCAGTCATTTAAGCTTAATACTTTCTTAAACACAGTGAAGGAACGCGGCACAGTTAGTCATGTCTATCATTTCAGTTCACGTTGTAATAACCCAAGTTCTTGAACGAATGCTAGAAAGATAACCAGTAAGTGCCTGAAGGAATGGATGAGTGATATTCATTTCAATGCCTTAACGTTTCCGAGATCTTCCAAGTAGAGGATAAGTGTGGGTGATTCGCAGTTCCAGTAGAAGATTCACAGCAGTAAGAAACCTTAGTGAGGCCCGCAGTGTTGCCTCCATCGCGCAATACTGCTCGCAACGTAGATCCTGCTGCGTACTGCATCACTTTGCCCCACAGTGCACTCCTTCTGTCCTGCACTACGCAGCTTGTTCATATAAACAACTCATCATTTACTGTGGAAACCTGATTCCACAGTACCCCATAAGATACACCTCGGGTGAGACCTCAACCTGCTCGCAGGTTTTTGACGAAAGGGCCGGTGCAAAGGGGTTTTGTTGGTCAAAGGGAGAACCGCAAAGAACCTGGGTCTAATTGGAAACCTCTTTGTCATTTTAAGCCAACAAATGGTTTCGTTGCCGCGCTAGAATCCATGATGAGTTGCAATCATGATGTGTGAAGAAGAATATCAGTTCCCCGAAGGATTTGAATATTGGCATCCCGAAAAGACAGAAATCCAAGCTTGGTGGGATAAGACCATAAGAGATTTTAACAGACAAGAAAATAGACATCTGCGTCTAAGCGACACACAGTGGTCGAATAGATATCTGTTGGACGACATTCACGAGATCTTTTGGGAATCGTTTCCAAATGAGCTACATGTGTGGATATCGCGACTCGCAGAGAAGAAAAACTATTTCCAAGGAGGAGTTCCTACATAGTGGACTCCCGAGCTCACAGTGCAGCTTAAAGCGTTAGACAACCCGTTGTCACACGCAGTTGATTATTGGGTCGATCATATGCTTGAAGGCTTTATAACAGAATTTGCTGTAGACACACTCAAATCCTAAAGACAAGTGGAAGCACACTTTTTCGGAGGATTCCAAGGTAAGTTTCTGAACAATCTCAGTCTATACATTAAGATGCTGTTAGCTGAGAAAGGTGTTCTAAGAATGCAGTAATATTCTTGAAGTTTGTCATGATAAACAATACATATATTGATTCTGACGAAGAGACACATACTCTTAGAAGTGGTAAGAGATATAAAATTAATAAGAATCTGGAAGGCCCTAAACTTCATATAGATACTGAGATCCCCTGCGATCTTGATAGCGAAGTTGCACAACCATTTACCCCTGAGAATCCGCAGGTTTCACAAACTGCACCACCCTTATTGCAGAACCCACCCGCTACACAGTCCACCCCGCAGAAGACTCAGCCTAGTCCATCTCTCCCGATAGTCCCATTTGTATTTACTGCGCAGATCCCTTTACACCAGCCGCACACTAATCCCGACGCTCCACCACCTAGTAGCACAATGGAAAACACTGATATGAAACTACCAATATTCAGAGGAACTGGCCTAGAAAACCCTAATCAACATTGGTTCCTTTGTGAAGCCATATGGAGTGTAAGACAAATCCAGGATGATTCCGTGAAGCAAGCACAACTCATCACCACTTTCAGGGATAGAGCACTACATTGTTTTATGAAATACTCTATCGTACAGCCGAGAACCCTCGTAGAAATTAAAACCACGCTGGTGGCAGAGTTCAAGAAACCTAAGTCTGAGTCTCAATGTATAACTGAGCTGAAGGAAATAAAGCAGAGACCAACTGAAACGGTCTGGGAATTTGATCAGAAATTTAAGACCTTACTAGACCAAGTAAGTTTTGTTATACCACCAGAACAACATAAAGAATGGTTCATTGTTGCGTTGTTACCTCATATCAGATTACCATTGATGCAGCAGAAGGTTCTATCCCAGGTAGAGGCCTTGGAAATTACAATGAAACTGGAAGCTTCACCGATTGGTGATACTAGTTCTGGGATGTCTCAGATCCAAAACCAGCTGACCACCCTAACACTTGAACTGCAAAGTATGAAAAATGGTAAAGAACAAAGATATGAAGCTAGACAGGAGGTCTGGTGTACAAGTTGTAAAGGACAAGGTCATGACTGCGAGCATTTCCCTCTATTTCGCGACTATCTTAACAGTGGTGCTCCTAACCCATTAAATCAGAATCAGGCCCCATGGTGTGAAATTTGCAGAACCACAGGACATAGACCTGAAGACTGTTACCTCATCCAGAAATATGTGAAAACTCCTAAGAATTTATACTGCAATTTCTGTAAATTAGTTGGACATGATGATCCAACTGCCGTGCATATGAATTAATGAATGAAAGAAAAAGGGATATGGACTCAATGTGAGGCGATGGCTTGTACCGCGTACAAGAAGATACCCAGACGAAACAAGAAAATGCACAATATGACCAAGGAGGATATAGAGGTCGTGGTGGTGGATACCACGGCAGAGGAAGAAATGCTGGTCCGGCACAGGGAAGAGGCCGTGGCCAAGTCATTTGTTATAACTGTGGCCAACCCGAGCATGTATCTAGAGATTGTGTTAACCCATGCACTACGTGCAATTATTGTAAATCGTTTGAGCATGTCATTGAATATTTCCCAGTATTAGAGGTGGAAATGCATAAGAGAAGACGAACAAAGGCTCCGAATCCAAATGTCCAGTGGATCGCAGTAGAAAATAGATCAGTGGATCCAAGCATTAATGTGGTTACGCGCAGTGGCGCTGAGACAGGCCGCGACAGAGGAGCAGAAGCTTCAACATCAGGAGAGGCACATACAAAGAAGGATCCCCTTGAAACAGTATGGATAAGGAAAGCTCCAGGAAAAGCACCCCCTCTTAACTTACAGAAGAACAAGGAGATATTCATTGACGCGCGAGATACCTTTAGAGAACCAACAGATAAGTCATCAAGGATCCCGATGCGCAGTGAAACACCGCATGTTGAAGACATGCCGACTCCTTATGACAAAACAAGCACTACGACAGATGTCCATACTTCTGTTGAGAAGTTCTTGCGAAGCTGCATGAAGTTACTAAAAAGCGAAAAAGCCATAGTAGAGCTACAGAAGCTCATCAGCCAGTATGAACCTCAGATTGCAATAGAGACTCCAGATAGCGCTGTACATCATATAAGGAAGCACAAAAGAACAAGCCGAGAGATGAGGCTTACTACGCAGATAGGATATTTTGAAATGGATGAAGTCATCCTTGATCTGGGATCAGAGGTGAATGTCTTGACTAATTAGACATGGCAGTAGATGGGTCGACCAAAGTTGATCTGGTCACCTATCCAGTTACTAATGGCTAATCAGGAGAACGTCATACCTTTTGGCCGCTTAGCTAATGTAGTAGTTGACATCGACGAAGTACAGAGTCATGCAGACTTTGAGGTTATTGAAATTTTGGATGATAGTCAACCTTTTCCAGCAATATTGGGAATTGATTGGGCTATGGATAAATTGGCTATCATAAACTTGAAGACAAAGAAGATGATATTTGAAGGGAAGCATCTTAGGGTCATCGCACCATTGGATCCTAAAGATGGTGATAGATACAGTGAGTCGATAAAGGAGGAATCCCAAGCTCAAGATTTAGACCGACTATACCAGCTGACTGTGAACAAGGAAGACTACATTAATCCTACTGCGGACAGTATGCTCAGCTGGCGATGTGACACTTCTTGTATCTCTAAATCGGATACAGCACTGGAGAATTGGCAAAGCCGCATGCATGAAGTATCAGCAAGATGTGCGCAGGTTACAAAATTACTACGCTGGATCGGAAAAGAGGTGAGTCCTATTCCCACATATGATGGTTTTGCTGATGTTTACAGTTTCATAAGGGACTATACTGTAGCTATGCCAGATGAGCATAGACTGCCAGCTTTAGATATAGCATTGCGCGATACACCTGTCAGATGGTGGAATGCACACAAGAAAACATTGACCACTTGGGATCAATGCAGAACTAAGATGCAGATTTGGTTCGCCGAAAAGGTTACTTTACCCTTTGAAAGGTATAATGGACAAACAGACCCTAATCAGCATATTGAAGTCTGTTCAAAGGCATGGGTGGAAAGACCACTTACAGACTGGGTACATTTATTTGTACATACATTGGATGCGGGTATCCCAGAAAAATGGTACCTTGACCTAGAGTTGTACAATGAACTCACTAATTGGGAGATGCTCGCTGCAAACTTCCGAAAGGACTTCAGTTTTGAAGACGAGAATCCATGAATCCATGAAGCATTACAGCTAATCAAGAAGCGCATATTCTAGGATGACTGTCCTCATCAAAACATAACATTGCAGGAGTTTTTTGGGACAGAGTGCGTTCCTGCGCACCTACAGTCAGAATGGAAGGAACATGAAGAGCACTTTATCGAGTGTTACAACGTAGCTCAAGATACCAATGATACAAATGAAGACGATGAGGAGGACCCATGCAACATAGATATACCAGAGTCAAAAGGCGCGCATGAGGTAGAAGGACCTCCGTTGGAAATCCCAGATATGACTGGACCAGTAAAAACACAAAAAGTGAACATTGGCACATACAAAGAGCTGAAGTTCGCATCAATAGGAGATTATTGGGACGATCAGACTATTGCAGAGATCGTAGATACCTTACACGAGTATCAGGAATTGTTTCCAACAAAATTTACAGAGATGAAAGGAATTTTGGGAGACCTAGGGGTCATGAAAATACCTTTAAAGCCAGGTGCTAAGCCTATCAAGCAACAGCCATACAGATTGAATCCACGCTACAAGGAAAAAGTCTGCACAGAACTGGATAAGATGCTAGAAGCAGGAATCATTGAACCAGTCGAAGAATCTGAATGGATTAGCCCCATGGTTGTTCAAGACAAGAAAGCAAAAGGCGAGATCAGGATTTGTGTGGATCTCAAAAAGTTGAACGATGCTTCCATGCACGACCCGTTTCCTACTCCATTCACAGACAAAGTGCTTGATAACGTTGGAGGAAATGAGGCATATTCTTTCACTGCTGGTTTCTCTGGTTACCATCAGATCAGGATTGATCCTGCGGATAGGCATAAGACGACATTTGCTACAGAATGGGGGTCATTCCAGTACACCATCATGCCTTTTGGGCTGAAGAACGCACCTGCCATATTCTCTAGAGTCGTTGTCGCAGCATTTAAAGATTTTATGCACAAGTTTTTAGAAGCGTATTTTGATGATTGGACTATATTTGGTCTATTGAAAAATCATTGTGCGAATCTCCGCATGATGCTCGAGAAGTGTCGGCAGCATCAAATATCCTTGAATTTGAAAAAGTGTATTTTCTGTGTGCCCTATGGAATTTTACTTGGCCACATTGTCTGTAAGCAAGGATTCATGGTAGACCCTGTGAAGATTGCAGTTATTGCAAACTTACCAACACCAAATTCAGTTAAGATGTTGAGATCTACATTAGGCCATACTAGATATTACAGGAAATTTATAAAGGGTTATGCATAGATAACCGCAGCAATGGAAAAGCTGCTGAAGAAAGACACACCGTTCATTTGGAACAAAGAATGCGAACAGGTTTTTTACACATTAAAAGAAAAGATGGTCACTGCGCCTATTCTAGTCTTTCCAGACTAGACAAAGCCATTCCATGTCCATGTTGACGTATCATGTATTTCCCTGGGGATCGTGTTAGCTCAACCAGGAGAGGGAGGTATTGACCACCCTATTGCATTTTCTAGCAGAAAGCTTTCAACAGCAGAGCAGAACTATACTACTACTGAGAGGGAAGGCCTTGCGATGGTATATGCCCTACAGAAATTTAGACACTACTTGCTGGGATCGCACTTCCTTATGTTTACTGACCATTCTGCGTTGAAATATTTGGTCAACAAGCTAGTGTTAGGGGGACACATATGCCGATGGCTACTGCTGTTCCAGGAATATGACTTTGAAATTATTGTCAAGCCAGGTAGACTGAACTTGGGACCTGATCATCTGTCAAGGATCGAGTCAAGAGAGGAGCCGACGAATATTGAAGACAGTATGCCTGATATGTAGTTATTTAGTATACAGGTTGCTCATTATTATTACAAGGATATCATTGACTTCCTAACCACAGGGCTTGCACCCCAGGAATTCTCGGTCCAGCAGAAAAAACAGTTAGTGGTGCGCATCGCGGACTTCACTATAATTGCAAGACAATTATACAAACTTGGGCCGGATGAAGTCCTGCACAGGTGCGTACTCGATCATGAGAAGCCATTTATTCTAGCCGACGCACACTCAGGAATCGCGGTAGGTCACTATGCAGGAAGGGCTACTGTGCAAAAGATATTGCGCGCAGGGCTATGGTGGCCTACGCTCCATAAAGATACCAAAGAACATTGCAGGAACTGTGATGTCTATCAGAGGACAACAAAACCATCACGCCGAGATGAGATGCCATTGAATCCACAGTTGACACTGCAGCCATTTGAAAAATGGGCAATAGACTTTGTGGGTCCTATAAACCCACCAGGAAAAAGAACGGGTGCAAGGTATATTATTACTACTATGGATTACCTCACCAGATGGGCGGAAGCAAAACCAGTTAAGGACTGCTGCACAGTTTATTTTTGAAGAAATACTCACCATATTTGGTTGTCCGAAGATTTTGATGAGTGACCAAGGTACTCACTTTTTGAACAATATGATTGAGGTGCTTACAGAGGAATTCTACATTCGTCATCAGCGCAGTACTCCATATCATCCATAGGTGAATGGTACTGTAGAGGCTTTCAATAAAATATTGGAGAACACACTCACTAAGGTGTGCAATGTAAATAGAGACGATCGGGACCTACGCATCTCATCTGTGCTATGGGCATACAGGACCACATGCAAGAAATTGACAGGACAGACACCCTTTCGGTTGGTTTATGGGCAGGAGGCTATAATTCCTATGGAATATATTGTCCCTAGTTTGAGAATCACTGCATTCACAGGGATGGCAGATTTCGAAGCTCTAAAAGAAAGATTGCTACACTTACTAGGCTTGGAGGAAGATCGCTTAATTGCAGGCTTCCACCAGCAAGCTCAGAAGGACCACGAGAAAGCATAGCATGATCGCCATATAAAGAACAAGTGTTTTCAGGTAGGCGATCTAGTCCTCCTGTATGATAGAAAATTCATGAAATTCCCTGGTAAATTTAAGATGCATTGGCTTGGCCCATATACTGTGATACATGTTACTAACACTGGTGCAGTCTAGTTAGCCAATTTAGCTGGTGATACCTTGCTAACTTTGATAAATGGAAGCAGGCTAAAGCTATACCATGATAGCACTGCTTCGTAGAACCCTGAATAACGAACAAAGGAAGGAAGTTCTAAGTGTCAAGTACAGTTGAAAGTGGAAACTAGAAATGTAAAGGAGTCTGTACATGTATGATAAAAGGAAGAAGGTATGATAAGAAGAATGATCTATGCACCGCGCAGCACTGTTGAAGCTGCGCAGGCAAAAATATATATATATATATATAGTGGAAGCCGCGTAGTTGGAAATTTTTGGCACTGCGAAGTAGCCGCACAAGGTTACATATGGCTTGTTGCGCAGTTCGGCACATCACTCAGAAAAAAATAGTCGTTGCATGGCTTTTCAGAAAAATAGCCGTTAGATGACCATTGCAGCAACCGCTTCAGCATTTAAAGAGAATATAGTCGTTTTGAGCACACTAACGACATAAAAGACCGAAGGATCCACTCAAATTCGCCAACGGACACCACATTAATTGCTTATCTAGCCGTTGAAGGGCGCAGGAGAGGGTCTATTGTGCCTATAAATAACACCGTTGGGAGACTCGCAGGCGTTACCGAGCACTTAGGATTTTCTTGTGATTAACCTCTCTGAGCTAGTAGCCATATGTATTCTGTCTGCCTTAGCCGCTACCTCATTAGTGAATGTCTGAACCTTCCTATAGAGATGAAGAACTGACCATTGAAGAAGCACTGAGGATCTTTCAGCACAGAGGGATTCAACAATTAATGAAAACTCCAGTTAAGAAGGTTGCCGTAGAACAAGGTGAAGGATCCCGTAGATCACCAAGAATTAATCCGACGATGCAGGAAAAACCAAAAGATAAAGGAAAAGCCGTAACTGCACCTCGATCCAACATCATAAAGATGGGCTCCTCGGTACAGAAATCGTCAACCTTTCAGACATAACCCTTGAAGATGACACCCGAATATATCTCCCCACGGGCACTGAATGCCCCTGTGTTTAAATTGTCCAAAAATGTGAGATACGACAACCCGATGTCACCTATCTCAAAGCATGTAAACAATGCTAAGAATCTGATGGGAAAGATAGCAGATTGTAAATGGGAGGATTATGACCTCTTGGGAATGAAGAAAGACAAGCCAGGTGTTCCCAAATACCCATATTTTCAACCAGACTAGTATATGTGTTGGAAAAAGGACGCCAAGGGAACTCTAAATTTGGTAGCTGACAATTGGCTAGCACCTGTCATTCAGTCGGGGCTACTGAACTTGCTGAGATTGCCACATTTTGACCGTTCTCCAAAACTTAATATCGTGGTTCACACACTTATGGCGCGAATCCACTGAGGTTATCTGTGGCTAGACATGAACATTGATATTAACATCGATTTGATCCACCGCATCACCGGGCTAAGCAAGCGCGGTAAGGATCCTAAGCGATTCTTACAGGGGAAGAGCAAAGAAAAAGAGGCTGTTGAGAAGATGAAGAAAACCCATCTGGTGGTGAAGGAAAAAAGAGGTTTCCCAACAGAAGATATAGAGGACAGAGCAACAAGATTTGTAATGCAGTTGCTTGCAGTGAAGATACTCAAAACAGCTAGGCCTTCGGAGGTGCCTGCGGGCGCAATACTCCTTGGTGACGCAGTGGCCAAAGGCAACAACTTTAATTGGTGTCAGTTTCTGTTGAATGAGTTCCTTCAAGAACTCAACGACACACAGGTGAATGGCGGCCAGTTCCATTTCACCTGGCTCATCGTCCTGATTGCTTTGTGTGGATGGAAGGAGCTGCGAGATTATGCGGGCGTCATTATGGACACCAAGGATCCTAGAGGGTTTAAGTTCGTCAACCTATGGGAAAACAAAAATGCAGAGCACCAGCATACGACAGCAAAAGTATTTTACCAGTACTATATTCAGCTGCGTGATGCAATCACGAAGACACCCTGCATTACAAAGCAGGTCACGGTGAAGTATATCCGCATCATCGACTTTGAGGCGGATATGAAATGTATCTTCATATCGCCGAAAGCAAAAACGAAGAAACCGGAGTGGTTCCTAGGGAACTACATCATGTATGAGCAGGATATTGAGGACCTCATGAAATATTGCCCACCAGAGTTCCGCGTAGAGGCTATGGACGTAGAGACAGACTCAGCAAAAGATGAGCCGATCCCGCTCTCATGCCCAATCATTGAAGAAACAGGGAAGAGAAAAGAAGTTGAGACTTCGTAGAAGCCAAAGTCGAGGAAAAAGGTGAAGGCCACAAAGATTTAATCGGAGGCAGTCCTCAATGATGATGACTACGAGATGATAGCTGAAACAATCTCAGAGCAGATGAAGGACCTTATGGTGGCTAAAGAAAAGAAGGACATGGTCATCTAGGATGACCTGCACAAGACGCAGCTCGCAATGCAAGGCCTAATGAAGAAAATGGACGATGTCCAGAAAATCCTTATTTTGCCGCGGGAAGCAGGGGCTGAAGGGAGGTCGGTAGGGACCTCGCAGCAAGGAAGCCAACAGCTAGCAATAACACTGCTATCGAAGACTAGAATTGTCCATGTGGGCCCATTGGCTGTTGCGTTGTCGATGGCAGAACAAGTTGTCTTGGACACAAAGGGAGTCGAGAGGGTAGAGCTCGACTTATCCAAAATCCCATTACTAGGATTGCACTTCATCCACACGCAGATCGTTGAGGAGATGCATGAATGGACGGTTGAATTGATGAAGTCACAAGCATAGCTCACCGTAGCAAACAGGCAAATTCAGCTGCAGGCAGAAATACAGCTACGAAACGAACTGGACCGCCGACAAAATTTGGAGACTACCATATCCAATGTGGCGAAGGATATTGAAGGCATAGAAATCCATGATGATCCTGCAGACACAATTCTAAGGATCGAAGATAAGGTGAGATCCTTGCAGTTGGAGATGCAAGATAATGAGATTTATTATGAGGCCGATATTGCCACATTGAAGGATAAGCTGAATAAGTAGGCACCATTAACTGAACATCAAGTCAGAGAGCAAGCAGTGAGCACTACCTCAAAAATAATTACAAGTGAGATGGCTAAGTGCCAATCGCTCCTAGATAAGGTTTCACAGGAAATCACGACCCTTGAAGAGGATCAAGGGTTGCCGCAGGTCAAAACCACGGTACAAGAAAAACAGACCGCGCTGGACAAGTTGAACGCAGAGGTTAAAGCTTTGCCACCCAGAGAGAGGTTGTCGAGATACACGGAGATATCCGGTTTAAAGAAAGAAGTACAGGAATTACGATAAAAAGAGACTGATATGGATAACCAGTTGCAGCAGCTCCTGGAGAATGCCATGGCGGTATCGCAGCAGATTGAAGATAAGTTAGTAGAACTCCGCGATAACCAGGAGCAGGTACAAGACCAAATTGGACAAGAAATAACTCCAACACTACTTGAGACAATTAAACAGGTTGAGCACGATACAAGAGAAGCAGTGGTGTAGTTGTGTGGTACATATGACGAGTTTGCGGCCAAGTTCGTTCCACCGGTCGCGGCGCAGAGTGAGATAGCTGAAACAATCAGTGTCTTGGGGATGAGCCACATGTAAGTGTGAGGGGCATGTTGGGCCCAGGTTGAGATAAAGTTTTGGAAGAACCTTTTTGAGGCAAGCAGGGAAAGCTGAGCTAAGCGCAGCTCAGGAATACAATTTTGGCTAAGTATTGAGGATGCTGCGAAGTTGCGCGTAGCATCCAACTTTTGACCAGACTGCGGAGTTGCGCGCAGCATCGAAGTTTTGGTCGTGATGCGAAGAGCAGTACTGCGCCGAAGTAGTGCTGCGGAGTTAGGAGGCCACGTGGAGCCAACAAAGCGGTGTGTTGAACAAGTATCAAGTGTAGCTACTCGCTCGACCGGTAGCAGCCATTTTTGGAAAGATATTCCAGGATCGCCGAGCGGCGAACATAGGCAAAACAGGAAGGCGACCACGCGTGGGTTGTTAAGGAAAGCGACGATTGGCACGCTTAGAAGGTAAAACCGTTAGAGAGAAATGGTTCGGTAGAAGCAGCTTGTAGGCACGCATGCGACAAGAAGGTCGATAGCGACATAATGAGGACGTGGAAATCTGCCATGATCAAGCAGACGCTACCAGGAGCCAGCAAGCCGGTTTGGAAAACCGGCACAGTTTTGGAAACCCTTAGGGTTTTGGGTTTTAGGTCTTCGACATTGTACAGACATGACCTTCGGGCATGATCTCTTTAAGAAGACACTTTTGTATGGGATGGAGGTTTCTCTATTTTGGATACTAGATGCTAGTTATTAGAGTAATCTTGAGATAACCTTTTCGTATTGTAAAATATCTCTGAGTTGAGAATATTGTAAAGGCTCTACAACTATGTGTGCAGATACCTAGCCAAGAGAAAGGAGAGTCTGCAACTGAGTGCGCAGACTAAGAACGGTTTCCCCATCCCTTTTGAAAGAAATATATTACCAACCGTTCTTGTGGATGTAGCTTTCCATTCAGGGAAGTGAACCACGTTAAATCCTGTGTTATGTGATGATGTTTATGAATGGATGACTGTCTATCTGTAGAATGAATGTTTGAATGTTTCCTTGCATGCTGTAATAGGAGAACTTTGATATGCATTTACCAATAGGCGAAGTTTGGGAATTATATACTAAGTTCCACGTGAACAGATGAATGGCGAACATTTTAATTATATGTGAAGATCGTGAATCAGTCATTTAAGCTTAATACTTTCTTAAACACAGTGAAGGAACGCGGCACAGTTAGTCATGTCTATCATTTCAGTTCACGTTGTAATAACCCATGTTCTTGAATGAATGCTAGAAAGATAACCAGTAAGTGCTTGAAGGAATGGACGAGTGATATTCATTTCAGTTCCTTAACGTTTTCGAGATCTTCCAAGTAGAGGAAAGTATGGGTGATTCGCAGTTCCAGCAGAAGATTCGCAACAGTAAGAAACCCTTAGTGAGGCCCGCAGTGTTTCCTCCACCGCGCAGTACTGCTCGCAACATAGATCCTGCTGCGTACCGCATCACTTTTCCCCACAGTGCACTCCTTCTGTCCTGCACTACGCAGCTTGTTCATATAAACAACTCATCATTTACTGTGGAAACATGATTCCGCAGTACCCCATAAGATACACCTCGGGTGAGACCTCAACCTGCTCATAGGTTGTTGCCGAAAGGGCCGGTGCGAAGGGGTTTTGTTGGTCAAAGGGAGAACCGCAAAGAACCTGGGTCTAATTGGAAATCTTTGGGTCAGTTTAAGCCAACAAAAATGTTGTTTGTCAATTTATAATAAGTTGCTATTGGGGGTGACCATGCATTTCTAGAGTTGTTGCGTGCATTTTCCTTATACTTCTGAAACTTGTTGTATATATTAGTCATTTAAACTGCTTTGTATAGATATGTACCTTCATTGATGATATATATATATATATATATATATATTTGGTTATGCAGGCTTTATACAAGTGGATAGATGGAGGTAAGTGATTGTTTGTGATTGAAGTATATCATTATTTTTATCATATTTAGATTGTTAGAACATATTATCTTGTATTTTAATAACAATCTAATAGGCTATGGATAATCAGTACTCTAATCCATTTGCGAAAAATATAGAACAAATTATGACACGAAAAAAAAATAAAAAATTGATTATGAAATTTTCAAAAAGAACGCGTCAAAATGATAAAGTGGGAAATAAAGGAACATGCATCTCAGAAGGTAAATATTTAGAAATAGAACAATTTGTTTTCCTTATGCAATATAATGCTTATTTTTATTGTGTGACAATGTTATGCATATGTTTACTAACATTCTTGGCTATAGTGACAAAGAAGAGGAAAAGACAAACCAGTGCAAAGAAAATTACACCTTTTGTGTCATTGAATGACTCTATTAGTACCACCAAAGGAAATGACAAAGATATATTTTCCTCTTTTTAGGAGGAGGAGCAACATGAAGAACAAGGTAATCCCATTAATTCATAATTTTGTAGTTATTCATAACTATAAATCTTATGATTTAGAAATCCATAACACCTGTACATGCCCTTATTTTACACAAGATGTTAAAAAAAAACCATGCCATCAAGATATTAGTGTGGAAGGGGAAGATCCCTCTACACAAAAAGAGAACGGGCAACATGAACAACAAGGTAAACCCATTGATTTATAATTTTGTAGTTCTTCATAATTATAAGTGTTATGATTAAGAAATCCATAACACCTTTGCGTGCCCTTGTTTTACAAAAGATGTTAAAAAACAACCATGTCATCAAGATATTAGTGTAGAAGGGGAAGATACCTCTACACAAGCATCAACTGAGAAAGTCAAGAAGAAATGTAGAGGACCAACCAAATATGTAGATATCAATAACTTGGAGGAAAAGCTTGAAATTCAAATCAATGAAAGGAACCAACCCATTGGTCCAAACTCTGTGAAGCTAACTTCATTGATAGGTTTGATCGCGAGGGAAATGGTTCCAATCACTTATTCTGATTGGAGGAAGGTTTCATATCTATTAAAGGAGGACTTATGGAACATCATTAATGTGAGTATAAGACATCATGTGTATTTGTTCTCAACATTTCTATTTTTGCGTGATTTAAAAGTTTATTTTCAAACCATTTATGGCATCTAATAATGCAATTCTTGTATGTTGCAGTCAAAATTAACAATCCCTCCACTCAAAGATTATTGTATGCAATCCATTGTCCACAAGGCAAACAGTCATAGGTATCGGTTGACCAAAAAATTTTGTGACCCTTATGAATCAATAGAGGAAAGATTTAAAAATGTTCCTCCAATTAGGATAACCGAGACAACTTGGAGAGAGTTCGCCCTATCCCGAAGCACCACTGAATTCCATGTAAGAAATAAGTTCGCATATTATATAATCAAGTTATCTAAAATGTCTATTGCCTTGAAATGTTGACTTATATATTTTATTTTTAATTGATTTCTAGGATATAAGGAAAAAAAACAAGCAAAATAGAGAAAAGGAGAGGGACTTCCACACCTTTGGGCGTCGAGGTTATCAACGGGTTGAAGATGATATGGTAAGCAATTGTGATGCATTATATTTTATTCGATATTATACATATTATCATATCTAACATTCATTGTAATGTCACAACTTAACCATACTATTTTACTTGTTGCAACTAGAAAAAATCTATAGCCTATGATGATACAACTATAAGCATTACTAGGGAAGACTTATGGAAGAAGTGCCATCAAAAGAAGGATGGCACTCCAATCACACCAGCTGCAGGAGAAGCAATAGAATGTTCTCAAACTTCTAATTTAGATATTGATTAGAATTTCATTTTACATGTTGGAAATGTTTTCTTACATGCTCTGATTTAATTGCACGAAAATGTCAGCAAAAAATTCAAGAAGCACAATTAGAAGTTGCATCTGAAGAGTTTTCAGCTAGAGATGATGCCCTTACGAAGGTACTAGGAGATGATTCTAGAGGACAATGATGTGGGGTTGGCTTAGGAATTACACCAATTAACTTGTTTGGCATCAATCCATACAAGGAGGCGCTAGCTACAAGCCAAGCTACTGTGAAAGAAAAAACATGGGAAATCTCATCTCTAAATTCCTGGTATTCTCCTTTGGGCTCTACAAATATATGGTGTTGCCCTTTGTCTTACCAATGTCTTCAGATGCAATTAAATCGCGAGAAATTCCTGGTATTCTCCTTTGGGCTCTACAAATCTATGGTGTTGCCCTTTTTCTTACCAATGCCCCTACCACATTTATGTGATTATTTAGTGTTAGGAATGTGGAGAGGACCATTTTATCATAAATTGTCCATATAAAAAGGAGAATACCAGGAATTTCTCTTTTATACAATAGTGTTTTTCTTTTATAGGACAGAAAAATGATATTAGGCTACCTTCATTTTGATCATCTCTAGGGAATCCAGGGGATGGTAGGACACACGAAAGCTAAAAGACCTACGTGTCACCTTGGGTCTTATGGAGACAAGAATGAATTGAGAATATTGACTTTTTCGCTTCCTACAACTATTGATTTGAGTACATATAATATTTAACAAATTGCTGACACATAAATAACCTCCTAGTCTTCTAAAAGGTGGCCAACTGGTGGGCCATCTCATTTGAAAATAGATCCCTCCCATAACTAAACTACTGAAAAGAGTGGAAGATATGGAGAGAGAGAATGTAGTCAATGGTGAATGTGTTAGTGTCCAATTATTTTTTCTTGTTTCAATATACAAAATTTTACACTAATGAATTGAATTATAATATATCATTGTTGATATGAACAGGGTCCTACAATACAAAATGTTGAGGTTGAAATCACGCCTGTAGTGGAGGTTAGTCGTTTAACTATTATTTTAAAGAACATTTTATTTTAATCTTTGAATGCATGTATTATATTTTGTTGTCTTGGCAGAGTAATACAAGGGACAAAACAACCTCTATGAATGGACTAATAAAAAAAAATTGACTTCAATGTGGACTCTGTCATCCTTAGTAAGTATTATAAAATTTTGTAAATTAGATCAACTTTATTTTATTCTATCAATTTATTACAAATCATTGTCTATTAGGTGTCGATTCATGCATCAAAATATGATCAAGATTTGGTACATAAAACCCCAATGGCTCCAACTAAACTGCAAATTGACAAAATGAAAAACCCAATCTTGGTAAGTTTGTAATTCTTTATTCTAGGATCACAAATGTTTAACTTCTTATTACCATGCATCTTACTTTGTCCCATTTATTTGTAGGGTCAATATAATACTAATGAGCTAGCACCAACTTCCCAATTGGATCTGGAAGGAAAGAAATGCTATCTAATTGCTTTAAATTCAAGGGTGAAAGTTGCAAGGGCGACAATACATAAGACTGACCCAAATGCAATGGTACATTGCGCTCCTGTTGGGAAAGGCTATTATGTTGTGAATCCCACACAAATTTTAGATCCCCTATTTGGAAATATATCTCTACCACGTCCCAATAACACATTATCTAATCTACAAGATGCTTTGTGTAGCTACATTCCTTGGCATAAGGATGACATTGAACTATGTAACTAGTGGTTATACTATGTGACTAGTGATTCCAGTGATGTTGTATCAACTAAGAACAGTTTATTTATTGAATATTTGTAATTAGATTGGGACTTAGTTTATAAAGTTTTTCTAGTTCGAGATTAATATTTACAATGATTTAAAAATTTGGGCACTAATTGCCATTATATGTTATGGGCATAATGTGCCATTTTGAAATACATTCGTCCTTGCACTTGAAATGAGATGTTATGTTGTGAATATATGGATTGAACAATCTGTCTATCATATTTTCATTAAGTTCAATACCTTGGCTGAGTATAGAGGTGTAAAGCTTGTATTTTCATTAAGTTCAAAACCTTGGCAGGAGAAAACTAAATGTATCTTTGATAGAAGACTTGTCATAGTTTTCTTCGCATTTGAACTAATATAGAACAACAAAATATTTATCAATACATTTAGTCACTCGGACTCCAACCTGTGCATTTTGATATTTGGGAATTGTATAGCTGACTTTCATGTTTCGATGACTATGAAGGCTATAATGTATAATTAAGGCTGTAATGTTCTTGTGAAAATGGATGTGTTAGGGTTGTATTTATACATCTCCAGAATGCCTTAGTTCATTAAGAAGATAACATTATAGAGAATTCATCTCTGAATCCATTGTTTTCAGTGATCAATATGAGACTGCTTGTAGGTTGTGAAAGAAAGCATCAATCTCTTCGAAATAAATTAAATTTATGTTTATTAATTAAATAATAAACTCTATTTTGTTTATGTCTCTTATTCATTTCATATTTGTTTAATTAAATGGCTGAGCAATCTCTATTTAAATATCTAGCTTGTGCGGGCATCTGAAAAAACTTGTTTAGTATATATTTTTAAGCTATGTGCAGGCATACTCATACACTGTGTGAAAATTATTTTTTTTCAACTTGGAAGGCTAATTTTTCACTCATGTGACCTCCATAGGGAAAACTGAGACCATGACTGGATAAACACTTCAACAAGGAAAAAATACATGTCATTTGATGAATTAATTGACACACACACATCATCTGGTGGGCATTTGAAAATAGCTTTTTAAACTACTGATTTAACACTTAGACAAAATTATAAAACCCTAAGTCAACATGAGGGATTTTATTTTCACCAACTCCTCAACCAATGATACCAGATGATGTAGTACATCTCATTGAGTACAACCAAACTGATTTCCCCTTCAGAGTCATCTTCTTCTGACTTGGGAGGGCATTTTAATGGACTAGAGCAAAACAAGCCAGAGGGCACTTTTGGCATACTGATAACTTCATCTTCAGAGACTTTTTGGACAAAATAATGATATGGTTAGATGCACCAATCAACACTATAGAGACCCATACTCTCAGAATAATTTAAATCATCAACTACAGTAAACAACGGGCATTTTGTCACTCATGTAGTTTTACTAGTAATTCTATACTTGGACAATTTTTGCACTTTCCTAGATTTGGAGCAATCTCTCTGAAACACTGTTTTGGAAGACCCATAACTTCCTCCTCATACACTCTCATGAAAATATGAGACCATGGTCAGGTAGAAAAATCAACAAGCTACAACCTTACCATATGCTGTGGTAATTTACTTTAACCTATGAATTATGGCGGGAATTTTCCTTAGGCCACTTAGGCAGTTTTATAAATTAAACAATGAATCATATGGTTTTTCTTCATTTTGGCAGATCAATATTTCGCACATGTGAGCACCAAAGAGGAATCTGACACCATGGATGGATATCCAGTTCATAATGGAACATACCCATGCCATCAGGAGAATTCATCAACACAAGTACAATTTATGGCGGGCATTTCCAAATGCCTCTTCAACCTTCATTTGGACAACAAAACAAACTTTTTCTCATTTTGGCAGGCTTGTATTTTGCACGTGTGAGCTCCAGAGGAAAATATGAGCCCATGAATAGATGACCAGTTCATAAAATAACAAGACCATGCCAACTGATGAATTTTATCAGCACAAGGAAACTTCCTTGCGGGCATTTCCAAATGGCCTCTTAACCTTGTGATTTTAACACAACCAAATTTCCCTTGTTCTTAATATGCAAAACAAATTTTTTTCTTATTTTGGAAGATTGATTTCTTGCACATATGAAAATCATAAGGAAAATTCAAAGCATGGATGAATAATCACTTCAAAAAGGAACAGATCCATGTCACCCTTTAAATTTGTTGATACCCACACATCATCTAGCGGGCATTTGAAACTAGTCTTTTAAACTACTAATTCAACACTTAAGACACAGATTGTCAAACCCTAGGGTAACAAGAGATTTTTGTTTTCATCAAATTGGAAGTGTGAGGCACCCAATGGATAGAGGCCAACAAGGTGATTCCATCCAAACCAATTTCATCCTCTAAAGCTTCTTTCTCTCTCCTCAGTGGGCATTTTTCTGGAGCAGTGCAAATCAAGGTGGGAGGCACTTTTGGCAGATTTATATCTTCACCTACAAAGACTCTTTTTCCAAGAAAATGATACGGTTGGATACAACAATCATCATTCTAGAGACCCATACCCTCAAAATATTTTAAGACATCAACCACAGGAAATGGTGGGCATTTTATTGAGGTAACCCATGCAGTTTTGCCAGTAACTCTATACTTGGAAAATTTTTGCACTTTCCTAGATTTGGAGCAATCTTTCTGAAACATTGTTTTGTCATTCCCATAACTTCCTCCTCAGACACTCTCATGATAAGCTAAGACTATGGTCAGGTAGACAAATCAACAAGCTACAACCTTACCATATGCTACGGGCATTTACTTTAACCTATGAATTATGGTGGGCATTTTCCTGAGGCCACTTAGGAAGTTTTATAAATTAAACAATGAATCATATGGTTTTTCTTCATTTTGGAAGATCAATTTTTCTCACGTGTGAGCACCAAAGAGGAATCTGACATCATGGTTGGATATTCGGTTCATCATGGAACATACCCATGCCATCAGGAGAATTTATCAACAAAAGGAAAATTTATGGAGGGCATTTCCAAATGCCTCTTCAACCTTCATTTGGACAACAAAACAAACGTTTTCTCATTTTGGCAGGCTTGTGTTAAATTTTGAGCATTAATTCACAATACTCTAGGATCTTCACTAAGAGAATAAAATATACAGTATATCAATGCATAACAATCACAATAAACATGACAAGCATCACAAGAATCAAAAGCATGAGAGACAAGAGACATAGAGTTTTCGTGGGGAAAACCTTAAGGTGAAAAACCCCACAACTTCCTCAGAGATAGAGATAGCAATGGCTCAACCAAAAGTACAACCAAAATACACTGAGATAGTCTCCTAGTAGCAGATGATCCTCCTTCTCACTAGTGCGCCACTTTCTGAGTGAGAGAGAGATACTTTTCCGAATGATCTAAATAGAGATCACCTGATCTCTATTTATACTAACCTGTTTTCCCAGTGACCTTATGGGGCCGACTTGTCTAGCTAGGTACATCCACATTATAATATATATATTTCAGGGCCGACCCCACACATGGTGGTCTAATAACCCATCGGCAAGTACACACACTTGCGACACTTGTCAATCCACATGACGACACTTCCTTATAGAGGAATAACACATCTCTAATAAGGGTACAATAAATATACATAGATGAAATACATTCTGAAGTTACATATACATCAACACTCCCTCTTAACTAGGAAGGCATTTCTCGACACATATCTTCTAGACAAGTCTTCTTCTCGGGATCATCGTCATCGATGCATCGTCATCATCATCTTCATTGCTGCTGCTATCTCAACCAATCTCTGACTCTACTCGTCATAGGAAGTTCTATAGAGCCAGTCCTTTTTCATACTGGATGTAGGCCCACCACCTGCAGGTCTTCGTCATCACTGGCCATACTGTGGAATCCTCAGGACTTATTACATGCGTCACAAAACCTCGAAAGAGCATCCCAGGCTATTATGAGCACACGACTCTACCTATAGGATCTCCCAGGGCCATATTATATGTGACCTCACCATAAAACCTCGCAAGAGAATCCCAGGCTGTTACGAGCATAGAGCTCTACCTATAGGATCTCCCAGGGACAGATTATATGTGGTCACCACAAAACCTCGCAAGAGCATCCCGGGCTGTTATGAGCACACAGCTCTACCTATAGGATCTCCCAGGGACAGATTATATGTGGTCATGGCAAAACCTCGCAAGAGCATCCCAGGACTTATTATGGGCACACAGCCCAACCTATCGGATCTCCCAGGGACATATTATATGCCATAGGACAAAACCTCGAAAGAGCATCTGCCAGATATCCAAGGGAAAGATTATATGCCATAGGAAAAACCTCGAAAGACTATCTGCAAATCTCCCAGGGCCAAATTATATGTCCTCCCAGAGCAAAACCTCAAAAGAGCATTTTCCAGATGTCCCAGTGCCAAATTATATGCCATAGGAAAAACCTTGAAAGACTATCTGCAAATCTCCCAGGGCCAAATTATATGCTCATCTGCACAACCTAATCCACGACCATAGAGTATCAACCTGATACTCACCATACATCATCCTAATGTACACATGATCATCCTGATCATCATCACTACAACATCCTGCTGCATGTCATCTGGAGCAACATCCTGAAGCTCATCATACATGATCATCCTGATCATACAATGCATCTACCTGATGCATACCAAGTATCTACCTGATACATATCATCATACATGATCCACCTGATACAAATACAAATACATGATACATATCACCATACATGATCCACCTGATCATACAATGTATCCACTTGATACATATACAGATACATGGTCCAAGCGTCCAACATGATGCATATACAAAATACATACAAATGATCCTCCTGATCATATCCAGCATCCAACATGATGCGTACATACATATAAATGATCCAACTGATCATATCCAGCATCCAATATGATGCGTACATACATATAAATGATCCAATTGATCATATCCAGCATCCAACATGATGCATACATATAAATGATCCAACTGATCATATCCAAAGTAGAATCCAGAACATCATCCTGATGCTCATCATCCAACGCTTACATCCACAGCCATGTGAAGGATCCTCCTTCCAACATGCTTGGAATGGCTTCAGCAAATGTGTCCATCACTTCTTCCTCGAAGTGTCATCAATCTGAAGAATTCCAAGCCTCTCCCTGAAGTACTCGAACTTCACCCTGGCTAGTGGCTTCGTCAGCACATATGCAATCTGCTCGTCCGTCGCAACCTATAGGAGCTTCACAACTCCTCTCTGCACCATATCCCTGATATAGTGATATTTGATCTTTATGTGTTTCGACCTGTCATGAAACACTGGTTTCTCAGACAACTTCACACAACTCTGGTTATCACAGAAGATACCAGTAGCATCCAACGGGAGATCAAACAACTCAGACAGTAGCTTCCATAGCCATACTGCCTCACAACTAGCTGAACAAGCTGCAACATACTCTACCTCAGCTGTACTCAGTGCTACGCAGGACTGCTTCCTGCTAAACCAAGAGATCACACATGATCCCATACTGAAGCAGCACCCAAATGTGTTCTTCCTATCTGCAGCACTGCCAGCCCAATATGAATCAACATAACCCTGCAGGTTTAACTTTTGATTCGCTTCATACTTGAGCCCATAATCCACTGTACCCTTCAGGTACCTCAGAACATGCTTTACAGCAACCAGATGAACATTCCTCGGATCCGCCAGGAACTGACTCAATGTGTTCACATCAAAGCAAATATATGGTCTCGTGTTCGTCTGGTACATCAAGGACCCAATCATCTGACAATACATAGAGACATCAATCGGCACAGATGAAGCATCAGATAGAAGCTTCAGATTCGATGCCATATGTGTGGCCATGGCCTTGCAATCCATCATTTTGAATCTCTTCAGGATATCTACTGTGTACTTCCCTTGACCAAGTAAGATCCCACCTCCACTCTGCCACACCTCCATACCTAGGAAATAATGCATAATTCCCAAATCTTTCATATCGAACTCGGAAGCAAGCTTCCTCTTAGTATCACACCAAGTTCTGGGAGCTTGCTACAAGCCATACAAGGCTTTCTTCAATCTGCACACATGTGACTCCCTGTCAGGTCTTGGGACTGCATCCCAAACATCTTCTTCATGATCGACAGATCATGGCATTCCATTTATTCATCCCAGATCCTGGGAACTTCAATATCTTCAATAGATATCTTTGTTGCTGGAACAAATGTTGTAGTCCTTTTGTAGGTGAAGATATACGGTCTTTCCTACAAAACAAGTTAAATTGCATGATTAGAAACATCTCATAATTTTCAGAACAAATTCTTTACACATAAAGAAATATGTCATGCAGTTATCTTAGCCAATGTTTCAATACAACATTCATCCATGTTCCACAACTTTATAGATGCCTTCCAGTCTCTACCAGAACATTGTTAAGAGTTTGCACTACTCCCAACATGTCATCAAAGAGGTTTCATTCTAGATAAGTAGCACTGGAATGTTGTACAGTGCCATAGGCCACTTACCCATCACATGCATATTAGTTCATTAATGCAATCATTCTAATATGCACAATACATCTCCTAAGTCTAGGAACATGAGCATAATATTATTTAAACAAACAAAATAGGCAAGAAATGATAATTGAAATACTTATCTTTGTTTGTTTGTTGGGTGTACTCCCTCTGAGTCTTTGCTTCCTGGCAGGAGCTGCTGAAGTAGCTTCTTCTACACCTTTCTGTTGTGGAATGTAGGAAGATGGTCAACTCCCTCTGAAAATCTGCATCCTTGCAGGAGCTGCTGGAGTGTGCTCCCTCTTGATCTTTGCTTCCTGGATTACCTGTCCTTGAACTTATATTCATTCTTTCTGACATCAATCTTCTTGAACCCTGGAAAGTATATTATGTAAGCCTTCGAGCTTTCACTGTAACCCACAAAGATACCCTTCTTTCTTGAAGGATCTAATTTAGTCCTCTTTTCCTTTGGGACATGAGTGTATACTGGACAACCAAATATTTTGAGATGGCTGACTTCAGGATTCTTACCAGAAGAGACTTTTTCTGGTGTCTTGTTGTCCAATATCTTGTGGGGTGTTCTGTTCTAGCTGCTTCTGCCCATAGATGCATAGGTAGATCTTGGTCATGCAACATTGCCCTTGCTGCTTCCATGATTGTTCTGTTCTTCCTTTCTGCAACTCCATTCTGTTGAGGATTATAAGGAGCAGTCAACTCCCTCTTAATCCCTGAATCACTACAAAGCTTCTTGAAGTCACCTGAGGTGAATTCTCCACAATTGTTGGATCTGAATGTTTTGATCTTCTTGTCAGTTTGATTCTCCATCAAAATTTTGAATTCCTTGAACTTATCAAACACCTCATCTTTGTTCTTCAAGAAGTATACCCAAGTCTTCATGGAGAAGTCATCAATAAATGAGACATAGTAAACATACCCACTAAGATAACTGGATGACATAGGACCACATACATCTGAGTGGATGATTTCCAGGATATCTTTGGCCTTGCTTTCACTGCTTGGGAAAGCCTTCTTACTGTTATTACCTTTTGCACATCCTTTGCAAACACCTTCATGTTTGGTCTTGATTTCAGGAAGACCTTCTACAGCCTTGCTTGCAATTGGAAGTGCCCTATAGTGCATATGAGCAAGTCTTCTATGCCAAAGTTCACTTGGCTCCATGGATTCATGCACCATGGCATGTTCAGGTTGACCCTTCAATTTATACAATCCTCCCTCTTGCTCTCCAATCACTACTGCATCATCTATGGTCTTTCCCTTTGGCCATATTAGGACTTGGCCATCCACAAATGCAACCCTCATACCTTTTGCATCCAATGCAGAGAGGGAGAATAAGTTCTTCTTGAGCCCAGGTACATAAAGGACTTCTTTCATCTTCAAAGATTTTTCAGAATCTAGGTTGTAGGAGGCTTCACCACTTCCTTTGATTGGGTATTGATAATCATCCCCAAGTTTCACCTTATGGGGTGATTCATGTTCAGATAGATTCACAAAAGATTCCTTAAACCCAATCGTGTTTGGAAGCCCCACTATCAATCAACCAATCATTACAACCATGGGAGATAGTACCTGTGAGAGCAGAGATTAGAACATACTCCTCTTCACTTGATGAGTCATCATCACTTTCTGCCCTAGCCTTCTTCTTTGGAGGTTCATCATCCTCGGCAGCATGAGCATGGAACTTTCTTTTGCTGCCCTTCTTCTTCTTGCTGAAGTTGTTGTTATTATCCCTTTTGTTCTTGGGACAATCTGAAGCAAAGTGACCCTTCTCATTGCATGTGAAGCATCTTAAATCCTTCTTATTCTTTTGATAGGATCTTTTGTAGCAAGAGTGCTCCTTCTTGGGCTTGCTTCTTTTGGTGTGAGTTGCAAGAGCTTGATCTTCACCTCCCATCTTTTCCTCACGAGCTACAAGTCTAGCTTCTTCTTGAGAGCATTCCTCCCATAGTTTACTGAAAGAGATCAATTTCTTTCTTGCACAGATTCCTTGAATAAAGGAGTCCCATGACCTAGGTAGGCCATTCATAATGGTCATAACAACTTCACCATTGTCCACTACTTCATCCACAGCTTCAAGTTGCTCCTTGATCTGAGAGACCTTAGAGAAGTAAGATTGAATGGTTTCTCCATTCAACATCTTGACCCCTTTCAATTGATTCCGCAGAGTCATCTTCCAATTTATGTTCTTCCCTTCAAATAGCTTGGTCAAAGATTCAAACATCTCCTTGGGTGTCTTTAGAGAAGACACATGGGGTATGAGATGGTCTTTGATAGAATCAACAATGATTCTCTTTGCCTTGACCAAGTTCTTCTTATGCAATACCTTGTCCTCTTCATCCTCTGGGATAGGGATGTCTTCTTTTATATATGAGTCCAACTCATTCTCTTCCAGGATTAACCCAATCCTATACTTTCAAGCTCAGAAGTTATCCGCCCCTTCAAGCTTATCCTCAAGCTTGGTGTGGTGAGACATCTTAAAGAGTACTTCAAATGGAAATAGAAAAGATTTAGGTCTTATCACTTGAAATGCTAAAAACTAGATCTGGTCTCGGATTAGGGTTTGTCGGAAAAACCCTAAAAATTCAAAATGTGAATTATTTTCTGAAAGGATAGAAAGATGCGCTTTGATAAGCTGATCAGCCTGGTGCATTCAGAATTTGAGATAAGCAAATTTTTACCCTTCAGATTTGCCTTTTTGTCCTCCCGGGTTCACTAGGGAGAGCCCTGAATTAGGGTTTGAGTTTCCCAAAGATCTACCCAGCCAAAAATCTCGATCCAAAGCTCTAAACTTCGATTTTTGCAAGGAGCGTCCAGCTATGTCTTCAGATTTTAGAAATTCCTATTTTTGTGGAAACCCTAATTTTTAGGGCCAAATATGAAAATGCTCGCAATTGAATTCCGATTGGACAGATAGATGCGCCTTGATGAGTAGAGTCAATCTACTATACTGCACTTCCAAAATCTATGGAGAGAAACCCAATAAACAAGAAACTCAAGTTTTCGTCACTGCAAAATGTCTTCTTCTCAGGTTAGCTCTGATACCATGTTAAATTTTGAGCATTAATTCACAATACTCTAGGATCTTCACTGAGAGAATAACATATACAGTATATCAATGCATAACAATCACAATAAGCATCACAAGCATCACAAGAATCAAAAGCATGAGAGACAAGAGACACAGAGTTTCCATGGGGAAAACCCTAAGGTGAAAAACCCCACAACTTCCTCAAAGATAGAGAGAGCAATGGCTCAACCAAAATACACTGAGATAGTCTCCTAGTAGCATATGATCCTCCTCATCACTAGTGCGCCACTTTCTGAGTGAGAGAGAGATACTTTTTTGAATGATCTAAATAGAGATCACCTGATCTCTATTTATACTAACATGTTTGCCCAGTGACCTTATGGGGCCAACTTGTCTAGATAGGTACATCCACATTATAATATATATATTTCAGGGTCGACCCCACACATGGTGGTCTAATAACCCATCGGCAAGTACACACACTTGCGACACTTGTCAATCCACATGACGACACTTCCTTATAGAGGAATAACACATCTCTAATAAGGGTACAATAAATATATATGAAATACATTCCGAAGTTACATATACATCAACAACTTGTATTTCGCACGTGTGAGCTCCAGAGGAAAATTTGAGTCCATAACTAGATGACCAGTTCATCAAAGAACAATACCATTCCAACTGATGAATTTTATCAGCACAAGGACACTTCCTTGCGGGCATTTCCAAATGGCCTCTTAACCTTGTGATTTTAACACTTCGCCAAATTTCCCTTGTTCTTAATATGTAAAACAAGTTTTTTTCTTTTTTTGGTAGATTGATTTCTTGCACATATGACCATCATAAGGAAAAGTGAAAGCATGGATGAATAACCACTTCAACAAGGAACAGATCCATGTCACCCTTTAAATTTGTTGATACCCACACATCATCTGGCAGACATTTGAAACTAGTCTTTAAACTACTAATTCAACACTTAAACACAAATTGTCAAACCCTAGGGTAACATGAGATTTTTATTTTCATCAAATTGGAAGTGTGAGGCACCCAATGGATAGAGGCCAACAAGGTGATTCCATCCAGAACAATTTCATCCTCTGAAGTTTCTTTCTCTCTCCTTGGTGGGCATTTTTTTGGAGCAGTGAAAATCAAGTTGGGAGTCACTTTTGGCAAATCTATATCTTCACCTATAGATACTCTTTGGCCAAGCAAATGATATGGTTGGATACAACAATCAACAGTATATAGACCCATACCCTCAAAATATTTTAAGACATCAACCACAAGAAATGGCAGACATTTTACTAAGGTCACTCATGCAGTTTTACCTGTAATTCTATACTTGGACAATATTTGCACTTTCCTGGATTTGGAGCAATCTGTTTGAAACACTGTTTTGGCAGACCCATAACTTCCTCCTCAAACACTCTCATGACAAGCTGAGACCATGGTCAGGTAGACAAATCAACTACCTACAACCTTACCATATGTTGCGGGCATTTACTTTAACCTATGCATTATGGCGGGCATTTTACTGAGGCCACTTAGGCAGTTTTATCAATTATACAATGAATCATATGGTTTTTCTTCATTTTGGCAGATCAATATTTCGCACGTGTGAGCACCAAAGAGGAATATGACAACATGGTTGGATATCCAGTTCATCATGGAACATACCCATGCCATCAGGAGAATTTATCAGCATAAGGACAATTTATGGAGGGCATTTCCAAATGCCTCTTCAACCTTCATTTGGACAGCAAAACAAATTTTTTCTCATTTTGTGAGGCTTGTATTTTGCACGTGTGAGCTCTAGAGGAAAATATGAGCCCATGACTAGATGACCAGTTCATCAAAGAACAAGACCATGACAACTGATGAATTTTATCAGTATTAGGACACTTCCTTGTGGGCATTTCCAAATGGCCTATTAACCTTGTGATTTTAACACTTAGCCAAATTTCCCTTGTTCTTAATATGCAAAACAAGTTTTTTTCTTATTTTGGCAGATTGATTTCTTGCACATATGACCATCATAAGGAAAACGGAAAGCATGTATGAATAAAAAATTCAACAAGGAATATATCATGTCACCCTTTAAATCTGTTGATACCCACACATCATCTGGCGGGCATTTGAAACTATTCTTTTAAACTACTAATTCAACACTTAGACACAAATTGTCAAACCCTAGGGTAACATGAGATTTTTATTTTCATCAAATTGGAAGTGTGAGGCACCCAATGGATAGAGTCCAAGAAGGTGATTCCATCCAGACCAATTTCATCCTCTGGAGCTTCTTTTTCTCTCCTCGACGGGCATTTTTCTGGAGCAGTGCAAATCAAGCTGGGAGGCACTTTTGGCAGATCTATGTATTCACCTATAGAGACTCTTTGGCCAATCAAATGATATGGTTGGATACAACAATCAAAATTCTAGAGACCCATACCCTCAAAATATTTTAAGACGTCAACCACAGGAAATGATGGGCATTTTACTGAGGTCCCTCATGCAGTTTTACTGGTAATTATATACTTGGACAATTTTTGCACTTTCCTGGATTTGGAGCAATCTGTCTGAAACATTGTTTTGGCAGACCCATAACTTCCTCCTCAGACACTCTCATGACAAGATGATACCATGGTCAGGTAGAAAAATCAACAAGCTACATCCTTACCATATGCTGCGAGCATTTACTTTAACCTATGAATTCTGGCGGGCATTTTCATGAGGCCACTTAGGCAATTTTACTACCACTGGTGCAAAAACAGCCTAAAACCCTGTTTTGGCAGGCCTTTAAATTTGTCTTCCAACACCCTCTTTAAGAATTGAGACTATGGTAAGATATCCTCTTCAACAAGCTATATCATGATAATTTAAGATAATTTTTATCATTCTCCTCTGAGGTACAGAGGGAATTTTCCTAATGCCACTTGGACCAATTTTCCAATACTTAAGCCATTTTTCAGAATTTCTTCAAACTAACAAATCTCTATATAACTAGGTCAGATTGTAATAATGACATCATGAAGGTACTAGAGCACCATTAGGTGGATTTGTATCTTCATCAACCATGCCATATCATCATGCATGCCATGTCATCGCTTCCTTTTTTCATTAATGAATACTTTTGTCATCAATGATAATTATACTCAACAGGATGGTTTTAAGCTATGTGCGAGCATATTCATACACTATGTGAAAATGATTTGTTTTCAACTTGGAAGGTTAATTCTTCACTCGTGTGACCTCCATACGGAAAACTGAAACCATGACTGGATAAACACTTCAACAAGGAACAAATCCATGTCATTTGATGAATTAATTGACACACACATCATCTGGTGGGAATTTGAAAATAGCTTTTTAAACTACTGATTTAACACTTGGACATAATTATAAAACCCTAAGTCAACATGAGGGATTTTTATTTTCACCAAATCCTGAACCAATTATACCAGATGATGTAGTACATCTCACTTAGCACAACCAAACTGATTTCCCCTTCATACTCATCTTCTTCTGACTTGGGCGGGCATTTTATTGGACTGGAGCAAAACAAGCCAGAGGGCACTTTTGGAAGACTGATAACTTCATCTTCAGAGACTTTTTGGACCAAATAATGATATGGTTAGATGAACCAATCAACACTCTAGAGACCCATACCCTAAAAACAATTTAAATCATCAACTACAGAAAATGGCAGGAATTTTACAAAGGTCACTTAGGCAATTTTACCAGTAATTTTATACTTATACAATTCAAGTGCATTTTACTAGACTGAAGCAAAACTGCCTGAAACAATGTTTTGGCAGACCCATAACTTCCTCCTCGGACACTCTCAAGACAAAATGAGACCATACTCAGGTAGACATATCAACAAGCTACACCCTGACAATATGGGGCGGGAATTTTCCTTAACCTATGAATTATGGCGTGCATTTTCCTAAGGCCACTTAGGCAGTTTTACTAGCACTGGTGCAAAACAGCCTGAAAGCCTGTTTTGTCAAATCTACAACTTTGTCATCAAACATCCTTTTTGAGAACTGAGACCATGGTAAGATAGCCTCTTAGATAAGCTATAGATAGATACTTTTAGATACTTTTTATCATTCTCTTATGAGTTCTGGAAGGCATTTTCCTGAGGTCACTTGGACCAATTTTCCAACACTTAGTCAATTTCCATAATTTTTCCAACATGCCATATTTTTACAGAATTGATGCCAGATTGCAACAATGACTTCATGATAGCTTATGATAGCACCAAACACCATCGTGTGTCTTTCCAGGCTCATCACACATGCCACATCATCATACATGCCATGTCATCACTTCCTTCGTTATTCCTTTGTCTTTCACTGAGTTTTTCCTGCCATTATGTACTTGGTTATTTCTTTGTCATTACTGAACTCCTTTGACATCAATGACAACCATATTCAATAATAAAAATCGCCATATATAATTGGAAAACTCCTAGGCCATGGTATAAGGAAAATAGCTCATGTCTTACGCCATATGGGTCCACTATGAAATTTATGGGGACATATGGAACCCAATGGAAACCCACTACTTTTGAGGGTGGCTTTCTAACCACCACCCCCAAACGTCCAAATTGTCATGACTTTAAGGGGGGGTTTTTAACAACCACCTTGAAAAGGACATTCAGGGGGGGGTATTTCAACCCCCCCCCCAAAAAAAGTCTTGACAAATGGACTTTTGAGGGCGGCTTTATAACCACCGCCCCCAAATGTCCAAATTCTTATGACTTTTAAGGGGTTTTTTTTCACAGCCGCCTTGAAAAGGACCTTTAGGGGGTCTTTCAAGCCTCCCCCAAAAAGTCATGAAAATTGGACTTTGAGGGTAGCTTTGACACAACATCCTACACAAGTCATGTAGTTCACTCCATAGACAAAACTATTAGCATAGGAGAATATGGAAGCACTCTTACAAGCCATGTAGTTCACTCCATAGACAAAACTATTAGCATAGGAGAATATGGAAGCACTTTTTGAACTATCTATGGTTTTTGGAAATAATTTGGACTATTTTATTTTTAAACATTTTGTATTTGTCAAGTTCGACAGTGAGACCACAGTTCCTGTTTTTATATTAATACAAATAATAACCACTCGTGTTTATATATATATATATATACACCATGTTTAAATGCTTTGTCCTAAAAGCACAATGGTATTTTAAAATCCCTTTAAAAATTAATAGGACATTATAGGCCAAAAGGGGTTGGATTCATTTGTGAGGAATTAGGAATTTTTCACTAGAGGGCAAGGTTAAATTCCCATGAGTATTGGCCCTGGAGTCGTAGGTCACCTTGAGGTAGTATTCCAGCATGTGGTTGGACCAAAATAGATTATACTAAATTATCATATGACCTATGCACACATAAGTGGATCAAATCCAACCCCCATTTCCTTCAAATGTTATATCTCAATTGGATCTAATGAGACGATTAGGAAGGAGAAATGTTACCCTCCTCATCTAGGGACAAATCACACTTGACATGTTTCCTCTTCATGAGACAATTCTCATTGTCATTGTGAGCTATTGTAGATATCTCACATATGAAAAAGAGGGTGGGGTGAATAATTACATGTAAAAAAAACAAAAAAACAATAACAATAGGACATTATATGAATTGCACATATTATAATGCCATTTATAATGGCAAACAAGTTTTCAATAAATTCTTACACAACTGTAAAATCCAATCTAAAATGTTGTCTTTCATATTATGATTCCAATGAAATTGTTAGAATCCTAGGGTAGTTTGTAACATAAGACTACAAAGAGTCGTTAAGACTCCAACGGACCATTGGATTATGAATCCCACAGGTCATAAAATATTTGTATAAATGCAATGTTTGGTGAATGAATATTTGCATATTTGTATAAATGCAATCCCGGAGTTATTTCCTGTCATGTGGTATCAAAGCCCAGACTGGTTATGCCATAACTCCTGGGCTGGTTAAATTTCCAATTTTGGCACTGCAACCTCCTGCTTGATCAGTCCCTGCCAAACCTGCTCTCTGCCTGAAGGATAACGCCCATTTATCTGCATCAGAACCCTAATTCTGGAACTGCTCGACCTGTGGATGTGTTTTTTGTTGTCTGCGCTCTCTGCAGTATTCCTCTGCCTAGCATTCACGTGGTAGTTGAATGCACATTGATGTTGAATATTGTGATGTTTCCTGCATTGGAGTGAAAATGTTGAGGAGCTAATGTGTTGATGGAGATGCACGTTGGGGAAATTCATTGCTTGTTATGAGTTGAAGTGTGAATACTGGTGACTAATGGAGTCACTGCGCGCCTTCTTTTGTTACATAGACTGAACTCGTGACCACTATGATGGAAGCGACAATATGAAAGAGAGGGAGACCAGCGTTGGAGATTGGTGACTTGGACACCTGCGTGGAGATAGAAATATTGCAATGAAGCTTGAATTGTTAAGCATATGACCATAATATAGTGGAAAGACCTGTAAGAGGTGCACATTTTTGTGCTATCACGAAGACTGTGTGCTTATATTACCTTTCAACTGCCAGAGACTGCGTGGTAGACAACTATTCCCTTTCAGCTGCACATTGGTGCTGCGAGTTATCTTGAGACTGCGTGGAATCTCAAGCTGTGACCGGCATGGAGGATGAGATACCATATAACTGATCATATAACTGCGACCTTGTGTTGTCCACATTTGCGTAGAATTTGATTGATGAGAACTGCGACCTGACCGAGTGCGGTGAGCGTGGAGGTATCTTCCATCTGGTGCGTTGTGCTGCGAGTTATCTGCTTGGAGCTGGAACTACTGCCAGAATTCTTCCAGACTTATGCGTGGAGTTTGAACTACTTCTAAATTTATGAGCATTGAATATCTAGTGACCTCGTTGTGATATTCGTCGAAGCTGCCAGCTCGTGGAAAGAAGAGTTCGCCCTTGGAAGTACTACTTTTGGAGATTGCGCCTCTTTGGTAAAGCCCGAGACTTGCGTTGATCACTGCTTGCAAACTTATTTAAAGCTGCAAGATACTAGTGAAATACTACAAACCTAATTTGTACGTGAAGGTATAAAATATCAAATTCTTGGGATGAGTGGCAGATTCATGTTTGTGGAAGGCGCCATTGTGATAAGATTATCATTGTAATTATCCTACGAGAGTGAGGACTCATTGTATATAGAGTGTGAAAGAAAATTTGGATGTAATAAGTTTGCAAAATTATTTTGAAAGCCGCAAAACTAAAGATTGTAATTTATAGGCTAGGAGCAGGTTTTTAAGACTGCATCCTATATTTTTCAAGATTTGTATAACTTGCAGGTTCAAGATGCATTCCATAGCATCAGTTGTTGGTGCTACACTCACTAGCAAGGATACATTTTCAGAATGGTGGAGAAAGATCAAAGATGTGTATGTCTACAACAATTTGTGGGACGACATCTACGAAGGAAAGACCACTTTCAACGATGAAGGCACTGTCATCAGCTCAGCGCCAAAGCCCCCCCCCCCATCATGAGAGAAAGAACTTGTTATTTGGCAGTCCAGAGACAAGAAATCATTGGCCATGATTTATGCCACTGTCACAGAAGAGGTGAGCCAGCATACTCTTCCTGCAAAGACATGTTATGAAGCCTTAAAAACTCTAAAAGATTTGTATGATTCGCACTCTGAGATGAAAGTCATTCAATTAATGTTAAAGTTATTCAGTCTTGAAGCAAAAGATAATGACCCTATGTTAGTCGCATCTAAAATAAAATCCATCACGCACAAGATTCAAGCCTCTGGTATGAAACAAACCTTCCACTTGCAGCATTTGTAAAATCTCTTTATCCCATTCACTCAAACTATCTTGAATCCTTGCAAGCAAACGACAAGTTCAAAGACCTCACCTTTGAAGTTCTGGTAGAAAATATTGCAAACGGAGAGAAATCTTTTGGGAAGAAAACAAGTGAAAGTACTACAGAAACTCTTTGCTTTGCTCAGAAAGAAAAGAACAAGCCTAAAGACCCTTTCAAGGGAGATAGCAGCAAAAGAGGAAGAGGAAGAAGAAATTTCAGAGGAAGAGGAGGAAGAAACAACTCTAGCAAAATATCAGATGTGAAGTGCACACGCTGCGGAAAGAATGGACATGAAGCAGATCAGTGCTGGGCATCTTGGAACTCCATCAAAGGTAGACAGAATAAAGAAGATAAGAATAAAAACCAAGAGGGTGGTAAAACCCCTAATTCTTCTCATTGTGTTGTTGCACATTGTAATCTTGGAATTAATGAAATGACTTCTCTTTCACCTTACAAAGATTGTTGGTTTCTTGATACTGGTGCAACATCTCATATGACTTTTAGAAAATATTGCTTTGTAGAACTGAATGACATTGCGAATGGCATAGTATACTTTGCATATAAATCTAGCCTCAAACCACAGGGAATCGGGTCAATCAGGGTAAAGTTGCTCGGATTCCCTAATTTCATATTAAAGAACATTCTTTATCTGCCTAAGTTGCATAGAAACTTACTGTCCTTGGTGCAGATTCAACAGCAAGGCCATTCCATCCACATGTTTGATGGGATTGTGGAGATAAAAAAAATCCTCTAACAACAAGGTCGTCATGACTGGTTATGAATATGGACAGCTATTAAAGTTGAGAGTCTCTTCTGCAAGAGTTCAAAACTTTGCCTATATCTCTCAGCATGAAGAAGGTAATTTGTCGTCCAGTTTATCATGGCATGCTATATTTGGTCATCTTAATTATAACAGCCTTATATTGTTAAGAAATAATTGTGTATTTGGTTTTCCCACCATTCCTAAGCAAAGGAACAAGTGTGATGCATGCATACTAGGAAAACATAGTAAGCAGCCATTTCCAGAGTCTAAATTCAAAGCATGTAGAAGTTAGAACTGGTTCATTCTGACTTATGTGGCCCCATGCCTATTCCTTCTGCAAATGGTAATAAGTACATTATGACATTTGTTGATGATTATAATAGAATGTGTTAGGTGTATTTGTTGAAGACAAAATCTGAAGCATTTCAAACTTTCAAGAAGTTTCATGCATTGATAGAAAATCAAGCACAAGTACGTATTGGTACATTTAGATCTGATAATGGTAAAGAATATACATCTAAGGCATTTGAAGACTATATTTGCAAACATGGAATTACATATCAAACTACAGTTCCCTACAATCCCCAACAAAACGGTGTAGCAGAAAGGATGAATAGAACCTTAATGAATACAGCACGATCAATGATGTTTTTCAAGAATGTGAAGCTAATGTTTTGGGGTGATGCAGTCCTATGAGCAGCATATTTGAGAAATAGAAGTCCTTCTCATGTTCTAGAAGATAAGACTCCACATGAAATGTGGTTTGTCCACCTTCCTTCGGTTAGGCATCTCATAATTTTGGTTCCGTCTGCTATGCCTTAATACCAAAGGAGCAAATAAACAAGCTTGGTGCTAGAAGCAGAAGATATATTTTCTTGGGGTACTCAGAAATGTCCAAGGCATATCGTCTTTATGATAAGGTAAACAAAAAGTTTGTTATTTCCAGAGATGTCATTTTTATTGAAACTAATAAAAATGACAAGTCTATTGAAAGGCAGATTGATCGTCTGAAGAGGTTTGCTCATCTAAAGACATATTATGAATGTGATTATAAAATTCCACATATTGAAGGGGGGATCCCTATCTTGGATCAATCCATGGAATTTCCATTTGAAATATCACCAACAACCCCTCATGAAGAGAATGGTGAAGAAGAAGTTCTTGCCACTTCAATTGAACAAGAGACTCAACTGGATGATGTAATTGAGAGGATAAGAAGGTTGAACCTAGAAGAGAATAATGCACCACTAGTTGATCAATCTGGACCATCAAGGAATATTTTGAAATGGGCCACAAAGACACTTGAAAGTGTCTGTGCATATGAAGTAGGAAATATGGGAACAAGAAACTCAACTAGACAAGAAGATGGAGGAAATGCAAAGAACTCAGGTGATGACATGGATGTCTCCTTTGATTATGAATTGAATTTTTCTGTTAACATTGAACGAACTTCCTTTGAAGAGGCTACTACTCATGATGAGTGGAAAGAATCCATGCAAAATGAGTATGATGCACTCATAAAGAATGGAACTTGGAATGTGGTTGATTCTCCAGTCAGAACCAAACCAATTGGAAACAAGTGGGTGTACAAGAACAAATACAAATTAGATGGCTCACTTGACAAACACAAAGCAAGGCTCATGGCAAAAGGCTATGCACAAAAAGAAGGAATTGACTATGAAGAAACGTTCTCTCCGAGAGAAAAATGGGGCACCATCTGCACTATACTTTCCTTAGCTGCACAAAATGGTTGGAAAGTTCAGCAGATGGATGTAAAGACTGCATTCTTGAATGGAGACTTGAAAGAAAATGTCTTCATGTCTCAACCCGAAGGTTTTGTTGTGAAGGGACAAGAACACAAGGTATGCAAACTTGTCAAGTCCTTGTATGGCCTGAAACAAGCACCTCAAGCATGGTATGAAAAGATAATCGAGCATCTCATAAAGTTGAATTTCAAACATTATAATCTTAATGACGCAACGCTATTTGTAAAGAAAGTTGGAAGGTCTGTTGTGTTTCTTGTAGTATATGTGGATGATCTTTTGATGACAGGGAACAATGAAAGTTATATAGCATCCATAAAGAAAGACTTAAAGAAAGGATTGGAAATGACTGATCTAGGACATCTTCACTATTACTTAGGAATTGAAGTGACTCAACATCCTAAGTACATTTTCATTTCTCAGAAAAAGTATATTGGAGAACTGTTGAACAAATTTGGTATGACAGATTGCAACCCGCTCTCAACTCCAATGGAACAAAAGCTAAATCTCACATCAAGTGAAGGAAAAGAATTCGAGGATGTAACCAAGTACCAACAACTTGTAGGAAGCCTTATCTACCTTACTACCACCAGACCATATATTTCTTATGTTGTTAGCATTCTTTCACAGTTTATGCACAAACCTTGTGAAGGACATTGGTCTGCAGCAAAGAGAGTTCTAAGATACTTGAAAGGGACTCAAGACTTTGGACTCAAGTATTCTAAGGTGGATGACTTTAGACTTATTGGATTCTTTGATTCAGACTTCGATGGTGACAAAGAAAGAGGAGTGTCCACTTCTGGATACACGATGAGTCTTGGATCAATAGCTATCTCCTATAGATCATACAAACAATTAGTTCCAACAGATTCGACAACAGAGGCATAATATGTAGCAATTGCAGAAGCAACCAAAGATATTGTGTGGCTCAGTAAGATACTTGAAGATTTGCAAGAGAAACAAGAAGACTCCACTACACTTTTGATTGACAAAACTTTTGCAATCAAGTTGGCCAAGAATCCTAGATTCCATGATTGAACCAAACATATCAACACAAAGTATCATCTTATTCGACATCATGTAGAGGCCAAGACATATCATTTACGTCATTGTTCCACTAATGATCAAACTACAGATATCTTCACCAAAGCACTTGGACGAGAAAAGTTTGAAAGATTTAGAACCATGTTCGGACTTACAAACACCCCTTCGGATTAAGGGGGGGAATGTTAGAATCCTAGGGTAGTTTGTAATTGAAGAATATAAAGAGTCGTGAAGACTCCAACGGACCATTGGAATATGAATTCCAAAGGTCAAAAAATATTTGTATAAATGCAATGTTTGGTGAATTAATTGAACAATCCGGGAGTTATTTCCTGTCAATAATTGATAATGTTGGATAATTAGACAATCGTGGCTCCATGGTACATTATGAACAAAACAAGGAATAAACATGAATTGTTGGTTAGATAGTAATACAACTAGTTATTGTGATAAGGATTGAATAAATAATTATGTTCATAAGGTACTTGAATGACAAATATTGAATTAATAAATAAACACATTTTTGTTGATCTAATTAATTTACATTCAAGTTGTTTGTTACATTGTGGCCTAGCCATGAAGACAGAGTAACCACATAAATGATCCAAAGTCCAAACCTTGGCCAACATAGAGCCCTAGAACACTTAGTGTGTTGAATGATTTGGTGGCCCACACCTTGAAGTGGGCATGTGATAATGCAAAATTGAGTTTCATGTCTACCCATATACCCATTATATCCTCGTTGTCATTTTTTATAATTAACACTTAGTGTTCATTATCATTAATTTTTTGGAATTCCATGTAGTATATTGAATCTTTTTTTTTTACCAAAATGAATAAATAGTTTTATATTAAAAAGGGAGGATAACTCCTCAGAAGTGCATCAGAAAGAAGTGTCCATAACAGGGACCAAGGCCTGAAACACAATGGCCCTTATGAGCATGACATTCAAAAACCTTAAAAACTCAGTCTTTCTGCAGTCATCTATCATATTCTGATTGTATGTAAATTGTCTAACAAACTGAGCTAACAAAATTATAAAGCAGCAATACATAGCCACACTATAAATGGAAAGCCCATGGAACCTAATCTTCTACTTTTATTTGTTGGGGAACGAAAGAGGATGCCTCAGCAGAGTTTCTTTCCCTCTGTTTCAGTTGTAATGCTTCTACATTTGTTCCAATATTGCAATCTGCACCTTCATTGTCTCAACTTGATGCTCTTGTTGATCACACTAATCCTTTAACAAGTCCAGCTGAAGCTGAAAATATCTCTACTCGTTGTATCATTGTTTCTCCTCTTCTTCCTCCCATTCCTCCCGTCAACGATCTCGATCACTAAGATCTCTTGCTATCCCCTAGAACCTTTGTTTAAGCTTATGCAAACCTTGCATTAGTATGTGAATTGCATGCCCATTGCAGCAAAATTCCTCGCCATCTTTGTCCATTCCGACCTCTAAACGGAGGCCTTCCTTATCTTCCTTCGTCGCTTTTAGGAACCGACACAGCAGGATAGCAACTGCAAAATTGCACTTCCAAAAATATGGGTTATTCCACAGCTTTATACTCCAACTTGGGCTATTTAACAGCCGGTACAAATTTCGATTGTTTCTTATCTCGTCATCCTTACTCTATCCATATCCACTCCAAGTAATAACTACCCATCCAACATTAAATCCTTCATACCCCGTTTCAGTAAATATTCCCATTCTCGAGCAGTACCTGCGAGGATCTAGAGGCTTCAACATGTGTGGAAGGAGGTCGTCACAATAATTAGCAAACATTCCAGCCAAGCGTGACATCAATACATTAACTCTGCCATCTGCGAGAATGATGAGGAGGCTATCACCCTTAATATGAATTGATGCACCATCTAATCGAGCTTCGAGGTTGCCATGAGGTAGCATGTGTCTCTTCCATGCAATGGATATAATGGGAGCCACAAGGAGGCGGATCCATAGGGTCCAATATTTGTTCTTAACTCTCATTTGATTCCAACTTAGGATATGAACCTTCATAATACTATGGAATTGTTTCATATTGTTTGGTACCATTGTGGTCTATGTAGGATCCTTCACATTCACAAGTGGCTTTATTGGCTAAAGTATGTGCATCATAGTTATGAACCCTGAGGATATGAAAAAAACTAGCCCTAGGAATTCTCTTCATATTTTCCATAATTCGAATTTGGATTCCAGCCAAGGAGGAGTTTTGCAGAGGGAGGTTTTGTTGGAAAGCTTTGATTACAATCCTGGCATCACTAAGGATGAGAACTTCTGAGATACCTTTTCTTATTAACATGTTCATACCTTGCCAAAAAGCCAAGAGCTCTGCCTGATTGTTGGTGGCCATTCTTAGACTCCAAGAAAATGAATCCACTTTGTTTCCTCCAGGGTCAAAGACAACCCCACTTGGTCCTGCCGCCCCTGATGTAGTATATTGAATCTTGCACCCCATCAGGATTTTTATTTTTAACTATATTGAGTAAATGGATCGATAAATTCAACTTTTTTTTCGAAGATTTGCATTTCTTAATTAATTTAATGCTCATTGTTAAGTTATTTTGTTCATATCTCATTATGTTTATCCACTTTGTTAAGTTTAGCCACAAACATGAATAGCACATAAAATATGGAACTTTAAAGTTTATATGACATAATGAAAATTTTAATGATACGATTTATCCATATCCTTGGAAATACCTTTACTTAACATCGTCAATTCTATTATGAAATAAAAAATTTAATAATATGATGTATCTATATTCTTGGAAATACTCATTTAACTTTAATAAGAAAACGTCATCTTTAAATTAGTAAATTTTCTCATTTCCTCTTTCAATCTTGATTATTGATGTTGGATCTATTAAAATCAATTTGTTATGCACCTAGTGCACTTGAAGATTATTTTTTAATAATTTTAATCATGCAAATATTTAACCAAATGAACAATCTCATCGCAATGTATTTCATTGTAATGGTTACTATTTAGTATTAAAATTGAGATAAAAAGATGACCGATTGGGTCTAGCTTGAGTGGTAGAGAGATTATTCTTCCTATTTCTATTCAAGTTTAGATCTCACTTGTGGCATGTTCACTCTTCATGAGCCGATTGTTAATTTGGGTGCTTCATGAGCTAATTGTTGATTCAAGCTGGAAAGGTACCTATGATGTCAGTAAACTTTTAATTTGGAATATTAGTCTCAAATAAGAAATATATAAATCTAAAGAAATAGTCCAAAAACAAATTGAAAATCAAAATTATATAACATGAAATACAATATTTATAGTGAAAATTAATTTGATAATGCATCATTAAGTTAAATAAACTTTTAATGGAATACTAGTCTCAATTAAGAAATATAACAATGCACAGAAATAATCTTAAAACAAATTTGAAATCAAAACATGTAATGTGAAATACAACATTCAGACTGAAAAATAATTCTAAGTATTATTATAGTATTGCTTTCTAAAAAATTATATAAATAAACACTTTATTTTTAAGCACATTGTTCTATTGTGTTTGTTGACTTTGATATGTCAAATATGTTCCCACATGTCCCCATATATATATTGGGTATAATAAAATACACATGGTACAATTAACAAAGTACAAAGATAAATAAATGTGTGGCAATAATACTAAAGAGTATATAAGTCAATAGAGGACAAAGAGTGAAAGAAAACATTATATGAAATAAACATAGTAAATAGAAATAATTTAAAATGTATAAAACAAAAGCAAACTAAAAATCCAATATATAAATAGTGAGAAACATTAAACCCGAACTTGTTTTAATTTAGAAAAAGATGAAACATGTAAACTTAGGAAACTGTCAATATTTATTAATATCATCATTTAATTGCAAAATCTTGAAAGACTTGTGCAGCAAAGATAGTGCCATTTAGACTAAATGACCATTATTATTTCTAGACATATAAGACAACGTTATTATAGAACAATGATGCACAAGGAACTAATAATTATAAAGTTACAACTGCTAAGTTATTGCACCAAGTCTCGGTGCTCTACAGCCCAGTATGGGGGAGATGCTGTAACGTTTGTTCCTAACAAACTAATTAAAAAAATTCATGTCGACTCATAAAATAAAAAATTATGGAAAGTATTTAAAAAAATTCATGTTGACTCATAAAATAAAATATTATGAAAAGTAATTAAAAAATCGATGTACGTTTATAAAATAAAAACTTAAAACTTGAGCCAGGATCTATCAATCAAGAGAGATCAAATTTCTCGAGTTTAAATTTAAAAAAAGAAATACACCTCAAGAAATTAGATTCCTCTCGGTGCTTGATAGATACGGGTTTAAGATGGATCTATGCTGGTGTATAGACATATAAGACAACGTTATTATAGAACAATGATGCACAAGGAACTAATAATTATGAAGTTACAACTGCCAAGTTATGTATGCAATCCTATAGTGTGACTTTTGAGTATGTGCAAAGCACAAGAGAATGCAAACATCCTGGGAGGTATATAATATATATGCCTTGATGGCTGGCTCAAGTGGTTTGACTTGCAATTCCAAAGCCATATTGGCAAGGAAGTCAAGAGGTCAATCCCTCGAGATTAGGCATACATGTATGCTGGAGACATTTACCACAAGTGCCATTGACAAAATTTAAAGAAGCCGCTAGAGAGTTTCCCCAAGGAAGTTTTCCTTGGAAGAATATATATATATATTCTTCCAAGGAAAAGCCATATTGGCAAGGAGGTCAAGAGGTCGGTCCAATACCGAAGCCATATTGGCAAGGAGGTCAAGAGGTCAGTCCCTCGAGGTTAGGCATACATGTATGCTGGAGACATTTACCCCAAGTGCCATTGACAGAATTTGGAGAAGCTGCTAGAGAGTCTCCCCAAGGAAGTTTTCCTTGGAAGAATATATATAGAGAAAGAGAGAGAGCATATATAAATATATATATATAATATGGTGCTTACTTGAATCTGAATCAGTCGGAGTGTCCACCCAAGATTATAGATCACAGGTTCAAATCTAATCTGAGTTCTCCAAGTTATAAGCAGCTATATACTCAGAAGATTTTTTTTTTCATTTTACATAAAGCATGAACAAGAAATTTTCACAATATAGTGAGAAATACAGAGTTAAAGGATATGAAATGACATAAGGTGTGAGTATTATACCAGAATGTAACACGATAAAAATTGAACAAGAAATTTCGTACTATATGAAATGACACGAGGTATGAGTATTATATCAAAATGTAATACAAGATCAAAATTGAACAAGAAATTTCATACTATAGTGAGGAATGCAGATATACAAGGACAAATTTAATTGGTAAAATTATCTTATTAACTTTTTAATCCTTCCAACCTTTTCAATTTTTTTTTTAATTCTTGAATATGGATGAGTGACAACCTTTTAAGTGAAAATGGAAAAAATGAACCTTTTTAAGTGAAAATGGAATTTGACCTAGGTGAAGAGCCAATGCTTTGATACTATCTAGTGGACCCAGTTGTGTGCAAGAGGCATATAACTATTTCAACATGATAAATACACAAGAAATTGACAATAATATGTATGTTTTTCGTGACTATTCTAAAGCTTATGACTGCAACATGACCTAATAATCAATCACCATTATATGTATCCATTATCAATATTACCATTAATCATACTGTATTGTTAACCACGTGATCTGACTAGTAACGTCACAAGAATTTTGGAATAGTCCCTAGTCTTTTTATCAGAATTCCTTTTTTATTAATGTCTGAGCATAAAGTGATACGGTTTCTTGTTTCTTGTGATAGCAATAGAAATCTTCGCAAGTAGCGAGGGCTATCACAGATAGTGTGGTCCATTAAATTAGCCAATAGCAACTAATTAACTGTAACACAAGCAGTGTCAAATAAAGTAAGTCTACTAGATAATATTGGCATAATATACATGATGAAAATAAATGCCAAAAAGACCATCTGCCAGCAGTTGCAGAAACAATTATGTATCCCGACATTCAAAATAGAAGACTACCAGCCAAAAAATAATGTCGTCATAATATACACAATGAAAAATAAATGCCAAAAATACCTTCTGCCCGCAATTGCAGAAAACAATTATGTATCCCAGCATGGAAAACAGATGCAGACAACAGCCAAATGATGAAATGCACAAAACAGATTTTAAGAAGTTACATAAAGATAATCATCGCAAATTTACAAACTCTAAAAAAAGCACTTATGACAGTTTGACCTCCACATCCACACCAGCAGCGATATCAAGCTGCATCAGTGCATCTATAGTCTGTGCATTTGGGTTCTCCACATCAATAAGCCTTTGGTGGGTCCTTTTTTCAAAATGTTCACGTGCATCTTTGTGCACGTGAGGAGACTTTAGAACACAATAAACCCGGCGTTTGGTTGGTAGAGGCACAGGTCCCATTGTCTTTGCATTAGTAGACCTCGCAGCATCCAAAATTTGCTTGCATGACTCCTCTATTAGAGGCACCCAGTAGGACCGTAGTTTGATACGAATCTTCTGCTTTGGCACTGTCTGGTAACACAAGTTTGCAAAACAAGCAGACGCGATATAGAAAGATAAGATATTTAGTCTCAGATCATATACAAAAATTATGGTCATCTAGATTGCACCAAATCAGAATATATCTTGCAGTTGCTCGTCTACATATATTACTCTTACTTGATGATCCTACTGAAGGGACCAACTTGCAAATTTCCTGTTCAAGTTTTCAGTGCTAAATAAGACCATTTAATAGACTAAATAAAAGAACTTACCCGATGCCTATTATAAAAGGGCTTATAGATTATAGGCAATAACATTTTAATCTTCAACATCTGTAGATAGTGCTTTATAAGGTCAAGATAGCTTTGGATAATACAAAACTGCATTAATACAACATTTACTAATGTAGGAATTTTAAATGGGTTCAGTGAACTGCTTCAAAAGATATAGCATCAAGAACAAGATTTTTGTGTCTGATAGGCACTTACAGTTAATATGTGTAAGCGGCACCATCCAACATGGGATATTACAATGAAGCAGATATGTATCACAACTCATGGAAGCTACCCCACCCAAGACTTTACCCAGGCCCCAACTACATAAAACAGCCCACTTACGCAGGCAAGATGGCCCATGAGAGGCAAACATGTCTCTGGAGGGTTTTGAACCTTGATGGGTGGAATAATAACATTCACGCTTTACCAACCAACCAAGCCCCCATTGACACCAAGAATAAGATTTTAAATTTACACAAGATGAAAACATAGTAAGTCAATGGGAAAATTTCATGCAACTAAAGGGCTTGAAGGGAGTAATCAACTCTTGAGCATATTTCCCATCAAGAAGAAAAACTATCATAATCAGTTTTCATACCTCAAGCACAAATCTCTAGCACCACAAGCCCACACACATGATCGTGTATAGTAACAACTAATACCCAATAATGTATGGCACGTATGAAAGAACACGTGACACTAACAACATCGATCCTAATCGTCAAATCTTTCATGTAACAACCTAGTGACTTAACTAATATTGATGTAACTATAACTACACACTCATGATTTTACACACTCACTTATCATTGTGCCATCTCCTTGTATTGTGTTTTCTCTAATCTGGCAAATCGTTATTTTTGTATCTAAAAAAAATCATTTTTTGGATTTAGTAAGCAACCTTGTATCTTGAAAACATTTTCTGGACTTAGAGGCAATGGGCCATCATAGCCCTACTATTCAATGCCCCCAACCCTATTCTCAAATAGACATCAATGGAAAACCCTGAAACAATGCCCATGAAAACTTTCGATGAGGTTGTTAGAGATTTGTAATACCAAATACACCAACTTAAAATTCAGCACACTCCCTTGGCCAAAAGACAAAATAAAGGTTGCTTCCCAAAAGGAGTTTTCTTCCACACAAGCTCAAGGAGACCAAAAATTCAACTGACAACATGCAATGGGAGTTGAAAGTTTGAAACAATTCTAGAACAAGATTTGATTATGTGAGAAACATAAATAATAAGCCCCTTCCTATAGGAGTAGATGTGAATCGATATACCAATGGAAAAAGACACTGATGATACCCCTTCTTGTGGATGACCTACCCCCAAGCCACCCATAAAACAAGTCTTCCAAGCCAACAACGGTTGGTGTGACTATTATGTATTGTAGTTTTGATTAGGAAATGATGCTTATCAAAATGTGTAGTAATATGTATATTTTTGAGCTCTTGAGTTACCATGGAGAACTTTTGTGCAATCCAATCTCCCACCCCTATATCTTTCTTCCTATCTATAATGTTCCTATAACCAAAATGGGCACTACCACTACAACAAACAATGATAAGAACAAATATAAAGAGAAATAAAAATCATGACATCAAAAAGGTAGGACAAAACTATTCACAATATGCATGAGGGTTGGGGGCACTTGCACACCCAAGTTGGAATGCACTTGCAATTCCTAAAAGACAGAGGAAGACATGTCCAACATGGTACTCAAATGACTAATAATACTTCATTGATTGTTGATGGAAAAATGATGATAAAAATGAGAGGAAGAAACCCCTTTTAATTACAAAAGATTATGTATCTAACTTAGTGATGAGACATTAATGTAAATAACTAACAATTGTCAACAGCCCATCAATTTAGTGTCCCAAACACCACTAACATAATCACTTAATGATCCGACACTAGATTACTAATAAACAAAATCTCTCAAGTACAAAATAGGTTGTCTAGGTACACAACATCCCCTCCTTAAAAACTTTCTCCCAAAGCTATTATGATTCTATTAGGCTATTAATAATCACTTGTTAATCACTTACTTCATAAACAACTCTCAACAACCCAACGACAACAACCTATTGGATCCCAACCACCACTAAACTAGTCACCTGAAGACCCAAACATTAGATCATTGAACTTATGAACAAAATAGCTCATGTACATATTAAGTTGTGTCTAGGACTCTAGGTACACAACATACCCCCCCCTAAAATAATCATCACAAGATTATCTCTAATCCTACTACTAATCACTTGTTAATCCATTACTTCATATAAGTGGGTCTAACAATAGAAAAATCACCTTTAGCGCATATTTGGCCATTGAAAGCTTATTGGAACCCAACGACTAACAAATACGATAAGTCTATGTTGCACAGGGACCCATCCCCCAAAAGAAAACTGTTGTACCTTCCGTTCCGGCGTTTCAGGGGACTTGGGGAACCCTAAGAAACATCCCCAAACTGCCAAGGATTTCGTTGGTGACTTGGGGACTTGCTGGCCATTCCGAAAGATGTTCTGGGCAGATTTTCGGGATGTTTTGGACAGCTTTCGGGGACATTCTGGGCAGAATTCAGGGATATTCCGGGCATGTATCTTCAGTTTTGACAATGGACATTGTGGATTGGACAATAAGATCATTTTTCCCATCCATTTTCTTCATATCATACTGAATCTGTGCAAGTTGCAGATTAAAACATGGGTTTTGTATGATGGGTTTTGATTTGGATTTCCAGAGATTTAACTATTGTCTTTGCAGCAACAACATTACAGCAAAAAAAGCCTCCATTTCATAAAAAAAAAACAAGAAATGCAACATCTCAAGGGCTGATAGTTTTGGTTATTGCTCTTGTTCTTCTCATCTTTGGGGTCATCTCAACTTTTACATATTGTGCATGGATGTCCAGGAGTTATTCAAGTCCAGTTCTTGTTAGAATTCATACATTCATAGCATAATAATATAAATGCATAACAAAGATCACTAAAAGCAAGACAAAGCACAAAACAACAACACAGAGTTTACCTTGGGAAACCCAATTGGGAAAAACCCAGAAACCTTCACATAGAGATGATAATCCCGAGATCAGAGTACAAATAAGAAAAGAGAAAATTGTGGAAATGTCTTCCACAAGTAGAAGCCCCAAAACAGCTACCTCCTCCAAGTGATGCGAAATCAGCTCTCTCCAAGTGATGCACAAAAGGCAAGTGTGAGAATGAGATAATGAGGTGCACTAGCCTCTTATTTATACAAGTGCAAAAACCCGAAATTCCCTAACTGGGCCGACTTCACCTGGGGGCAATAAATAATTTATTTTTAATAATTTTCTTTTGTTTATGTGCACCCCAAGGCATTGACTCTTTCATGTGATTACATAAATAATTACATCCAGTTCATCTCCCTTAGGAGGTACAATCAAGTACAATAAAATATAATGAATAATATCTTCCGAAGTCGCACAAAATCCAACAGTTCTTACACCATCCCAACCCCAAGCATTGTGAAATCAATCAGATAGTAGTGAATTGGCTTCTAAATGTTTGAATAAATTCCTATTCGATCACCTTCATAATCTGAAATATGGATCTAATCGCTTTACAGAATGCATGCATGTATATATCCCAAAGTGTTTTGTAGTGGTTTACAACACAGCTGTAAAAATCTGCATTTTGCTCATTTCCAGGGGCCAATAATGGGATGTCACACACCCCTTTTTTTAATTGCCCAAGCTTTTTCAGAACTGATAAGTCTAAGGGCTGTCCATACAGGTAGGATTAAGTCATATACTTCACTCCACTGCCCTGGTACCACTACATTCCCTCTTTTCTCAGGACCTTTGACCTCAATGACAACTAGTACCTGCCCAATGGGATTCTGGAACCTATTTATGCCACTATCACTAAACTAATCTTCGTGGTTCTTTTATGCTAAAAAGGAAGGGGTTGTAACTAGTGTAGACTTGACAAGTTCTGCCAGTGGAAGGCTCATCTGCAATGTTTACCTGTTATTCGTCAAGTTCAATTGTTGCATGGCCAAAATGTTTAACTTAGTTGTGAATCACTAACGTAATAGCTGACAACTCTCAACTAAATTAGTTAGGAGTCCCTAATGTGTGTAACAACTCTCAAGAAGCTAGCAACCTAGTGGGTCCCAACCACCAGTGACCACAAACCTAGCCACTTAATGACCCAAACATTAGATTAAGGAGCTTATGAATAAAATAGGTCATGTACAAAAAAGTTGTACCTAAGTCCACAACACTACTAATATAGCTGGGGCAAGCCGCAAAATGTTTGTTCCCTGATATAATATAAAAACGTTTTTTCTACATCTAGCTTGATAGCTACACTCCACCATTACATTGCTTGAGTGGGTTTCAGACTTCAGTCTTTGAGATGACTAAGGTTTTAGGTCAATTAGATTCTCATTGAACAACATGAAATGGGAGAATTTTTATTTTTGAAAGACAGGAGGTATAAGTAAATCCTGGTGTATGCAAAGTACAAGCATGTCCATGAACTTCTTTTCTATCTTGTGCTGTAAATATTACATTAATTGATGAATAGCACTCTAAAGATTGTAACACCAAAGGTGTAGGAAATGGGAAAACAAATTTTTGAACTACCACACCTCAATCATGGGAGTAACTTAAGATGACTTATGTCATGGGCTAGACTTTTTCGAGCTTGAAAATCCTATACCACTTAAGAAGCCTAGTCATCGCGTGGCACAGGCATGACCTTGCTAGTTGGGCATGGCCAGCAACCACAGGTATCACTCAGACTATGCCTCACTACCATGTCCTAACCGAACCTAAGCCACGCACCTTAGAGTGTGTAGAACATCAAAGTATTGATTTCACGATAAGCAATGGTACACCATCACCACCCAACCATAGACAATGCTACACCATTGCCTCCCTCAAGCTAGCTATATTTGACTGTGTTGTCATCCATCTAGGCCAACACTTGATAGTCCCTAAAGAGCATGTCATTCACCAACCGTTCACATACCTTCAGTATGTTAATGTAATTGTCAGTATGTTAATGTAATTGTAACTTCGGAAGATACTTGTATTTTATATTGTATTTATTATTGTATTTTATTTGTACATCCGACGGAGATGTTTATTCCTCCGGTCGAAGAAGGCATTATTGTATTTGGTCATGTAAAGTCATTGAGGTTAACCCTCCATTGTAAGCCAGGAAAATAGACCCCAAAGTTAGATTGTATTAGGGTTAATAGAGTCTTCTAGAGAAGTCGGCCCAGTCAGGTACAACTAGGGCCAACCTAGTAAGTGAAAAGGTAAAGTGAAAGTAAAGTATAAATAGAGAGCTAGGCTCTCTCATTTATTCATTCACTCACTCACTCAAGTTTGCATAAGTGAGAGAGAGGACAAGTTCACACAAGTGGAGAAGAGAGAAGTTGTTGAATACCATTTCTATTTTTGGGTTTTACTTTTGTAATATTGTATTGGTGACAATTCTATCTCTGAGGAAGTTGCGGGGTTTTCTCCTTTATGGTTTCCCCGAGGAAATTCTTTGTGTCTATTGTGTTATGTTGTGCATGTCATTCTTTCAGTAAGATCCTAGATAAATATTGATTAAAAGTAGAAAATCTAACATGGTATCAGAGCTAATCTGAAAAGAAGACATTGTGCAGATGCAGGAAGCTAGGGTTTCCATTTCTGGAAACTAGTTATCTTGGCATTTTCGCTATAAATCACTTTTGGCGAAGTTTCAGGATCTGAGACTTGGACAGGCCAAAGATTAAATATTCAAGTACCTTGTGTGCGAGTTTCAGCCTCAGATTCGTTGTACTTTAGGAGATATGATCCATGCAAATTAGGGTTTCAGCCTCCTCCAAAATTCAGTTTTAAAAAGGTGACATAGGGAGAAATGCTATATCTCGGGCTATGAGGATCCAAATCGAATTTTATAAGCTGTTCCAGAAAGTGCACGGACTGTAGTTTCTTGGGTGTAAGTTTCAAAACCCGAAAATGAAACAGTGACGCGTGGCATTCCGTACAAGTTCACTATACAGAAAAAGTCCATAAACAGGTCATTGTGGGAAACTTAGCATACGTTCCACTTGGTGAATCCAATACTGCTCTAACCTGTGCGGTTGGATAAAGGACAAAGCAGAATATCACAAGACAAAGTTTCAGACCTTGAGGAGCAGAAATTTCAGAGATACATCAGAATTAAGACTCGACAAATCTACAGTAAAAAATTGAATAAACTAGGGTGTTACCGGACAAATTAGTAGGGCTAATTCCCAGTAAGCATAAATAAGAAAAGTGACCCAATGTCACCTTGATCACCGTTCTAACTTCTTTGGAAGCCGAAACCATCCAAGGAGAAGTATCCTTATGCAATCCTGTAAGAACAGTAAGACAACCACAAAATGCATTCTCTATGCAATCTTATAGTTAGACCAGTGCCTAATGGAGTCAATTGTGTTATAATCAATTACCCAACGCCAATGAATGCCAAAATGCCAATAATATTTACCAAAGATCAGTAGCCTACTTAGTTCATTCAATCAGATGTATGAGCAAGTATGCATGCACTTAAAATAACCAATATTAGATCAAAAGACTATAATGCCAAAACGCTCCACCAATAACCAAATGAATCCTTAAGAGAAAACTTGTCAATATCGTTCACTAGTTAATTAGAAGCATGTAATATGGCAGATTCATCAATTAACCAATGAAGCTCATTCATAGTATTTAATAGTTAAATTGCTCATATATCATGGCCAATATGCACCATTAGTAAGCATCCACCAGTTTATATCAGATTTAGCAGTAGCAAATATCTAAATGGTGTAAGTACTTTCATTCATCATGCGATATTGTACTTAAGAGAAGTTAAAATGGATGTGTATCATTAGCAAAATATAACCAGCTGTGAGCATAATAAGGCATGTACTTATAAAACTATGGCAGAAGTATCCAATGTAATATCTAACACAACATTCCAGATCAGCATGTAAGTGCACTTCAAAGAATCTCCACAATGTTAGTTCAATAACCAGCACTTAAATAAGAATCAAGCGTAGTGCCATGCCCATTCATCAACATCATAAGTGTAAACTTAATCTATCCATCAGCCTAAAGTGAACATACGTTAATGACCATATAATAGACTAGTCAAATATCTACTGCTGAAACAACGTCAAGGTTAAAGCATTGAATAACTCCCAACCATTTAGCAATTGCATGTACCAGTGCTGTAGGGGTGCATCAGAAGTGTATCAGCAGGACCAAACTAATTACAAATGCATTTAAAATGAGTGACATCAACCCAAATATTACCAAAAATAAACTTGAAAAGATAAACTAATTTTCTGTTTTGGCACTCATGCAAAAATAAGGGTGAAAAAGGTTAGCACACAAGGGCTGCCCCTAGGGCAGGCCTGTGTGAGAAAGGAGCTTGTAAGGGAGGCCGTGTAGGAAAGAAGAAGGGTGTGATGAATGGTTCAGCCAAAAGGGAAAGGAAGGAAAAGGATGTGGAAGAAAGAAGGGATGGAGATGGAGAGAAGTGGGCTGCGAAGGGAGGTTGTTTAGGGTAGAAAAGTTTTCTGCAGTAGGGTTTTTTCTTTTTTGACACAGAAAAGCAGACCCTTTCAATAACTTAAAAATTACAATAATATTTGTAAAAACTAAACTACAATAATATTTGCAAAATGTAAATAACTCAGAAATAAAAACAACATATAAAAGATTAAATTTTAAGGCTAAGAAAGAAGGGATGGAGATGGAGAGAAGTGGGCTGCGAAGGGAGGTTGTTTAGGGTAGAAAAGTTTTCTGCAGTAGGGTTTTTTCTTTTGTGACACAGAAAATCAGACCCTTTCAATAACTTAAAAATTACAATAATATTTGTAAAAACTAAACTACAATAATATTTGCAAAATGTAAATAACTCAGAAATAAAAACAACATATAAAAGATTAAATTTTAACGCTAAGATAAAATCTACAAAAGATACAAAACTCAGAAATTAGGGTTTTTTAGGGAGTTTTTTATAATTTGGGGATTTTTAGGGCTCCTAAAATTTCGCCCTAGGGTTTTTAGGGACAAATAGGGCAGGCCGAGTTTATAAGAGGAAGGACCCAAATTTTATGGAGGCCAAAAAAAAATTAAATTTTTAGATTTTTGGATTTTTAGATTTTTAGGGATTTTTAGGAATTTTTTATATTTTTAAAATTTTAGGGCTTCCTAAAATTTCGCCCTAGGGTTTTTAGGGCTAAAGAAGGCAGGGCGAAATTGTAGGAGAGAGAGTCGAAATTTTAGGAAGGCCAAAAAATCGAAAAAAAATATATATATATATATATATATATTTTTAGGGTTTTTGTCATAAAATTGCAGACCTAATTCTAACCCTAATACTACCATGAAAATACAAAATTTAACCCTAAATAATAATTACAAATGTACAAACTCAGAAAATTAGGTTAAAATAGTGGATGAACAACCTAGGGTTTCAAGAGAAAGCTAGTCACCAAACCCTAGGGCATCAATGAGAGGATGTACTCTCCTTGAGATGGTACTTGACAAGCTTGTCAACTAGGGCTAACCTCAATAATCTCTAGGATTCATTGAAGAAACCTAGTCTTGGCAAGAATTGAAGACCTAAAGCTCAAGCTTGAATGCTAGGGTGACCAATGACAAAAATGAATTGCAAATAAAGACAAAATGAACCAACAATGGCTTCCATTCAACCCTAACAAGCATCACTTTCATATATTTGACATAGAGACATCAAACAAAAAAGTATAAATACCTCCAAGTGCATGTGTTAAGCAAACAACTCTAGCTTCACCTTAGCAATGGCATGAACAAAAGAAAAACTTCCAAGAAATGCTTCAAACTTGCAAAATATCCTTCATCAAGGAGAGCCTTCCTTCAAAGAGCCCTAGTTAGGGCAAATAGCAGACATAATGATCTTATCCCAAAAGTTGATGTCTAAAGCTGAAGTGAGGAGATCTAATTTATATGATCTCACACTCACTTTTACATAAAGTAAGGTAAATTTAACATTAGAAATGTCAACTTAAAATTAGAATTAAAATAATATAAAAATAATCAAAGTAGTGGGTAAATTGGGTGTTTTCCCAGATTTGACCCCTACTTGAGCAAAAATGGCTAAACAAGGCCAAATTTGACGAAACGAAAGACCAAACTTTACAGGGGGGGTCATCATGCCCCAACTAACTCCAACAGTGATGAAAACCCTCAACATCCCCCCATTTTAGGAAATCAAATAGTCTGCCAGGAGGATAACATCATCCTCTGAAGGAGGGCCCAGAGGGAGGGCACTGTTGAACTGGAGGACCAGGAGGGTGTTGGATGTGCTCCGGAAGAAAAGAGTGAGTCTCAGTGCTGGAACAACTGTCGTTGGAGTGTTGAAACAAGGTGGGGGGCATGTGACCCAGTGACCCACCCCTAGAAAACCCGGACACCAACCTCAGGGTTTCAAACCCTTTCATGAGGCAGTCAGTGATGCCATTAAGCCATAGTACTTCCAGAAGAGAAGCCAGAGGGTATGGCCATGCCCCTACCTCACTATAAGCTGGCTAAACACCCCTCCTAGTCAAAAAAAAGACACCCTCTCCCTGGGGCACCTCTGCAGATACGTTGGTGCTAGTACTATCGTAACACTGGGGCATCAAGTTTTGGGGGCTTCTCTTCATCAATTTGGAAAAAGGAGTACATTGGACAACTCGCCTTGAGGAGGTGCGTCTTCCTGTCCAATCAGAAGTTCAAGATTCCAAATTTGAAAAATTAGGGTTTCTCTAACAAACCCTAGGTCAGCCAGCTCCAAAACTAGTTTCAACAAATTAAAGTGGTAAGACCTAAAAGCTTTGCTATTTCCATTTGAGGTTCTCATTAAAGATGTCTCACCACACCAAGCTTGAGGATAAGCTTGAAAGAGCTGATAACTTTCGAGCATGGAAGTATAGGATTGCTCTAGTCCTGGAAGAAAATGATTTGGACAAGTATGTGAATGAAGAGGTTCCAGCACCAGAGGGAGATGAGGCTAAAGCCATCCACAAGAAGAACTTGGTTAAGGCCAAGAGAATCATTGCAGACTCTATTAAGGATCATCTCATCCCACATGAGTCATCCTTGAAGACACCTAAAGAGATGCTTGATGCCTTGACCAAGCTATTTGAAGGAAAGAATGAAAATCGAAAGATGACCTTGAGGAACCAACTTAAGAATGTTAAAATCCAAAATGTAGAGACCATGCAATCCTATTTCACAAGGGTCTCACAAATCAAGGAGAAACTTGAAGCAGTTGAAGAGAATGTAGAAGAAGGAGAGATTGTTATGACTACCTTGAATGGTCTCCCAAGATCATGGGACTCATTCATTCAGGGGATATGTGCCAGAAAGAAGTTGATTACATTCAGTAGACTATGGGAAGAATGTACACAAGAAGAAGCTTTACTTGTGGCACGAGAAGAGAAGATGGGAGAAAATGATGACAAGCTCTCACAGCACATGCCAGAAGGAATCATAACAAGAAGGAGCACCAACATCACAGTAAGAGGGAGAAACACCATCAGAACTATGATAGAAGATTCAGAAGAGATCTTTCCAACACTAGATGCTATACATTTGATGAGAAGGGACACTACTCCATAGATTGTCCCAAAAACAGAAGTGTCTCCAACAAGAAGAAGACCAACAAGAAAAGGCACCATGCTCACACCGCGGAAGATGATGAACCTACAAGGAAAAGAACCAGAGAAGAAGAAAGAGATGATTCTTCGAGTGATATGTTTTATGATGAATAAAGATCAAGAGGGAGCACCTGTCACACACTCCAGTAGTTCCTGCAAGGAAGCAAAGATCAAGAGGGAGTCCACCCAACAACCAAACAAAGATAAGAAAGATCATGTACCATAACCTACAAGAGAAACTTGTTTCGAAGAACAAGCGACGAAGACTCAGCAATCAAGAAAACTAACTATTGAAGAAACTGAAGAACCTAAAGTTCCCAGGATCAGAGATACAGCTATGGAAGAAGAGACTCCAGAAGATCATAAAGACCGTGATATGGCAAAACCACAAGAACCTGTAGATCCACCTCATGAGAAGAACTCCCACAAGAGGAAGCCAGCATGGGTACGAGAGGCAATACAAGATGCAGAGAGGTATGGCGCTCCAGAGGGGATGCATTGAGCAAGCAAGAGACCTAGGCCATACTCCAGTTATGTAGCCCTGTTGTGCGACATCATTGACAAAGAACCTTCCAACTATGAGGAAGCGACAAAGAAGAAAGAATGGAAGGATGCCATGATCAAGGAGCACCAGTCGTTCATGAAGAATGATGTCTGGGATGTAGTTCCGAGACCATAAGGGAAGTCTGTTGCGACTTCCAAATGGATCTACAAGATCAAGCATGCTGCAGATGGCAGCATAGAGAAACACAAGGCAAGGTTTGTGGCACGTGACTTCTCCCAGAAGGAAGGCATAGATTTTGAGGAGACATTTGCACCTGTAGTCCATCAAATCTGTAGTTGCATTGGCTGCAGTGATGAAATGGAAGGTACACCAGATTGATGTCAAGACAGCGTTCTTGAATGATGTAGTAGAAGAGGAAGTGTACGTGGAGCAGCCACTCGAATTTGAGACACATGACAGGCTAAGTGACAGGACACGTCCTACAGGGTCCCCGTGTCGCGTGGGCCACGTTTGGGCGCGGACACGTTGGCCCCACGTGGGGGACACGAGTTTTTTCGTGTCCCGAAATCAGGACACGCGTGGGGCAATCTGTGCAACATGGGGGAGAAAACAGGACACGAAAACGCGTGAGGAAGAGCCCGCGGGTCAATAAAAACGCTTTTTTTTTGTCTTTTATTTGTCATTTGCTAACTGTTGGGAGTGTGAGGGAGAGTTAGAGAGAGCTCAAAGTCAATTTTTTTGCAGGTGAAGGAGATTCAAGAGTGTTTTCTTGCAGGTGAAGGAGATTCAAGTGTGATTTCACCAGCAAGGTTGAAGGAAAATGTCTCAACCAGCTAGGGCAGCAGGTAGAGGGCAAAGGAAAGGGAAGAATGCCCCATCTATTCCCTCTCGTCCTATTCCTCCTCCAAGCACATCCTCTTCTGCTCCTAGTAGTGCTCCAACCGGTTCTAGTGAAGCTCATCCTCATTATAGCCATGCTTTGGCAAAACAACAAGCACAAGAGAGTAAATACCCTTTGTGGAAGTATGTGACAAGGAAAGAAGGTGTTGGAGCGAAGCTTGGTGGGGGAGACAATGTGTGTTGGACTTGCAATTTCTGCAGGCATGAATTCAAGAGCACCTATTACCGGGTTAAAGGCCATTTGTTGGCCCTCCCTTGTGGGATTTCTTCATGCAAAGCTGTGAGTGTTAACCAAAGGAGGGAGATGGAAAGAGAAGACCATGTTGGGGTAGGGAAGGTGGCTGCAGCAAGCAAGACATTTCATCGTGAGGATCCTCTTCCATTCTTGAGGAAACCCTCTAGCACTAGGAGTGGGGTTGATGCTATTGCTTATCCAACAAGAAAGAGGCCAACTTCAAGAGGTCCAATGGATAGGATTTTCCAACAAGAGGCACGAAAAGAGGTAGACCTCTCCATTGCATTTTTCTTCTACCTCAACTTCATCTCATTCAATGTTGCATGGTCACCATTGTACTTTGAGATGTGTTGATCTATAATGGAACGAGCTCCAACTGGTTATGTGCCTCCTAGTTTAGAGAAGTTTAGAACCACATTGTTGGTTAAGGCAAAGAAGGAGGTGGATCAAAATTATTGATCCAATTAAATCAAAATGGTCCACATGGGGTGTTAGTATTGTTTTTGATGGATGGACGGATCCAACACGCCATCCACTCATCAATTTCATGGTGTCTTCCACAAATGGACCGGTGTTCTTGAAAGCGGTGGATGCTCTTGGGAAATACAAGGATGCACAATATATGGGTGATTTGTTCATCAAAACCATTGAAGAAGTAGGTGTTGATTCTTGTGTACAAATCATCACGGACAATGCACCTGTTTGCAAGGCTGCTGGCATGATTGTGGAAGCTAAACATCCAAAGTTTGTGATTGTTAATTTACTCATTTATTTGAAATTTTGAGCTGTTAGTAACTTAGTTGTAGTCTTGTAGAGTCTAGGAGTCTAGACTCAATGACTCATTTATACTTTCTTTTATTGATATTACAGGTATTTTGGACACCTTGCATTGTCCATTCTTTGAATTTAGCACTGAAATCTATTGCTTCAGATGTGCCATGGATTGGCAAACTTATTGAGGATGCACGCCATATCCGTAACTTTGTACAAAACCACACCAATGCCCTCACAATCTACAAAGAGTACACACATCTTTCATTGTTGAAGGTTGTAGATACTCGGTTTGCTTCCTCATTCATCATGCTCAAGAGATTGAGAGAGGTAAAAACCGCTCTTGGGTCCATGGTGATTTTAGAGTTTTGGGCTTTTTGGAGAAAGTCGGATCAGAATGCTTCACAAAAGGTGAATGACACAGTATTAGATGATGGTTGGTGGGATAGGGTAGTCCTTAGCATCAAGATCATGGAGCCAATCATTTCTTTGTTGCGGTTTGCAGACACGGACCAGTCCATCAAGAGATGTTTATGAGGGGTGGGATTCCATGATTGAGTCCATGAGGACCATTGTTATGGAGAATGAGTGTGCTGAGTATGAGACATCGGTAGAGAACTTATGGTCCATCATACAGGGCATTCTTATCTCCAGGTGGGATAAGAATTGCACACCTTTGCATTTCTTGGCCCACTCATTGAACCCTAGGTTCTACGCTCAGGATTGGCTCAGTGGTGGGTCGGGGCCCTCATCCAGAGTCCCTCCTCACATGGATGGAGAGATCTCAGATGGGAGGAAGATAGCATTTAGACGGCTACTTCAGGATAGAGACCACCTTGAGGTGGTGGAGGAGGAATTTTATGAGTTTTCTAGTGGCACTGGGAGATTTGGAGGATATGAGGTGGTTAGAGACATGGGGGTTAAGAAACCCCTTTTTGGTGGACAACTCATGGGGCAACATGCCCTCTTCTACAAAAGATAGCCTTGAGGGTCCTCTCTCAAGTTACTTCATCCTCTTGTTGTGAGAGGAATTGGAGCACATATGGGAACTTGTACAGTGTGAAGAAGAGCAGACTTGAGCAGTCCAGGGCAGAGACGATGGTGTAAGTGCACTCCAACCTTCGTCTTATTTACAGGAAGAGGGAGGAGTGGGCGAAGGGAAAGACACGGATGTGGGATGTCTTTCCTGATGAGATGGGTTTGGACAGCAATACTGAGTTGGCATTAGACAACATGGATCTTAATGATCCAGTGCTAGAGCCGGTCACTTTTGATGAGGGTGATCGTATGGAGGGGTCATCCTCCACACCGGCAGATGCAGTTAGTCAGATTGGCAGAGAGGAGGAGGAGGAGGAGGAGGATCAGGGCAGTGATGAGTTTGTTGATTCAGGCATGGAGGAGGACTATTGAGTCATTAACAGATGGGATTCTTCCATCTTGATCCACCCCTTTTTGTATTTACTATTAGACTATTAGACTATTAGTCTATTTGGCATTTGCCAGTGCCCAGTGGCATTCCGACATCTATGTAATACATTTTGATTTTGATGACTTAATGAGAAATATGGTTCCAAGTCTCTGACATGCATCTATGTGTCTCAATGTCTCATTGTGATTTGTGATTGTGAATGACAAATGTGTTGTGATTTGTGAATGATCTAATTTCTATTGAATATTTCATATTTGTAATTGTAAATGTAATTTCTATTGAATATTTGTAATTGTAAATGTTAAATTTGATTGGATCTATATGTCTATATTTTTAAATTGTAATATATTTTAAAAATATATATATATGTATATAAAACGTGTCCTACGTGTCCTGATTCCAGGGGTCACCGTGTCCCATGGGGACACTCGTATTTTGGGGACACTCGTGTCCCGTGTCCTCGTGTCAGGTGACTTAGATGACAGGCATACTCATGTTTGCAAATTGAAGAAGGCCTTGTACGGATTGAAACAAGCACCCAAGACGTGGTACGACAGGATGGATAGTTTCCTGATGAGCTTGGGATTTACCAAGAGTAAAGCAGATTCCAACCTTTACAAAAAGGTTGAAGTGGGAAATCCAGTGATACTTCTACTCTATGTAGATGACCTGTTTGTAACAGGGGAGGATGGGCTCATTGCAGATACGAAGAGGAAACTTGCCGCAGAGTTCAAGATGAAGGAACTAGGTATGATGCACTATTTCCTAGGCATGGAGGTGTGGAAAAATGTGGATGGGATCTTCCTTGGACAAGGGAAGTATGCAGTGGAGATTCTGAAGAGATTTGGAATGATGGACTGCAAGGCTATGGCCACACCTATGGCATCGAACTTGAAGCTACTATGTGATGCTTCATCAGAGTCAGTTGATACCACGATGTATCATCAGATGATTGGGTCATTGATGTACCTGACGAATACGAGACCAGACATATGCTTTTGAACAGAATGAGCCAGTTCCTGACGGATCCAAGACAAGTTCACCTGGTTGCTGCAAAGCATATATTGAGGTACCTGAAGGGTACAGTTGATTATGGGCTCAAGTATGACGCGAATCGGAAGATTAACCTGCAAGGTTATGTTGATTCGGATTGGGCAGGCAATGCCGCTGATAGGAAGAGCACATCGAGATGCTGCTTCAGTATGGGATCTTGTATGATCTCCTGGTTTAGCAGGAAGCATTCGTGTGTCGCACTGAGTACAGCCGAAGCAGAGTATGTTGCAGCTTGTTCGGCTAGTTGTGAGGCAATATGGCTCAGCAAGCTACTGTCTTATTTGTTTGCTCTCTAGTTAGATGCGACTTGTATATTCTGTGACAACCAGAGTTGTGTGAAGTTGTCCAAGAACCCGGTGTTCCATGACAAGTCAAAGCATATTGAGATCAAGTATCACTATATCAGGGATATGGTGCAAAGAGGAGCAGTGAAGCTCTAGTATGTTGCAACGGACGAGCAGATAGTCGATGTGTTGACCAAGCCGCTAGCCAGAGTGAAGTTCAAGTACTTCAGAGAGAAGCTTGGTGTACTCTAGATCGAGTTTCCTTCCAAGGGGATGTGATGAGTCTGGAAGACGCAGATGCACATGGGCCATTCCGACATGGTGGCAGGATTCAGAAAAGTCCTCCCATGGTCGTTGATATAAGTGTCAGGCCATTCCAGCATGGTGGCAGGAAAGTCCTCCCATGGCCGTTGATATAAGTGTCAAGCCATTCCAGCATGGTGGTAGGAAAGTCCTCCCATGGCCGTTGATATAAGTGCTGAGCCATTTCAGCATGGTGGCAAGAAAGTCCTCCCATGGTCGTTGATGTAAGTGTTGAGCCATTCCGGCATGGGGGGAGGAAATTCCTCCCATGGCCATTGATGTAAGTGATGCGCCTTTCCCGAATGGTGGTAGGAAATTCCTCCCATGTCGGTTGATGTAAGTGCAGTGCCTTTCCCGAATGGTGGTAGGAGATTCCTCCCATGTCGGTTGATGTAAGTGCTGAGCCTTTCCCGAATGGTGGTAGGAAAGTCCTCCCATGTCGGTCGATGTAAGTGTTGTGTCTCACATGGTGGTAGGTTGGTCCTCCCATGTTGGTAGATTTGTGATGTGCATCTGGGTTGTGCTCCGTGTGATGATGAGATGATCTGAAGATGATGAGGCGATAGTAGGAGACGCAGGTGTTTGCAGAGGCAATGTAATGACTGGTCCTAGGCTGTACCTACTTGATGGCTTGCTCGCAGAGATGATGAAGACCTACATAAGGGCTAGGCCTACATTCAGCATGAAAAAGGGTTGGCTCTGTAGAACTTCCTATGACGAGTAGATTTGGGAGATGTCACCAATCGATGATCGAGATGATGAGGATTGCAATAGCAGCGACGACGATGATCCAATGAAGATGATCCAGCATTGAAGACTTGTGTCGATGTCTGTGTCAAAAGAATACCTTCCTAGTTAAGAGGGAGTGTTAATGTAATTGTAACTTCAAAAGATATTCACTTGTATTTTATATTGTATTTATTATTGTATTTTATTTGTATCTCCGACTGAGATGTTTATTCCTCCAGTCGGAGAAGTCATTATTGCATTTGGTCATGTAAAGTCATTGAGGTTAACCCTCCATTGTAAGTCGAGGCAGTAGACCCCAGAGTTAGATTGTATTAGGGTTAATAGAGTCTTCTAGAGAAGTCGGCCCAGTCAGGTACAACTGGGGCCGACCTAGTAAGTGAAAAGGTAAAGTGAAAGTAAAGTATAAATAGAGAGCTAGGCTCTCTCATTTATTCATTCACTCACTCGCTCAAGTTCGCATAAGTTAGAGAGAGGACAAGTTCGCACAAGTGGAGAACAGAGAAGCTGCTGAAGACCATCTCTATTTTTTGGGTTTTACTTTTGTAATATTGTATTGGTGACAATTCTATCTCTGAGGAAGTTGCGGGGTTTTCTCCTTTATGGTTTCCCCGAGGAAATTCTTTGTTTCTATTGTGTTATGTTGTGCATGTTATTCTTTCAATAAGATCCTAGATAAATATTGATTAAAAGTAGAAAATCTAACACAGTACACTCATAAACATTGTTTCCATGCCATAGATAACACACAATCCATCACATTGCCAAATCATGTCATCCTCCGCTGAATCTTGCTACACAACACCTCGTCGATCATCTGCCCTACTCAACTAGACATCCTTAGTTCTCCTAACCAACGTACTAGCACACCATCCTAACCATCTTGCAACTACTACCTGTGAGCCAGTCACCAATGCCACCAAATATATAGACTTGCCATGCACCCTTGGCTAAGTTTGCCCATTGTGCCATCTACCATGCCACTGCTAGTGGCACCTCAAGTAGGGTCCTTACATTCTCCGCCAATTGAATTGTTGATGTCCTCGTCAATGCAGCTCCATCAACACCTCTAATGAAAGGGATGTCGATGAGTGAAGAGACACTTCCAAAATTTCCACATTTGAATGTGGCTTTGATACCATTTGTCATGAAACTATACTTTTTGTTCCACTTGAGTGTCCCATATCACTCAAGAAGCCTAGTCATTGCACAACACCAATGTGACCTTCATAGTTGGGCAAGCCATCAACTACAAGTATCACTCAGACTACACCTAACCAACATGTCCTAGCCAAACCTAAGTCAAGCACCTTAGAGTGTGCATAATGTTGAAGTGCTCATTTCACCATAGGTGATCCTACACAATCGCCACCCAACCATAGACAATGTTGCACCATTGCCTCCCCTAAGCCAAGTCTACTTGAACAACTGATTGCCCAACGTGAGACCGTGTTATCATCCATCAAGGACAACACTTGATAGTCCCTAAAGGTCATGTCCTTGCTTCACAAGGAGTTCACATACCTTTAATACATACATCAATGTTGTTATCGTGCCATGAATAACACACAATCCATCGCATTACCAAACCATGTCCTCCTTTGCCTAAACCTGCTATGCAGCACCTCATTGGTCATCTGCCCGACTCGGCTAGACATCCTTAGTCATCCTCACCTAAATGCTAGTACACCATCCTAACCATCTCATGGCTGCCACCAATGAGTCAATGACCAAAGCTACAAATATATAGACTAGTCATGATCCCTTAGCCAAGTTTTCCCAGCACACCCTCAATCATGCCATTGCCAATGGCACCTGCAACAAGTGATGACCAATGGTCCCAAAATTGCCAAGAAAAAATTTATGGTAACAGTTATCAATGATCATTCAACGAACGTCGAAAACTATTTTTTCAATATTGGAGCAAGTCCAATGCTTTAATGAAAACAATAATTTGACCTGAAAACGAACACCATTTTGAAAACAAGAATAACAGGAATTGACAGTTGCAGGAGGTTAAGCATCACTTCAACGTCCATCTAAATAAATAAATAAAGTCAACATTATTTTCCTTACAACAAATTCCTATGTAACCCTTCCTGAACAACATAATCCTAAGTTCAACTTCACATCCATCTTTCCTCAGTAAAGAAACATGACTTCGTATAAAAACTCTCCAAGAAAAAAACCCATTTCCTAATTTCATTAAATCCAACCGATTCCATCCTAAGATTAAGATAGTTTTTTAGCCGGTTAAAATGTATTCAGTTCAACAATCTAAAGTTCGACTGCGATGTCCAAGCATAAGGATTGTGGTCTTTAGATGCACAAGGATAGCAGTTAAATATATGCTTGCAAAAGTTGACTGGGAAACCCAAAGCATAAGAATGGAGAAACTGGCAGAAACTAACTGTCAAACAACAATTTGTCTGTACATGATATACTTTGGTATGTTCAAGACATTAGATACGTATGACCAGGAAGTCTGCTGATGGATCATATTAAATGCACAAGGATCATGACTTGTTAATGTTAAAGTTCTAGGGCTTTTTCATAAAATTAAAAAAAAACTTGTACTTTTAATTCAAATTTAAGCTACAAAATAGTACTGAAGGAAAAGTACAGCAGTAGTAACAATCTAGATATAATTTTCATCTCTTTAAACTTTAACACTCCCTTAGAGATCACTGTGTTAAAGTAGGGGTTTGAAACAGAAATGTAAAGTACTGTTGAAAAACATAAACAGTAAACTATACAACTGAAGTAAATCATAAACAATATGACAAAACAAAATAGAACTTATCTAATTGTGAGGTTCTTCCTTATACTTAGAATATAGCTTTCAAATCTGATCTTGTCTCTCAGAGACAAGTCACTAAATGGATTATGGAACAACTAACTGACCCTTACTTGGGGGTAATCACGTACCTGAGAGAGAGAAAGAGATAGTGCTGTAGGATAGGACTAGTCAAATACAGTAGGAGACCAAGATCAGCCCAAAGACAGTTAACAGGACTTCAGTGGTGAATGGCAGCCACAAAGAAGACTACAGTAGTGGAAGGCAGCCACCAGGAGGCAATAGGTACCCTCAAACAGTTCCCACCAGCAGTGGCAACCTACACACAGGCTGTGATACCCTCCACATAGTCCACATAAGCAGTGGTGCCCTAAACACGGTAGATCTGACCCAAACAAATCTTAATGCAGTAGATCTGTCCCAAACAAGTCTTGACACAGTAGATCTGACCCAAACAAAGACCAATCAGGTAGCAGCCTACACAAGTGGCAAGTGGCAGCACTAAATCAGATCACAGTGGACAGCGGTCTTCACAAATGATAACAGTCATCCCTAAATCAGTCCACAGGTGGCAGCGGTCTCCATAAAAAACAACAGGCAGTCCTAAATCAGTCTTTAATCAGCAGCGGCCTTCACATGGTGATGGAACCCTCAAAACAGTCCAAGAGACAGTCCAACAAGGCAGCGGTCCAAGAAACAGTCCAGCAAGGGTAGCGGCCCTCTAACACAGACCACAAACAGGCTGTGGCCCCCTCATCAACCCTTCAGCAGCCCCAACAAGGTCACAGCCTCCTCACACAGGCTAACAGCAGGCTCGCGGCACCCTTAGGAAACCTCAACAAGCCTCAACAAGGTCATGGCCTCCTCACACAGGCTGACAGCAGCCATAAAACAGCAGACAGCCCACACGTGTGGAGGAAGGAAGACACCAACAGATGAAGGGAAGATTAGAGATGAGGAGTAGAACCTAAATCAGCAAAGTGCCCAAGAAGAATCAGTCTGGGAACCCTAGACGTCAAGCATCAAACCCAAATCAGACATAGGCAATCAGATCTAAGACTTTCATTTCTTTAAGATGTCTCATGATGAGATCTTGAACTCATATCTATACTTTTTAATATCTACTAGAAGGATCCCCCTTCTATTCTTTCATTGACTTTAGGGTTACGAAAAGTTAGGTCAAGACATCCTATAAAATAGGAGGGTTATCAAATAGAAACATAAAATAATAATATGACATCTAAGTAGGGTACCATGGTCATGGTTAAGGGTAAGACGACCCAACCAAGGAGGGATGCTTAGCACAAGGACCAACAAGGGGTCAACACAAGACCAAACACAAGGCAATCCATAAATCAAGGATGGGTACATAACCCTTCTAACCACAAGACAAAAGGTGTAACAACAAGGTGGATAGACAACCCTTTTACCCACAAGACCAAAAACAACAAGGGGTTAACAACCTTTTAACTCTCTCTCTCAAGGTATGTGATCTATAAGTGTTCCAAACAATAACTAAAAGTTCATCATCACCATACAAGGAAGGTTCACACTGGATGATGTGATCCTCTGGTCCTCCCGAGTCCCAACTGCTCCTAAGGTCAATTGCTTCGTGACTTCCCAAGGGTTGGCTAGTCCCTTGAGAAGACGACTTAGCTCAACCATCTCGAAGACCTAGGAGAGGAGGGCATCACACATCATCTTGGTAAACTGACCAAGATCCTCCATTCATAAAGAATGGCTCTCAGCCCTAGGCTGAGCTTCAGTCCCAGACTGAATCATGTTGATCAACCCCCTAGTCCCTGACCAGGTCCTCCATTCTCCCGAAGAATGGTCCTCAACCCCAGGCAGAACTTCAGTCCTAGACTGAATGTTGATCAACCACCTGCAAGACTTGCTTAGTCCTTGACCAAGAATCTGCCTGGTCCTAGACCAAGATGTCTCTATCTCAGTCTGCAGGATCTGCTTGGTCCTTATGACCAAGCACTGTCTAGTCCCTGACCAGAATGCCCTAGAGACAGATAGGGGCCCTAGCCACATGCTAGGGACTTTGCCATGGCATCAACCTGCTTGGTCCCAGACCAAGTACCCCAGTAGACTGCTGGGGGGGCTAGGGTACCTTCTAGGGACTTACTCTGCCTAGTTAACTGACCAGGAACCCTAGTTAACTGACTAGGGTGCCATCCTCCCAGAGAATGGCTCTCACAGCTGCACTACCTTTAACAGTTAAGTGATTGCAAACTAGAAATATAGGAACAAAGTTAATATTGCATACAAAATGCAAATATATTTTCCTGAGACCGGTGCCCAAGATGTTGTCTTTCATGGTTGTGATAATAGAAAACCAATGATACAGGAAAACTAAATTGCAACAGACAGTGTGACATGTCTTTTTGTAGCCAGAAGAGGGAGACTAGTTTCTGACTCCTTATGAATGTAACTTCTACTACATACCCACAACCAGATAACCATACAAGCCAAATGAGCCCAAAGCTATATCTGTGGACAAACATCAAACAATTTTGGGTAGAAAATTGTCTGATCTCCCCAAGAAGTACCTATACCCATTCCCTTCTGCCTGGCATCCGTTCAGAGAAAAAAAATTAAAGACTATCTGGGAGTTTAAATGCAATCTAGCAGTTGTGCATTTTTAATGTCTGAAGAAAGTTTCACATAAGTTGACAGAAACAGTTCCTGCCAACTGACAGGCAAATATTTATTCACTAATACAAATTAAGTCACTCTGATAAAACTACATGTTTTCAATAGTTATTGAAACCCTAACATATAGACCAACAAACACATAAAGCAAACCTTGGGCAGCTAGACGGTGGTGATAAAATTCATATGGTACAGATGCTTTATTCCCAAGCCATGGAGAGGGCATGGATAAGTTTAAACAGAGCTTCAGCAGCTCAAAGTAAAATTTGGGAAAAGAAAGACATTCCCAACACATTTATAGAGATGAGTACCATTGGAAATGGTTGTATACTTGTTTTCCCATTAAAAAAAGGAAGATATGTATCGATACTGATAAAACTCTTGAAAAAAATGTAAATAACTAACCAGAGGAGGAGCAGGTGATGAAGTGGCCGTGGCAGTAACAGGACGAATTCTTCCTTCTGCCTGTAAATTCCTGAAACTTTGCTGAACATTTGTCGTTCCAAGACCGGTATTGCACCGGAGGCCTTCAAATGGTGAGAACGCAAATTGGATCTGCATTGACAGAACCATGAAACATTATGAAATATTTTTAACGAAAAAATTTAGGACTGAAATGAAATGAGAAGGCGACCATACCCTTCGATGGGGACTGGGAATGTTGAAAGCGAGTGAGGATGATGCATTTAGGCTGCCCAATTTAGTTGCAGAAGAGAAAGAGGACGAGGGCAGGAGTGAGAGTGGGCACAAAGGCACGGCACTGGCCATGGCTTCTTCTCTATGATCTTATCTGTGCCTTGGAGTCCTCTGTGCTTTCGTTATATCAAATGCAGTACATGATAAATATCCACTGGCCGCCTTATCCGATACTCAAATCGTATCAACTTGAAGAGAACAAGGAATTGAGATTACAAAACTAACATAGTCTTCAAAGTTCACATAAACTTGTCACTCGTAATGGAGCACTTGGACATTAATCCCAATTGGAATTTATTTTCAATTTCCTTCACATAAATAAGCTATGTGGTGCAAAGGTATGACGTTAAAATGTGATCAAGTAGAATGTAATTTGGAGTTTGTGGATTTGAATAAAAAAAAATGCATAACAATCATCTTCAAAACGAATTTATTTGAAGAAATCAAATTAGTAAACTAATGTCATTGTTTTTAAATACCAATAATCTTGTTGTTAAAGTGTCATTCTCAATTATAACCAAATATAACATTCTAACATCAAATTCTCACTTTTATTAAAATAAAAAAATTGAGGTTACTATTTGGATAATTGTATCTTGACATGGGATAACATGACTAAGAGAGGTTGGTCAGGTCCTAGTTACCGTTATCCGTGTAAAAAATTTGGTGAATTTGTTTCACATTTCTTTGTCCATTGTTCCTTTTGTAGAAGTATTTGGTCTAAAATATAGCAAGCTCTACAGATTTCTCAAGCTTAGGGCATAGCCTCAGTTGAAGACAATTTCAGAGACTGGGTGTCCCTTGCTAAATCCCACAAATCTCTCCCTAGTTTTGTTTGTTGCGGTATTTGGAACACCTAGATTAAGGCGATCTTTGATAATAGACCATCAATTGTGGAGTCTTGCTACATGAAAATATTAGGGTTGTATAAGGTGTACCAAACTGGAGAGAAGGGAAAGAAATGCAAACAGATATTTGATCCTCCCAATGTTGTTAATACGGTTGTTGGTTTTCCCATGAGAGGTAAAGCAATTGGTAATGCATAAATGATATGAGAAGTTGTAAATGGAAGGTCACAAGTTTAAATCCCCTTAGGTACTAACTTACAAAAAAAAAATCAGATTTTGGTGGTTTTTTTTATGGGGTTGCTCAGCAAGGAAAGTGTGGGTGTGCTATGTTATTAAAGATAAACGAGGACCATCTCTTCAAAATTTGGATGAATGGTGGTCTGGGTACAAATTCCAAAGTTAAACTTCTTGCTCTATGGAGGTTACTACAATTTGCTCCACTTATTGGTATTGACTCCATTCATATTTATGGAGATTCCAAGGTCTATATAAACTAGGCCAGTGGCATTTCCAACTTTCAAGTGTTATCATTGATTCAATGGACTCAACGTACCAAATTGCTCATTTCCTTTTTTTCGGACATTGCCATCAATCATGTTTAAAGAGAGAACAACACCATTGTTGATAATCTTTCCAAGGTTACTTTGGAGGGCACTCTGGGCAATCTTCATGTGACTGAGTTTCTAGAGGGTTCTCTAGTTTTCGAAGACATTATTCCTTTTTTTAATTAGATGTTGGATGTTGTATGGAAATCCTTTAGTTTGTTACAGTATTTTCCTATGGTTGCTTATGCCTATCATAAGAGCACAGCTGCAGAATCGATCAAAGATATACACAATCGAAAAAGGCCGTCAAACTAAGCAGTCAAATCAAAGAAAGAAATCAAAATCAATTGAAATAACTATTTACAGAATTTTGAATGGAGGGCCCTTTATTTATTGAAAATTTGAAGGGGGGTTGTTGGGGTGCCAACATTGTCTCACCCATGTGATCCATCATTCATCATTCCCCCCTCAAACATGTATGATTTCCAAACCGTTACACTCGACTTGTGTGATTACCATCGTTGAGATCCCAACCCCATCTCCAAATCCCTAATGCATCATTTCCCATCCAATCCACGCCATGCAAAAGACCTGTTATCACATATATAGTAGCCGGGCTACCATACATTATTTTTCTCATTCCAGTACACTATTTAGCCAGTTCCCTTGCATTTGAGATGCTGAGATGAGCATCTATATTGGATCACTATCAGATTGTGGACAGCAGCTATATTCCCCATGCCATGACTGAGTTTCAGGACACTCAGAGAGATGCCCGATATAGCCATTATACCATTGGTACAGAGCAGACAGTAGTGCCCAGAGTTACAGCAGCAGTTCCAGAGGACAGATGATGGTACAGGTTGATGTGCATTCAGGTATATGACTCAGCAGGTATATTATTGTGTTATGGTTAGATTGCTTTTATACTTATTCTTATAGCATGTTTTAGCACTTAGTGTCATGATCTGGCGATCATATAGATACATGGACCTGGTTGACCTATTATTTATATTATATTGTCCCTACTCAGACTTAGAAGTTCACTATCCATACTCATTGGTACATACCCTCCTTAGGGAGAATAGAGGTGATCATTACACCATACTATGGCTTGCTAGTGGTGGCTCCATCATTTCATTGTCTTCATCCATCCGTGGCCTACCTTTTAGATTATTACCCTGATTTGCTACTTAACTAGTGACATGGAGGACCTTTCCCCACTATAGCCTCTGTATTGGATGAGCTTCCCTGTTTATTGTGTCTCGGCTCTGAGTTGGTGACAAAACTTACCTATGGTGAGTTGGAGTTCCTTGAGAATTCCCCCTAGTCACTAAAGTTGTGTTGGCTAAACCTGAAACTTTTAGTGCTGCCATCAATACAAAATCTGGAAAAATCAAATGCTATATCTTGTATATGAAAGAAATGCCAAATGAAAATGGCCATGAAAAATAAAATGTTATATCTTTTGGAAAAATAAATACCTAGGTAAACAAGTTGTCCATGACACACCTAGAAGTGCTCAGGTAAACAAGTGCCTTAAAACACACCTGCAACAGAAAGCCTAAAAATAAATGTAAATCTATGCAATGTGTTTGTAAACACACATAGATCAAGGCTATGGAAACCTCAGGCCCAAAAAGCAATGGAACTTAAATGTTATATCTAAACAATTGCTGGCCTTGTTTGTATTATGGATTGTGCGCATCTGTGAAGGTGAATAAACCCTCTTTAAACAACTCATCCATTTGTGAGACACCGCCATTCCCTGTAGTATTGCTCATTCAGTATATACTATGGTGTACATTCCCTTTCCCTTGCCGAAGTGTCGCAAAGTCAAGTCAGTCAAGTCATCCCTTAGCCTAGCCAGTTATTTCAGCCTTCACCCTTCACTAGCAAATTGATCACAACTATGAAGTGAGTATGGTCCTGAAAGTCTAGTCTGAGTAATAATAATAATTAACGACACTATATATTTGGATTTAGATCGCCAGTCATGATTACTCTGTGTTTTAGTAGCTATTTGAATAAATTGTAAAGCATGTATTAACCTTGACACCTTGCAGCAGCCATGGATGATAGTCTGAGTTGTATTTGGTCTTGGTTAGACCTAGTTTGACCATGGAGGACCATGAGACATGAGATGTTGGGCCTTATGATGATATGGATAGATGATATATGGTCTATGTACACATACAGGATGATTCTATGCAGCAGCTACAGGGTTATGATGATGATTCTTGGGATACAGCAGTGTTTGGTCATTTACAGATCATTATTATTGGCCTTGTTCCGGTACATTGGATATTTATTTTGATCATGCAGAGATTCATATGGTGTATGAGTACACATCTTGGATGGATTTGGACCTTCTGAGTCCAATGGGACAGTTTGTTTTCAGTTCCGGGCACTTACAGTGATGATTTAGCCTCAGTAGGCTGTCCTAGTGCAGTTTTGGTCTGTTGGAGGCCCTGTCGGAGCAGGGATGACTTTTATCCGGTTGACCTAGGGCGCTGATGATGGAGGGGGGTGGTCCAGCCACTTGTTTTTACCATATTACCCCCCTCCCGGACACATTGGTGCCCTCACCTTGACAGCGCCATCACTCCAGGAGGCTGTTTGGGCAGTTTCACGCTTCCCGAGGCAGTTCAGGATTGGTAGAAATGGCTATTGAGGAAATCGATTTGGGCTACTGAGGCAAATTTATGGCATGGGATGATCAGTGATGATAGATCGGGACCTTCCACACCTCCTCCTGCAGTTTCAGCTTCATCGGGGCCCGCATCCATTACTTATGGCACTTTCTGTGGATTTTTGAGGTCTTTTGAGGACCACGACTTCACCTTGGAGGCACGATTTGGTACTTTCATGATTATTTATTGGTTATTGTGCCATGGGGATTGACCAAGGAGGGATAAAATTACCCCTTGGACCCACCATGAGCCTCTTATGATATTTTGTCATCATGATTTGGTGGGACTCCCCTCTCCTAGGGCGACTTTGTCCACTTATGTTATATTTTATGTGTGATCCATGTATTATGTTGTTGAGCTCATCTCAACCATTGATTAGACATTTGTATCTTTTAATCTTAGCCACTCATTCAAAAAGTGGTTAGGGTTTTAGTGCCTCTCCTTCCTATTTAAAGGAGAGAGCCTCTCATTGTAAAGGGTCTTTGGCTCTTGGATTATTGGCATAGAAAAATATTCTTGTGGAAATTCTTGTGGTCTCCTTTGCATCTGGTGTTCTTAGATGGTGATTGGAAAGTCTATGGCAACCTAGCATTTGGAAATTGTGGCAAGATCTATCTTTTTTGGAAATCATTGTTTGTTTACAGGAGGGCGACTTCAACAAGGGCGATTTTGCAAGGCTTCTTCAAATCGACTTTCTTGGCATTCGCTTGTATCAGGGGGTTATCATTAGTATCATTGTGATCTATGCTATCTTTCTGTTACTTCTTTTGTGGCATTAGTCTTATCTCTTGATGCATCAAATCTGATATTGTTGACGTTTGTTGTGCAGGAGAGAGGGCGCATTGGCTTCTTGGACAAAATCGATTTGCATAGAAACTACCTCAAAGCTTCCAAATTGATCGGGATTGCATAGATCATCATCATCAAGGCATCTACAAGGTTACCCAGGTAAGATCCACAGGTTTGTTTCTCTTTCCTCTATCCAATCCATTGACATAACTCATAAATTGTTAAAACCCTAAATATCTTAAAACCCTCATTTTTATATTTTCTCATATCTACTAAGATCTAGTGGGTTGTTGGGCATAATACTGAAAACCCACCTCTATAGCATCCAAGGCATCCCGGATCTATAGTTTGGTGAGGATTGGCCTCCATTTGATCCCCTTCCCAGGCCAACTTAGCCTCTCCCAAGCAAGGCGCACTTCTCTAGTTGGGCAAGTTGACCTAGATCTAGGTGGTGGGTGTTTGAGATTCCACTTGATTTGACATCTACACATCAAATAACATACACCCAGGTTGTCACTTTCCTGAAATTCACCTTGTGGGCCCCATTCCACATTTTAAGGGATTTAATCCCCATTTTGGACCACTTGGAACACTTAAACTCAGATCTACTAAGATCTAACCGGTGGATTGCCACGAAATTACAGATCCATACTCCTACCTGACCGATCTACTAGGATCTAAAGTTTGGATTCCATTCGACTTGTCTTGACCCATCTAAACCCCAATTTAAGCCTCCTTGGGCAAAGTCGCACCACCTTGGAGAAGTGAGTTGACTCACTTCCAGGAACTGGGTACTTGAGATTTTTGGAGATTTGAAACCGGAATAATTCAAAACCTAGGTCTAGACTATCACTTTGTCAAATCTTGCCTTGGGGACAGCATTCCTCGTTTTAAGGGATTGTGGTCCACTTGGGTCAAACCTAGATCTAGACACATTCAACCATCAAGACCTATATTGCCCACTTATCTCATGTTGTAGGAGTCCTAAACCATAAGTCAACCCTACTTTGACTCCACTTCCCAATTCCCAAGGCACTGGTTTATCTCCAAGACAACCCAACTCTCCTAGATTGTTGGATTGACTTGTGGTTTGACTTTCGCATGGTGAACTATACCCTTAAAGCTATCATGAATCATGGTCAAGCTTGTCTTATGTACTAGTTAGCCCCAATACATCCCTCAAAACTATCCTGCATTGGACACAGTTCCCAAGGCAGTGGATCTTTTGACATTGACCTAGTACACTCATCCTAGATCTCACTTCAAACATTATAAGTCACTCTCACATCAACTATGAACCAAAGCTATACCTATTGAACCCCTCACTTGGCTTGTGACTTTACCCTTAGGTCTAGGATAAACCATACACCTAACTTCACTTAGAAATACCTTGATTTGGTGTCTTGGTTTTGATCTCTCCTGTCGGGAGTAGATCGGGTCTCCCCCTTTGTTGTCTGGGCTAGATAACATAAAGCGAAGGTTGCCTCGACTGGCGTGACAACCATATATATATTGGAGGTCGAGGTGATCGTGGTTGCACCTTTTGAGTTGCCCTTCCCTATTGCCATCCATGACTGGATCCATCCATAGGGGTAACTACAGTTTAGGTGATAACAAGACCATCCCACACTCATTCCACATCTATAAATGAATATGTAACATCATGTAACACCCAGTTTTGACATTACTACCTGAACTACTATTATATGTTGTATATGTTTGATTGTGAGACCTCGTTGGTTTGACGACACTGTGGACATCTGGTTCTATTATTTTGCCGATATATGTGTGTGTGTGTGTGATGATAGTATTATGATCGGTAGTCATGTTTAGATATGTATCATGTGTTAATTATGTCTCATATATAGAAATTACTGAATGATGGGTACGTGGATACCGTTACAGTTATATGTTGAAATAATGAATGTTATGCCAGGTGCATGGCGAATAAATGAGTTTATTGTTGTTATGTTATGATGAAATATATGTGTACATGTCGAGGATTTATGCACGATATTCTATATTGTATGTCGAGGACTGACTTACAGGTTGAAACGGCTAAGTGATAGCTGGATCCTACGAGGTGGGAGGGCCTCAGGGACATGGACTTCGAAAGATAAAATGGTATGCAAGTGATGCATTATTTACTTTCATGTGGTTATTATGTTGTTTATTACGATGTATATTATGACATGGGTGGGGTAGGGTTTCAAGAAACTCAACCGCCCAGATTGGTTATACGATGACAGACCGAGTACAAGTGCAACGTTGTTGTTATGTCGAGTAGACATAGTCCCTTGTTCCATTAGGGGGGTGGAGGCTTTACCCACCATTTATCCCCGAAACCCAGAGTCATGGGAGGGCTGTGTTACGGCGCGCTCCCCAAGGTGTGTGATGATGACTGGTGGTTGCCTGCTAGGGAAGCTTGGTTGATGTAGTCGACACTTCCTTTTACGGGTTCTAGCTGGAACTGATCATGACTTGACATTTCAGAGTATTCCAGCAGAGGATAGGATAGGATGTGGAAGTTAGTGATGATGTAGGTAGATAGGTGTAGCGTGAAGTAGGGGTGAACACAAGATTTAACTGTAGGTGTGTAAAACCCTTGGTTAGTATGTGTCGTAAATCAATGATGTATGAATTGTCGTAACTTGGATTTCAGTTAGTTAATGGATGTGTACCTTGCAAACTACGTTTAGAACGTGTGTCAGTAAACAACAAGTTTCATGATTATGATTGATGTGTGTGAATTATTACTGTTAGTGTACTTACGCGAGGTATGTAAGCAGTAGCTACGCTTACATAACTCGCCTACATATTTATGAATTTCGTGAAATCTTATTGAATAATAATGTTAATTATTGTTGATTAATGTTAAAAATGTCGATTAAAGTTAATAATGATGGTTAATGTTAATAATGTAGATTAACGATTAATTATTGTGGATTAAGGTTAATAAAGTCGATTAGGGTTAATAATGTTGATTAATGATTAATTATTGCCCATTAATAATTAATTATTGTTGATTAATAAACAAAGCTAAGGTTAACCTAGGTAGTGACTAATGCAATTGATTAGAATGCTTGATTGATTGTTAATTAGTTTAATTACAACTAAGGTACAATTAATATGGGACCATGTAAATGAGTCGATTATATCTTAGTTAATTTTTATTTAATTAATATAATTACACATTGATAATGATATGAATTACATTGATAAGATTAATATTCATAATTGATAAATTGAATTAGTTGAATTTACAATTAAAGGGAATTAGCATATTAGAAATATTATAAATCATTGATTAAATTATTAGGTTAATAGTAATTAATCAATGGACAGTTGTTTTTAATTAATTGGATTGGTGAAGCGTGAAGGTTTAAAACTCTTACAGTTGGTGGGTGAGCCAACCCCAACCCCAAACTTTAACATAAAGATAATGTAACATTTATTATTAAATTAAAAAATTAAACTTTGAATAAGAAACAAATGTTTAAAAAATGATTGTTGTAAGTTGTGTCGACAAATCTCATAAAGAGAGGTGAATATTAAATTGTCTAATTATTAAATTATTAATATTTCACTGGAATGGTTCGAGGGAGCTGACTGAGTAGTAATGAGGGGGTTGGGACTTCATTGATGGGAGGATAAGGCATTAATGGAGGGGAAGAAGAGTCGGCAAACATAGGATAAAGGGAGAAGTGAAGGGAAGAAAGGGGGATCATCTTTTTTACCTTAGATATTTTTGTGAGAATTTTTGGAGAGCAAGGGGAGAATTTTCAGAGCAGAGCTGAAAGGGGGTGTCTTGTTGGAGATTTCTGAAGGGATATAGCAAGTTGGCTTGTACTCAGTTTGGGCTCGGGGGTCCAAAGGGGTACCATTGGAGCTAGGTGGTCGGCGAGACCTCACCAATTGGCAGGGTGGCAAGACTGTTTTGAGCTGGTTGAGTTTCAGAACTTTGGGGAAGGCTTTTGGTTGTAGGTAACAACCAAGGAAAACAACAAGGCATTCAACAAAACAGGGACAGCAACAAGGGTGGATTTACTAGCTAACTACAGGTATTTTTCAGCATGTATGTTTATCGTTTCTACCTTGTCAAATTCTGTTTTAAGTTAATTGAAAAGGATTTTATGCTGTTATTATGTTCTATTACTCCTGCACAAACATAACTGGTTAAGAGGTAGATATACTGAAATTTTAAATGTAGATTTCATTATTTTTTACAGGATTGAAATCTAAACAAAACTAGAAACTGAGAACAAAAACAAAACAAAAGAGTTGACCAGAATGTAAACAATGAAATACTTAGATTTTATTGGGAGATAAGGGAGACCCAGGTTGGGGTCCTTACATATGGTATCAGAGCCATGGTTTCAAATCTGGAACCAGAGGGATTACTACGGTGGACTAAGACATAATAAAACAAAATATAATAAGACGAACAATTCAAAAAAAGACTCCATTGCAAGTAATTACTACAAGCATTTACTGTTGTTGAAGCTTTAAGCATTTACTGTTGCTAAAGCTTTAGACCTGCAAAGCAAAAAAATGAAAAGAGTTACAAGTTAATAAAACTTGTCGGTAGAAAATGCAATAAATGTCTTAAGGATTCCTCCTATTACTCATATTATATTATTGCTGCAATTGTAATAAAATATATGTATATATATAATAGGCATAAAATTTCCAAAAATAAAAAGGAATAGATGTCGCAATGGAACAAGTAGAGTTAAATATTTTTTATATATACAAGAAAAAAAATGAGTGTATAGGATAAATTATATCTATACATATATATAGCAAAATAATAATAATAATAATAATAATGCAGCTTAAAGTTTCTTTATATATATATGTATCAAAAAAAATTACATATATGAAAAAAAAAAAAAACTAAATCCAATTTTAAATCTAAAAGAGCATATATCGAAAAAAAATATATATACATAAAAAAAAAAGAATTATTATTATAAAATAAATAAAAAAAGGAAAGAATATATATATAATAATAATAATAAATAAATATTTTGAACTATGTTAAAATGAAAAAAAAAATGTATTGAATGTATAAAAGAAAATATATATATTCTTTTAAATTTAAACAAAAAAAAATGTATAAAAAAAAAATTAACTAACACAAATTTTGCTTTTCTTTAAACCAAAAAAAAAGACAAACAAAACATTCATGGCCTCACAGCCATGGTGGCCTGGCACTGCCGGCCAGCAGCTAAGCTGCGGCCCTAGTGGCCTGGCACTGCCGGCCAGCAGCTAAGCTACGACCATGGGTGGCCATGGGCCGTGGCCTTGTCAGAAGGCGGAATCAGTGCGCGTGGGAGGGAGGAAGGGGTGCCTGGGGGGGCTGTCGCCATTCCTAACCCTGTTAAACAGCTAACATGAAATTTTTTTTGTATAAAGTATTAAAAAAAAAATATTGGACCACAGCCCGGCTAGCTTGGTGCTGCAGCCAGCGGCCATGGCAGGCCTTGGCGCAGCAGCCACAGTCTCAGCCCTGAACGAGGGTTTTAAAAATATATATATATATATATGAAACAAAAAATTAGGGTTCACGTTGGCACACTAGTTGCCATGAAAGCCCGGCCAAACCAACCGCCTCTGGGGATTAGCGTCTATTGCACTGAGCTTAGTCCTGCTCGCATTATTTTAAAAAAAAAGTAATAATTTGCGTTGAAACTATTGGCCCAAAGGATGCGGTCATGAATGGCCGGCCAGCGACCAGGCTTGTAGCCTTGGCCCGTGGCCGGGCTAGCGGCCTTGGCCTATAGCCTCGGCGCGGCCTCGGCCAGTCCGAGCTCCCTCGCCGTGTAAAAAAAAAAAAAGAACAAAACGAGATATAAAAAATAAAAAAAACGTTGGTCATGGCGACCAAGGCGACCTTGGGGTTGCAACCGATCCTGAACAAGATATTAAAAAAAAAAAAAAAAAAACATTCTAAAACATAAAACGGAGGGATAGCTATACCTTAAACCATAGTTGTAGTGGAGAAGCTTGCTCACCATGGCCGAGAGTTGAGCCCGCTGGTGGTGGAGAGTTGCAGAGCTCGTCCCCAATGCTGGAGTCTCGCTGGTCATGGGAGTAGCAGAACAGAGCTCACAAAAGAAATCCGTAAAATGAAAGCGGCTAGGGTTTAACCTCCCTTTAAAAAATATATATATATAATACTATTTTATTAATAGGCGATGGGTTGCTTGGAGGAGGACGCGTGGTCCCCATGCAAGGCTTCCGCATGGTTTTAGGGTTAGATTCTATTTATTTCACCATTGTTTATATATATATATATATATATATATATTGAAATGTATATAGAGGGAAAAAAAATATTTATAATATGATTAGTACGAATGATTAATGAATGTTAATTAATGAATATCAATCAATTGCAAAATTATAATAAAGTTAATCATTATATTGTTTAATTAATCATTATAATAATGGTTTATTAATATGAGTGTGTAATTATGATAATGATTTAATTATATTAAGGTTTAAAGATTTAAATAATTGCAAGGTTGATTATAATAATGGTTAAACATTATAATTTTAAATATTAATTACGATAATGTTTAATTATAGTAATAATTAGCTAATATCTAGTAATAAATCTATATTTATAATTGATTAAACATTATAAGATGTAATGTTAGTTTTCGTCTTAAAAGTTCTTCGCCGAAACTTCGACGTATAGTCGAAGGGGCAAGACGGACCCGTAATTTCAAAAACGAGACACCACAGAGACTAGCATGACGAGCTGATCGCTAGGACAATGATTTTACCCCATGACCAAAATGTTTGATAAACACGACTCTAGACTTAAAACTTAGGTTATTCTATTATTAAATTATTAAATTATTAATTATTAATGAGAACAAGGCAATAAACATTAATTGAATATCTTGAAGAGTTGATGGTGACTCGATGAGGATTGTGTGGAATCCATACCTAAACCTACGTAGAGCTACTAATGTAAATTTAGTACCGGGTGGCCTCAAGATGGCTTGATCGCAACTTCCTGAACTATAGCTCTTAGAGTAAAACGCTCATAAATTAGTCATGACGCATTTTTGAATTAATTATTGAGTTTGATGGTAAATTAGTCATGATGTCGTCATATGCTAATTATCTTATTATTCCATGTTACAGGGATAAACATGGTAAGAACGCGAGCAGGTCAGGGGCGAGGTCAGGCTACGGCATTACCTGAGCCGAATGTGCCAGCACCATCACCAGAGACCATCCTTATACTGCACTCGTTGGAAGCAATAAACGAAACACTCAGGGGACTAGCACAGAGAGGAAGTGTTACCTCGGAGGTAGAAGTGGATGCCCCTCCACTAAGGGAGGAAGTTCCTGTGGTAGAAGTGAATACGGTACCAAGAAATTCGCATCAGGATATCAAGAGGGAACTTCAGAAGATAAGGCTTCCAGAATTTTTGGGGGGTCGATCAGGGATACGAGCAGAGTTGTGGTTGGAAGAGATGACCAGGTGCTTGACCTTGCAGGAGTACACTTCCATGTCCAAGTCCAAGCTGGCCATATTTCAACTAAAGGGGGCCACTTTGAACTGGTGGGGGAACCAAGAAAGGCAGCTACACCTCACACCAGACACGGTTCCATGGGAACTGTTTGTGGGAAAGTTCAAAGGGAAGTACCTACCCACATCCTACCAAGAAGAACAAGCAGGGGCTCTTCATGCCTTAGTACAGAGGCATCTATCTATGGAGGAGTATGAAGAGAGGTTCATGGAATTAGTCAAGTATGTCCCTTACTTGGACAATGATGAACGCTAGGTTGAGCGCTTCGTGTATGGGCTCAATACCAAGATCAGGGCTCAAGTACGAATGTGGAAACCAACTTCGGTAGACGAAGCAGTAGCTTGTGCTCGTTACACTGAGGAGATGTTGGGTGCAAATTCCATCAGGTCATTCAACTCTCAACAGTCTGGGTTTGTAGGGAAGGCCCCTCGAAGCTACCCTCGGGGAGGATATGTGAGGCCACCTCCCTACGGGAAAAAGAGAACACCAAGAGTTGCAACGGTAGACAGATCAGTGGCAACTAGGGTGGTTCCCCATTCAGCCACAGGGACTCACCAGGGTGTGAGGAATTTCAGAGGATCAGCTGGTAGGGGAAGGGGTCCCAGGGGGAGGAACCCCTCTCAAAGGTCTGAACAGGTTATCTCACCCACTCCATTACAGGTTGCTTGTTGGGGATGTGGAGGTCCACATTACCAGCATGACTGTCCCGAATTACGATCCGGTATAGTGCATCGAGAAGGAAAGGATCCAATGGGGAGTGGGGGTAGTAGACATCAAATCTCGGCAGTAGTACACAACCATCAGGCTGAGCACCAATCCACTGTTGTGGAATCATCAGGTACGGTCAATAATGTCAAGCTTAGAATATTGTTTGATCCTGGTGCTACAGATAGTTTCATTTCTCCATATGCATTAGACAAATGTGGGTTGGCAGCTTACGAGCATGACGATTGCAGCTTAGTCGAAATGGCTTCAGGGGTAAAGCAAGCAGTAGGACCTAGTGTCGACAAGTGTGTAGTGGATCTCGGGGTCAAAGTGTACGTCACCACCCTTGGAACTTATGATCTCATCATAGGTATGAATTGGCTTGAGGAACATCGAGCTTTCTTGGATTGTTATGGAAAGAAAGTTCTTTGCATTAATGACAACGGAGAGGCCATCAAGATCCAGGGTATCAAACGAAAGGTGTCCCTATGTTTCATATCAACGATGAACGTAAAGCGATGTATGCGACAGGGATGTCAGTTGTACATTGTTGAAGCTGTAAACAATGAGAAGGGACCCTCCTTTGATGAGTACCCAGTGTTATCCGAATTCAGAGATGTCTTTCCAAAGGAATTACCTGGGTTACCTCCTAAGAGGGAACTCGATTTTACCATTGAGGTAAAACCCGGTTTTGAGCCAACATCGAAGACACCATATAGGATGACGGCCCCAGAACTTTGTGAATTGCAAATGCAGTTGAAGGAACTGCTAGATCTAGGGTTCATCAGACCAAGTATTTCACCGTGGGGTGTGCCAGTAATATTTGTGAAGAAGAAGGATGGTTCCTTGCGTCTTTGCATCGATTACCGAGATTTGAATAGAGCCACCGCGAAGAATAGGTACCCGATACCTCGAATTGATGACCTGTTTGATCAAATGAAAGGGGCGACAGTCTTCTCAAAGATCGACTTACGATCAGGTTACCACCAGCTATGGATTAAGGAAGGTGATATACCTAAGACTGATTTTCGAACAAGGTTTGGGCACTATGAGTTTGTGGTGGTATCCTTCGGTTTGACCAGTGCCCCAACTGTATTCATGAGTCTCATGAATAGCGTGTTTCGAAAATACTTAGATCAATTTGTGCAAGTCTTCTTGGACGACATCCTCATCTACTCCAAGAATGAACAGGAGCATGAGGAACACTTGCGAATAGTGTTGTCATGCTTAAGGGAGCATCAGTTGTATGGTAAGTTGTCCAAATGTTCGTTCTATCAGAAGGAGATCCATTACCTAGGGCATATAATTTCCGGTGAGGGAATTTCTGTTGACCTTGAAAAGGTGAAGGCCATAATGGATTGGCTCGTGCCAAAGAATGCACATGAAGTAAGGAGCTTCATGGGGTTAGCCGGGTATTATAGAAGGTTTGTTGAGGGTTTCTCAAAAATCGCAAAACCCATAACTACCCTACAGCGTAAAGGCACTAGGTACGAATGGACAGATGAATGCGATGCCGCATTCACCGAGTTGAAAAGACTATTGACGAGTGCACCAATTCTACGAGTTCCAGATATGGAGAAGGAATTCACAGTTTGCATCGATGCTTCAAGGCAAGGTTTGGGTGTAGTGTTGATGCAGGAAGGTGGGGTAATAGCTTATCCATCGAGAAAGTTAAAAACACATGAAGAGAATTACCCTACCCATGACCTTGAGTTGGCTGCACTGATGTTAGCTTTGAAGCTTTGGAGACATTACCTTGTTGGACGGAGCTTTGAGCTCAAGTCTGATCACCAAAGCTTAAGGTATATCTTCACTCAGAGAGACCTAAATGCTAGGCAAAGGCGATGGAGTGAATTCATGAGTGAGTATGATTTTGGGATTTCATACATCAAAGGGAAGGAGAATGTGGTAGCGGATGCCTTAAACAGAAAACCAAGACTTTTCTCTCTTATACCTTTGAAGGTGGATTTGAGGGAAAGAATTTTAGGGTAGCTACTCGGGGATAGTTGGTACCTAAAGGTCACAGCGGCACTCCAGAATGGGAAACTGGTGGGAGCAAAGTTTGAAGGCTATGAGTTGGAAGCTGATTGTTTGTTACGGTATCAAGGGAGGATGTATATTCCTGAGGAGGGATATATTAGAGAGACGATCCTTAAGGAAGCCCATAGAGCAGTGTATTGCGCACATCCGGGTGTAAAGAAGATGTATGCGGATGTGAAGTAACTCTTCTTTTGGGTAGGGATGTAAAGCGACGTGGTCAAATTTGTCACTAGGTTCCTTGAGTGTCAGCAGGTAAAAGTTGATCATCACCACCCGGCAGGACTGTTGCAGCCACATGACATTCCTATGTCGAAGTGGGAGGTTATCTCCATGGACTTTGTGGTGGGATTGCCTCTTACCTCTCGTAGGCATGATGCCATTATGGTCATCGTTGACAAACTGACCAAAACTGCTCACTTCATTCCAGTTAAGGAGACCTATGATGTCACGGATGTAACACGTGTGTTCATAAATGAAGTTGTTCGTCTCCATGGGTTTCCCAAGAAGATTATATCGGATAGAGATTCTAGGTTTACATCCAGGTTTTGGACAAGTTTGCAATCAGCGTTGGGTACTCAATTGAACCTAAGCACTGCTTACCATCCTGAGACGGATGAGAAAACAAAAAGAGTGAATCAGGTGATGGAGGACATGCTGAGAATGTATGTCATGGATCAACAGACTCATTAGGAAAAGCACTTACCTTTGGTAAAGTTTGCTTACAACAATAGTTACCATAGCTCAATTGGGATGCCTCCATATGAAGCATTATATGGAAGGCCATGCAGAACACCATTGAGTTGGGAAAGGTTAGAGGATCAAGTAATTATAGGACCTGAGTTGATTCAAGAGATGGAAGAACAGGTTGTTCAGATTAGACAACGGTTAAAGAAAGCCCAGGATAGACAGAAGAGTTATGCCGATGCGCATAGGGTTGACCGAAGCTATAAGGTTGGTGATGCAGTGTTCGTCCGCATCAGGCCTAGCAAAAGTACCATTAGGTTTGGGAAAGGGACAAAGTTGTCACCATGATTTATAGGACCCTTTGAAATTTTAGAAAAGGTTGGGCCCGTCGCGTATCATCTTGCGCTGCCACCCCATTTGCAAAAAACTCATAATGTTTTTCATGTATTTGTTTTATGACATTATGTAGCTGATGAGTCTCATAAAATAAATTGGAAGGAAATGCAGGTTTCGGACGAGGGGACCATCAGGGTCGAACCATTACTTATATTGGACCGTAGGGTTAGACAGTTGCGACACCATTTGGTGGACCAGGTTAAGGTCTAGTGGGACCGATATAGCCCAAGTTCTACTACTTGGGAGGACACAGAGACTATGTGTCGTGATTATCCCACGTTATTTTGATCATAACTTCGAGACGAAGTTTCCTGAAGGGTGGGTGTATGTAACACCCCGTTTTGACATTACTACCTGAACTACTATTATATGTTGTATATGTTTGATTGTGAGACCTCGTCGGTTTGACGACACTGTGGACATCTGGTTCTATTATTTTGCTGATATATATATGTGTGTGTGTGATGATAGTATTATGATTGGTAGTCATGTTTAGATATGTGTCATGTGTTAATTATGTCTCATATATAGAAATTACTGAATGATGGGTACATGGATACCGTTACAGTTATATGTTGAAATAATGAATGTTATGCCAGGTGCATGGCGAATAAATGAGTTTATTGTTGTTATGTTATGATGAAATATATGTGTACATGTCAAGGATTTATGCACGATATTCTATATTGTATGTCGAGGACTGACTTACAGGGTGAAACGGCTAAGTGATAGCTGGATCCTACGAGGTGGGAGGGCCTCAAGGACATGGACTTCGAAAGATAAAATGGTATGCAAGTGATGCATTATTTACTTTCATGTGGTTATTATGCTGTTTATTACGATGTATATTATGACATGGGTGGGGTAGGGTTTCAGGAAACTCAACTGCCCAGATTGGTTATACGATGACAGACCGAGTACAAGTGCAACGTTGTTGTTATGTCGAGTAGACATAGTCCCTTGTTCCATTAGGGGGGTGGAGGCTTTACCCACCGTTTATCCCGGAAACCCGAAGTCATGGGAGGGCTGTGCTACGGCGCGCTCCCCAAGGTGTGTGATGATGACTGGTGGTTTCCTACTGGGGAAGCTTGGTCGATGTAGTCGACACTTCCGCTTACGGGTTCTAGCTGGAACCGGTCATGACTTGACATTTCAAGGTAGTCCAACAGAGGACAGGATAGGATGTGGAAGTTAGTGATGATGTAGGTAGATAGGTGTAGCGTGAAGTAGGGGTGAAAACAAGATCTAACTGTAGGTGTGTAAAACCCTTGGTTAGTATGTGTCGTAAATCAGTGATGTATGAATTGTCGTAACTTGGATTTCAGTTAGTTAATGGATTTGTACCTTACAAACTACGTTTAGAACTTGTGTCAATAAACAACAAGTTTCATGATTATGATTGATGTGTGTGAATTATTACTGTTAGTGTACTTACGCGAGGTATGTAAGCAGTAGCTACGCTTACATAACTCGCCTACATATTTATGAATTTCGTGAAATCTTGCTGAATAATAATGTTAATTATTGTTGATTAATGTTAAAAATGTCGATTAAGGTTAATAATGATGATTAATGTTAATAATGTAGATTAACGATTAATTATTGTGGATTAAGGTTAATAAAGTCGATTAGGGTTAATAATGTTAATTAATGATTAATTATTGTCCATTAATAATTAATTATTGTTGATTAATAAACAAAGCTAAGGTTAACCTAGGTAGTGACTAATGCAATTGATTAGAATGCTTGATTGATTGTTAATTAGTTTAATTACAACTAAGGTGCAATTAATATGGGACCATGTCAATGAGTCGATTATATCTTAGTTAATTTTTATTTAATTAATATAATTACACATTGATAATGATATGAATTACATTGATAAGATTAATATTCATAATTGATAAATTGAATTAGTTGAATTTACAGTTAAAGGGAATTAGCATATTAAAAATATTATAAATTATTGATTAAATGATTAGGTTAATAGTAATTAATCAATGGACAATTGTTTTTAATTAATTGGCTGGTGAAGCGTGAAGGTTTAAAACTCTTACAGTTGGTGGGTGAGCCAACCCCAACCCCAAACTTTAACATAAAGATAATGTAACATTTATTATTAAATAAAAAAATTAAACTTTGAATAAGAAACAAATGTTTAAAAAATGATTGCTATAAGTTGTGTCGATAAACCTCATAAAGAGAGGTGAATATTAAATTGTCTGATTATTAAATTATTAATATTTCATTGGAATGGTTCGAGGGAGCTAACTGAGTAGTACTGAGGGGGTTGGGACTTCATTAATGGGAGGATAAGGCATTAATGGAGGGGAAGAAGAGTCGGCAAACATAGGATAAAGGGAGAAGTGAAGGGAAGAAAGGGGGATCATCTTTTTTACCTTAGATATTTTTGTGAGAATTTTTGGAGAGCAAGGGGAGAAGTTTCAGAGCAGAGCTGAAAGGGGGTGTCTTGTTGGAGATTTCTGAAGGGATATAGCAAGTTGGCTTGTACTCGGTTTTGGCTCGAGGGTCCAAAGGGGTACCTTTGGAGCTGGGTGGTCGACGAGACCTCACCAGTTGGCAGGGTGGCAATACTGTTTTGGGCTGGTTGAGTTTCAGAACTTTGGGGAAGGCTTTTAGTTGCAGGTAACAGCCAAGGAAAACAACAAGGCATTCAGCAAAACAGGGACAGCAACAAGGGTGGATCTACTAGCTAACTACAGGTTTTTTTCAGTAGGTATGTTTATCGTTTCTACCTTGTCAAATTCTATTTTAAGTTAATTGAAAAGGATTTTATGTTGTTATTATGTTCTATTACTCCTGCACAAACATAACTGGTTAAGAGGTAGATATACTGAAATTTTAAATGTAGATTTCATTATTTTTTACAAGCTTGAAATCTAAACAAAACTAGAAACTGAGAACAGAAACAAAACAAAAGAGTTGGCCAGAATGTAAACAGTGAAATACTTAGATTTTATTGGGAGATAAGGGAGACCCAGGTTGGGGTCCTTACACATCATTTTCCCATCACAAGTCATTCACCCATGTTTTTCCCTATTGTAGCCATGTTATTTTCCACCAACCCCTGTGTTCATTCCCTTATTGTTGTATGAGTTTCTATCTCTCGTCAGAATTTGCTCAGTCGTTTCCATGCACATCACCCCATTGATCGCTCCCAATCTCAGTTTACGTTAGACGAACATTTGGACACACAATGCTCAACGGGAATTTTGAAGCTCACGTTAGATGAAAATTTTGAGAAATCGGGATGTTCTTTAGACAAGATTCGGTCCTGATGTTTCTACCACATCCCACTCTCTCAATCCCCATTCTGTCACCATGAAATTTTATGGGAGTTTGAGAGCCAAGACGTTGTTGCTAACCTTGCTAATATCAATGCCCGTGCTTCATCCTCATTTCTTAGTCTCCTTGATGCTCAGAATATCGTCTCCGGAAGCTTGGTCTTTTGTTGAGCAGGCAGACAATGGTTTTCCATCTACATTGGAGTCCTCGGGAATGAATATTTTAAAGATGAAATATCAAATGCCGAGTTTGTTTTCTATAATGCCACAATCGGGCGGGGTGTAGCCTTTCTTACAGACATTTTTCCTCGATGCAGTACATGGTAATTTTCTTTGGTATCACTGATACAAAGGCTAACTACTAATGCTGTTCAGTACCAAAAGCAATACAATGTCGATGTTGTTCAATACCAGAGTTGACTCCTATGTTTGAAGGAACATCAGTAGAAGATGCAAAAGGATCAGTAACGCAACAGATTTGACTCGAGGGCGATTCAACCTTTGTGGTCGAGGCTTGTTGGTTCCTTCATTTTTTAAGAAGACCAGAAAAGGCAAAAGAAGAGAAGACCAAGCAAGGAAGTGTGGAAAGGAAGAGGAAGTTGTGGAAAAGAGGTAATGACCGCAACAACTTTTGGACCATTTTTGGACTTGCTACGCACATATAAAAGGAAGCAGAGGGTAAGAAGAAGAAGAAGAGAAGAGCATAAGTGCAACCGGGCATGAGAATATCAGAGCTAGTTGAAGACATAGACAGTTACATTTGCAACATGAGTTATGTATCCGAGATTTGGGTTTAAATTGTATGAGGGGATATCCCTCGATGGGTAATTCCGCAGTGACTATAAGGCCTCAGAGCCATGATGCAATCTATTGTAGTGATGAGCATTTTCCATAATAAGAAAGTATTATTGGGCCCCTTAAAATTTTCTATTATGATTGTCCCATATATGTTTGGTTTTGTTTACTGTTATGCTTAAATGGATGAATATTTGAATAAGTGATGTTGCAATGTGCTCAAATGAATGGTGTTATGTTAAGTGTTGTTGCGTTATGAATGTAGAAATCCACATAGTTAACCAATCCCTATCTTATGTCGGTCTTGGTTGTGCTTTGGGTGATACCTTCTCCCTTAAGGGGATTGAAAATGCACCACACTAGATTACAATGGTGCCCTTTGTTGTCCCATGCGCAAGAACCTTGGTCTCAATTTTGCGCCAACAAGCATGTTTACAAGAATTGAAGGATACATGTGAGCAAAGAAAATGAATGAACAGTTAGTCAAATGAAAGAGAGACCAATCAAGAAACGAATTAGAAACTCAAAGAACCAACAAACAAACTCAACTAAGATAATGGTGGCATTTCTTACAATGTTTCATGACGCTGAGGGAAGTTGTAAAGAAGAAACATAGGACCATTGTTTGCTTCAGTTCCATTACCCCTGAGTCATTTTCATGCCAAGAGGGAAGGGGACTGCTCAACAATAACCCCAATTCGAGAAGGCTTCAACTTGATGTTGAGTCGCTAAGCTTGGATCAATAAATGCATAGTGGATTAATTTCTCCATGCTATTATCCATGTATTTTCCAGTGCTTGCTAGATCAATTTCTCCATGCTTCCATCAATGTATTTTCTAGTCTTGGCATGTTAAAGCCCTACTTTGCTTGGCCATTAGAAGGGTTGATCAAGACATGACCTTACTGGGTTGACCTTTCAAGGCATTCCCTTTGTAACATCCCAAAATTTCACAAAAATTTAAAATTTTTCTAAGTAGCATTAAATGCTTATATTTGTTATGCGGAAGTATAATTAATGATAATTTGTTTCTTTAAATGACAGCTTGAGTTGTATTAGGACGACACATTCTTCAATTGGTCGTAAGTATTTTAAATATGTTACGCCAATTACATGTTATATTGGTTGTAATGTCTCTACTGCTTGTGAATGTTTAAATGCATGTATTTATGTTACCACATACTGTCGGATGTTTTTAACTATTATGTTTGTTTTCTGAGTAACTATGTTTACTTCTTTAAATGTGTAAACATCATTAATTAACTATGGTATTGTTTTATTCATAAGTACTAACTGTTTGATTTTCTTTTTGATGAAGGGGTCCTATGGACACCCCGAGGCTTACTTAGCTATTTAAATAACGCTCTTAAACTTCTGTCGTAGATCACAAGTAAGAGCAAGATTACCAACCGAAGCATTATCTATGTATGTAATAATGACTTTGTTATAATTCCTTTAGCCTCCGATGTTAATTACAAAAGTATAGAGAACTTAACTTGTTTAAGGGTAAGATCTACCTTAGCTTCGATCATACATAACTCACAATCGTCTTATCAATTTATTTATGTTCTTCCCTAGAGTTTAAACTTCATATTAAAACATCATGCTTATGCCATCTTTGTTTTAATTGTTTTATGGTCTGAGTTTAATTGTATTCGATTATCAACTATAGCCTTTTTAATGGTAATACTACGACCATGGCTTCTCAACTTGTAATGTGAAGACATATAACAAGACCTAACATTATGTTATAAACTATGTGCCTTTTAAACTAAATGAAATTATGACTATACTATTGTAACATACCCTTTTTGCTGGAAAACATTTTGTGTTAGAAAACATTATGCTAAATTTTATTGTAAAGTTTTATGTTGGACAGGTGTCCAAGGATGACTGTAATTTGCACAGTATATTATTATTAAATAAATAAAATAGGAGACAAACACCTAAGAGGACTGTTGAAAGAGTGGTTACTGATCCACTAGGTGGAATGGAATCTAGGGTAGAAGGCAATGGACAAGTGGCAACATCATGATGCAACTAACTAGCTGTTGGTATGGGACAACTCCCTTGAAATGTGATCATAGTGCCCTGAAAGATGGGACTGGAGCTTGAGGCTCATTTATTCCAAACTGACCACTAAAGACCTAGGCAGTCTATATAATAGCCATCAAATTCTGAACTAAGGTTCATCAATTTTCCCGACGAAGAAATTTACCTTGTGGTTTTGCTATGTTTGCACCCAAGAGATTTGATGAGGGGATATGCTATGTTGTTGATCATGTTGTGAGTCTACCAAACTTTTATTGAGTTCAGGAGGTTGATGCTGAGTGCTGAAGGCATTTTTGAGTGCCTTGCTTCTACACAGATTCCATCTACTTAGTGGCTCAGTAATCAGGCTCGGGGGTTCACAAGAAGCCAGCAGTTGAGATGCTTCTTCTGGAATAGGTTGAGAGAAACATGCCTCCTTGGGTGTTTGTCGGCCCTATCTTCAATTACAGGTTCCATTATCTTATCAATTTTCATACATTTTAAGTTATGTTGTATAATAACTTTTATTGTTTTATTTTATAAATTTATTTCAGTTCCCTGAGTAAGTTATGATTCTGTGTAAAATTGATTTTTGATTGAATAGAATAGTATCTGCATTTTTTCCCATGCAAATGGATATGCATCGTACTCTAGTTCAAAGATAAAATTAAGTCAGATAGATCAAGATAGGCAAATAGCCAGGTGAATGAGAAGATGAAATTATTATATTTTCTCAAAGTTTTCTGCTTACTGTTTAATTCCTGTGTATACATCTACAATGTCCTCATTATCATTCTATTTATAGATAACTGTTCTCCTAAATGAACAAGTAATGTTTTCTTCGTTTCATAAATATCTTCTGTCTCAAAATAAATAGTTTTTCTTTTCTAACAGTATAAGAATTGTTTCTCTGTATTATGGTATTTAAAATGTATACGTTTCTATTATAACAATTATAGATTTAATCTCAACATACAGCATAGTGATATTCCCTTTTGAAAACATAGTACAGTTAGCAAATTCCAATTACTACATGCACATAATTTCTCATTGTTTTACATTATAAATTTCATAGTAGGAAATAAAACATTTGTCAATTCATTCTATAACCATAAACAGTGTTATCAACTTTCGGCATACAACCAACAATTTTCTTATTAACCATTTTAAACTTATGTCAAACCATGTGCTATTTTCCATAAATCGACACAGTTAAAGTCTCGGCACCAACTAAAGCATGCTAGTTATTACAACATTCATGGAACAAATCTAATAGTAGTAACAAACAACAAGTATGATTGCCGATTTCATATCGAGGAGCAGGTTTAAGCCATACTTTTCCACACAAAGACAAACCCTTATACTCAAACCTATTATAGGATGAAAACGCAGCATTATTTACAAATCAATGAACTACACACAGACCGAAGCCTTCCATAGTCACAAACATCTACCCATTGTTTAGTGGAAGCAACAGTCTTTTCATTATTCACATACATCACATTGTACCCATTCCATCGTTATACTTTTCAAAGTTTCACAGTTCACAAAAGAAAAGGATAGCAGGTATTGAAACCTAGTTTACAAACTACCCATTGTTTTACATCAAAGTTAAATGCAGAGACCTGCTAGTAACCAGTTCATTTCAACACTTAAATCACCGAATTCCAAGTTATATTCATGGGTCAAGCCCCAAAAGGAGAAACAAAAACAACTATTGCAAAATAGATTTATAAATATTTTTGTTGTTATTAAAAATTCGACAAAGCTTGAAACCCTCGACGACAGATGATACATTGCCCAGTTCAAATCAGAATCCAAAAACACTGTACAGTAACCTAAACCTTTTTACACCGACCTTGTAAGCCGAGAAGCATTCATAATACAGGCGTAGAAAGAAACAACATTGTTTGGACCAGGATTTCCAAGAAAACACAAGTTGTTACAATCTTCAACGATGGCCATAATCTGCCAGGAGAACCTACGGAGTGTTATGCCACCGGGGCTTACCGAAGTGAATCAAGCCATCAATTGCCAACAAACCCCAAAGCACTATAAACTCCACAACAAAGGCAGTACTTGCCACACAAACTATCGTGAAGTTATAAACAAGTTCCAAAAACGAATACAATATAAATCAAACTGTATTCTCAAAACAACAGTATTACAATCTGAACTTACCTTCACAAGAACAGACGGATGGAATGCTTCATGCTTCCAGTTCTTCCAACTGACGCAACAGGAGTAGCATGCAACGTTGAGCAATTTCTCAAACTCTGAGACTATTTCACTGAATAACCTAACCTGTTACACGACAAAAGCCACGGGGCTTCAACGCCTTACACCATTCAAACCATAGTAACTTTTACAACCAGCTCTCATCATTATTTTACAGAGATGGGAGTTGCAGAGCCATCAAGAAAACCGCCCAGGGTCGAACCCTACCATCCAATGGCCTGTTGGCCTCTCCCCCAAAACCAAAACTCCAAAATGAATGCAAAAGGAAAACAACAAATGGTATAGCGAGTTGCCTTAGGGCTTAGATCTCCATGATCGATACAGGATAGATCAATAGGCGAGATTTGGCCAGCCAAGCCACACCAGTACCAAGAGAGAGTTACAATCACCTACCACTAATAACTCCATTAAATAGAAAGCCTAGTTGGAGTGCCATATCACCAGGGTGGAGCTTACAGCTCGGCAATGTTTCCATCATTTCTACAACTGCATCATGTGGAGCCAGCTACAAGTAGGAGCCGACGAGACAATCCACTATCAATACACAGGGTTGCATTTAATGTTGGATCCTACGTATCAATTTCTAGACCATGCCTGTAATGGCATTAAGTTCATGTCAGCATCGAAGTTATTGTTACAACACGATCTCGGGATAATATCACAATAATGTATTACAATCACGTTATATAGTCTCGAACCTTGATATGAATTCGCATAGCAATGTGTGTATTGCATTTCAAACCATAGGTTATATGCATATTATGTTTTCAATGCTAAGTTAAAAATGCATACCATATGTGTATTGTAAATCCAAACCATATGTTATATTCATATAACAAGCACGTGATAGATTGCCAATACCAAGCCTTAGTTCGCATAGGTCTAGGCATGGTAGCTATAGTTTTCATTCATATAATAAGCATGCATTTTGATATCAATGATAAGATTATTTCACATAAGATTCATGCATTATAACCCTAACCATTAAATCATTTAGATACATAGGGTTTGTCAATGATTTGGTATATGTTGTATTTGCATAACAAATCAACATCTCGCCCACACATTGATATAATAGAACCATATTACAAGAACATATAGAAGGTAGGGTACTAGCGATACGTCACATAGGTTTTGAAGACCAATTTTTATTTATGCATCATTGTATCGTAATAATACAGACATTTTATACAATTGCACTTCAAACTTAAACATTGCAAGATTTCAATTTCAAGAATAATTGATTGTGGCATTTCATCAAGGTCATTCATTGTTCAACCATGTCATGACCATAGATGTCATCTTATGTTGCAGTTATCAAGATCTAAAGACCTTTCACCAAAGTACATCTTGTTCAACCTTGTCGCAATTTCAGACTTTTAATATAAGTTATAATTCCAATGATTCTACCATCATTTACAACAGAGGTATAGAATGAAATATCTCTAGCTACACTTACAAGCGTTAGGATAAAATGGAACAAGTTGATAAAGAAAATTTGGAACTTCTTACCATCGCTACCTTCATGCACGGCAATACACACATCTATCTTAAAAACAGAGACGACTAGCTGAAGCTTATAACCTTTCTTGAAATACTTGAATTACTCTATTACTTACCTGCAGATCTGCGAAAGAAAAGAATCCAATGCTTTAGCTATCAAAGCTAAGTAAACCCAAGGGCACCCTGTAGGAACCCCTTCAGAAATATGCAAACAAGTCGTTAGTATTATTACTATAATCATAACACATGAAAAGATAAACATTGTTTTATCGCATTTAATTTATAAATATGCTATCTTTTATGTTTAGGAATAATACATGTGAAGTTGCCATTAGATAAATAGTTGAACATCTTTCATTCCGCAGTTAGCATTTTCTTTATGATTTTGCTATATCAAAAATTTTGAATTTTTAGCGATTTTTGGGATGTTACATGTGGTATCAGAGCGCAAGTTCAAACTCTAGGCCTGGTTTAGGCTCACACACGCAAACAGAAAACAAATCAGAAAGTTTATGTTACTAACTTTTGTAATTCAATTTTATTTTTGCACAGAACAGATTGACCTTTAAATTGCAGGTATGGAAATACCAGAGGAATCAGCAGAGGATAGATCTCCTCGTAATAAACGCATTAATAATAACAATTCTGAAGGAATTTATGTTGAATTAAATAACCAGTCTTCTGAAATTTTATGCACTGTACATGATTTAAAATCTGAGTTAAAAGCTGTTAAGGAAGAAAATGAACGGATCCTTAAGGTACAGGAAGAGTTACAATAGAATTTAAAAGGAAATTGTCATAATGATGAAAGAGGCAGAAAATCAGAAATGAAGGCTGATTCTGAAACAATGTCCCACCAACATAAGCATAAGAAAACAAGAAATGATAAAAAGAACAATCACTCATCCTCTAAATCTGATTCAAGTAATAATGACTTTAATTATGATAGCAGTAACAGTGAATGTTGCTTTAAAAAGAGAAAACATAAATATCATGAATAGATTACTGGGGAATTTAAAAAGATTAAGCCACCCACCTTTAATGGCGAAAGTGAGAAGAGTGAGACAACAGAGGCTTGGTTGTCTGGAATGAAAAAGTACTTTAATATTTACGACTACTCTTCTCAACTAAAAGCCAATATGGCTATTTACAATCTGACCGGGAAGACAAATATTTGGTGGCAGGATCTTATAAGAATCAAGAGTATAAAAGAAAAAGAAGTAACTTGGACTATGTTTAAAAGTTTGTTTAAAAAGAAGTTTTTGTCGGAACAATATTTTGAAGATAGGTCAAAGGAGTTTTACGATTTAAAGTTGGGTACAATGAACATAAAAGAACTGTGCAGCAAGTTCCTTAGCTTGCTGAGGTATGTGCCCTATATGGTCGAGGAAAAGCCTAAAGTGAAAAGGTTTCTCAGCTGTCTACCTTTTAATATAAAGGACCGTATTGAGTATGATAATCCTTCCACTTTGGAAGAGGCCATGAGAAAGGCGAATTTTTGTTTTGATCAAAACAGAAAGAGAGAAGGAACAACTGGCTGGAAGAGCAGTAAGACAAATCAATTTGATTATAAAAAGAAGAATTTTAATCATAATTCTGGAGGTTTTAAGAAAAGTTTTAATAACAGAAGTTTTCCTAATAATTACAGGAATAATGCACCTCAAAACTTTACTGTTGCAAGAAACGTACCTAACAATAATAATCACAGCAATAACAATAATAACGACAACAGGTATGTTGAACATAAAGGACCCATGAAGTGTTATGACTGTGACAGACCACATAAGAGAGCAGATTTCCCACGCAACAAGAAGACAACAAAAAATATTCACACTATGCAAGCGGAACCTACAGTTGAAGATATCACAAGAGAGATGCCCAGGATAAATGCAGCATTGGAGAACCGTCAAGCGGACCATCAAACATCCATGGTCGAAATTGAAGGTATGATACAAAATGAGTCTATTTCTATTCTAATAGATCCAGGTGCAAATCTGAGTTATATTTCACCTACTTTAGTAAACTGTTGCAAGTTAAAAATAGAGAAATTTGATAATGCATGGTTAGTTCAGCTTGCAACAAGAACTAAAAGAAAAGTTACAGATTATGTCAAGGATTGTGAAGTATTTTTAAGTCAGTTGAAAACGCAAATTAATCTGAATGTTTTACCCTTAGGGTCATATGACTTGTTGATAGGTATGGATTGGCTTGAACAATATAGAGTTTTAGTGAATTCTTATGACAAATCTTTTACATGTGTAAATAATGAAGGAAATACAGAAACAGTAAAAGGAATTCATAGGAATATTTCAGTAAGACAGATTTCTGCTCTACAAGTAAAGAGAGCTGCTAGAAAAGGCTGTAAAATGTTTGTTGTTAATGTTATTAATGATGAGTGTACATCTAATGAAGACAAGTTAAAACTAGAGGATATTCACATCCTTAGGGACTTTTCTGACGTATTCCCGAAAAAAATTCTAGGATTACCTCCGAAAATAGAACTTGATTTCACCATTGAGTTAGTACCCGATGCGGTACCAAACTCAAAGGCTCCCTATAGGATGAATATTCTAGAGTTAAATGAATTAAAATCTCAGCTGAAAGAATTAATAGATAAAAACTACTTAAGGCCTAGTGTGTCTCCTTGGGGAGCACCGGTTATTTTTGTTAAGAAAAAGGACGATACTATGCGACTGTGTATAGATTATCGTCAACTTAACAAAATGACTATTAAGAACCGATATCCATTACCCCGCATAGATGATCTATTTGATCAAGTACACGGAGCAGAGATATTTACTAAAATTGATTTAAGGTCGGGATATCATCGGGTCAGAATAAAAGACGAGGACATATTCAAAACTGCATTCAGAACACGTTATGGACACTACGAATTCGTAGTTTTGCCTATTGGGCTGACTAACGCACCGACGGTTTTCATGTGTTTGATGAACAATGTTCTGCATAAATATTTGGATAAGTTCGTAGTGGTATTCAATAATGATATTCTGATTTACTCAAAAACTAAAGAAGAGCATGACGAACATTTAAAAATAATTTTGCAAGTACTTAGAGAACATTAGCTTTACGCTAAGTTCAGTAAATGTGATTTTTATAAAGATAAAATTTAGTATTTGGGTCATATAATTTCTAAAGATGGTATTTCTGTTGAACCTGATAAAATAAAAGCAATTAATGAGTGGTCTTTCCCCAAAGACGTAACTGATGTACGGTCATTCATGGGAATAACAGGTTATTATAGAAAGTTTATTGAAGGGTTCTCTAGAATTTCTAACCCCATCACTTCTTTGCAGAAGAAAGGGAAGAAATTCGTATGGGATCAAAAGTGTCAAGAAAGTTTTAATAAGTTAAAAGAATTATTAGCTACTGCATCCATCTTAAAAATTGTAGATCCCAATAAGGATTTGGTCGTATGCACGGATGCATGCAACGATGGACTTGGAGGGGTCTTAAGTCAGGAAGATCATGCAATTGCTTTTGAGTCAAGGAAGTTAAAAATACATGAAAATAATTATGCAACTTATGATCTTGAGTTGGCAGTCGTGATACATGCATTAAAAATGTGGCGCCATCACTTGATTGGAAGAAAATTTATTTTAATGACTGGTAATAAAGGCTTAAAGTATATATTGGATCAAACAAATCTTAACGCAAGGAAAGCTAGGTGGTTAGCTTTCCTTAGCGAGTATGATTTTGAGATTCATCACATTAATGGAAAGGAGAATAAGGTTGCTGATGCTTTTAGCAGAAATGCTAGATTGAGTTTTGTGACAACAATCAGTACTTTTAAGACTGATATGGAGAATCAGATCGAAGAAGGAATTAAACAAGACGAAAATTACTAGAAATTACATGATAAAGTGGCTGAAAATTCATCTGAAAATTTAATAACAGATTACTGTATTAATCAAAAAGGCTTCTTAACATATAAAAACAAAATTTATGTACCTAATATTTCGAAGGTTAAGTTGTTGATTTTGGATGAAGTTCATAAGAGTCCTTATTCAGGACATCTTGGTTATCAGAAAATGATAACTATGTTAAGAAAATATTATTTTTGGCCCAACATGAAGAATGAAGTTGCTGAATATATAGCTAGATGTTTTGAACGTCAGACTATCAAAGCTGAACACCAACATCCAGCTGGACTATTGCAACCTTTACTAATTCCAAAATGGAAATGAGAAATTATAAGCATTGATTTTATTATGGGTTTGCCTAGAAATCAGAAGCAGAATGATTCAATCATGGTTGTTGTTGATAAACTTAGTAAAGCTGCTCATTTTATACCTGTTAAAACTACTTTCAAGGCTTCTAACATTGCAGATATTTTCATGAAGCAAATTTTTGTTTACACGAAATTCCAAAGGTAATTATTTCAGACCGGGACTCTAAGTTTACCGAAATTTTTTGGACAACACTGTTTAAAGGGTTGAATAATAAATTAAATTTCAGCACTTCTTTCCACTCACAAACTAATGGTCAAACAGAAAGGGTAAATCATATTTTAGAAAACATGTTAAGATTGTATGTTAAAGATCAACCATCTAAGTGGGAAGATTTCTTACATTTAGCAGAATTTTCCTACAATAATAATTATCAAGCATCTGTTAAGTTAAGCCCATTTGAGATTTTGTATGGAAGAAAATGTTGTACTCCAATTTCTTGGGATAATCCTGTAAATAGATTAATGTTAGGACCATATTTATTGAAAGAAATGGAGCTAACCGTGAAACGGGTTCAAGATATCTTAAAGGTTGCCCAAGATCGGCAGAAAAGCTATGCTGATTTGAAACGCACTGAAAGAGAATTTCAGGTAGGAGATCATGTTTTTATAAAGGTAAAACCCAAGCAAAGTTCTTTGAAGCTTGGGAGTTGTGCTAAACTAGCACCAAGGTATTGTGGACCATTCGAAATCCTATCAAGGATAGGAGCTGTTGCATATCAATTGGCATTGCCATATAATTTCAAAATCCATAATGTTTTTCGCGTTATGTTTTAAAGAAGTATGTGCACAATGCTACTCATGTGCTGAATTTGAATGACATATAGGTGGAACCCGAAGGAGATTTTCAGGTGGAACCAGATTTTATTCTCGACTAGAGGGAAATTATGTTTCGGAATCGCACCATAAGGCGGGTAAAGGTGCAATGGAAGCACCTTAGCCCTGATGAAGCTACTTGGGAACTGGAAAGTAATATGCGGGCAGCATATCTAGTTCTGTTCCATGAGGAACTTGATGATGAATAAGCAACATCGAGGACGATGTTGAGCTTAAGTGGGAGTGTTTGTAACATACCCTTTTTGCTGGAAAACATTTTGTGTTAGAAAACATTATGATAACTTTTATTGTAAAGTTTTATGTTGGACAGGTGTCCAAGGATGACTATAATTTGCACAATATATTATTATTAAATAAATAAAATAGGAGACAAACACCTAAGAGGACTGTTGAAAGAGTGGTTACTGATCCACTAGGTGGAATGGAATCTGGGGTAGAAGGCAATGGACAAGTGGCAGCATCATGATGCAACTAACTAGCTGTTGGTATGGGACAACTCCCTTGAAATGTGGTCATAGTGCCCTGAAAGATGGGACTGGAGCTTGAGGCTCATTTATTCCAAACTGGCCACTAAATACCTAGGCAGTCTATATAATAGCCATCAAATTATGAACTAAGGTTCATCACTTTTCCTGACGAGGAAATTTACCTTGGGGTTATGCTGTGTTCGCACCCAAGAGATTTGATGAGGGGATATGCTATCTTGTTGATCATGTTGTGAGTCTGCCAAACTTTTATTGAGTTCAGGAGGTTGATGCTGAGTGCTGAAGGCATGTTATTACAGGAGGTTGATGCTGAGTGCTGAAGACATTTTTGAGTGCCTTGCTTCTACACACTCCATCTACTTAGTGGCTCAGTAATCAAGCTCGGGGGTTCACAAGAAGCTAGCAGTTGAGCTGCTTCTTCTGGAATAGGTTGGGAGGAACATGCTTCCTTGGGTGTTTGTTGGCCCTATCTTCAATTACAGGTTCCATTATCTTATCTATTTTCATACATTTTAAAGTTTTGTTGTATAATAACTTGTATTGTTTTATTTTATAAATTTATTTCAGTTCCCTGAGTAAGTTATGATTTTGAGTAAAATTGATTTTTGATTGAATAGAATAGTCTCTGCATTTTTCCCCATGCAAATGGATCTACATCGTACTCTCGTACAAAAATAAAATTAGGTCAGATAGATCAAGATAGGCAAATAGCCAGGCGAATGAGAAGATTAAATTATTATATTTTCTCAAAGTTTTCTGCTTACTGTTTAATTTCTGTGTATACATCTAAAGTGTCCTCGTTATCATTCTATTTATAGATAACTGTTCTCCTAAATGAACAAGTAATGTTTTCTTCGTTTCATAAATATCTTTTGTCTCAAAATAAATAGTTTTTCTTTTCTAACAGTATAAGAATTGTTTCTCTATATTACAGTATTTAAAATGTATACGTTTCTATTGTAACAGTTATAGATTTAATCTCAACATACAACATAGTGATATTTCCCTTTTGAAAACATAGTACAGTTAGCGAATTCCAATTACTACATGCACATAATTTCTCATTGTTTTACATTATAAATTTCATAGTAGGAAATAAAACATTTGTCAATTCATTCTATAACCATAAACAATGTTATCAACTTTCGGCATACAACCAACAATTTTCTTATTAACCATTTTAAACTTATGTCAAACCATGTGCTATTTTCCATAAATCGACATAGTTAAAGTCTCGGCACCAACTCAAGCATGCTAGTTATTACAACATTCATGGAACAACTTTAACAGTAGTAACAGACAACAAGTATGGTTGCCGATTTCATATCGAGGAGCAGGTTTAAGCCATACTTTTCCACACAAAGACAAACCCTTATACTCAAACCTATTATAGGATGAAAACGAAACATTATTTAGAAATCAACGAACTACACACAGACCGAAGCCTTCCATAGTTACAAACATCTACCCATTGTTTAGTGGAAGCAACAGTCTTTTCATTATTCACATACATCACATAGTACCCATTCCATCGTTATACTTTTCAAAGTTTCACAGTTCACAAAAGAAAACGATAGCAGCAGAGGTATTGAAACCTAGTTTACAAACTACCCATTGTTTTACATCAAAGTTAAACGTAGAGACCTGCTAGTAACCAGTTCATTTCAACACTTAAATCTCCGAATTCCAAGTTATGTTCACGGGTCAAGCCCCCAAAGGAGAAACGAAAACAACTATTGCAAAATAGATTTATAAATATTTTTGTTCTTATTAAAAATTTGACAAAGCTTGAAACCCTCGGCGACAGATGATACATTGCCCAGTTCAACTCAGAATCCAAAAACACTGTACAGTAACCTAAACATTTTTATACTGACCCTGTAAGCCAAGAGGCATTCATAATACAGACGTAAAAAGAAATAACACTGTTTGGACCACGATTTCCAAGAAAACACAAGTTGTTACAATCTTCAACGATGGCCATAATCTGCCAGGAGAACCTACGGAGGGTTATGCCACCGAGGCTTACCGAAGTGAAGCAAGCCATCCATTGCCAACAAACCCCAGAGCACCATAAACTCCACAACGAAGGCAATACCTACCACACAAACTATCACGAAGTTATAAACAAGTTCCAAAAACGAATACAATATAAATCAAACTGCATTCTCAAAATAACAGTATTACAATCCGAACTTACCTTCACAAGAACAGACAGATGGAATGCTTCATGCTTACAATTCTTCCAACCGACACAACAGCAGTAGTATGCAATGTTGAACAATTTCTTAAACTCTAAGACTATTTCACTGAATAACCTAACATGTCACACGACGAAAGCCACGGGGCTTCAACACCTTACACCATTCGAACCATAGTAACTTTTACAACCAGCTCTCATCATTATTTTACAGAGATGGGAGTTGCAGAGCCATCAAGAAAACCGCCCAGGGCCGAACCCTACCATTTAGCGGCCTGTCGGCCTCTCTCCCAAAACCAAAACTCCAAAATGAATGCAAAAGGAAAACAAAAAATGGTATAGCGAGTTGCCTTAGGGCTTAGATATCCACGATCGAGACATGATAGATCAACAGGCGAGATTTTGGCCAGCCAAGCCACGCCAGTACCAAGACAGAGTTACGATCACCTAACACTAATAACTCCATTAAATAGAAAGCCTCGTTGGAGTCCCATATCACCAGGGTGGAGTTTACAGCTCGACAATGTTTCCACCATTTCTACAACTACATCATGTGGAGCCAGCTACAGGTAGGAGCCGACGAGACAATCCACTATCAATACACAGGGTTGCATTTAATGATGGATCCTACGTATCAATTGCCAGACCATGCCTGTAAGAGCATTAAGTTCATGTCAGCATTGAAGTTATTGTTACAACTCGATCTCGGGATAATATCACAACAATGTATTACAATCACGTTATATAGTCTCAAACCTTGATATGAATTCGCATAGCAATGTGTGTATTGCATTTCAAACCATAGGTTATATGCATGTTATGTTTTCAATGCTAATTTAAAAACGCATAGCATATGTGTATTGTAAATCCAAACCATATGTTATATTCATATAACAAGCACATGATAGATTTCCAATACCAAGCCTTAGTTCGCATAGGTCTAGGCATGGTAGCTATAGTTTTCATTCATATAATAAGCATGCATTTTGATATCAATGATAAGATTATTTCACATAAGATTCATGCATTATAACCCTAACCATTAAATCATTTAGATACATAGGGTTTGTCAATGAATTGGTATATGTCGTATTTGCATAACAAATCAACATCTAGCCCACACATTAATATAATAGAACCATATTACAAGAACATATAGAAGGTAGGGTACTAGTGATACGTCACATAGGTTTTGAAGACCAATTTTTATTTATGCATCATAGTATCGTAATAATACAGACATTTTATACAATTGCACTTCAAACTTAAACATTGCAAGATTTCAATTTCAAGAATAATCGATTGTGGCATTTTATCAAGGTCATTCATTGTTCAACCATGTCGTGACCATAGATGTCATCTTATGTTGTTGTTATCAAGATCTAAAGACCTTTCACCAAAGTACATCTTGCTCAACCTTGTCGCAATTTCAGACTGCTAATATAAGTTATAATTCCAATGATTCTACCATCATTTACAACAGAGGTATAGAGTGAAATATCTCTAGATACACTTACAAGCGTTAGGATAAAATGGCACAAGTTGATAAAGAAAAGTTGGAACTTCTTACCATCGCTACCTTCATGCACGGCAGTACACACATCTATCTTAAAAACAGAGACGACTAGCTGAAGCTTATAACCTTTCTTGAAATACTTGAATTACTCTATTACTTACCTACAGATCTGCGAAAGAAAAGAATCCAATGCTTTAGCTATCAAAGCTAAGTAAACCCAAGGGCACCCTGTAGGAACCCCTTCAGAAATATGCAAACAAATCGTCAGTATTATTACTAAAATCATAACACATGAAAAGGTAAACATTGTTTTATCGCATTTAATTTATAAATCTGCTATCTTTTATGTTTAGGAATAATAATGATAATCATGTGAAGTTGCCATTAGATAAATAGTTGAACATCTTTCATTTCGCAGTTAGCATTTTCTTTATGATTTTGCTATATCAAAAATTTTAAATTTTTAGCGATTTTTGGGATGTTACAACTATAGACTATATGCATAGTATGGCACTCGAAATACCCCAAGTGGATCTATACACTATGTTCTATGACTCCTTGCATACTTTACGTTATAAGCATAGTGTGGCTCTCGAATTGCTCTACATATACACTATATGCTATGACTATAGGGCATAAACATACTTCATGTTATAAGCATAGTGAAGACCATAAATTAATATCGGTGGATCTCTGCGTTGGCAGGCATATGTGCATTTGGTAGCTATAACTCTTAAATGTTATTAAATGTGTTTTGGGTGGAATGCATGTTGGCAATCCTAGTGGCGGGCTCCACGTGAAGATTCTTGGTTTTTGTGTTAAACCCTAGCTGGGTTTTGAACTACCTCGACGAGACAATAACCTGGAACATTAATTTTGCAATGAGGGTGGGAGGAGAGGCCGACAGGCTCTCGAGTTTTTAGGGTTTTGCAAATAACGATTGAAGTTCCTCCTGGGGTTCGATACTGAGACATGTAACCTGTGTTTTGTCCACAACAGGTTATATGACTCAAGTCTTTTACAGAGGTTTTAACCTTACTGGATTCAATGGTAAATCTTTGCACCACTAGTGTTGATGCTGAAAACTTAATCCAACGCATACGTGCTCAAGCGTGCTAATGAGATGCAGGTAATGTCATGGTCGACCCTTTGTGTTTCGTCGAGTATTTAACATTATCATTGTTTAAATTAAAAGAATTATGAGTTATTTCAAGGTTTAACCAGCCGTCGTGTTGATGTTCTTGACAAGTTACTTCCTCGATAATTGTTTTAAGGTTGGCCATAAAGGGATAAGAACTTCTTTGGCCCTGGTAAGCCTTGGTGACTCCCTATGGGCATCTATTTGCACTCGAAATATTTTTGGTGAAGCTTGGCACTGATGCCAGTCTTATTTTGGTTAGCCGAACTTCGGTTTAACTTATAAATTTAATTTTACAGTTGATTGTAATCTTTAAACCGTATGGCATTTGGTATAGGGAGGGTTGAACCCTCGACCTTGACTTGCGTTGGTTTCTCAACGCTTCCTTTCGTTGCAGTAAATGTATAAACTCTTATGGATAATATATATGGTTTTTGCAACAATCTAAGGGTAGTTCGAAATACAAATTCAAAGAGATTACTCTCGGCAATTTTGTTATTTTGTATTGAATAGATTTTGATGCTAGTTACTCATGTTTTAGGGCAAAGCCCATCTCTGTTGGTAAATGGTTGTGATGTTTATTTTTAAAATTTGTTTCAGACATTGGCCGTGCGGCAGGGTTGGAAACCCTACCATAACTGTTTATAATGTTAAAGATTTGCTCGTGGAAAGCTACAGGTTTCGAACCCTGAACTTATTATGCATTTAAGATTTAATCAATAGCTTATAAAATCAATTATGTGGATATGGTGAGTCAAGACTCAAACCCTGCACACCTGCGTTTTTAGAAAACTTGTAAAGGTTATGTTTATAATTATGAAAGCATGGACCGGTTGGGTGAACCCTTACGGGTATCAAACCCTAGTCATGTATTAAATTCTCATTTTAAAAGGAATACAATGTCTTTGCAGTGTTAACAATTATGAATTATGTATAGGGTTTTCAACCCTAGAATGGTCGATAAAACATTTTTAGAGTTAATATTTGCTGGGTTAAACGTAGTATATTTTAATAGTTAAAATAATTGATAATTGTTTTTGAAAGTGCATTAAGAGGCAGTATGTTTGAAGATCTCTGTGTAAATGTTTAAGTAGTAAATTATGATGATTCGTTATATGATACATAATGTGTGGATAAGAATATATACATTTTTATAGATGCATTCACCTAAAATATTCATAACTTCGACTCGTTTATACAATTATCCTGTATCATGAACTCGCACTACTATTAGGGTTTTGCAACATCAAATGTTTACAAACAGAGTTAGATTTATTCTGAAAGTAGACTAGGTTTAAGATGGTTACTTGTACATGAAACAATTGAAATGCTAAGTAAAGTTGTTTAATATATAGGGTGATTCCTGTAATCTTGCCTATCTTATTTATTTATAAAATGAGTTATGTTTATAAAAGAAAAATACATTACTATACAAGAATTAGAATAGTTTAATGATACAAATATTTATGCACATTTTCAATCTATGATAAAGAATCATTCTAATCTACTCCTAAATTAACTTCTCTGTACTAGAGTATGATACATAATGTATGTGGAAAAATACAGAGAAGTATTTCTACTCTTATCATTTATCATTTTACAAATTCAGAATTATTCATTCAGTTTTATACTAACAGATAAATGGACTTTCATCATAGATAATATGATAGAAAATTTAAAGCATTTACTAACAGCTCAAAAGATATCTAAATTTTAATATAAAACTTATAACATAATAAAATCATTTCCTTAGTAAATAATTTGGGCATAAAGTAAATAAGGTAACACAATTAGAACTTGGTAACTGTAGAAGAGACAAGCAGCCAAAGGAGCCCGTTCCACCCAACATTTTCCTGAAGACAGTCAAGTTACTTGCCTTAGGACCCCCGAGCCTGTTCACTGAAACACCAAGACGAAGATGTTGTGTGGAGAATGGAATAAATTCATTTGCAACTTAGCGTTAGTACTTGACAGTAATACTTATGCCTTTAGCAATATTGAACTCAGCAATGTGGCTGCACTAGTTCAGAATGTAGTCTTAACTCACTCAATCACTTCTAACCTTCCCCTCATCGAATCTCTTGTGCTCTCTTGTCTTTCTCTTTCATAAATTTTCACAAGGTAAGAACTAAACAGCCTCCTGCTGAATTCGATGGGTAGATAAAGCATGTCTAGATCTTTGGTCAATTTTATTTAGTTAATGAGCCACCTGCTCAGTTCCACTTTCTTGTGGAACATGACCATAAAAATAGGGAAATTGCCCCCTGCAACAACTAAAAGTGAGTTGAGGATGCTGAAGTGTCAGTTTGCTCTCCACCCCAGTGCATTCTTCATATTGGGTCAGTGAACACTCATTCAACAGTCTCCTTTGGATATTTGTCTCCTCTTTTATTTATAAATAATAAAATATTTAGAGTAATTAATTACAGTCATCTTTAACCCCACTTGGACAATAAACATAAAAATTTACAATAACATAAAACATAATGTTTTTCTGACAACATAAAATGTTCAAAATTTAAATATGTGGCACCCTTTGTGCGCATTCTAACCTACCAAAATGAATCATTGAGGAAAGGCACCATTCGTTATCGTTGTCCCTTGCCACTCAAGTAAGTGTACGACATCTACTTGGACCCCTTCTAAACGTCATGTAACCAATTAAAAGAGAACGATGTTATTTCAAGAGAACACTTATTGAGAATTGTGTTGTGGTAATTGTTATTAAAAGGTTTATTCTTTAGTTGTTATTCTTGAAGCCATAACCATGAAAGGCTAGGAAGACAAAGCAGGATATTAGAATAAGGAAACCAAAAAGGTTCCTAGTTAATTGGGATGATTATTACACTATAGATTAAACTACTTCGAATTGTAATTCTTAATTTGATTTTACAAATATTTATTCTAATTTTATTAGATAAAATTAACTCCATGCCCATTAATATATAATTTATTGTTTAACCAATAAGCATTACATTTACATGCCCATTAATATAAAATTTATTGTTTAACCAATAAGCATTACATTTACATTGGTCACTCATGATAATAAGCATTACATTTACATTTGTCACTCATGGTATTGATGGCATAAGCCAATGAATTGCAAATTTAACATAATTGAAGTTTATATGTGACTTCCAAAAGCTGGTTTTTATCTAAATATTTTACTTAAAGTTACCATTGATTGCCTATTGATTAGTTTTTATCTAAATTCCTTACTTGAAATTACCACTTTTAAGGGTTACATCCTATTACTAAGTGCCTAGCTTTTGTAAGTGAAAAGATATAGACCAGAATACACAATAGAACAAGTAAATAAAAATTCAATAAATGTAACAAAATAAGTAAATAAAAATTCAATAGATGTAAGCGTGGCTTTTTATAAATATAAATTATATAGATAAAAGTTTCTACATGCATGCTTACATCAAAGTGAAACTACTTATAACATTAATATTAGTGTGTAAGAGAATTGAAAATAGACCAGTCTAGATCTAAATCTTAGGTTCTATCAAGTGTCGAGAGGAAATCTCGTTCTAAATCTTAGGTTCTATCAAGCGTCGAGAGGAAACCTCGATTCAGGTATTGCACTCAAGGAGCTATTCAAGGAGAGCTAGATCAAGCGTCAAGAGGAAACCTCGGTTCAGGTATTGCACTCAAGGAGCTATTCAAGGAGAGCTAGTAAAAAGAAATTATTATAGTTGACATAAGAAATAATTACACGATCTCCTTCATATTTACTTTAGCAATCGACTAACAAGATCTCCCTCATACCTAGGTGCAAAAAAACATATCGAAGTTGAAATTATAATTTTATTAATTATTATGCTAATTAAGTTTACAATTATTAATTGTATTGAGATTATTAAAGTATTTTATAATTCAATATAATTTAGATGATATCATATATATATATATATATGACAATATTTAAAAAAATCAAATTAGTGTAAATTTATTTAAATTTGTATTTTAGTGAAATATAGCAAATTTAGGGAAGTACAATTTTTTATTAAATATAAAAGTATTAATATATGAATTGGAATCAAATCAAATTAATCTTAAATCTAGATCTATCAAGTACCAAAATAAATCAAATTTTTTGAAATATAATTTTTAATCATTTAATTTCATGATATGTATTAATGATTATTATAGTAAGAAAGATGACATAATAGATAATCTTATAATTGAAATGGTATTTGAATTAGCTATACATAACTATATAAAAAACAAATCTTATATAGATAAATTAAATTAAATTAAATTTGAATTAATTGAAATATACACTATGTAATAAATAAAATATAATATTTAATAAGATAATAAAATTTATGTTAATTTAAAAGAAAAAATAACATAATTGTTAAATAATATTTTTTTTAAATTGATATATAAGTCAATGTTATATATGCAATGTCAATTAGTTTATTTGGTTAAGGTGTAGGTTTGATGAGTAGAAAAAGCTAAAAGATTCTAGCAAAAATAAATTATATATACAATAACAAATATTAATATTATAAAATTATTATTTAGATTAATGTATTTAATAATTATCTTTTAATTAAAATATGTTTATTTTTATTTTATTTTTAATTAAGTAATTTTAATTGTTTAAATTTATAAAAAATACAACTAAGTTTTTTTAAAGAGATACTTTTTATTTTAAATTTCAATTTAAGTTAAAATAGATTAAAAAATATTGAAATTTTTTAATTTTGTTATTTAAATTATAACTTAGTTTTTTCCTTTATTTTAAAAACTAGTATAAATCCATCTTAAATCCTGATCTATCAAGCATCGAGAGGGATCCAATTTCTTGAGTGTATTTCTTTTTGAAATTTAAACTCAAGAAATTTGATCTCTCTTGATTGATAGATCCGGGTTTAAGTTCTAATCTAAAATTGATTTTTTAATTACTTTTCATAATATTTTATTTTATGAGCCAACATGGATTCTTTTAAATACTTTCCATAAATTTTTATTTTATGAGTCAACATGAATTTTTTTAATTATTTTTAAAAATAATCGAATAAACAAAATAATTTTTTTTAATGATTATGTGAATAGGAAACACTTTCCCTTTAAAAATTTGAAAATATATATATATATATATATATATTTTTTTAATAAAAAATTTAAGAAAAAATATTTTTATATTTTTATAGTGCTTTTCCAAAAGATGATAAACTTTCAAAACATACGTAACTAATTCAACCAAATATAAAATACATTTACATTAACTAATTTAACAATAATTACATGCATGCAGCTTAATCCCTAGTTTTAAAATTTTAAAAAAACATATATCATATATATATAATTTCGAAAGAAAAACATGTATATATTTTTACAAAAGTAAGAATTTCATTTTCATCGTAATCTCCTTTCAATTTTTAAATACTTTTAAACTCTTAATCTTACCCTCGTGTGTTTCATGTATGTGGGAGACTGCATATTTCTTTAATTTAACTTTTTCTTGTAATCTTAAAATTATGTATACTATGAAATATTCTGAAAATTTCAAAAAAAATTTCCAAAGAAAAAATCATATTCATTGATCTTAAAGAGCAAAAAATACATTCTACAGGTGCGTACCTCATGATTATGTCCAAAACGAGTAATTATCTCCAAAATTTAAAAAACTTTCACAAAACAAATTTGTACTGAAAAATCTGTTCATCTCTAGAGGAGAGAGTTCTATAGTTGAACAAGAGTCGGTAGTGGTCATAGAACCGGTGACGGTTAGAAGCCATCAAGTGTCCAAGAAAATGCCATATGTCAAACACATAATATTATATGAATATATAAAAAGTGTCTTGTTAAAGTTCATTAACTGTCATTTTGTACACTAGGCCTGCAGCTATCAACTATAAGACAAAAGGTTGACAACTGCACAATATTGACATAACAAAATTCAAACCCATCTTGTCCCTTCCAAATCCCAAGGCACACTGACATAAAGATATAATCGGACCTCAACAGTCCCCATGCATCCCAATCTACAAGGACAAATTGTCCATCACATCTACCCAATCAAATAACCTTCAGTGAAGTCCCAGACCAGCATCAAGTACCAGTTAACCACCAAGGCATCCCACCTGCACATTTAATGGATGTCACCTGCACAATAAATGGTGAACGGGTGTCAGCTCCTGGTGCATGGTTGATCAACAAAGCAACCCAAAATTGGCAATTAATGCAACCAACCACCATAAAAATCATCAAATCAGCCATGAAAGCAAACAGAACCCATCCCAAAGCATTTCGAATATCACCTAGATCGACTCATCCCCATTGATGGTCATTGGATCGAACCCAAAACAATCTTGAGCACTCATCCAAACCTAGCCAGATGCAATCCATGCCTTTTCAAAATTGCCAATCAAATCAAACATCAGAATGCTATAAACACACAACAACCTTCAGACAGCCTCCAATTTTCTTCTATTCGGAATTCCCATACCATGTTGGACTCACACCTCTATTTCCAAGCTTGATTTCCAGATTCCAAGCATCGCATTCAAGCAAAACACAGTTGCAGTTGATCTCCAGGTGCAAATATAATTCAAGACAACAATCAGAGTTCAGGTATTGCATTCAAGATAAACTTATATTTCAATTATGTTTTCAAGTAGGCAGACTATATCAAATTTTATGCCACAGACTGTATTGTGAAAGAGCAGTCTCTGAATAGATGCATAACAAATATAACAAATGAATATATATATGTACTAGAATCATGTTTTCCAAACTGCATTGAACATGTAAATCACATTATGAGTTCCCTTAGAATACTCGAGATCCTTGTGTAGTTTTAACAATTACTTTTAACACAGCTAGTTTAATATTCCAAAACCCTGTTTAGATACAAAATTAGTCTTAACAATTCCGGTGCAGTTTTAGTGAGGCCCTGTTTGTCCTAATTATGTGGGTGATTGTAGTCATGGCAAGAGTCAACACTAATCGTGCAAGGAGGACAAGTAGGAGACTCAACAGGGGTGCCCAGCTACGATGCACCTCATCCGATGAGGACATAGCACATGATGCTGATAATAACAATGCACACAGAGATGTTGAAGAGGCTAATGATGCAGAGCGTGGTGGTGTTATTCCACCATCAACCACAGTTGAAGAGGCAAATGATGCAGATCCTGGATGTGTTATTCCACCATCAAACACAGTTCAAGGTGCAACTTCCAGTAAGAAGATTAGTGCCATTAGAGGATGGACACAAGAAGACATGAAGGCTACAATAGATGATATAGAGTTCAATGGTTTTTCTATCAGAGCAGCTACTAAAAAACATGGGATTCCAACAACATCAATCCATTACTGGATAAATGGCCTGACCCATACCAAGCGAAAAGGACCTCTTACAGTGTTGAGTACAAAAGAGGAAGAAGAAATTGTGGTCTTGTGTGAAGAGATGGCTCAACTAGGCCATGGTCTGAAGTTGGTTCAACTCAAATCCACTGTTGCCCAAATCTATCAAGGGAGGCCAAACCCCTTCAAAGATGGATTTTCAGGGAAATCATGGTGGAGAGGATTTAAGCAAAGGCATCCAGAACTTGTGTTACGCACAACAAAGGGGCTTGACAGGGATAGAGCTTTCAATCTATGCCCTACAGTTGTGACCAAGTTCTATCAGACACTCTCTGATGCATATGAGAAACACTCATATAGAGCAGACCATATATGGAACTGTGACGAGACTGGATTGCAGGTAGGGAGGAATTGTGGCATGCGGGTAATTTCCAAGAGAGGGAGCAGGAATGGGCCCAAAATTATGCCAAAAAGTAGGGAATGGATAACTATTATTTGTTGTGTCAACGCAGTTGGAGCATCAATTCCAGGTTTTTATCTGTTCAAGGGAAAGAATCAACTCAAAAATTACATTAAAAACTGTGAACATGGAGCATGCATGGTTGCACACCCCCATGCATGGATGACAAAAGAACTGTTCTTGAGCTGGCTTTGCCACTTTGCTGCCTCTGTCCCTGGCGGTGTTTCACCTGAAAACAGACACCTGTTGATTTTTTATGGCCATGGCAACCATGTTGCTATACAAACCATTGAGGAGGAAAATAGGCTAGGCATTGATATGTTGACACTGCCTGCACATACCACCCACAGGCTGCAACCTCTAGATGTGAGTGTATTTGGGCCTTTCAAGTGTTACTTCAGGTATGAGAGAGAGTCCTGGATGGCAAAGAACCTAGGGGTAGCGGTGAAGAGGTTCGAATTAACAGAACTTGCAAGCAAAGCTTTTGCTAGGGCGCTCACAACATCAAATATCAGGGTTGGTTTTAGGCGGACAGGAATATGGCCTTTCAAGTCTGATGCTCTTCAGCATGACACTGGATGTAGTCGGGATTTTGATGTTCAGGGGCAAGAGAATGCAGATGCTGCAGATAATATCATATCACTCTCTCAAGGTCATGGCCAACCATTGGGCGACGACGATGAACATGTAAGTGAAAGTCAGTATGGCACCGAACCTGTTGAGGAGAATATAGAAGTTGTTGGAAGGACAGAAACAGAATTAGATGGCCAAGGGATTATTCATAACAATGTTGCTTGTTTGAGTGTGAATGGATGTGGCAAAGTAGTGGTAAACAACAGTGAGAGTTGACATTTCCAAGCCAGCCATAACAACCCGAGTGGTTGGCAGAGGCCATGACAGATATGAACAGACACATTGTCACCCCCACCAACGATGAAAGCCTTAACCTTCCTTCGATGCCAGCAATCCTTAACAATGAAGCTGTACATTATTATGTGGCACTTGGGGGTGTTGGAGATGAGATTGAACAAAATGAAGATACAGTGGACAAAGAAAATGATGATGAGGCACTCCCCCCAAATGAGCCACTACTTGGCCAGTTCCTTAAGTTTCCAGTGGAGAAAGTTGCAGCTCAACTATCTAATCCCACTGCTGAGCATCTTAGATTAAGCAGGAGCTCACAGCTACTAACATTAGAGGACTACATCACCCTACTGGTTGAGGCTGAGTACGAGAAAAAGGAGATGCAGGAATTAAAAGAGAAAAGAAGGCCTTGGAAAAGGAGAAGAAGGAAGCAAGGATTGTTGCAGCAGAAAATCGAAGGCAGGAAAGGCTTGTAAGAGTGAAAGAAAGGGAGGAAAGAGAGTGACAGAAACAATTGGCAAGGGAGGAAAGGGAGAAAAGAAAGGCACATCAGATGAATCCAAATGGTCTGGACAGGACAGAGGTGGTGAACAACCCATTGGATCAATTTTCAGAGAACATAAGATTATTCCAGGACCTTATTAACATACAGATACCCCAATACCATCGGGCAGGGGGCAATACTGTGTATGCCTTCCAAACACCTCCATTGAACCCAGGGCTATTAGGCTCAAGTCATAACTATGGTTATTCAATCCCTCCTTGGCTACAAGGAGCAACCTGGCCTACACCAAATGTTTGCAGCTCAACACAACCAGGTCAAGAATCAGTATCTAACCCAACCAAATTGGGTAATGAAGGCAGTCAACCTCCTCACACATAGGAATTTTTGCTTGGCGAATGATAGATGTTTTGTGTTTGGCATACACATATGAAAGAAAAATTTTGTTGCTGGGGGGAATTTTGGGTGGTTCCAAAGTTTTTTTTTACAGATGGAAGATGTGTTTTCTTTGGCATACACAGATGAAAGGTGGATTTTGTTGCAGGAGGAATTTTGGGTGGTTTCCTAAGCTTTTGTTTGATTCCAATCTGACAGTCGATATATGTTAGGCATACCCACAGTAAATGTATAAAGTCCCAACCCAACAGGGACCAACCATATGTATAAATCTCGAATTGCCACTAGGTTGGACAAGAATATGGCCTTTATGCCAACTATTGTTTTCTTCATGGCTCTGTCTATTTACTGGACTGCATTTCTTACTAATTTGAATGTTAAACTAAATTGGATGGTAGACCAACCTGATTGAAAATTTAAATTGAATCCAAGTTTTTCCTAAATGCAATACCGACTTGAATGCAAATCAACTTGAACTGGACTAATAGTAAGCATTTCAAACAACCTCCGAGCACACAGTTACAGATTACTTAGGTTAGAGCACACAACAAGAATGAAAACAACCATAAACAAACAACTCATAATTGTATTTTTTCTTCTTTGGTCTACAAACAACTCATAATTGTAATTTTTCTTCTTTGGTTTACAAACAACTCACATGCATTACAGTCTCAAGAAAACATCTTGGATACAAACTTTGCATCCTCTGCCATTCACATTAGTGTTTGCCTAGGGTTTGGTTTATTGCAGATGGTTATTTACCAAATAAGAAAGCAAGGGGGAACCGTCGCTCAAACTTCAACCAATGGGTGCAAAGGGGAGAATACACGCAAAGTGACGAGTAGAACATTGGAAGCAAGTCCATGTTGGAAGCAAGTCCACAATGGAACTCTACAATTTGGTATTATTTCAACGCACAACAACTCATAGAGTTACGAAGTCAATATAGAGGTAATAGCTTGGCACTCCTAGCTTCTACATGAATTCCTTTTTTTTCAGTTCAGGCTTGAATGCTCCTTCAAGCATGTCACTTTCGAAATTGCGAAGGAGAGCCTCAACAACTTGCTAGAATGTTACACATAATACTTGGTGGAAACTTTGACTTGGGAATCCACTTCAAGAAGTTTATAGGAAAAAAAATGGGCACCTCACCTATGTGAAGACCATAGGCATGGCGGCCTATCCCTTCCAAATACTCTTAAAGAAATCAACTGGAAAAGGAAATTGATTCCATTAGTGCAATTTGACAAGACTGAGAGTAGGTGGTATCACTAATTCGATGTTGCATACTGCTGGGAAAGTAATGACAATTTTTTAAATGAGAACCAAATCTGTAGACAAATACAATATGAAGGCTAACTGTAAATGGGACAGACACATAGGCATAGTTAACATACTACAAATAACTACAGAGGAATAGTTAAAGGCTGCAAACATTAATATGTGAGCCACGGTTGGGGATATTATGGTCTTAAACCGGGATGACAACTCATCGACAGTGTGCCTAGATAAAAACAAAAAATGGGAAGATCAGTTTTGACCTTGCCCTTCTGTGTGCCCATAATAGAGATATGGTCATTGGGGACCTGAAAGAGGGCATCTCTAACAAACCCAAGGCAAGAACATAAGGAAGAGAACATCCAATTAAGGACTCTGGCAAGAAATAAACATGACCAATTTATGACCGAAGAAAGAAACAAAGGTTGCCTTGTCTGGTGTAAGAGGATAACTAAGACTATCAACAATAATCACCCATCTCAAGATGATGGGAGGATTCATGGTGAGCATTTGATTATATGGATAGACTGGATGCAGAGTGCACTCAGCACACCATAGTAAAACCACCCTCAGTAACTAATATTCCAATATTCAGCTATGAGTTTTTTAAAATAGAACATAGGCCTAATCCAATTTTCACATATTCATGTAATTGCCATGCCCAAATCCCATGAACTCAGAATGCCTCTACTTCACAGTCCAAATTAATCATCTAAATGGCATTCCTCTAATTTCATCTAATTGGCATGAACTCAGAATGCCTCTAATTGACAATCCAAATTAATATCTAATTGCCATGCCACTGATTTCATAATGCCTCTGATTTTACATATTCATCCAATCGGCATGCACAAATTATTTCATAATGCCTCTAATTTCACATAATTTAATGCCAATTTAATTTCAGAATGCCTCATAATTTCAGATTGCCAAATTAATATCTAATTGCCATGCCACTAATTTCACATATTCATCTTGCATCTCAAGTATGCATCATTCCTATAATCAACTTCATTAAGAATTTAACAATCATTCATTAAGAATTTACACAATCACTGAAAGCAATATAATCACATAATGGAAGCAATTAATGAACTAAATTTGCACATAACAGCATTTGCCATAACCTTCAAACCATGAAACCATAAAACCCTATCCTAAAGCCGAAACCATGAAACCCTGGTAAACTGCATACCCCGAAGCCATAACCATGAAACCGTAAAGGAAAAAACCATAACCATGAAACTATAAGCATGAAACCGTGGTAAACCAATGCCATGTAACCATAAAAATGCTCCATTAATAAAGGAATTCAAACCATAACTACAAACTGCATTGAAATTCATCACATTAAACCCTAACTGCCATTACCTCAAAATTCATGGACGCAGTGGAATTCATCAAATTAAACCCTAGCTGCCATTACCTCAAAATTCATCAAAATTCATGGATGCAGTGGAATTCATCACATTAAACCCTAGTTTCCATTACCAAACAAGCTACCATTAAACCCTAGCTGCCATTACCTCAAAATTCATCAAAATTCATGGACGCAATGGAATTCATTACATTAAACCCTAGCTTCCATTACCAAACAAGCTGCCATTAAACCCTAGAAACTGATATAATTTATATTCATGGACGCAGTAAAGAAACACTTTAAATTACTGTCATAATTCATCATCGTCTATTCAACCGAGAACCCAAAACCATTCAACCGAAAACCCAAAACCATTCAACCAAAATGCAATTTCCATTTTCCAAACAAGGTCACATTTCCCATATCATAATTCGTCGCCATGGACGCAGAGACCAAGAACACAGTCGACCAATCGACCAACAACCAAAAACCAGTCGACCAAAAACCTTTGAACCGAGGACACAAACCCAACTAGACCGGACCAGACCGAAGACAAATAGAGAAGGCACACAAATTACACCGAGAGAGTGGTTGTGTTAAAAAACACATTCAACAGGAGCCGGTAGGATGAATATCCTACCAAATTTTTTGAAGAGGCCTCCACCGACAACAACGAACCAGGAGCGGAGCACGAACTAGGAGCCGAGCAGAAACAGGGAGCCAAGCATGAGCCAGAAGCACAAACACCACGAGCAGCCAACGAATCGGGACCCAAGCAGAAACAGGGAGCCGAGCACGAGCCATGAGCACAAACACCACGAGCATCCCACGAACCAAGAGCCAAGCACGAACCAGGAGCCGAGCAGAAATGGGGAGCCGAGCACGAGCCAGGAGCATGAACACCACGAGCAGCCCATGAACAGGCAGGAAAAGGAGCATGCAGCGGAACAAATGGAGCCATGGTCCACGAACAACAGGTAAGCTTCGGACAGCTTCCCCATGCCACGACGCTAAACAGACCACCCAACAAGCATAACCACAGTGGCTCCACCGGACAGGAGAACAACACGTTCAGCTCGCCATGCAAGTGATGGAGGATAGCCAACGGACGACGAGGTTTCCACGTAGCGAACGGGTCGAACAACAAGAGGCAGCGGACCAGGAGCAACTTCAGTTCCATGGCGGACAACAACCAGGGTGGGCAAACGCTCATAGACCATCCCTTAGCAAGAATGCACGGGCTGGTGGAGTGGCCGCGGGGAAAGGCAGATGTGGCATGGTCAACGAGGCATCATAAAGTTCATTAAAGCCCCAACAACCCGGGACGAGCTAGCGAAGCCACCTGGGCAAGAAAGAGGTCGGATGGGTGGCCAGCCAGGTGGCGCATTGGGACCCGTGCCACTACTGGCCTCCCTCCCCTATGAATCATATTCTAAATGAGAGAGTTCAATTGAATCCAGCTAATATCCTGATTAGCCTGCCAGTTTGTAATTATCATGCATTTGCCTTCATCCATGAGTAATCCAACTTTTGAAAGTATGTCTACTTGTATATTTTGTTCTATGTAAACGTGAACAAATATCACCTTCTTGAATAAAGTATCCTGATTTTCCACATTGCTGCCAAGATTTTGAAGTGAATATTAAATCTATTAACCTTGTTCATATATTTTATCCAGATCTCATAATCCCCTAACACTTTAAGGATTTCCACCATATTCTCTTTTTCTCTTTAGCCAGTAGAAGTAGAACTCGCAGAGCAAGTCCTTGAACTCTATTATTAGACTCTTCACCTCCATTAACTTGAAAACTAATAGACACTATCTCGGATAGCCTCAGAATGCCTCCCAGACCACACCTGTTATTTATGCAGGCTCCATCGAAAAAACCCACTATGTCCCCCTCTTCAAGTAATAAAGCGTTTGGCACTCTATCCTTTGCCTTACTTTCCTGTCCCTGGAATAGTTTGTAAATAGAGAGAATATGGGACATTACATAAAAACTGGGCAGATTAGTGTCTTCGAAAACAGAGAAATTTCTAGCAATCCACACAAACCAGTAACAGAAAAACTAAACATCTAATGCTTTTCAAATTTGGATCGTCAAACCAGGGTTTCATAAAACACTCGAAAGACTCTCCTTCATCCGCTTGAACAAACTGAAGTTTCTGTCGCAAGCCAGCCCATACCTGTTGTATAAATGGGCTCTGATTCAATCTAGGCTATTCGGTCTCGACCTTGAATTGCGAGTGATGGCTTTCCCTATACCTATCTATGCTTATGCTTCGGTGACTACCTCTACCCCAACCTCTACAACCTATGCTTCTCTCGCCTCCCATCGGAAGACCTAGACCTGGCTGGACCTGTAGCCCTAGAACACTTCCTTCATGAATCTTGGGTTCAATGGGTGAATAGCAACTGCTTTCTTTTAGAACCGAATTAGGCCTAAACTGCTTGCCTACATTAGGAACTGCATAACTACACAACTTTTTGTTTCCCTTCCGGTGTCTCTCCTGTCTCCTCAGAATGGAATGAAGAGCAACTCTCAAGATGTTTTTTTAAGCTCTAAGGGTTCCCACCTAAGGTTTTAGTTTAAGGTTTCAGGGCTTAGGTATCTGGCCTAAGGAATAGATAGTAAAGGTTTCAGGGCTTAGGTATCTGGCCTAAGGAATAGATAGTAAGGCTTTCGCTTGGAGGGTGCCGGGTATAGAGATAGACTTACCACTCGTCTTTATTTATTAAGCCGGTGTAGATAATAGCCGCTACCCACCTTATCCTTGACTGATCCCTACCTAGATTGAAGGATACTTGACTAGCCTCTAAAGGCCTTGCCTTACCTTAAGGATCCCGGACTGACAATTTAATTACCAGTAAAATAATGTTTTAGGTGTCTGATTGTTTAAAACATTTTAATATTTAATTTGTAATTTGAAAATCCACAGTTGCAGTGATGAATAAATATTGTGTTAGTTTTTGAAATTGATAATTTAAAAAATAAAAGTAACTATGTTCTGAAAATTGATTTTAAGTTTCCACTCATAACAAGTTTACTTATTTTTTAAATATTTTTATTATTTATTTTATTTTAATGATAAATTCCACTGCAATAGATATTTGTTTGATCGATTATAGGAGGTTTATATTTTGGGTCCATTGCTTGCCAAACCCACTTTCAAGATTAGAAAGATGAATCCCGCAAAGAGAGTTGCAAAGAAAAATTTTCCAAACATGGCAGGAGAGAACGGGACTTGAGAATACAAATTAATGAAACCGGATTAAATTAGATAACAAGATTTGAAAAATTATTCCTGCAAAGAGAGTTGGAAGGACAAATTCCAATTAAGATGAAGGTGTAGGCTTGCTAAAAAGCACATGGCAGGAGAAAATGCAGTTTTGGCTACTTAATCATCACCTGCATCATTGTTGCTACACTTCACGGTGGAGTTCACAGCTCATAGTGAAAGAGGACAGCCGAGAATACAGGCCTCTGCTACAACAACAAATAAGAAGCTCAAGAATACATTTCATACGCAACAGTGGTTCGAAAACTTAATGGTCTAGCAAAGTTCAAGGCAATCTCCAAGTCTACACTCATGATCTTGATGCTTACATATATTTAACCAAATATTGACATACATTCAATGCATTTCCCTGAAGCTTACACATATCTGCCGAAGGATGTCATTCCACGTTAGCTCCAATTAATCAAATCCAAATTAAAGTATTTGCATATATATAATAATTTCAAATTTAAGGCAAACCTCCAAAGACAACTATTTACAAGCTATCCTACAAGTAAATACTAAAAACTAAGGCAGTTTACAGGTTATCTCAGGCTTGATGTTGATGTTATAGAGCTCCATGGGCTCCTTGAATTGTATAAACAACCACTAAATTACCAACCTTCCCTAAATTGTATGCCTTCTCCCTTCCTCTCCGCCTCAACAACTTTGGAAGTGACATAAAATGCATTGCAGTGAAAAACAGAAGAGACACATACGCATTAATTGGTAATCCCAACATCACATCTGTTGAGGGAATCCTGATCTATGGAACCCAAAAGAAGAAAAAAATTATGACAATGGATAGAGATGGTACCCATGGCACCAATGGCACCCCTGCACAGATGTGGATTTCACTCCTATGCAAAAAAAATTGTTTAATTAGAATGTACCTAAAAACAATATAGACACAATGTTATTACACAACCAATCCACACTTTGTACAACAAAAAGATATAGTAGTCCTAGAAACAATACAGGAAGTTTTACTGCACAAGCAATCTGCCCTTTACACGGCCCTGTATAAAGCAGTCCTAGCTGAGGATCCAAAAACATGATCAACATTACCAGTTATTTCTAATGTTTGCTTTGCCAGATAAGTAATATCTCTTAACCATTAGTGGTAAGGTTAATAGAGATACATAGCCCAGTATATAACAGTCCTAAGAGATAATCCAATGATTATTAGCAAAAACATTATTAGCATTATCACTTATTTCTAATGCTTGTTTTGACAGATAAGTAGTATCCCCAAATAGTCAGTGTTATGGCTACTATCTAGTGAATACGACCAAGGTTGTTACAGATAGCAGGTTGGTGGCAAATGGCATGCAAACATGAGAGGTTAACCTGTGTAATATTAGAGGAGCAGATTAGGAAAATAATACCTAGCTGACATAACCCTGAATGTGGAATTGGCTGATGAACTATGATATTATACTCAGAACCCTCTAAGATAAATGAAAAATAAAAGCCAGTGGTTGCCAAAAAAATATAAGCACACCGTAAACTTAAGCAGCCTTGACTTGCAATACGATAAAGATACGCCTCATTTAGGTCCAAAGTTAGGTTTGATTTTCATTCTTGTTGCTAGATATTTATTGTCAATCCATCTACAATAAGTTGAATATTATAAACCACTTTTTCATAAACATGGTTTATCAAATTTTGGCTTACTAAAATTTTAACTCCACACTTATAATGGGATCATATACTATCTTTTCAGTTTTCCCATTATTAACCTTTCATGCTAGAGAAGTTGAAGATTATAAACCACTTTTTCATAAACATGGTTTATCAAATTTTGGCTTACTAAAATTTTAACTCCACACTTATAATGGGATCATATACTATCCTTTCATTTTCCCCATTATTAACCTTTCATGCTAGAGAATTTCCGATTATAGGAAAAGCTAACACCATAACATTCCAATGATTTGAAATTTTTTTAATATATTTCTTTGGGGACCTTATATAATTCAATAATGGTGTAGGTATAGTGTATTTATGATGAATTATAATTCTCCAAAGACTTTTCTTTGAAATGGGATTGTAAAGGCTCTTTACAACTAGAGATCCCCAAAGATATGAATATATTTTAAAATCCATCCCCATTTTTTTATGGAAAGGTTATAGCCTATCATCTATCTAAGGGGATATATCTATCTTCTCCATTCCCACCCTATAATAAATTGAAACAAATATTTATGGTTTTATTTAAACAACTTTTGGAATCCAAGCCAACAAGTGACAATACACTAAAAGGGCTTCGAAAAATACATTGACAAGGGTTAATTGTCCTCCTTTCAATAGCCACCTATTACACTAAAAACGAAGGCATACCCATCCTTGTTTCCATACCCATTCATTTTTAGAAAAACATCAAAGTACTTGAAACCCTCTTAAATCTGAAAATCTGCTAAAGGAAAAAGAACTTTGAAATTAGCTATAAACTCCTTGCTTCATACATTGAAGCTAATGGATGACTTTTGAATATTTACCTTCATACCTATGGACTTATAATAAATCATAGAGGGTTCATTTATTTATTTTGTGGTTATCTCTCTAAACCACTTCAGAGTAGAACGATATCATTTACAAAGAGAAAATGAGTTAAAAACATTAAACTACCTATCTTGCTTCCCTAAAGTATCCCATCCCTTTTGCCTCCATGATTGCTCAACTAAGTCCTTCTACAACCATAAGAAAAGAATAGGATAAATTTGGCATCCCTATATTAGTCATGTTGTGGGTTGGTTTCCATAATTCTAAGGTTGCTCTATTGATAGGGACAAAGTAACAGGCTTATGTGACACATCCTAGAATCCATTTTACCATAGGGAGATGGATATGGACTTCAACAATATCATGTTATGTACTTGAGATTAAGATTGTCGATGTTAATTAAGCTTGTTGTTGTTAATGAAATCAACATGTGAACAAAAGAGTACTGCTTTGCAAATTGATTGCACACAAATATGCAAAATAAAAACCATGTTTCTTTGTTGCGGGATAAAAACCACTACTATAAAATACTGGTAGAAAAGATCGAGATAGAATTTTTTGTTTCCCTCAAGTTCCTTAGTGAGGCCTACATAACAGTTTCTTTTGTTTGTGTACATGTTTGTATCCATGTTATAACAATTGACATGTCTGTGTACATGTTTGTTATAGTGTACATATTTGTGTGTACATGTTTTGTTTTCCTCGAGTTATACCAGTTTCTTTTGTTTTTGTTTTTGCAGTGCCTTGGAAACATTCAACATGGATGAAAAGTGGACATTATGCATTGGAGTGTCTTGTGTTCCCAACCCAGGACAAGCAACCATTGTTTGTGTCATGCATAATAATGCGACAAATCAGGTGTTCCAACAAAAAATGGATGTATGCGGAATCACTACTAATAATGAAGCCTATTATATTGCTCTCATTGAAGGGCTACAAACAGCACTAAAGCATCGTTCCAATCACATATCTGTCTTCACAAACTCCGAACTTGTATGCAACGTGTATGCAACCAAATGAAAGGCACATACAAACTCAGAAAGGAGCATTTGAAACAACTTCATAGGGAAGCTAGAATTATTGCTTCCCAATTTGACTCCTTCATGATAAATCACCATAGCAATATTGATAGGATGTCCAATGATCTACTGTATGGGGCAACGTCGACATCATGGGAGGGGCGGGATAGAAATGATTTCGTATCAATTTGTATTCCATCAAACTTTTCTTATGGACATAGTTATGGTTCTCTGATATGTGTATCTTTTCTTGTTATCTTTAGTTTGGTGCCTCTAATGGTATGGCTCTTATGCGTATGAGAGGCTCCATTGGGCTTATTTTGTAAACTTGCAGAGATTTTAGTAATGAAACAAACAACTCCTTTGTGTATTTTTCTGTTTATGTGCAAATTTGAAGTTGAAACAAGCAATGTATAATTTTTCACTGTATAATTATTCACTATAATTATTTGAAGTTGAAACATATGATAGATCAACCATACACTAAAAGACAATCTTCAAAAGCTGATTATGAGATTACATATCTTGCCATTCCTGGCAATGGAAATTCTCAATAGAAACTTGTCATCTCTTCCATTCCCTACAATGGAAAGGAATATAAAATGATCATTTTGTGCTAAAATAAATTGCAAAGGAATAGAGGTAAGAGTTGGTTAAATGAACCTGAGGTTAAATAAAATTATTGTATAGTGATCGAAATAAATTTTAAAAAGTTATAATATGCATGGAGGAGCTTATATAGTATTTTATAAAAATTGCAAGATGTAAATCTCTTATATAGTATTATAATACCTCTCATTCTATAGTTTCTATCTCATAGTCTTGAAGATGTAAACATGTCCTATAATTTCGCATTGGTTTTGGCTTACCTAGAAAATATCTCATACCATGGGAATCAAGTTCTTCACTTATACGTAGTAGGTGGTGATCACAAAGATTTTGGTCAAGATTTGCTTCATTTTTGGTTAAAGTTTGCTTCATTTTTGGTGATGTTCAATATAGATGGGGCAAGTACAGGAACCCCTTCACGGCAAGGGTAGTGTCAATGAACATGACATGAATGGTCATGTTTAAAGATCTTTATCTTTATCTATTTTTTAAAAATAATTTTATTATATTTTTATGAAAAAACAATATTAATTTAAATTTCTTTTATCTAAAATTTTATTATTATTTAATTTTCAAAATATAAAAATTTAGTTTAAAGTTTTATTATTATTTAATTTTCAAAATATGAAAATTTAGTTTATTCATATATTGTACAGTTCTTATTACAAGAATAACTTTTGATAGCACTTTATTTTATATTAATATTTAAAAAATTAAAATCATAAATTATTTATGTATGATTAAATTTGGTCAATGGGCCTTTGAAAAAAGAAAGTAAACATATTTCACAGTAAATTAAAATTTAATCCACACTAAATTAAAATTTGGTCAAATAAAGAGTTTGAAAATATAAATTCTATCACTTTTTTTAAAATAGAGGAGACCCATGCCTTTTTTTCTCATATGCTTCAGCAAATATATTACATTTCATTAAAAATTAAAAATAAAAGTATTAGAATAACATACAAGGGAAAATGAAGGCCTAAAATTTTGTCAAATAAAGAGTTTGAAAATATAAGTTCTATCACTTTTTGAAAATAAAGGAGACCCATGTCTTTTTTTCTCATATGCTTCAACAAATAAATTACACTTCATTAAAAATAAAAAATAAAAGTATTAGAATAAAATATAAGGGAAAATAAGGCCTCGTAATAGCTTTAATATCATATTTGATGATCACATACCTCAATGGGATTTTACACCATATTCCTTATCAGGATGTGACATGCACATTCTGTATTTTACATAAACATGCAAATGAGTTTTGACAATACTGATAAATGCACAAAAGCTAAAGGCTCATAAAAAATAGAGACGAGAGCAATGCATTATTTGATATACAACAACATAATCAATATCTAATCTAATGGGCCTCTTTGACTGGTTATGATAATTATGGTCCATTCATCATCCTCACAAACTCTTCGTAGTTAACCTGCCCAACTCCATCAGTATCAACTTCCTTTATCATCATCTCAACCTCTTCTTCAGTCAATTTCTCCCCCAAGTTTATCATTGCATGTCGAAGCTGAAAAATATATACACCTACACAGTAATTTAATTAGGTACAAATCCTTCAATGCTTTTTTTTCACACAAAAAACACACTATACTGGTTATTCATTATGAGAATCAAATATGCATATATACTTTTTATTCATTTTGAAAATAAAATATACATATATATAAATATATATAAATAGGTAAATTAGGTTCATGACAACACTCATCAAACTAACCTCAGCAGCGGAAATATAACCATTCTGGTCCTTGTCAAATACTTTAAACGCTTCTCTCAATTGTTCATCTAAATCAAAATCCTGAGACCAAAAAAAAAATCAAGATCTGTCTATCCATTCTCATTGGATAAGTCGTTCTTTGCAAAAAAAATTACCAATACTAAAAGATATGCTCTACCTTCATGTTGTGTGCCATAAGATCCAAAAACTCCCTGAAGTCTATGGTTCCATTCCCATTAGTATCTACTTCGTTTATCATGTCTTGTATCTCTGCTTCTGTTGGGTTTTGGCCAAGAGAACGAATTACTATTTCCAGCTCCTTGGTTGTTATACTACCTTCAAAAACAAAACCAATATTCAATAAATGGATCAAAAGAAGTAGAGTACCTACTTCTCTGGATGGATGGGAGATCTAAACACATATTTTAGCTTTCCATCCTATTCTATAAATCCAAAATGAAGATAAATCAACACCCTCTCCTCAAAATAACAACAGTATTCATGCACAAAAACAACAATATGATTTTCCAAAAATTCCACAGCATTTTCTCCAAAAATGTAAGCTCACTTTTCTAAAAATATCAGTAGTAGATCCTCCTAGGAGTGCTGAGAATGAATGAACTATAGATCAAGATTATCCTCATATGTAAGGCATTGTCATCATGCAATCTTTCAAGAACATGAGTTTGCATGGATAAGTTTCTCTCCTTCGATCCTAAGCTTGAAGAATATGTATGTCTGGTTGGGCATGTGTCCTGTGGTTGACAATGATCATTGTCGGACAATGTGCCATTAGTTTCATGTAGACCAGCTACTCATAGTAACCAAAGATAACCAAATAAATAAGGAGTTGTCTGAATGCTCCTTCTTCGCAGAGGATGGACCGTCGTCATTGGAGGTTGGAGCTGCGCAGGGGAGAGGGAGTCAGGGTACATGGCGGGCAGAGGATTTTGAATGGAGTTGGAGGGTGCTCCTTTCACCAACCCCCACGCCTCATTAACGTCGCCTACTTCACGTCGACGAAGGAGCCGGGCCCCACTTGGAGATTCAAAATTGGAGAGGTGTCAGATAACCGTCGGAGAGGGGAGCGGGACAGCGCCAAAGGAGGGTCGACGGCCACTAGACGATTTCGCCGTCCGAGAGAAATCGTCGTTGTTATAGATTACTCCAAATTGTAGTAGATATTGGTCACCTTATGCATATTTTCCTTCAAGAATCCACTCTCTTTAACGTCTGCTACTCTCTCTCTCTCTAAACACCTAACCCCCAGTCTCTCTCTCTCTAATCCCCTAAGCCACAATCTCGCTATCTCTCTCCCTAAACCCTTAACCCCCAATCTCACTCTTTCTCTATATGGAATCCACTAACCCCGGTCTCTCTCTCTCTCTCTAAACCCTTAACCCTCAACCTCTCTCTCTCTCTAAGCCCCTAACCCCCAATCTCTCTCTCTCTATCTCTAAACCCTTGACTGCATGTAACCTCGAATTGTGTTCCAACGACTTGAAAAATGCAGTGAACGTATCCGTTCACTAAGTTAATAGCCGAATCCGACTCTCATATTGGATAATAAGTAAGAATAATATATTAGATGATAGGATAAAAGATGATATGTTATAATGATGGCCCTGCCTTAAATATGGCTCGGGCATTTGATGTTGAGGAGACACCTCATTTCATAGCCTAACTTTAGTTAACCTAATTATTAATTATTTAATTATTATCTTATTTTATGTTCGTAGCATTGCCACTCTCTTAGAAAAGCTTTGTCCTCAAAGCCTTATAATGTTTCTGCATCATTTTATGTGGTGTCGTAGATGACGAAACATGTCGATACGAATTGCTAAGAGTCGAACATAACTTCTGATATTTTGACGGATCAATCCATCCCAAATTGATTTGTTGTGGACTGATGGGATTCCCTACTGATGTGTTGTCAGGAGATTTGATCACATTAGTACCATTATCTTTCGACATTTCCCACTTTTTCGAATATCGGTTTTTATGGTTGGGGTGTCGATAGGGAACTTTCACAATGTCATTTTCGTTTACGAATGTCGTCTTTAGAGCATTGATCTGAGTTGGAGGTTGTATTTTCATCTCTTGAGGATTTAATTTTTTGTTCTGTATCTTTTCCAACTTGTTTTCTAACTGCCTGTTATCATTTTGAAACTTCTTAATCAATTCGACTTGCGATTTTCTATCATCTTCAAATGTCTTAAGTTGTTCCTTAAGATCTTCATTATGACTTCTGATACAACTATTTTCTTCCTGCTTGTCTAGAATTTTCCCTTCAATGTCGTCCATAGATTGTTTTATCTTCCGGCTATTTTTCAACTTCTTAATTTTTGTGACTAGTATCTTGTTATGATTTCTTAGTCTAAAAATTTCTTCAGCATTGTTGGATAATGCTTTATTACTCTTCGTGATCTCTGACTTATGTGTCTTTTTTGAGTCGTCATTTTGTTGTTGAAGAACTTTTATCTGTTGTCGACATTGGTCGACGTCTTATTCTTGACTTTCTAATTTATGTCGTATCTGCATTAGTTCTTCGTCTTTGTCGCTAACAATTTTGTTCAAGCGTATTATTTCTGCTTCGTAATTATTTATTTCCTTCTTTATATCTTGATTTCCTAACCTCTGATTGAATTTATTTTCGGCTTTTAATTCATCAATTTGCGCATACAATTTTTCTATACGGCTTTCTTGGTCATAGATTTTTATTTCATTGTACCTTTCTTGTAATTCAATTCTTATTTATGAACTATTATTTATGTCGCGCAATTCTTCATTGTCTTTTCGATAACGTTTTAATGTGGCTTCTAATTTTTCTCGCAAATCGGCTTCCATGGTTTGTGACTTCTTCGATGGTGGAATGATCTTCTTAGATTTCTTTGATGAGTCTTTCTTAAACTTGGTCGTCTTTCTTTGACTTGACTTATCCAATGATGGATAGTCTTTGCTAGATCTTCGCTTCTTGTCTTTTTTCTTCGTTTTGTCTTCTTTGTCTTTTTCTCGATTTTGTCTTCTTCAATACTTCTTATCTCTTCTTTTTTTTTCTTTTTTTTTTCAAAAATAATTATTATTTTAATAAAATAATAATAATTATTAATTATTTAATTAATAATAATATTATTAATGCTTTCATAAACTATATATATAGTTTAATATATATATATATGTTTTCCAAAAATTAAAATATTTAAACAATATAATAATATTATAATGTATAATATTTATTTTGAAAATTTGTTAGGGTTTGTGTTTATTGGGAGGCGAAGTCTTGGAGGAGGAAGGTTGAGAGAGTGGAGGGTGGACGTGGAAGTGGAGGGCGACTTGGAGGATGGCGGGAGGATGCGTAGTACAGGTGGAACGCAGTGGAGGATGGGTGTGAAAGAATGGAAGGGCGATGGATTGACGCGGGAGTGGTTGGCAGGAGTGATGGCGTTGGAGGCGAAGACAAAAGGTAAGCGATGGAGGCTGGCGCGCAGGTGTGAGGAGATTGGGGTTGTGGACATGTGTAGGTGGCCATGTAGAGCGGAGGAGGCAAGAAGTTAGACGCAGGCGGGAGCGGAGGGGAGGGTTGTGCGTGGAGGTGACGAGGGCGCTGCAAGGGTGACATACAGCGATGGAGAGACAGGTAGGGGTGGCGCACGAGGGTGAAGGGAGCCCAGCGGTGGAGAGTGTGATAGTGTGGCGAAGTGGTGAAAATGGGGGGGGTGCATGCTGGAGCGATCAACGTGAGGCGATGGGAAGAGGAGTGAAGAATGAATGGAAAGATGCGTGGGAGGTAGGCCGCTGGTGTGGGCCGGCCGGAGGGAAGTGTGGGAGTGAGGAGTGATCAGGAGAGGAGAGGAAATGGCGAAGCGTGCAGGTAGTACGGAGTTATGGTCAAAGACCAAGGAATCTCAGAGAAACCCTAAAAGCGATCAGACAAAGTCTGAGTTTTGGCCAAAGGCCAGACCAGAACGTCGCTCTGATACCAAATGCAGTGAACGTATCCGTTCACTAAGTTAATATTCGAATCTGACTCTCATATTGGATAATAAGTAAGAATAATATATTAGATGATAGGATAAAAGATGATATGTTACAATGATGGCCCTGCCTTAAATATGGCTCGGGCATTTGATGTTGAGGGGACACCTCATTTCATAACCTAACTTTAGTTAACCTAATTATTAATTATTTAATTATTATCTTATTTTATGTTCGTAGCAAAAAAAAGAGTTCTCAGTGAATCAATTGTTCCAACGAAATTAGTAAGCACTCACTTGACCTTTCTTAAAACATTCATGAAATGTGCGTGGATATAACTTGATTCGACCTAGCATTGATTATCATTCTGAGCACAAGAATGATACTTATTAAAAATACTAAAATGTGATTCTCTGTTTGTAGAGAATCAAATGTAATAATATGATGCCTATTCACAACAAACAGTAAGAATGATGGGTGTTAGATTTTCATACATTCGTAGCATAATAATTCAAATGAATAGATAGGATCACTAGAAGAAAGACAAAGCACAAAACAATAACACAAGAGTTTATCCTGGGAAACCCAAACGGCAGAAAACCCAGCAACCTTCGTATAGAGATGATAATTCCGAGATCAAAGTACAATAATGAACGAGAAAAGATGGAAATACTTTCCAAAGATAGAAACCCCAAAATAGCCTTCTCCTTTTGCAGGTGAGAACTTCTCTCTTCAAGTGATGCGGACTTGTGTGAAGTGAGTGAGTGAATAATGAGGTGAACTTTCCCTCTATTTATACAAGTGCCTAACTGGCTTTTACCCTAACTGGGATGACTTCTCTTGCCTCGGTTGAGATTCTACCCCCTAATCCTGGTGATTTTTTCACACCACTTAAGGTGTATTTAAAGAACCAATAATTGAATCCGGAAGTGGAACCTACCCTAGGATGGAAGGACAATAAAGCATAGATCTTCATGTGTAGAAGCAAGTCCGATGACTCAAATTAGCAAACTATGGCTAGTTCTTAACTCAACACACTCCAACACTATATATCCACCACCTTAGAAATCCATTCACAAATAATTTTAAAGAAAATAATGATTTCTACCCAGCTATCTGCCAAGTTTAAATGTGCAAATCGTTGGGCATCCATTCATCACTTGAAAACAATGCAAGATAGTATGAGCATTTTTAAAAATAAACATCGCTGGGAAGTGTTGTTCTATAGATCCCCTTGTTTCTTTGTCACAACTACAAAACTAAAAAAAAATGCAACTAGGAAAAGACTAACTTTGGTCAAAACAAGAAAGTTAAAATTAACATAAATCCATAATCCAAAATACCAGCTCCTATGCCAAAAAAAATCATACTTAAATTTACACTAAGATACTATAAAGCAAACATACACTATCTTACAATAAATTTGAAGTTAGTTGTGATAATAATCCAAAAACATGGCATCTCCTAAGCAAGTTTATCTCTAGAACATTTCAAAACATGGAAATCGAAATACCCTTGAGTGTTTTGTAATCAAATTATATTAAACAAAACCTGCAAAATTTAAGGAAATGGAACAGTCTGAATTGCAAATTAAAGACTGGAATTCCATCAAGAGGTTTAGGTCAATATTTTCTAAAAAGACCATACCTATATATAATCAAGATCATCCAATGGCCTAATATACTTAATCAAGTATTGCCACAAATAATTTCAGTAAAACCTAACTAGTTGAATAGTTTGAATTGAATACTGGAAACTAAAATTCTACCAAAAGGCCCAAAACATGCCATATAAAAAAATTCATATCTGGATACAGTCAAGATAACCCAAAGGCCTTGATAGGCCTTGATAGAAGATCATTCATCAAAAAATTGTGCTAGAAAATCAATAACTGTGCATAGTTCAATAAGAATCAATTGAGGGCATGTATGCAACAAAAAATTAGCAAAACCAAACTATTAATGTTCTTGCAAGTAAGAAACAAACCTATTTATTATAAAATCTATAGATCAATGCTAAGAAAAAAAACAATTCAAATGGCACTCAGACTTTCGTGAAATACATACCCTCACTATCCCCTTCCAAATTTCAACGTTTCTACAAAAAAAAAGGACCTAACGACCATAGAATAGTTGAAAGAAATACTAGCTAGCAATTTCTCATTGTGCTAACTCTTGGTTTTCCATAAAATGCAATATATAATCTTACATATAAATCACAACTTGTCTTTGCAATAACATTTAGATGGGTTATTGGCACATATATTAGATTTTAAAGGGCATGTAAAATATCCATTATAAGTAGATGGCATTGTTTTTAAATGCAATCCAACTTAAGCTTCTAACTGAAAAAAGAAATAGAAAATAATAAAAAATAGAGTTTGGCTAATAATTAATAATTAATAATTTATATTAAAACAATCTACATTTGTTCCATTTACTATAAAAATGTCAATGAATAATGCCCAATGAAAACATGCACATGCATTGTTTGACACTTGTTACATTTACTATGAAAATGATCAAAGAATAATACCCATTGCCCACTCATATGGAAAGCATGAATTGTTTAATGGGAGCACAGGTCCATTTCCTTTATTGAAGTTACCCCAATCCCTATTATGTGAAAAGATGATGCATGAATGAACAAGCTTCAAGTCTCAATATGTTGGAGAAATGGGATTCATGTGTCACAACACCAAATCACCATGTGTCAACAACCGTCTTTCTTAAGACACATATTGCTTGTCTTTCCTAAGAACATGTTGCAACCTGCTTTGAACGATGCATAATAAAGAAACTTGGAATCCATGAAGCACACCAACGGTTTATGGTAATGAATTTTAAGCACATCAGTGGTTTTTGGTAACAGCTCTAAGAACACCAGCAGTTTCACGGATTTGAGAGGGCTTGATGCTAGTTTGGAGTAAGGATGCCCATTGTTATTCATTACTAGAAGCTCACAAGACTCGAACTTGGGCACAATGAGATAACAGGGTTGACTCCCATGCACTCTTCATCTCAAGCACTATAGATGAAGACCCAAAGGCTTTGCAAGGTAGATTATGCAAGTAAAATGCAGGTAGACTCTGCATGTAAAAGGAACTCAAGTAAAATACACGTATATGTAATGGCAGAATGCAAATTTAATTACTAAAATAGGAGTCAAGTGGGAACACAGTTGCCTTAAAAGAAGCCAAGCAAGGAAGCTATTAACCCTTGAGAGACTTTGACGCAGAACTCTTCTCCGCTTTCTCTGCAGTCTTCTTGGGGAGTAGAACCTGATGAATATTTGGTAAAACTCCGTCGCTAGCAATGGTCACTTTGCCCAAAAGTTTCCCCAATTCGTCATCATTTCTGATTGCCAGCTGAATGTGGCGTGGGATGACTCTGGTCTTCTTGTTGTCACCAGCAGCGTTTCCAGCCAATTCCAACACCTCGGCGGCGAGATACTCCAAGACAACAGCAATGTAGACAGCCACGCCTCCTCCGACACGCTTGGCATATCGACGCTTCTTGAGATATCTGGCAATCCTTCCCATTGGAAACTGCAATCCGGCCTTCGCTGTTCTTCTTACAAACTTCTTCCTTCCTGCCTCCCTTCCCGCTGCTCTTTCCTGAACTCTCCATTTTCTCAATACAACTATTTTCTCCCGAGTACTTATTCCAGATAAGCACTAGCTACCAATGCCTGGGAGATTCTACCACAAATCTACAAGCTTCAACTGGAAGAGAGTTTAAATACTTCTAGTTTAAATAGTAGGATGGATTTAACCTTGGCTTATTGGACGGTTTAGATTTTTCTGCGTACAGACTTCTTCCTGGAGCCTGGAATGCTCCTTCTTCGCGGAGGATGGAGCGTCGTCGTTGGAGGTTGGAGCTGTGCGGGGGAGAGGGAGTCAGCGGGTAGAGGATTTTGAATTTCGAATGGAGTTGGAGGGTGCTCCTTTCACCAACCCCACGCTGCATTATTGTTGCCTGCTACACGTCGACCAAGGAGTCGGCACCCACTTGGAGATACGGAATCAAAGAGGTGTCAGATGGCCGCCGGAGAGGGGAGGGGACAGTGCCGGAGAAGGATCGCCGACCACCGGACGATTCTCCGTTCCACGCGAAATCGTAGATGTTATAGGGAGGGTTGTCTATTCTTGAGCGTTTTTTTTACCAGTAGTGGTGCAGCTTAATTCTCTATGTTCCCGAGCTTGTTTTTTCTCCAAATTTTTATGATAGATACTTTGTCGTGTTCTCTATCTAACCATATTGGTTTTGACGTGTGACTAATCCAAAATGATGCCATGTCAGCCACAAAGTTCCAAGTTGTCTAGTCTTAATGTGCCTTAGTGTATTTTTGATTGGGACCAATGCTTGAACATTGATGTGACTTAAAGTAGAAGTGACTTAAAATTATTTTTCAATTTTAAATATTCATTTTATTTCAAAATGTAGTTCAATTTGTTTTTATAAATAATTTTAAAAACATGAAAATATTAAGAATTACTTGTACAAAAAGTGCTTTTATGAACCACTTATAGTAGATAGTTGTTTCAAAACTGAGGTCAACTAACATCATTATTATGTCCACTACTGATCACCCTATCTCAACTATTGATCTTCTCGCTCAAGAATAGACAACCCTCCCCTAGACAACTCCGTAATCAACAAGAGGCAATATAATCCAGAGCCATTCTCCACTTTTGTGGTGTTTTGCACTTGGTGCACAGTTTTTTTTGTTTTTCTGTTTTTATAAATGAGCTATTCGATTTATTAATATCATACAGAAAATAGTACAATCAGTCCATACTATGGAAAGAAGCAAAACAACAATACTTGGAAAAAATATCTGAGTTTAGCATATCCCTAGTTCATGATCAGACCTATCTAGAGCTTCTAATAGCATTACTATCAAAAAAAAAAAACCTGAAATGACAGGCTACTCCTCAAAACTAGAATTGGAGTCAACAGTGATGAAGGAATGATGAGTGTCCCCATCCCGAGTGGCCTCAGTAGCCTCCTTTTTATCCTTTGCACCAACCATTTCTTGTCTCTTAGGCTTCGTACATGGAGCCAAGACGCCAAGAAGGGCTCCCCTGTGCTCGAAATTCAGTTGACTTAATAGAGCTCTGAGCCTGGGTTTGCGCACATGAAATTCTATGGTGGAGCCCGAAATTTCAGTGTACAACCTTATCTATTAATTTGGATAGATAAAAAAAATCTAACAGACATCCATGAAATTAGGGTGCAGTGAATGACCAGGGATCAAATCACAGTACTCTGTAACAATCAAATCAAGTACAACATGCCAGGGACCAAGCTTGGGCTATAGCCGCATCCAAGTCTGTCGTCAAGCCACCATCATTACAACAAAGCAGGCTAAAAGCATGCTTGAAGCTCGCTTTTTGCATATGTGCGAACCCTATATGCTCCTCTTCCTTTATCATTTCAGTTCTTCCCTCATCATGTTGCTTCTCGCTTCTCGTCTTTGACCCCGAGATTGCATTGATTAGAAGACAATGGGATTTGCATTGATTAGAAGACGAGGTGATTTCTTGCATGAAAAGAAACAGTAATGGATGGCAGGTCTGGCAGGTAGGCTTAATATTAAGGTGGCAGGTCCAGAGTGTTACTTTTTATTGTGTCTGGATGACAGGGCTCGCAGGTAGATTTAATATTAAGGTGGTATGTCCAAAGTGTTACTTGTTATTGTGTCCGGACACAGTAACATCAACAAATTCAATGAATGTGTGAAACACATTGTGCTTGATGTTGAAAGAAAGAAATTTTAACGTCCGCGAGGCTAAAGCTAGCCTATGGGACAAACTGTTTTGTCCACTGACTTTTGCATTTCCACTCTTTTCTTGTTTAGCTTGATGATGAGCTCCCCCAGTTTCACCATGGTCCCCTCTCTGAATAAATTATCCCAAGAACTAACTGCCAAGAGATTCACATAGATGTCTCTGCTGTCCTTGAAGGCCTCACACTCTAAAATGAAATGTTTTTCTGTTTCCACTTTTCCCGAGGTGCAAAAAGTACACACTCGCTCTTCCCAGGCTTCCTTTGGTCTTTTCCAGCGCCCTATCTCACACCGAAGTTGGTGGGAATTGGTTCTTAATTGAGCAATAATCATTTTGGCCCTCCATGATATATTAACCCCTATATAATCTTTTTGATGATGGTTGTAGGTGGGATTGAACTCTTCAATATAATATTTTTTCTTTCTCCCTAGCCTTGTGCCCCAAACTTGCTTGTGGAACTTGTCGATAACAAATGCCTTTATCTCTTTACTATTTGCAGGGCATGTGTTCAGGTAAATATCCCATTTACTAATCCATTTATTGTTTTGCCGCATCCAAGTCTTCTTTCTTTTGCATAATGTGTCATTGAAGGCCACCTTAGGCCATCTATCGTCTTCTGTTTGCTCAATCTTTTTTAGATATCTTATGAGACGCACCATAGCAATTGCTTCAACGGGGCACGGGGCCTGCCCCCACTTCACTAAGCATGATATCATAGGGGACTGAGCTTTTAATTTTGAACTTGTTGGTAATCAAGCATTTTTTAATCTTCTCAATTTGTTGCCATTGTAAGTCAGAGGTACTGCTGGCCCACACTTCACACCTGTATAGAACAACTGGGATCACTAATAGCCCAAAAAGAGTTTGCGTAGTCTTCCAATCCCATAGCTCTGCTTCTCTGCACCTATTTTGAAAGGCGTAAAATGCTTTCCAACCTCCCAAAGTTCTTTTCTTTCTGCAACCTTCCCAGCTTAAATTTTTGTTGAAGTCAATCCCAAGATATTTGTAATCTACCACTTCTTCAAGGGTGTTGCCTTCAAAGCAGAAGTTGTGTTGGTTATGTTTTCTCTTGCTAGAGAAAACTACCACTTTTGTCTTGTTAGTGTTAACTTGCATCCCCACTCCTCTACAGAAGTGCTCAAGGGATAGTAAGTGCTCTTGCAAGCCAAGAGAAGATTTAGCAATCAAAATAACGTCATCTGCATACAAAAGAAGCCTTATCACAAACTCGCCCAGAAGAGCACCTTCCCCGTCTTGTAGGTTTAGCCACTTTTCAAGTTTGTCAATATATAACCCAAACAGGGTAGGGGACAATGGGAACCCCTGCTTGACCCCAATATCGCTCCTGAAACTTTCAGAGATCCTAGCTGATGTTCTGATTTTGACTTTAACCTCCTCGTACAATTTATGGACAGCTGCTCTAAGATGCATAGGAACCCCAAGTTCTTCCATTCTATGTCAGATCTTATCCCTAGGGACTGTGTCAAAAGCTTTTTTGAAATCGACAAAGCAACAAAATGCTTCCTCTTTATTCTCCCACACTTTCTCAATGATGTGTCTTAACGTTATACCGTGATCAACCGTGGAGTGTTTGGGTCTGAAACCTGCTTGTCCTTTAGCACGCTTACCTCTTTCTTCCACCCACTTGCTAATTCCGTTTTCTAGCATACTTCCGAATAGCTTTGCAAACAGGGGATTTATCATTATGGTCCTGTAATTGGAGGGATTATTGTTATCGCCACTCTTGAAAAGAGGTATTGCTAGGCTAGTTGTCCAATCTGTACGGAATCCCTGCTGAATGATGTCGTTGAAAATCCTCGTGATGTGAGGCGCAAGAATTTTCGAACCCCACTTTAGATACTCTGCTTGGAGTTCAACTAAATCCTTTGCCTTTCCAACGCCCAACTTCTTAATACCCACCTCGACCTCTTGCACGGTGAAAAGCTTAGTAGCGGTGTTGACCAAGGTAGGGGGTCAGCCTTAGGATCTTGCTCATAAAATTGTTTTGCATATTCAAGCCATTGATAGGCTGTGATATTGTTTTTAGTTTGCTTCTTTCTGGTTTGCAATTCCTTCCAAAATAACTTGGAGTTGTTTTTCCCAAGGAAGATTAGCTCTTCCCTACGTGAAATCATGAAATTAGCTTTTTTCTTTCTTAAAATCTGCTTGTAAAGTTTTAAGCTTATTTCTTTTTTATTTGACTCTTTCAAAGTTCTCCTTGCTTTTTTGCATTCCTCGTCATACCAAGCATTAACCGGGAAGCAATTTGTTTCAGATTTCTTATTTCTTGCTCTTTTGCATTTTGAAAGTGCTCTTTGGATTAGACCTGTTAGCTCATGGCTATGAAGGCCCTAAGATTGAATTTTCTCCTCTTTGAAAAGCCTCTCTAATGCTATCTTGAAGGTATTACAGTTTTGTTGCGTCAAAAGAATCCTTCCCTTTGAGGGTGATTGTTTAATGCACTGAGTTTTTATTTCATCCTGTTGCTTTTCAGTCCAAGAGAATCTTAGATATATTGGTTTGTGATCAGATTTCAGATCCCAGATCTGATCCCCAATCCGAACTTCCTCCATTCTCTCACACATGCCATGTGAGAAAATTGCATAATCCACTACACTTGCACCATTGTAAGTGTTACAAGTGAAATTTCCCGAATTCGCCCATCTATACAAACCATTGCAGATGACCAAGTCAAAAGTTCCACATATAGTAAGCAATTGCTCCCCAAAAAGATTGCAACTTTTATTGCCCTCTGAAAATCTTGTACACTGATGATTACTTTCTTCTGTGAGCCAAATAGGATTGCAGTCTTCTTTACAATGGAGGATACTAGCTTGCTCATTTGCAGTCCTAGCATTGAAGTCACCCACTAGAAGGACTTCACTTAGTTGGGAATACGCTGCAATGCCATTTTTTAAGGCTGCAAAGGGATCTCTGTGGTTAAGCCCCCCGCTTTTGTAAGTTTTTGAAACTTGCGGGAAAATAACATGCTGCAATTCTGATGATATTTCCATTTTTTGATATTTTAAACCAAATGAATTGTCTATTTGAGTCTTCTTTTTGTAACTGAATGAGACGCCCTTTTTTTCCCTTACTAAGACCATGATACCCCCGTGTCCCTTGCCATTCTCTACTGCCTTGTTCCACACTGCCATCTTCAAATACCCTTCAAACAAATGTGTCTTACATCCTTCCCATTCATGCATTTCCACTAGACAAATTATGTCTCTATCTTCCGCAATAGGCCCTAACCCAGGTCCCCGTCTCCAAGGATAGCCTCTACAGTTCCAACAAACTAAGCTTAAGGAAACCTGAGTAGAGCTTGACTGCTATTTGTTTTAGCATACAAGACTCAAAGTCGAGTCGTCACCCCTATTTTCCCATGCTGTCTTTGTTTCATATTTTTCTGCTAAGGGATCTGTTGACCTTTCTTGATTACCACATTGTTGTTTTGTTTTTGGAGGGCCAAAAAAGGCAATAACCACTTTACCTTTGTACAACCATGCTCTTTTTCCCTCATCTCTTGCTGCCCTAACCTTTGACATCTCTTCCCTTCTTTCCTCTTGTTGCCTAATAGTTAAGTCTTCTTCTAGAAAAAAGCGAGATCCTCTCAAGAGTTGCTTCTTGCTTAGTAGGATTTGCTTGTCATGTGTATTTGACATGGTGACTTTTATGGGTCTAGCTCTCTCGTCACTGGGATTTCCCACCCTCCACACTTGGAAAATTCGGCCTAGCCAAAGCATCTTGTCTCTCAAAAAGTCTCTTGCAAGATCAAGCGTACCTTCATTTTCACCATAATCTCTCACACCTTTAATAATTATGTTTGTTGTTCTAACTTGTCTTTCTCTGATTTCCCTATCATGTATGGTGTTCACCTGGATGTTCGCCTCTCCTAAGTTATTGGCAAATTTGATGTAGATAAGTATAGACAAATATTTGTGAATAGTTGTAATGTATAGGAATTTTTTGTTTTTTTGTAATTTTTGTTAATAGGTTCAATGATAAAAATTGTCAAATCTCGACATATTATCCAATAAATGTTTGAATAAAACATATTTAAAAATATTCAAAAATAATTTTATTTTTATTTTTCGAGAATTTTGTTAAACATTATGATTGGTAATATATTGTTGTCTATTAATTAGAAATGGTGAAACATATAATCTCTACCTCCCGCAAGGACTAACAAAAATGCCTCTGGCAAGGACTAACAAACTTGAGGTAGTCTACTTTCACAAAAATCACTTATCAAACCTAATAAAACAAATCTAAAAATTCAAGTATGACATTGCACCACTTATCATATTTGAATTCACAATTTCACGAGAAAACGATATGGTAAAATGTGATGGTCCCATGAAGAACTAAAACAATATAAGATCAAATTTACCAAGCTAAATGAAAACCTACACAAAATTATTATCGTAAACCAAAATTATACATAAACACAAAAATACAAATTGTCAAGTTGCAATCAAGAGATATCAAAACGTTGAACACAGTAAAAAATTAATATATTTTATGATTCCTTCTTATTGATAGAAACGAAAATATAGAGGGCCAAGATTAGTTTCATTTCAAGGCAATCATGATGTTGCGGATTAGTTACTACATGTTAAACAAACAAAGTGTTTATGTAATGTCCCCATCCAAATAAATCTCATGAAGGAAAATTTCCACCAATCTACTAGTTCCGTAGGTTGGGGTGGAAACATTTAGACTTGGAATAAGGGAGCTATAAGACCCGAAATGGACCTTAGATTGATAATTATACATTAAAGGGGTTAAATAAATAATAAGAAGAATAAAATACAGTGGCACTTGGTCATTAGGGCGCATAGGTGGTGTGGGACCCACACAAGGAAAGATTCTCAATGCCACATGGCATCCTATTGTCACCCATTGGAATCCAAGGTGGAGTATAACGTTCTTGGGGGAGTTGGAGAGGCATTATTCATGGCATGAATCTAGGAAATTCAAATTGGAGTGGAAGAGGAAGAGGCATCATAGAATAATTGTGACACTTGGAGCTAGATTCCCTAACTTCTATGACAACATTGATGAAGATTCTATGACACTTATGACAAATTTCAGACCTGATTGCTGAAATATGACATATATGAAATTTCAAGGCTAAAAATAGCCTCCAAGAGGGCGCACAAGGGGAATTATGGCAACCAAGATTCCCCCCATTCGAATTGATGGAAGAGTAAGGCTAGAAAGTGTTGGACAAGTGGCATTCATGGGAATCTCTCCCTAATTCAAGTTGGGAGAAGGCTCTTGGAGAGAATTCAAGCTATGGAGACCTTTGGAGGTCAATCAAATATGAGGAAGAAGAAGGAGAGCAGCTTTTGATCATTTCTCATTTGGCACATTTGGAGATCTTAGCTTGTCCTTGCACGGTGGATGTTCATCCTCCCTACCTTAGAACCAATTTCGATGGTGTGAGATTCCCATCCAAGTTGTTTGATGGAGAGGACATTCATACATATCAACAAAGCTTCATGGAGATGTTTTGATGCAGGTTCAACCCCCATCTAAGTTCGAGTTCATCTTCTCTCATTCCTCTCTATTCCCATTCTACTATCTTTCTCTCAATGTCATGTAAAAGTGCAAGGGCACACTGCTTGTTGCATATAGTTAATGGATGATTTCTATTTTGACATTATCGACATGGTATTTGTTTAATAACTCTTTAATCAACATATAATTAGAGCCACAACTCGAAATACCAAGTACCCATGTGACATATCCAATTAAAACTAAGATTCGAGCCATTTTCCTCATTGCATTTTCATGGTGATTTTGGGATGATGTTGTACTTGTTTTATATAAGATATTTCTGAGATTTTTGTCTATGTTATGAGCTGCATCTGGAGTTAATTTTATGTCCCAAATAATGTATGCATACCCCTAAAGTGTTACTATAGTTTGTGGCCAAAATTCAAGGCTACCTGTCTATGACTTGCATCCCAAATTCCATACTCTAGAAGCTGATGTTCTTTGGGAGACCTATTCGACCCTAAAGCCTGATCTAATGTTGAACATATGTTGTCATTGATTTCCAATAATAGATCCAAGTCTCATATTACAAATTAGTGAAGGTCGTATAGTGTTTGGAAGGGAAAATAATGGTTGACCTGGGGGGGATTTCCATTAATCCAATTGACTAAGGCTTGTCCCGAAACTTATCTCCTTGCAAATTGCAGACCATGGATGTGTATAGAAGGTGTTTGGGTGTCTGATAAATGTATTAATGTGTCCTATTCCCTCCCAAGTCCTTCCTTCCACAATTCGAAATCATTTGTAGGTGTTTGGAACTGTTTGTATAATACATTCCTAGAATCGAAATAAGGTGAATTTGAGCACTTTTCCTTGAAGGGATATTACACTTTGGATATATTAAAATATGGAGTATGTATTTTATTTTCATAATTAAAATTTTCTTGTTATTATAGATAGGTTATAGTTTTATTACAACAAATTTGAGATTTAAAATGGATTTTCTAAGGAAAATAATAACATAATAGTTAAAATAATATTTATGAATTTTGGAGAAATAAAGAAAAAACTATTTTTTCTTCATATTTTCCATATATTGTGGTTTTATTCAAATTTCGAACACGGGCATTCAGTTTGAAGTAACACGTTTTTTATTTATTTCTCATTTTTCGTGGGGTGGGGTCCATAAAAAATATGCAGTTTGGGCACTCATTTCATACAAAATTAAATTATGCATCCACCGAGTGCTTTCGCTGGAAATTTGAATAAAACCAAAAGAAGATAAGTTGAATATATGAATTAAAAAAAAGAGTTTTTTATGACAAATATTCCAAAGTCAACCATTATGGTTGACTCTTTTTCTTGAAATTCTATTGGTTCTTGAATTCTGACTCATCAATGGCTCTTTTTCTTATGAGGCCCATTTTAGACCCCAAATTTACTCCAACAAAGAAAGCAGTTGATGTTGATGTAATTGTAACTTCGGAATGTATTTAACCTATGTATATTGTATTCCTATATAAATGTTATTATTCCTCTATACGGAAGTGTTTGTATTCCTATAGAGATGTTATTATTCCTCTATATGGAAGTGTCGTCATTTATATTGTAAGTGTCGTAACTTATACTTGATGGGTTATTAGACCACCTTGTTGGGGTCGGCCCTGTATAAGTCATGTGGGTCAAAGGGTTATTAGACCACCCTAATGGGGGTCAGCCCAGTCAGGATTATGTTAAGTGGTTAAGTTGAAGCCAACCTAGTTGATTAAAAGTCAAGTCAAGTTAGTGTATAAATAGACAGTGTGTCTCTCTCATTTTACACATTCACTACTCACTCACACACTCATTGGAGAGTGGCGCACTAGTGGAGGAGAAGAATATGCTGCTAGGAGGACTATCTCTTATACTTGGTTTGTATCATTGCTCTATCTATCTCTGAGGAAGTTGCGGGGTTTTTCACCTTCTTGGTTTTCCCCAGTGAAACTCTGTGTCTCTTGTGTGCTTGCACTATTGTGTCCATGTTTGATATGCTGTACATGTTATTCTCTCAATTAAGATCCTAGATCAGATTGAAATTCTGAAAAACTAACATGGAATCAGAGCTAGCCTGAAAGAAGGCATGATATGGCATTTATGACATTTGTTGCACTTGCGAAGCTAGGGCTTGATATAGCAAAAACCAGTCATCGTAGAACTTTCACTATAAATATATTTCGGCGAGGTTTCAGAATCTGAAAATATTACAGGTCGAAGATAAGGTAACCATGTACGTTGTTTCCAAAGGACAACCTCTAATTCGTTGTACTTTGTGATTTATGATCTGTACAATATAGGGTTTCTGCCTCTTCCAGATCTGAGTCATAAACAGGTGACCTAGGAAAAAAGGTCATAAGATGGGCTAGGAAGCTCCAAATGAAATTTCGTAAAAAGAAACAGGTAGGCAACGGACTCTAATTTCTCAGGTACATTTTTTAGAGACCGAAACGAAACTAGTGACACGTGGTACGCCGTACAAGTGTGCTCTCCTATTTTATCTCATAAACAGGTCACATTGCGACACTTGGCATAAATTTATCTCAAAGAATTCATTTGAGGTCATACCTATGGGGTTGGAAAGGTATCGAGTCAGGATACCACAGGAAAAAATTTCAAACCCTGTAGATCTGAAATTTCAGAGTTACACTAGAAACAATCAGGTGCATATTTCTGTCAAAACAGAATTGAATTTTGAGCACCTTCATTCATGGCTCTGGGAATTTAGGGTTTCGGAGAAAGTTGGAATTTTTGTAGTTGGAGACCACAGCTGAATGCTCCTCAAAAAAATCAAAATTTAGAGACCAAGATCGATTTTTTTGGTTGGGCAGAAGGCCGAGCTTGATCAAACCCTAGTTCAAGATTTTGATCGGAAAGGTGGAAAATTAGGGCTTCTGCAAAAGTTGGAATTTTTGAATTCTGTGACCATGACTGGAAGCTCCTCAGAAAAATCAAAGTTTAGAGATTTGGATCGAACCTTTCGGTTGGGCAGAAGACCGAGCTTTATCAAACCCTAGTTCGAGATTCTATCTAGAAGTTTCAAAGGCAATTTTGAGGGGTGAAACTTTGCAGTTTTCAAATTCTGAGTATACCAGGATGATCAACTCATCAAGGCGCATCTTTCTATCCTTTCAGAGGTTTAAAATTCAAAGTTTGAACTTTTAGGGTTTCCCTGACAAACCCTAATCCAACTCTAGATCCAGTTTCTGAAAAAGAAATGTATTGGGTTAATCCTAGAAGAGAATGGATTGGTCACCTGCATAAGTGAAGAAGTTCCAATTTCAGAGGGAGACGAGGCTAAGGCCTTACATAAGAATATTACAAGCAATATCGACAGGTATGACTTATCCAAGTATGTTTCGAGATCTGTTCATGATTAAGTTTATGGTATGTTTGTCTTCATTAAGTTTAGTACAATCTTGATTAGCTTTAGACTTGTTGTATCACCTTAATAAAATTATGAATGCAGATATTCATTGATTAGGGTTTTGACACTTATGATTGTACTAATGCATTATGGTGTTGTATGAGGTTGATGTTGTCCGCTAAATTATGACGTGTCATTGTTACGTGCGAGTTAGGCAGAGCAGTCAGAGCTCTTTCTCGATTTCTGGGAGATTTGACCATTGGTTTTCGATTCTGCGAGTTTCAGGTAACCCTATTTGCCTTAGCCTTTTCAATTATGTTTTTTTTGTTTGGCGGCGGGCCCCCGAAGGCCGTGAAATTCCACGTTGACCTTCCAACGTGGAATATCGCGGGTTTCGGGTCTCTTCCCGCAATGAACCGCGCGGGTTTTAGGCTGACAGTCGCGATGTTCATCACGACTGTGAGGTTGGAACCCGCGATGTTCATCGCGAGTTCATGGGAGATAGTCGCGATGGTCTGGTGAGTGAGCTGCGCATGGTGCGGTGGGGGCATATGATGCCTCGTGGTGGTGGTGGTGTCCGTGGGTTTTTTACGGAGGAGGTATATGAGCAGTGGGAGCAGATGCCCCTGGTGATTGAGGATTATCCATATGCTGGCATGGACTACCGAGGCAACCCAGAGATGCCTCGAGCCTAGGGACAGGCCTGGGGTTTAGACGGTATGTTTTGTGGTTTGTTTTATACTATATCATGTGATTTGTTTATGATTATAGCTAGATGTGTATATGATGGTTTATTTGCATTGTGCAGATGTTGGGCCTGTACCACCGGCCGACTACGTGGCTCGTCGGGGGTGGGCGATGGTGGTCGCTCAACCACCTGCAGCGGTACCACCTCCACGTGGTGGAGGATTTGCGGCTCGTGGGCGAGGGGTTGGCCCTCGAGATGATGCCATTGAGGGTGTCAGACAGACATTCGACATGATTCTAGCTGGACTCCCCGAGGATGGCTGGAGAGACCTGGACCGGGACATCGTGGAGCATTGCTTCGGTGCGCCGCCTGAGTGGCGGTCGCTCCTGTTGAGGACAATGGTTTTTGTGGCCGAGCACAGGGATGGTGTTCGAGATGACCCGGCAGGGCCGGCTGAGAGGAGGATCCGTCTACAGGATGATCCAGCAGGGCCAGCAGAGCGGAGAGTTCGGGCTCGCCATGATCCGGCGGGGCCAGCGGAGGAGGCGCCAGAGGAGCCCAGGGACCCTCATGACTAGATGATATGTATTTGCCCCCAAATGCTGATGAGCATATGGGGAAGCTCTTTTTGTATGGCTGATGTATTTTTTGTATGTTGGGTGCTGAGGGCACTTATGACAGGTTCTGACTATACGATGATGTATATATATGTATATATTTGATGTTGGTATATAGTCGTGGATGCACGTGGATGCACTTGTTGTCTTTATGTTTGCCCGTGGAGGCATGTTTGAGTTTCTGTATGCCCGTGGAGGCACATGGATGCACATTTGGTTTTTTGTATATGCCCGTGGAGGCACATGTTATGCATGTAGATGCACATTTTGTTTTGGTATATGCCCGTGGAGGCACATGTTATGCACGTGGATGCGTTATTTGTTTATGGTATGATGCGATTGGTGTGCCAGTCAAGTACATTGTTGGCCATGTGGTCTGCTACACTATTGAGGTTTCTTGGGACATGTGTGAATGAAATGGATTCAAACTGTCGAATCATTTGTTTAGTGCGGAAAAAATTTCTGAACAGACAGGGATCGCGTACCTGGTAATCATTGTTGAGTTGGGAAACTAGGAGTTGTGAGTCCAAGAAAATGTTAAGGTGACGTATGCTCATTTGGAGAGCTGTGGCCAAGAGACCGGCCACGGCATCATATTCAGCCTGGTTGTTGGTAGCAGCACCCAAACACATTCCGTCGATGTGGATCAACTCATGTGAAGGGGAATATATTACCCAAGCTGCGGAGGCCAGATTGGGGGACCAATAGCTTGCACCATCGACGAAACCGACGTAGCAGAGTGGAACATGTGTGTGAACGGGATCAGTGGAAGGGGCCGACCGGACAGAGGGGTATCCAGTGGAGATCGTATAAATGGCGGGGTCAAGGCCAGGCATTTCGGTATCTGACCAAGTAAAGACATCAGTGAATTCTTGGAACAGTTGTTGGTATTCTCCGATCTCATGCTCACTGTGGGAGGCTCCTAATGTAATGGTATGAATGGCACCAAGTGGGTCAGAGATGTCAATGTGGATGACGGGAGAAATATCGGCCATGGGATCCTTTAACCAGTCGACTTTAGTAGGAAGGAAATCTTTGGACTCAACCGCGGGTTGGGTAGCGGTGGTGGATGAAGTCTCTTCCGGGAGAAAGTATGGACGATGGTGCATGTCTTCCCAGGGATAGTCAAGGGCAGTATGAGCCTCTAGAATCTCTTCATCATTGTGGGAGCTTTGAGTGGTCAAATAAAGTGATGAGGTAGTGGTAGTCGAAGAGATCATGTAGATGGTGTTAATCTCTCCGGATGAGGATGATGCGGGAGGGTAGATCTCCTTGATAGTAGGGGGTGTCGTCTCAAGGTCCAAATTGTTCATCTCGTAAAGAGATGCTCTGTAATCTGGGATGTCAGGACAGTGATGAGAGTAGTGGCCGTAAATACCGCATATCGCACATGGGTGGTTGGTACGCAGTGATTTATCACGAGGCATGGGGTTTGGATCGAGTTTGACCACCGGGATGTTGGGGTCGTCGTCCAACATTTGCATGTGCTCCTGTAATGCAGGTAACTGTGGACACTGATGGGTTGGATGGCCTAACTCATCACACAACGAGCATTTTGGAGGAGCACGAAATACGAGGGGAGGTTTAACCGCCTTGGGTGGGGGTACCGCAGTGTATGGTTGTGGGCCTCTACCTCCAGTGGGCCTAATGAGTGGAGGGGAATTCATCGATGACGAAGGAGTAGTGATACCGGGAGGTGGTTGAGTAGAAGTAACAATGGGTTGCACCGGTTGCAGGATGAAATTTGGTGTCGGCGGAGGAACGGGAGGCGAAATATACCACACGGGAAATCCCAATGTTAACCCGGGGAGACTAAGGGTAGCCATAACCGGGGCGCTTACTACACCCGAAGGAGGAAATAGAAAGGGGATTGTGTGGATGGGTGTAACTCCAATGTGACTAGGGACCAATGGTGGTTTGGGTAACAAGGAGGGTTGATTACCGGGTGTTTGTGAAAGAGTGCAGAGGTTAGCGACGTGGGTCTCCGGTGACGGTGGTGGAATGGCCTAGAATGTAGAAGTCATCGGCGCGTCGGAGTAGAGTCCGGGTCCCACTTAGGAAACGAACGAGGTAGTTGCACCACAAACAGGTTGTTCAACCATGGGGAGAACATTTTCAGGTGTGGCGGGGGCCTTGGGATCATAGTAGGTGAGTTGGTCGACCTTGACCACGCATCCCTCATGGGGGAACTGCATGGTACGAAAAATGGATGAGGCGACCGCCCGCATGGCATACATGTAGCTGCGACCAAGTAAGAGGTTATAGTCGAGTTGGGCATTGATGACCTCAATGTCAATGAGCACGGTTTTACCCGCGAGTTGGACGGGGACATTAGCTAAGAGACCTTGGGGTTGAGCTGAGCAGCCTTCATGGCTCACAATGCAGTGGTGGACTGCTGGAGAGTAGGGGATCCCAACTTCTGCCAAATGAATGTGGACATGACGCATGTAGAGGCCCCTTCATCGATAATGCACCGATGGATGACAAGATTTCAAACAGAAACGGAAACTTGGAATGCTAAATGGAAGGCAGTCGTGGTTCTGACTGGTCTGAATCGAATGCGATCAGTTGTGAATCATTGGGGTCGATAGCGCCAATGGCAGAAAGCAAAGTCTTGCGCTGCGAAGGACAGTTTTTCAAGACTTCTAAAGCAGACATGGCTGCAGGAGACTGGGCTAAGTCGTCTACGATGTTGTAATTTGACACAGCACGAGCATTGGGATTATTGTTGATACGACGAAGTGGGAAGCGAGGTGTTTTGGGAGCGCCATCAAGTGGAGCCGGAGGTATACATAACATTTGATATGTGGGATTAACGTTAGTGTTTTTGTCGGCAAGAGGGGCTTCAAAGGTGGAGCCATATTGGTTCCAACGGGTTTGGAGGTTGGCATCGGCAATCGACATCATCAACAAATGGTGAGTACCTGAATCGAACATGGGTTGATCAGGGGTTGCATAAGTGATTTGTTGTGGTGGCACGTTGCCCTGAGGGGGATCTAACGCCTGAGTGTTCACTACACCCTGGTTTGAAAAGGGGTTTTGCAGCACCAAAGGTTGATGTTGAGGTGGTGGAGGGTTGGGTGGCGGCTGAGGAGCCGCTTGCCCTTGATGATGGGCATCGTCGGTCCAGAGTTGCCGAGCTCGCTCCAAATGTGGGCAAGAATGTGTGTAATGACCATAGACCCCGGAGATAGAACAAGGGTGGTTTGTTCTGAGGTTATTATTTCTAGGCTGCTTGGGATTCCGATCCGGATTGCGGTTGGAAGGAGAAGCATTGTTATTTTGCGGAGGATTGGGAGGTGGAGGACCTTGCTGATGTTGTTGGTTATTATCGCGGTTACGAGCTCTACCACGGTTCTGTTGCGCACCTTGGTTGCGCTGGTTGTTTTGGTTCTGGGGCTGGTTGTGCTGTGTGTACACTTTCCCTTGAGCAGTGGGAGGATTTTGGTTCACCGCAGGTGCGGGAGCAGGTTGTGGTGCATAATAAGCAGGCGGGGCTAGAGTTGGTCCAGTTACCTGCTGGGGTTGTTGGTAACCCTGAGCTATTGGAGGTGTTGGGTTAGCTGCCACATCTTGTTGCGAGTAATACATTGGTTGAGGTGCAGCTGGGGGAGCGTATGCAGGTGGTGCATGACCAAAGCACTGAGGTGGACATGAAGGTCCATGGGTATGGTGGTGATGTGCCATGGGAGCATATGAACTGGGTGCTCCAGACTGAGACGTAGCCCGCGAAAGGTCGGGACCATGGCTAGGATGTGCAATGGAAAAGGGTTGGGGATGCAAGTCCATATGACCAATGATGCCATCAGCGGCATGGGATGCCCCCGGCGCATCATGTTGGGATGACTCGCCCCGAGGGGCGTCTGGTATAATGGTATACAGATAACCCGACTGGGCGTAAATGAGATCAAACTGTTGGGTTTTGAGGGTGGCTTCTTCTTCAGACTGGGGTCTTTCGGATGCCACATCCTTCGCAATGAGAGGGAGAAGGGATTTTAGAAACCAATCTAGGAAGATACGGTCATCTAACTTGATTTTGCAGAGGCTTCGACGTCGACGCCACTCATGAATGTGGTCAGTGATGTGGGTGGCCGTGTTCTGTCTGCAAGACAATAGGATCTCAACGCCCGCATCATAGCGGACAGGTAACTGAAAAAACTGCAGGAAGGTCGAGGCAAGGGAGGTAAAAGTGGCATGTGTCCCATGGGGCTGCTCGATATACCACTTAGCTGTAGAGCCAGTGAAGGTGCGCTGTAATAGACGGAGGCGAACAGAGTCGTCCACTATGGAGTTGGAGGAACACCATAGATGGAAGGACATGATATGGTTCTGTGGGTCCTCACCTGCCTTGCCCTCAAACTTAGGGATGTCGGAGGGGAGTTTGGTGGGCATTTGAGGCCATGCAGGATCGTGTCTGATAGGATCATTGGTGAGCCTGGCTAAATCTGGCAAGTTCAGACTTGCCATGTACGGTAAGCTAGCAGACGTAGTGACTGGGACTGGGACATGCCTAGTCATGGTGGTATGATGTAGGGGTCCAGTAGCGCCTAAAGGTATGCTAGGTATTGAAGGTATATGTCCTCCAATAGGTGTGGTCGTGTATGGGCCAGCGCTTCCAAGTGCAACATGGGTGACACTTGGGTTAGGAATAGTAGTGGTGATTCTTGGAATCTGGGTTGTGGGAATCAGAGGGGGTGTGACCCCTATGTTGGGCATACCCATAACAGGTGGTAACCCTGTGTTGGGGATTCCTATAACAGGAGGTGGCCCTGTGTTGGGCATTCCTAAATGTGGAGTGTCCGCCATATTAGGCATACCTAGGGGGTGGGTGTTGCCATAGATGGCACCGCAGTAGAAGGGTCTGTGGATGTCTCTCCTATGGTGCTGGTAAAAAGTGAGTCAAAAGGTGTTTCAGCCATAAGGTTGGTTGGGAATAATGCAGTGGGGTTTTCGGATTCTGCCTCAGAATCAGAAGTGAAGTGAGGCGTGTCAGAATCGGATGACCGTATGTTTAACTGACGATGTGTCGAGTCAAGGGATAAGGCTCTACGTCGGTGACGTGGAGAGCCAAGTAGACTGAACTCTAGGAGTTCTCCCTGAAGACGACGAGAGCGTCTAAAATTCTCAATGGTGAGAAATAAGCTTTTTGTGTAAAAATCTTATGTGTAAAATGGTAATGTATAAAAAACTCAAAACCCTAATGCAACCAAGGGTGCAAGAAGGGGAGTGAAAATGAAGGCTCTCAGGCCAAAAAATCAACCTCAAAAAGGCACTTATTATAGCAGCTATGCTATAATAAGTGGAGGGATGCAAAAAATGGTCAGAGTACCAACATGCAAACAGCTTCTAGAAAAAATAGGTGTAACTAGACCAAAGGTGGGTTGAATCATGCAAACACCTAACTAAAAGTATTGTGAATCAACAAACTATATTCTCTGCAAGGATATGAAATCCAAGTCAGACAATATTGAGTGTTGAGTCAACGGCTAGATATCCCCGTACCGGGAGGGACACCGGGTAATCAATCCTAAAGAATGGCTACTAGGATACTCCGTTCATGACACGTCGAGAAAAGGTAAATCTGTCGTTTAGTCCTTTATCGCAATACCCCCATACAGGGATATCCCGAGAACTGCGAATGGTAGCCCTTCGGTTATTGAATGGATTTCGGTATTCCACTCAGGCTTCCGGAACCATCCTCGCGACTTCAACCCTCCTAGGGGAGAGACCTTCCCATAAACCGGTTGTGACCATGCCAATAAATACTAGGAGATTTTAGCTCCCTAAAGGACAACAACTATGTCTTAGATGTAATAACTGAGGGGTGTTATTGGAACACCTATCCCCTCAATACTACCTAGCTACAAAGTTCTTTTAGTGTTCCCCAAGTGGGGTTTAAAGTGGGTTGAAATTAGGGTAAGTTTTTTAAGGCTCAGTTTAAAATTAGTGTTTGAGTGGGTGCACGTGTGATATTTTAAACTGAAATTGAAAAAGTAAATGCTAAGTATTCAAAAAACAAAGGATCTTTTGAAATAAAAAGCAAATAAATGACTTCTTCAATAAATGGAAATTAAATGCTTTGCAAAGACTATTCAAAAAACAAAGGATCTTTAGAAATATGAAAGCAAATAATATAACTTCTTTGAGAAATAAATGGATTTCGGTTTCAAAAATTGCTATGGGCAAAATATTGAAAGAAGTAAACAGCAAAAAATTTAAATCTAGATAAAAATGCAAAAAGAAATCCTTCTTTCACTTTCTGAAAATTTTTAAAAAGACTTTTTCACATGTGCATTCTAAATAGTAACAAAAATTTCTATGGCTGTAAAATATGCAGGATTTCTAATACTGGAAAATGTGATATGTGGGCAGAAAATACAGTAAGAAATTAATTTTTTAAACGATTCGGCCGAATGAAAAAATTAGCATCGCGGGTTTTGACAGAAAAGCCGCGATGGGCCGCGCGGGTTTCTGTTGCACAGTCGCGATGGGCAGCACGGGTTTTGACCGCGAAGCCGCGATGTGCAGCGCGGGATTTCGTCACACAGTCACAATGTGCAGCGCGAAAAAGGTCCGCGAAGCCGCGATGTGCAGCACGGAGAAAAGCCGCGCAGTCACGATGAGCCGCGCGACTGTTGGGCAAAAAGCCGCGAGGCGAAAGCCGAACGCGGATGCCGAAAAATGAAGCCGAAAATTGAAAGTTTCGGGCTGTTAATGGCAATGAAATGAGCCAAGATCTAGAACAGCAATGGATCTGTTGTCTAAGGTGGCAGATCTATGAATTAAACTAACTAATACAATCAAAAACTAAGATCTAAAGCAAAAGTGAGATCTAAAGATTTGAAAAGCAGCGGAGTCGCCAAAAACTGTTGGCTTGGTTTTGCAACCAAGCTTAGTGCTATGGGCACCTGCTAACTAGTAGCAGCAGTTTCAATAGAAATAAATAACAATAAACTAAATCTAAACTAAACTAAACTAACATGTGCATTTTTGAATTAAAGAACAAGAACAAGAAATATGAGAAATAATTTTGTATTAAAAAATGGGGGTAAGCAAATGCTTGCAATAAGAATACCTTCGATTGATGAAGATATTTGGGAAGCTCCAATGGTGAGCAGCTCCAATCTCCAATAGGTCCTTTCTCCAAGGTTGCTACAATGGCCAAAACTTAAGGGAGATTTTGGCAGCATGAGGATAGGAATATGGATGGATCTGAAATGAGGAGCCCCTACCACATTTTTATAGGTTTTGGTGGTGGGGAATACCATGTGTGGTTTTGTGGAAACCAATGGTATTGACCAACATGGTTTAGGTACTTTTCCCTCCTTTTTCCTTTTTTGAATAAAATTAATATTTTTATTCCATTTTTAATATTTTGAGAATTTTGGACCCTTTTTGAGGGTTTTTTTAATTTTTTTTAGGAAAAATAATCTTTTTAAGTGGGAAAAAGGGGTGTACTAAGGTCTTTTGGTGACCTTTTGTTGGCTTCAGAGGCTCAGATGGTGGAAAAGTGGACAAATGGGTCATGTGAATAAGGGAATGAGCTAGTGAGCACTTTTTAGGTGTTAACAAAAGGTACATCAAGAAACACAAATCATGTTCTAGTTCAAGAACATATAACCATGTTGACATGAATACAAAGATTCATCCATTGTCATGGATCACATACAAGATCTACTCACGAGGTATGTATAACTTGGTTCTATAATGATTAACCTTTGAGATATGCAGGTTACTAACACAAGTCATTGAAGAGAACAAGAAGATATTGCTAGACATAACTAGCAAATATGATAACCAGGTATGTTTTTCCTATATCAAGTTAGAATCCTACCTTGTGTTAGGATCTTATACTATTGTATGGTTGATAACCAGGTATATTTGCTAGACATAACTAGCAAATATGATAACCAGGTATGTTTTTCCTATATCAAGTTAGAATCCTACCTTGTGTTAGGATCCGATACTATTGTATGGTTGATAATGATTATTCATGAAGTTAGAAATGTAAGTAATAAAGGGCTTATGCATATTATGTCTCTTACCTTGATTGATGATATGACTAACCAGAAAAGTCCTTTGGTCAAATAAGAATATGCATGGGTAAAAGAAGTATTCCCTAAAACCTTGAATACTAATGTTTATTATCTGTGTTTGAAATGATCATGACCATACATGTTTAAGATTATTGTGTTTTGATAGTACTGAGATTATACTAATGAATGTATGATTATGTATGAGATCTCGAGGGTAACACAATTATGATACTAGTAAGCATGCATAGTGATCAAGGATGGATATAAGTTCAAGGACAGGTAATTCAGGAAGCAAAGATCAAGAGGGAGCACACCCCAATAGTTTCTGGAAGGATGCATACATTCAGAGGGATTTGACCACTTCTCACAATCCACATCAGAATGGAGTTGCAGAAAGGAAGCAAAGACTGAGAGGGAGTCAACCCAACAAACAAACAAAGATAAGTATTTGAATTGTCATTTCTTGTGTTTAAATAACATTGTTCAATGATGTATATGCTTATGTTCCTAGACTTAGGGTGTGTATTATGCATATTAGAATAATTGCATTAATAAACCGTATACTACTAATATGCATGTGATGGGTAAGTGGCCTATGGCACTGTACAACATTCCATTGCTACTTATCTAGAATTAATCCTCTTTGCTGACATGTTGGGAGTTGTACACACTCTTAACAATGTTCTGGTAGAGATTGGAAGGAATCTAGAAAGTTATGGGATATGGATAAATGTTGTATTGAAGCATTGGCTAAGATAATTGCATGATTGTATGACATATTTATTTATGTGTAAGAATTTGTTCTGAAAACTATGAGATGTTTCTAATCATGCAATTTAACTTGTTTTGTAGGAAAGATCGTATACCATCACCTACAAAAGAAGAACTACAACATTTGTTCAGCAACAAAGTTATCTATTAAAGATATTGAAGTTCCCAGGATTCGGGAAGAATGCCATGATCGAGGAGTACCAGTCGATCATGAAGAATGATATTTGGGATGCAATCTCAAGACCTGAAGGGAATTCTGTTGTGACTTCCAAGTGGATCTATAAGATCAAGCATGCTGCAGTTGGTAGCATAGGCGAGGTTTGTTGCTCGTGGCTTCTCCCAGAAAGAGGGGATAGATTATGAAGAGACAGATATACTTTCATCAGAACAATACTTGATATGGCTGCAGTAATGAAAGTGGAAGATACACTAGATGGATGTCAAGACAGCTTTCTTGAATGGTGTAGTCGAAGAGGAAGCTTGCTGCCGAGTTCGAGATGAAGGACTTGGGGATTATGCACTATTTTCTAGGCATGGAGGTGTGGCAGAGTGCAGATGGGATCTTCCTTGGACAAGGGAAGTATGCAGTAGAAATCCTGAAGAGGTTCGGGATGATGGACTGCAACAACATGGCCACACCTATGACATCGAACCTGAAGCTTTCGTGTGATGCTTCATCTGATCCAGTTGATGTCACTGTGTATCGTCAGATGATTGGGTCCTTGATGTACCTAACGAACACAAGACCAGATATTTGCTTTGCAGTGAACACATTGAGCCAGTTCCTGGCGGATCCCAGAGGTGTTCACCTTGTTGCTCTAAAGCATATTCTGAGGTACCTGAAGGGTACAATTGATTATGGGCTCAAGTATGATGCAAATCAAGAGTTTAACCTGCAGGGTTATTTTGATTCAGATTGAGAAGGCAATGCTGCAGATAGGAAGAGCACATCTGGGTGTTTCTTCAGTATGGGATCAAGTGTGATCTCTTGGTTTAGTAGGAATCAATCTTGTGTAGCACTAAGTACAACCGAAGCAGAGTATGTTGCAGCTTATTCGGCTAGTTGTGAGGCAGTATGGCTCCGGAAGCTATTGTCTGAGTTATTTGATCTCCCGCTGGAGGCTACTGGTATCTTTTGTGACAACCAGAGTTGTGTGAAGCTGTCTGAGAACCCGGTGTTCCACGACAGGTCGAAGCACATTGAGATCAAATATCACTATATCAGGGATATGGTGTAAAGAGGAGCAGTGAAGCTCCTGTATGTTGCGACGGATGAGCAGGTTGCAGATGTGCTGATGAAACCACTAGCCAGAGTGAAGTTTGAGTACTTCAGAGAGAGGCTTGGTGTTCTTCAGATTGACGACACTTCGAGGAAGAAGTGATGGACACATTTGTTGAAGCCATTCCAAGCATGGTGAGAGGAGGATCCTTCACATGGCTGTGGATGTAAGCGTTGGATGATGAGCATCAGGACGATGCTCCAGTTACTTCTTTGTATATGCATCATGTTGGATGCTAGATATGATCAGTTGGATCATTTATATGTATATGCATCATGTTGGATGCTTGATATATTTGTATATGCATCATGTTGGATGCTTGTTATGATCAATTGGATCATATATATGTATATGCATCATGTTGGATGCTTGGACCATGTATTTGTATATATATCAGGTGGATACGTTGTATGATCAGGTAGATCATGTATGTTGATATATATCAGGTGGATACATTGTGTGATCAGGTGGATCATGTATCTATGTATGTATCAGGTGGATCATGTATGATGATATGTATCAGGTAGATACTTGGTATGCATCAGGTGGATGCATTATATGATTAGGATGATCATGGATGATGAGCTTCAGGATGTTGCTCCAGATGACATGCATCAGGATGATGCAGTGATGATGATAAGGTTGATCATGTGATGATCTACATCAGGATGATGTATGGTGAGTATTAGGTTGATACCCTGTGGTTGTGGACAAGTTGTGCAGATGAGCATATAAGTAGACCTGGGAGATCCGACAGGTAGAGCTGTGTGCTCGTAACAGCCTGGGATGCTCTTTCGAGGCATTACTCTAGGAGGACATATAAGTAGACCTGGGAGATCCGACAGGTAGAGCTGTGTGCTCCTAACAGCTTGGTATGCTCTTTCGAGGCATTGTCCTATGACATGTAAGTAGACCTGGGAGATCCGATAGGTTGGGCTGTGTGCCCGCAATAAGTCTTGGGATTCTCTTTAGAGGCATTGCCATGACCACATGTAAGTAGACCTGGGAGATCCGATAGGTTGGGCTGTGTGCCCGTAATAAGTCCTGGGATGCTTTTTCGAGGAATTGTGGTGAGGGGCTCACATGTAATACGTCCTGGAGATCTGGACAGGTTGTGCTAGGCACGTAAAAGGCCTCGGATGCTCTTTAGGGTTCTTGCTAGTCAAGACACTCTTTTAAGGTTTTGTGACAGTCACATGTAAGTGGACCTGGGAGATCTTGCCGGTCTTGCTTCGGCACATAAATGGTCCTGGGATACTATTTCGAGGCATTGTGACGCACGTAATAAGTCCTGAGGATTCCACAGTATGGCCAGTGATGATGAAGACCTGCAGGTGGTGGACATACATCCAGTATAAAAAAGGACTGGCTCTGTAGAACTTCCTATGACGAGTAGTTCATAGATTGATTGAGATAGCAGCAGCAGTGACTATGACGATGATTTGATGTCGATGATCCAGTGACGATGATCCAGAGAAGAAGACTTGTGCTAGAAGACCTGTGTCAAGAAATACCTTCCTAGTTAAGAGGGAGTGTTGATGTAATTGTAACTTCGGAATGTATTTCACCTATGTATATTGTATTCCTATAGAGATGTTATTATTCCTCTATACGGAAGTGTTTGTATTCCTATAGAGATGTTATTATTCCTCTATATGGAAGTGTCGTCATTTATATTTTAAGTGTCGTAACTTATACTTGGTGGGTTATTAGACCACCTTGTTGGGGTCGGCCCTGTATAAGTCATGTGGGTCAAAGGGTTATTAGACCACCTTGCTGGGGTTGGCCCTATATAAGTCATGTGGGTCAAAGGGTTATTAGACCACCCTAGTGGGGGTCGGCCCAGTCAATATTATGTTAAGTGGTTAAGTTGAGGCCAACCTAGTTGAGTAAAAGTCAAGTTAGTGTATAAATAGACAGTGTGTCTCTCTCATTTTACACAGTCACTACTCACTCACACACTCATTGGAGAGTGGCACACTAGTGGAGGAGAAGAAGATGTTGCTAGGAGGACTATCTCTTGTACTTGGTTTGTATCATTGCTCTATCTATCTCTGAGGAAGTTGCGGGGTTTTTCGCCTTCTTGGTATTCCCCAGTGAAACTCTGTGTCTCTTGTGTGCTTGCATTATTGTGTCCATGTTTGACATGCTATACATGCTATTCTCTCAGTTAAGATCCTAGATCAGATTGAAATTCTGAAAAACTAACAGTTGATGTCAAGGAAGAGGTGAATATTTTACTCCACGATGACTTCAAATACTTAATGAAATGTGTATCCAACCCTATTCTGATGGATAAGAAACAGGGTTTGATTTGAGTCTGCACATATTTCAGGGATTTGAACAAAGATTGTCCTAAATAAAACTATCCTACCCCATTCATTGTTCATATTATTGATCAATGCACTAGGAATGCTATATTTTTTTCATGGATGGTTTTTTCTACTATAACTAGATATAGATTCAACCTAACAACTAGCATAAATAAACCTTTCTTTGTCCTTGGGGCACATTTTCTTATCAAAATATGTTGTCTGGTATTAAAACTACTAGAGCCACATCTTAGTGGGACATGGCCTACGTTTTAAACAATATTAAGCACATTGTCAAGGCTTTTTTTCAATAAGAAAAAAGGCACAACTTGCTATTCAAGGAAAAGAATCAAAGTTGTACAATAGGTATGCTAGCGTAAAACCATGAAACAAGTACAAACGCAGGAAAACCCATAATAATCATCCAAAGACTAAATTAGAAACTGTTCAAATCCCCAGAAAGAACAAGATCATATAAGGAAGTGCAAAAAACAAACCATATCAATGACAAGACTGAACAATCTAGATGATTTATTTACTTGATCTCGATAGTGAACAAAACATCCATCTCATTTGTAGTTTTCAAACAATGTTGTTATTATAACATGTTATTAAACACTTATTAAACCCCCACAAATACATCTTTTGTGTGTTTTATGGGTGATTGGTTGGGTTCATTATGTCCAAATACAGGATCATGTTTGATCCCTTCAGGGTGGAAGCAATAGTTTCAACTTCCTCCCCCGCATACAATTAGAAAATTTCTTATGAAGGTTCAAAGCTAACTATGTAGATATTGCAGAAGGTTTTATGCACCTGTTGAAACAAGGGTCCCATTTATTTGGGACAATGAAGCCTAATGATCCTTTGAGGCCTTGAAAATATCTCATGTCTATTCCCTTGGTGCCTCTTGAAGATTACAAGAAGGAATTTTTGTTATACCTAGCAACGTTAGAGTCAACCATTGTTGTGCTACGGATCCCAGAAGACAAATTACAATAAGAACATATGATATACTGGCTAAGGAAGGGACATATCAGTCCTAAATTGAGATATTCCCATGTTAAGAAATCAATGTGCGCAATAGTGCAAGTTGTCTAGAGACTTAGATCACATTACATACTTTGTAAACACACATATATTATAGCGTACTCTAATCTTATGCAACATATTTTAACACAACACTTAATCGAGAGAAAATATTTAAAATGGGTTTCCATCGTTTAGCAGTTTGATTTAGAGTTTTCTGCATCCAAATCTAATAATTCCTTATACTTTGTTGAATTAATGTCTAATCCACTTAAAGATAAAGAGGATATTGTAATAGATGAGTCCTTGATATACGACACTTTATTCCTCATTGCTTCTTCAAACCCTTGGCATGAATATATCCTAGTATATATTCAAAATCAATGGCGCCCTTCTTAATTATCATGTGCATGCCTTGATCTTAGTCATCGTTCATCCCTCAATTCTTAAATAGCATTGTGAACCCAACCATTTGGCAGTTTCTATCAATTAAAATAGAGGATGTTGATCGATTCCGAAAGTTTCCCAATTTTTTCTCAAACAAATCTGCCATTCATATTCATAACCACAAGATTTCATTGTTGGTCTCTATCAAAAACAACATATGATAATTAAATCGTGTTTTTAGTAAAATAATTCCATCAAACACTTTGCCTGAAAACTCAAATTTCTTCATGTAAATACTAATTCCGGCCCATACATCCCTAGTGCTACAACCAAGAGCTTTAATACCACTTTGTAGCATCCTCGTCCATTATTTTTACTATAGGAGGGGGTAGTTACTAAATTGCATGTTTCAAAATTTCACCCCATGGAACAAGTATTCAAATTCATAACTATTTTAAGCCCCCCATTGACAACATAACTAAGAAATGCATGTGCAATATAAACACAATGGAATTAAAACTATATTCACAAACACATCATCCATAAGAAAACATATTCATAATAGGAAGTAAATATATAATCATTGCACATTCATACACAACAAAGAATAACTGTCTTTTAATTGAATAATATCCAATAAATTAGACGTGTTTAAGAGAAATTTTATACCCAACCATAGGTATCAGTTGTAGATACCACCCCTAAGTCGAGCTATGAGGCCATTTGGGATAAGGAAACACCTATAGCATTCTCTCTCTCAAACCAACCCATTTTCTCTCATGCTTATCCAATCTAATCACCACTAAGCACTACAGGCATCTCAGTCAACCATTTCCTACTCTTTCTTTGTTCAATAGTCCCTCAGAGTACCCAACCCTTATAATGCTCTTTAGTATGTGTAGAAAGAGTCCAGTATGTTCTATGCTTCTATATAACCTCTTGTAAAATCAATTCATGAATTTTCAAGCATCCAAGAGAACGGGTAAGTTTTCCTATCTTTCCCAACCTTTATGCTCACCTATACCCATCATCTTCACTCTGAAGTCCATAGTTATTCCTCATCACAACGTTAATTTCTAGTTATTTTCACAATCTAGTTATTGGATATGGAAAGAAAAACAACATTAAGGCTACGTAGTATGTGAACTATACAAGGAAAATGAGTGATAGACTTCAATGGAGTGGTGAAAAGATATATGGTGTTAATTATGACCATAGAATGAAGGACCATTACAATTTTCATAAAAGTATATCCATCACATGTTTCCATAACTATGATGAGAAGACTTTCCCACTTCCTCACACATGCATTCAATGGTTGGATTTAATACGTCAAAAGGAGGTAAATTGTTCATTTAAGACAAATGGCAGAAATGGATAGGTTCTAAGGATGACACTTGAAAAAAGAGGATTTAATCTCCCATAGGACCCTTTTCCTCTTCCTCTCTAGTGGAATCATAGCCCATTTAGTGCTCTTAACATAGCCATCTTGGACCATTTTATTATTTTCCATCATAATATTTACATAGATTTTTTAGTCACCATGACAAGCCAACCACATGGCCCATATGGAAATATTTACATTGTACATGCCTAGCCATTCACTAGTCAGGCCTTGGCCTTGAAATCCGCACTATGAATCCATACTAGCATAATTACATCATTTACATAATTTGATTCATACATTCCAAGGGTCAAAACTGGGGATATTACAATTGTATAAGAAATGTTGGATAAATTATTTTGTACTAAGGATGGCTTGTGGAGTGATTAATTCCTCAAGGAGTAATTGATGGCATTAGCCTACCTTAAGGGTCTTCTCTACATTCTTGTGTCATTTATGGTGTCAATGTAGCTTGTTATTTTCAAAGTTTAAGGGTTTTGTATCATTTTTTTTATTCAATTTATATGTCAAAGATCAGTACAAGTGGTATCATAAGTCTTTCTTAGACCCAAAAATTGGAAGATTTATTTCTTTTTGCATATTTTTAAAAGAAAAAAGAGGGTGGTAGAATTCAACACAATTCCAAAAAATATATGTGAATAATATGATAAATGAGTTGAAAATCTAATTTTGTCTCACCAAGACACCCAATTTCAAAAATAAATTGTCAAAATCATACTTTGGGAAGTGAAGTTATCGTTAATTTAAAATCAACTATTTTTAGGGTTTTTTGGGTGACAATCGCGCATATTGACAAGATAATATATTTTGATAGAGTGGCCATATTTTTGTCAAACCAAATCTAGTAGATGCAAACTGACTATGGGATTTCATATTTTTTTTCAAATAGATATTATGACATATATTGATGGGGTTATGATCATTTTAAATTTTTTTATCTCAAAGGTAAGTGGTTTTCTTCAAAATCCTAGTTATATTTTTGGATTTATATCAGGCAAAATGTTTTTAACAGGAAAACCAAATGATCGTAGTATTGAAGAATAGATATGTTAATGGGAGACCAAATGTCTCTATCATTAGATAAACCAATTATATTATAACATGTAGGAGGATGTTTCCATATGGTGGACATCACTTGACCGTGAGGCAATCTTGAGACTTTCAAATATAGATTATAAAAAAAGTACTTTTGGAGAGGTGGTCTCATAAGGTGACCATTAAGGGTTTGTTTTCATGTGACAACTTCTTATTACATGTTCATGGAAGTATTCAGCAAGAGAATGTCATTGTTTCTATAAACCCTAGTAGCAAATCATAAATGTTAATGTGGCTAAGAATGTTGAGGGTAAGAATGTTCAAATATTTAAAGATTTGACTATTACCATGGATAATATGTATTGCATTCATATTTTCATGCTATCAATATGGATGTTGTGAATATTGTTTTGGGATATGCTTGGATGGCCTCAGTTGGTATAGTTAATATTCATGTGCAAAATAATTTTCTTAAGCTTTGGTATAAGAAAAAGAAAATTGCATTGCAGGATATTTCTCTTACTAGACTAGAAGTACCCAAGGGGGTGCATGAAGAATTCCTTGTAGGAAAAATAATTGAAGTCCCTACTAACAAATCAAATAAAGAGTCTAAATTTTACTCGGAAGAAGAAAAATATACAAAACCACTTGAAGAAAATCTCTAGGAAGGAGATAAAAAGGAATAAGAACCTAGGGAGCTACATGACCCCAAGGAACATCAAGTTCAAGAAACAAAAAAAGAAGAACCAATAGGTAAGGTTGTAGTATGGTGTATAGCAACCCACCTCAATGAGTCACATATCATAGTACACAACAAAAGTAGACAAACACAATCACAGAAATTACACAGTGACACCACAAGTCAAATTATCTTTTATTAATTCATGAAAACAAAATACAATTATGTTTTTTATATAGATTCAGGTTTCAAATCCCCTTTATGGTCGGTTATGCTCTATTATTATTCTTTCGAAGCACTAGAAGTCAAAAAAACCTTTCTTCTTCACCTCCTCCCATATCAATACTTCCTTTCACCGCCTCAATTTCTTGCTTCTGCTTATTTTAGAAGCCTCTAGGTTCTTCTCCTCTCTGACTCATCAATATTCAACTCTTCATCAGAAATATCCTTGGTACATTGTGCAATATAGCATATTGACCTACCACCATTACTCCTACAATTATTAGTTCAACTACCTTCACAATGGGCCTGTGATCTCTACGCTTTGACTCCTTCCTTTGGTCAGGATTTTGGGTTCTTAAGTCACCTAGTGTGACACTTCAATCATCCCAACATTTTTTTGGTTGTTGTCATGAATCCTCCTTTCACTTTATATATTCCTTGCGACCTGACCAATCCCAATCGGCATCTTCATCCATATGTTTCATCGAACAAAACAAGTCGGCCATCCTTTCTAACCTTTCTCTACTTGCATCTACATCAATCCCGACTTCTTATCCATCCATCAGTTGGTATAACTTTGAATTCTCCTCAAAGTCTGTCGACTCGTCTGAATCCCTAGTCCTCAACTAACCATTCTGTCATTGAATTTGTCATGTCAACTTCACCCTCGACTAGACCAATCCATCGACTAGTATTCATGCTTCGATTGTGTCCTTCTAGGCACGACTACCCCTGTTTTTTTGTGGAAGGGCCTCAAATCCTCCCCAGTGACTTCTTTATCAAATATCTACCACATTTGGTCATGGATCTCGATGCCCCTGTATCAGTATCCCCGGGTAAGAAAGAAATTCCTCCTTGGTTCTCTTATTTCGACCGAGCCTTCAACTTTTCATAATCTTCTTCTGATATCCACCTCGCTTCCTCCAAAAAAATTTCTTTCCATCAAACCAAAATTCTCTCTTCTTTTGGCTTCGCATTTGACCAATTTTTCACTTGTTCAACACTTCAACAACTTATTTAGCTCATTGTCCTGGCATCTGGTCTTTCTAGTCAACTCCAATCCAATTGATTGAACAATCTATGTGTTCAACAATGTAGTTCGTCAACTTAATGTGTTGGCTACCTTGTTCGACTTACCTGACTTATGTCTTAGGACAAAATTATAACTCTGCATGAATTCGACTCACTTTATGTGTCTCTGATTTAACTTGGTCCAAGTATTCAGGTAGCTCAGAGCTTAATGATCAACTAACACTACAAATTCTTTTGGAAACAAATAGTACCTCGACCACTTCTTCAATGCTTGTTAATAGCATAAAATTGTTTGTCATAGACTGAATATTTATGTTTGGACCCATCTAAATTTTCACTGAAAAATACAATTGGTTGACCTTCCTAGCTTAACACTGCTCCAATTTTTGTTCCACTAGCATCACAATCTACTTGAAAAACTTTGTCAAAGTATGTGAGCCAACATTGGTCATTCTGTCACTTTCTGTTCCAGCATCTCAAATACTCGTTGGTTTGCTTCATTCCACTTGAACTCACCCTTCTTCATACATGGTTTTAATGGTGTACATATGTGGCTAAAATATGTGATGAGCTTCCTATAAAAGCTATCAATTCCATGGAAACTTCCTACCTCAATGACATTCCTTGGAAAGGGCCACTCTATAATAACTTTTACCTCCTCAAGGTCCATTTTCAGTCCTTGATGTGAAATTATGAAACCCAAATAAACTAATTCCTCCTTTATGAAGGAACACTTCTGCAAATTCACCAACAAATTTTCCTGGTTTAGTCTCTGCAATACTTTCCTTAGGTGAGCTAAATGCTCTTCTTGATTCTAGCACAAAATCAAGATGCCATCCAAATAGACAAAAACAAACTTTCCCAACTAATGTTTCAAAACCTCATTAATCAATCTCATTAAAATATTTGGTGCATTAGTTAACCCAAATGGCATAACCAACCATTCATACAGTCCATCTTTAGTCTTGAAAGTTATCTTCCACTCATCTCCTTCTCTGATCCTAATATGGTGATATCCATTGTTCAAGTCGATCTTTGTGAATTACTTAGCTCCACTCAAATTGTCGATCAATTCATCCATCCTTGGCAATGGAAATTTGTACTTGATTGTAATAATGTTGATGGCCCTAGAGTCGGTGCACATCCTCCATTATCCTCCTTTCTTTGGTGCTAGTAAAACTAGTACTGGACATGGACTCAAACTTTCTCTGATTAAACCTCTATCCAACAATTCATGTACATGTCGATTCAACTCTGCATTTTCACTCGGTGTCACTCTATGTGGCAACTTGTTTGGTAAACTAGATCCTGGAATTAAGTTGATATGATGTGAAATGCTCCTCACTAGTGGAAATCCTATAGGAATATATCCTGCTATTACTCCTTTAAATTCATTCAACATTTTCCCAACCTTAGTAGGAATGTTTTCTTTTGGGATTTACACACTTAACCCTTTTGGAATGACTGCAAAAAAATTATTATGTTTATTTTCTTCCTTCAAGAATTCTTTGGCTGAACATAGCAGCACCCTTTTCTCCAAACAATTATTTTCACTCCCTTTATTATTTTTTTCCTCCTTCAAGGGGTTCATCCTTATTTTCTTGCCATCCTTTACCATTGTAACAGTTTTTTTATGTCCATTATATATCATATTTATGGCGTACTTCCATGGTCTCCCCAAAAATAGGTGACAAGCATCCATGGGCACCACATCACACAACACTCTATCATAGAAATTACCAACCTTGAAATTTATCAAGCATTTCCTACAGACTGTAACATGGTCTCCCTTCTGCAAACATGAAACTCTATAGATTTGTTGAAATTTTCAATACTTCCTCCATCAACAATCACGGAACAACACCTACCTCCAATTTTGCAAATGGTTCTGAAGATAGACTTCCTTTTCTCGGGTTCCTTCTCTTCCTTCCTAGTAGGTTGTAATAGGGTCTTCCTTGTAGTCAAACTCTTGCCTCCCTTAGGGTCGGCTTCATCTTACTTGCCTCCAGCAATCAAACTAATTCTACCTTCATTTCTTCTAGTTTCTTGACCCTTGGTCTCTTTCCTTTTTGTTGCATGCAATTTGTATGGGCATTCATACACTTTATGACCCACTTCTTGGCACTTGTAGCAAACTACACTAGGCCTTTCTACATCCCTTCCTCTGAAAGTTCCTCTTCTTCCAAAGGTGCATCTTCCTCTAGGGTTTTCACCACCCCTCGTATACTATGGTGCAGGGTTTCTTGCAATTCTTTCATCCCTCCTAACTTCACTACTTCCTTATTTCTTTGCTCCGCTGCTCTATCCTCTTGTGGAGTTGAATTTACCTCCACCTGTCACAACAGTCTTCCCCTCTTCCCCTTTGTTGTAGAGGTATTCCTTGAGAGTTTTTCTTCTTCTTTTAAGGCTAATTAGTAATCCTATATGAATTTTCTAAACCTAAACAGGATCAACTCATATTGAATGGCATATTTCAGTCCATTAACATATCTTGCCACAGCTTCTTCACCTTCATCATTTTGTCCTGACCTTATGGATAGTCGATAGAATTCCTTAATGAATTATTGAATAGTCAACTCATTTTTCCTTAGGTTTTGTAATTTTCTAAACAAGGTTATCACATAATCATTGTGAAGGAATTTATCCTTCAACTTGGAAACCATCATGCCCCAAACCTTAATTTTATTCTTCCCCTTCTTTACTCTATCAACCTGTACATTGTCCCACCACAATGAGGCATGACCTTTTAGCTTCAAACAAGCCACTTTCTCCCTTCTGGGATCTTCAATGTGCTCCATATCAAAATATTTATCCATATCTCTAATCTAGTCTATCAGTTCTTCGGGATTTAAGCTTCATGCATAGGTAGACACTTCCATTTAATTTGGACCTACCCTTCATTTCAGACAATACTTTCAACAATCTATCTCCTGGGTCTTCTTCTACTTCCTTAGGAGCTTCTTCTTCATCAATATCTACGTCATTGTGATCCATGGTTGTAGCAGCGAACCCCCTATTATGTGCTTCTTTCACAGTATCTGACTCACTCTTCAAAGTTTTCATCGTCTGCACACATTCTTCAAATGTTTCACAGTCAATGAACATTCATGTACATGGACTTCGTCCTCTGCCACGAACATTAATGCATCTTTGATCCATCACTCCTTCAGTCGACCAAATCTAACGTGCAATCGCAACTGGACTCGTCACCATTGTTCCACCAAGATGCCCCTGCTCTAATACCAACTAGCATATATCTCAACCCACCTTAGCGGGTCACAGATCATAGTACACAACAAAAGCAAAGAAACACAATCACATAACTTACACAGTGATACCACAAGCCAAATTATCTTCTATTAATTCATGAAAAAAAATTATAATTATGTTGTTTATACAGATTCAGGGGTCAAATCCCCTTTTCTCACAGGTGGATCTGTTGTGCTATTCTTCTTCTTAAGCACCAGAATTCAAAAATCCCTTTCCTCTTCACCTTCGCCCACATTTATACTTCCTTTCACCACCTCAGTTTCCTGCTTTTACTTCTTCTAGAAACCTCTAAGTTCTTCTCCTCTCCAACTCATCAGTATTCAACTCTTCATCATAAATTTCCTTGGCACATTGTACCATATGGTGTATTCACCTACCTCCATTACTCCTAAAATTACTTTTTGAACTACCTTCACAACAGGCCTAGCTTCGTTGTGCTTCAGCTCCTCCCTTTGGTTGTGATTCTGGTTTCTTCATTCGCCTAGTGCAACACTTTAGTCGTCCCAACCTATCGTCGGTTTTTGTCCCAAATCCTCCTTTCACTTTATGTATTAATTGTGACTTGACCAATCCCCATCGGTGTCTTCATCCATATGTTTTGGTGAGCAAAACATGCCATCCATCCTTTCCAACCTTTCTCTGCTTGCTTCGGTGTCAATCTCGACTTCTTCTCCATCTATCAATCGGTCTACCTCATACTAATCCTCAAAGTTTGTTGGATCAACGATTCATTGTTGACTCATCTGACTCCATGATGCTCAACCGACTCGTGATGTCGTCAACCTTCTTTGCATCTCCTTCACCCTTTACTCAATCAGTCCACCGACTAGTCTTCATGCTTCGATTATGCCCTTCTAGGCACAAATGCCCTTGCTTTCACTATGGAAGTGCCTCAACTCTTCTACAACAACTTATTTTTCAACCATCTTCCACATTTGGTCGTGGATCCCAATTCCCCTGCATCATAGTATATTGCCACCGACACCACCATGAGAAACAAAATTCATCAAGGAAAGGTTGGAAGCATCAGTGAACACAAAACCAAAAAGGAAACCAATATGGAGGCGCATGGAGAACTAAAATCAATGCATGGATATATCATAATAGCACAACAACAATATAGAACCATAGGAGTAACTAGAATCACGATTGATGTGGCAAGGAAGCAGTTGGACCCCATGTCTACATTTCACTAGGATGGATAGATGTTTGTGCTTGATACAAGTTAGGTACAATGCTTAGTATATCATATTATATGGTTTCCTCCAATGTTTTGGGGACGAAAAATGCAAAGGGGTTTGGAATGTAATGTACCTAGGGAGGATAATATGGGGTGCCTAGGGAGGTACCCAAGGGAGTAATATATTTAATGTGGCTACAATCATGGAATAGGAACATTTAGTAGTTGGTGGGTAATAAATAGGTTCACTAGGTTTTTAGAAGAAATAATATAATCATAAGAGTAGTTACTATAAACCCCATAAGAATACTCATGAGGAAGTATAAATATACATGAGTATCATTGTATGAGTTATGTTGAATGAATTATTTTGCATCAAACATGGGTTGTGGAGGGATTCCTTCCTTAAGGAGTAATTGATGGTGTCACCCCACCTTAAGGGGTCTTCTATACATTCTTGTGGTGTTTATGGTGTGAATGTATCTTGTTATTTAAAGATTTCAAGGGTTCTATGTCATTATTGTGATTCAATTTATGGATTAAGCATTACTACAAGGCATTATAACCCACCTTCTCCAACTCTTCAAAAGTACCATATTGTAGCACCTCGATCTTCTAATCAGGACCTTGTAGTGTTTCTTTGTTTAGATGCCACCAAAATTTGTCTCATACCTTGAATGTTTTCTTGGTTTTGTGATGATCACGTCGGGCCTTGACGTACTTTGTTAGTAATTTATTCAATGTCTCATGTACTTGGAAATGGATATGCATGGTCTTATCAACAAACCTTTCAATCTCTAGTGCTTCTCTTGTGGTGTCTCCCCTCACTCCTTGTTTTCCATAGAAAACATCTAAGGGTTCGGATGGAAAATACCCAAATACGACTTCATAGTAGATGGAATTATATGTTTTAAGAGAATAAAAGGACTAAATATAGATCGGTTTTTCATCCCAGGTCCTTGGATGCTTTGAATTGTAACCTCTCAAAAGTTGAACCAATGCCATTTTCTCTAGTTTTGATTGCCATATGTTTATGGATGGAAATTTGAAGATCCCTTCAACTTATTCTCCATCCTCTCTCAAAAATTAGTTCAAAAGGAACTCATAAATCAGGTCCCTCTATCTAAGATGATGTACCTTGGTATCCAAAAGTGCACGTAAACCTTTTCAAAGAACATGTTTGTTTCATTTTGTCACTTGATGGTATTTTTATAGGGCATGAAACATGCACATCTTGCTAAACTTGTCAACTACCACAAACAGATAGTCATGTCCCTTCCTTGTTCTTATCAAACCACCCATCAAATCCATGGAGATGCTTTCCCATGGTTTAGTATGTACAAGAAAGGTGTGGTCTAAGATTTTAATTGTGTTACTAGGCTTGATGATACAACAAAGTAAGCATCCTCTAATAAATCGAGCCACATATTTTTGCATTCCATTCCAATATGCATACTTTAATAAGTTGGAAACTATCTTTTCAACACCATAATTCCCTACAACTCTAGAGGTGTGAGCCTCTATGATAAGATGCAAAATTTCACCTTTAGGAATAGAGAGCTTGTCTAGCTTGTAGATCAACCTATCTCGAATATAATAGTCATCCGTATGGTCACCTTCTACACAAACTTGGCCTTGCACCTATTGAAACACCTCTTTAAAATCCTTATATGCTTTGTAATCATTTTTTAATGCATTATGGGTGAAAATCACCATGTGCATAAGAGTTCCCAATTTGTAATCTTGGATGTGGGTGGTCTTGAAATCATGTCTACCAACTCATTAGTGTTTCCCTTCATATATTTGATTATTGGATGAAATTGTTGTAAAAACACACATCCACTAGTAGTGTCAGGTTTGTTGAATCTTACTTTGGGAATGAAAATTCTGCAATTACTAGTGATCAATGCAAATGATGGTCTCCTTGCCCATCAGATAGTCTTCCATTTATTAATAGATTGAACCATCGGATATAGTTCATTTTCATATGTAGGGTAGTTCATGACTTCACCATGAATCATTTCAAAATGATAGAATATCAACTTACCTTCCTACATCAAGATCACCCCCATAACATATTTGTCTCCGCTTTGAAAGCCTCTACAAATTGGGCAATACAAGAACTTGTGTTTAATTGATCTTTCATTTCAACTCATCTATATTGTACCTAAGGAGGATAATATGGGGTAACTAGGGAGGTACCTAAGGGGATAGTGTATGTAATGTGGTTATAATAATGGCATAGACCCATTTGGTGGTTGGTGGGTGATCAATAGGCCCACTATGTAGTTAGAAGAAATAATATAATAATAAGGTATAGTTGGCACAGACCTCTTAAGAATACTCATGATAAAGTACCTTAAATATGAAAATGTTATCACATATAATATATCCAAGAATAATATAGAAGTGTTCCACATTTTATTAATATCAAAACCCTTAAGGTAAGGCAACAACTTACAATTGATCATTTTATGGGAGGAATCCACTCTTATTCACATGCCTCATAAGGTTTGGTGACCTATCTAGATATGAGATCCAATTACAATATTCCTCCACGCACCTTCAAACGGAGGACTCCATCCTTATTTATATATCACAAAAGAACTCTAACCATAACAATGTCCTAACTATCTAGCCGACCTATTTTAATGAGGTCTGGTTACACATTCAATTATAATTGTTGAACCTTATTTAATAATAACAAACATAGTGTACCTAGTCCAACTTGAAAGGATTCCACTTCTAATGGGACCTTCATCCCCCCATTACACCCCTAGGGAGGATAATAAGGGGTACCTAGGGAGGTACCCAAGGGGATAATATATGTATTGTGGCTATAATCATGCAAAAGTCCCATTTGGTAGGGTAACACCATCGATTATTCCTTAAAGAAGGAACCACTTGTTAGAAAAATATAAAAAATAGAAGCAAACAACAATAACAATAGAACGTGAGATTTACATGGAAACCCTATTGTGTATAGGTAAAACCACGAGACAATGGTAGCTTTGATTTTTATTACTAGTCAACAAAAAACTTGCAATGTTTTCTTGTGATACAAAAATTCCAATGCTCATTTCCCTTTTATATAATGCATAACAAGTTTCACAAAGGAATTGAAATGCACTGGAAGGTTCCATAAATTTTTGCCTTAGAGGCTCCGCCATCAAACCCCTAATGCACCCAACATATGTGAATCACACATGGGGATAGTCATTTCTACTCTATAAGAAAATATAAAAGATATGGATATTGATTTCAACTCCTAACGTTCTCCCACTTGAAGCCAATATATAGGAAGTTCATTGCCTATTTTCTCCATCCAAGTGCCATTACCCAATGTTTCCTTTATCACATTTTTATCCAACCCAGAGAAGTTTTGCACCATTCAAGCTTGTCTCTCCTGTCCGGATTTGTAATCATATATGCAGTATTCTCATCAATGTCAATTTTCTCCAAAAGGACCCTACCTTCTTCCACCAATTTTCTCACAAAATGGTACTTAATTCAATATGTTTCATGCGATCAGCAAATACTAGATTCTTCACCAAGTGAATATCACATTGATATTCCCAATGCAGAGTAATATAATCTTTCATTAATTTGTCATCACCCATCAATCACTCTAGCAAAATTGACAATTCGCTAGCCTTATTTTTTTCCACATTCTACTTCAATGGTCGATAAAGCCACCACTAGATGCAACTTAAATGTCTAGCTTACAGATCCACCACCAAGACTCAAGTATATCTTGTAGTAGACTTTCTTCCAACTCTATCTTCACCAAAATAAGAATCTACAAAACCTTTCATTTGTAAATCTATAGATCTGTAGCAAATAGGAGCATCTGAATTGCCCCTTAAGTATTTGAATATCCACTTCATAGCAGTCAAATGTTCCTTACCAAGATTCACCATGAAACAACTAACAACTCCCCCTACTCGGGCATTATCTAGTCTAGTGCTCGCCATGGAAAACATGAGTCTCCCTACTATTGATGAATGCAGTACAAGAGACATGCTTTTCTTCTTTGTTTCTATGCTAGGACACTATTTAGAATACAAATTGAACTGTGTAGAAAGTGGGGTGCTAACTGGTTTTACATTTTTCATATTGAAGCATTGTGAAAGCTTTTCTATATATGAATTTTGACTTAACCAGATATTCCTACTTATTTTGTCCATGTGTATCTTCATCACTATAATTTGGTTTGTTGCTCCTAAGTCCTTCATTCCAAATGTCCTAACCAATTGAGCATTAAGATAAATGATTTTCTTCATGTTGTGGTTTGCAACCAACATATCATCAACATACAATAACAAGATAATAAAATTTTCATCCCCAAACCTCTTATAGTATGCATAATTGTCCACTTCACTCCTACTGAAACCTTGGCTCCTCATGAAGGTGTCGAATTTTTTGTACCACATCCTTGGCAACCGTTTCAATCATACGAATATTTCTTGAGCCTGCAGACCAGATTTTATTTTCCTCTTTCTTTATAGCCCTCGCGTTGATCCATATAAATCTCTTCCTCAAGATCACCATGCAAGAAAGCTGTTTTTACATCAATATTATCTAGCACTAAATCATGTGCTACTACAAGTGCAATTCAAACTCTTATAGTGTTCAGCTTCACAACTAGAGAAAATATTTCATTAAAGTCTATACCTAACTTCTACACATATCATTTTTCCACCAAGAGATATTTATAGCATTCCAGCAACATGTCACTGTTCTTATTTACTTTGTGCACCGACTTGTTACCAACAACATTTATTCCAGGTGGGAGTTCCACAAGTTCCCATGTTTCATTCTTGTATAGAGATTTAAGTTCCTCATCCATGGATTTCCTCCATTTATTTGACTTCTAAAATTCTCTAGCTTCCCTAAATGAACTAGGTTCACCATGATTATTAGTTAACAAAGAAAAAGATGATCATAAATTAGGAGAATACCTATGTGGACACCTTTTGAGACATGTATATCTTCTAATTTGTGGCTACTAAGCTTGTTGCTTTTCATGCCGATCAAAAGCTTCATTTACATTTTCATATTTGCTTATTTCTACTTCAACAAGTACAATCTCAAATGTGTGTTGTAGTTTCCTCCTCCGCATGGATTTTTAATTAAAAATAGCATCCCGACTAACAATTACCATGTGTTTAGTAGGATCCCACAATCTATACCCCTTTACAATATTATCATAACTGAGAAAAACACATTATATTGACTTTGGGTCAAGTTTAGACTATTTTTCTTTAGGGACGTGGTAAAATGCATCATAGCCAAAGATATGCAAATGATAATAATCAACTAGCTTACCACACCAAGCCTCCTTTCGAATTTGTTCATCTAGCACAATTATGGGTGATATGTATATCAAATACGCGGTTGTATTAATAACCTTTTCCCGTAATCCATTATCCAACCCAGATGTGTTGAGCATGCTTCTTGCACATTTCATGATTGTGTGATTCATCCACTCAATCACACCATTTTACTTTGGAGTATATGGAGCAATATTCTAATGCTTAATTCCTTCTTACATTCAAAATTTATCAAGTTCCTTGGAGAAATATTTTCCTTCATTATCTAAACTGAGGCATAAAACAAACTTGTCCAATATTTTATGTACTTGTGCCTTGAACTCTTTAAATTTCTCAAAGGTTTCCTACTTATTTTTCAGAAAATAAATCCACGCTCTTCTATAACAATCATTTATAAAAGTTAGGAAACGCCTAGCACCATTTAGACTGAGTGGGGACTAGTCCAAATATATTATAGTGAATAAGTTACAAAATATCAAAACTTTTACTAGAGCTTGCAGTAAAGTTAATCCCAAAAAGAATACCTCAATCATGCAGAATTTTTAAATCATTTTCACCCATATGTCCAAGGCGTTGATGCCACATCATCACTACATCTAGTAAATTAGCTGAGTGTGTTTTTGTCACATGCTTTGTCATAGTATAATCGCACAAATAATATAGGGTCCCATAAGATTCTCCTTTTGCTACCACTAAGAATCCTTCAGTAATTTTTCAACGATTGTCACCAAAGGTAGAAGAATACCCCAACTTATCCATCATCTTGATTTAGAGGAAACTCTTCCATAGATCCAATACATGTCATACATCACATGGATTCCTTTTTCTACCATTTCCCAACTTGATCCTAATGTCCCCTCTTCCCAATTTCTAAAGGATGATCATCACCCAATTAGACCAATCCACCACTTTAGGGCCGATATTTGACAAACCAAACTCTATGTGGTGATATGTGGAAAGATACACCTAAGTCCAAAAGCTAAACATATAAAAAAGATTTGTTGTTACTAAGACAAAAGGCCTGACATTTTTTCATCTCTTCTAAGTTTGTTAGACTAGCCTCAATTTATGGTTGATCTAGGTTTTCATCCTTATTTTCCTTTTTCAGATGCCAATGGTCCCTCCTTGAGTGCCTTGGTTTTCCACAGTTCCTACACTTCCCTTTCATATTGCGCCTTCTAAACTTAGATCTAGATTGTGATTTACCTTGTTGACCCCTTTCACTAGATCAACATCTTGCTTATGGTTGTTATGGGATGGAGTGGTGTAGGCACAACTAAAAAGGATACTATAAACTTTCATATGTACTATTTTTTCCCAACAAAGCTCCTAACCTCAGTGAAATTAGTATGATTTGTCCACTTGAGGATGGCCTTCATCTTCTCAAGGTCTATCTTGAGTTCCCCTCCACAAATCGCATACCCCAATTACACCAACAATAGTTGGTTAAATTCACATTTCTTAAAGCCTGCCAGTAGATACTTTTTCAAAGTCTCTAACACACACATAAGATGTGAGATGTTTTATTCCTGAGTAAATCTATAAACTAGTATATCATCTATTACAAATGAATCTATCTACAGATGGGATGGAATGGGTGTCGTGGGAACCAAGGAACCTGCGGGATTAATGGGTTGCAACAAAGCAGGGAGTGTGTCATTGTAGGGTAAGGTATATGCAAGAGGGAATTCTCTATGTAAAAAATCTATACTTGGGAGGTTTTTTGGTTTATTAAAAGACTCAAGTCAGGTCATCCGAATAAGGAATATCCATCAATGGCATGAAAACGCGCTTTATAACCACTTTCGTCGCACAAAGGTGGATTCAATGTTGGTCCTCTTTTGTTGTTTTAATTAGGCAAGTAATGGTAAATATGCGGCCCTTGGGAGTGCCTTCGATCTTCCTCAAGGTTGCTTCTTTAACCCTAACCTTGGAGTGGGTAAGAAGGTGGTACCTTGCCTTTAACCCTCACAAAGGTTTGAACGGGTGTGTAAAGGTAGGAACTATTGGATTCAATGAGACGAATACATCATTTATCAAACACATAAATGTAGTGTGTACATTACATAAACTAAGGCATTATCATTCATTCATATAGACCTTTGAAGGAAATATTTCAAATGTCTTATTCTTTAACTCATGCTAGTGGTATCCACGTGGTGTCCTGATCTGAGATCCAACTTGGTGAAGTGCTTGGAATACTACAACTGATATAGCAAGTCATTGATCATGGGAAAAGGGTATCAATTATTGAGGGTGATCTTATTCAAAGATTTGTAAATGGTACACATTCTCCAAGTCTTATCCTTCTTGTGTATTATGATGATATGTGACCCACAAGGTGAGGTGCTCGGTCAAATTACTCCTCAATCCATTAGTTGTTGCAATTGCTTATTCACTTCATATGCTTCCATGATGGATTATCTATATAGCCCAATTTTTGCAATAGGGAGTCATACAACAATTGTATCTCATGCTTCACTTCTTTCTTAGATGGTAACCCATTACGTTCCCAGGCCACTTCTTTGGGCACTTGCAAAATCTCCTCCAACTAATGTTTTTTTCTCTTTAGTACATCTCTCCACCTATGCCTTTACTTTGACTGATTCATCGTTTGGTTGATTCTCTCTCAAGAATAATAATACAAACTTCCTACTAGAATTAATTAATTTCTTATCCCGGTTAGCACTTAGCGGAGAGATCTTGGATTTACTTTTGTATGCAATCAAGATGAAGGACATCCCATCCTTGCTCAAGCACTATTGGTTTTCTCTCCTCATGAAGATTGCATCCCTCATGTACATGTAGGGGATGTGAGACACTACACCACACAAAACAAGCGGTACTACAACAACCTCCACTTCATCAATATAGTTTTCTCTTATAAAAAATTTGATCTTACATTGCTTAGTGACCCTAAGATCTACATCCTTATTTACCCATCCTAATGGATAGAACTTCCAATCCAAGCTTGATGATTCGATCTTCTAACATGAGGTCAATCTGTCAATACGAATCAAAAAAAGCATCCACCTTTGTCTTATTGACTTGGATATCAATATGGAAGAGTTTAGTCATCTCTTTCTCTTCTTCGGGATGGAAGCTACTTAGGTTCACCTCCTTTCTCATTGTAGTGCAGATAGTCTTTTCATCTACATCTAAGCTACTATTTACCTGGTTACTTAGTTACTAGGGAATCACCCTCCAACCTATGCATCTATGTGTGACGTTCCCAACGAATTTGGGCATGGCCCTCTAACTTCAATTGGAGCAAATGAAATATTTTTTTCTTCTCCTATGTTATGAACAATAAAACAAATGTTGCAACCATTGCTAAACTTAATAGCCTCGTTCTCACCTTAGTAGGGTTTGATGTCCACTTTCACTTCCACATTAAAGAGATATTAAATGATGGCACTAGAGCTTGGTTTCTCTTTCTCTTGCTCTTTTTTCAACTCCTTTTATGGGTTTTCATGATCTCTGGAGTTCCATTTGAGCCAACTTCTAAGTTCAAGAGACTAGACTCCCTAAAAGGTCCAAACTTGGTCTCTAGAGTTGCCATGAGAATGGTCATGTTGCAAAAGATGTTGTGACTTGTGCTTCCATCTTTGGAAATATTATTTCTGATTCACCCCATGGAATGTTATTATTGTACTCATCCACCATGGATAGGGTTTTAAGAATTATTTCCCATGCCACTTCCTGGATCCTACAACTTCCTACAAAGAAAAGAAAAGAAAAAAATGCTCTAATACCAATATGATCTATAGTCTGCCATGGATATTCCACTAGAATAGTTTGTCAAAAAAAATCTTACAATATTCTAAAATCCCTTATTATATGGTTTTACTTTAGATTTCAAATTTAATGTTATTAGATTAATATATGAAATACTAAAATTGAGCAAGTCTTGCTTAGAGGAGGTCTGCAACTAGGGTTTTGATAGGCGACATTCGAAGATGATTTTGGCGGCCATGGATCCCTCCATGGCTGCTCTCCTCCTTCTCCCTTGAGTTTGCTTCCTGTTATGTCCGACTGAAGGGGTTTTCTTTCTACTTTGGATGGTTGGCGGCGACTTGGCGTGGCAACCCATTGGGTGGTGGGTTTCTTTGGCTTCCCAGTGGCGGCGGCGGTGGTATTTGTAAGCAGGGAAGATGTAACGGGGATGGGCATCCTTGGACGGGTGACGACGGCGGCGGCAGAGATCTGTCGAGCTCAGGGCTCCAGATCCTTCTTCGCAGACGGCAGATTCATGGAGGTTGCTGCGCGTTGGGTTTTTTCTTGCCCTCGGATAGAAGATGTTGGTGGGAGGCTTCCTGCGCAACGGCGGGCCTTTCTTCTGCGGCGGCTACAACACGAATGCAGTGTGCAGTTCGAGGGTGGGCGGCTGCGTGGGCGACTCTGCTCGGTGGCGTCTTAGCAGTGTTGGGGCTAAGCGTTTGAGGGCAGCTGCATGGACGGCTCTCCTCGGTGGGCGGCTCTCCTTTGGCTGTGATGGTGAGTGGCTGCCTGGGCTACGGTGGCAGTCGCTTCCTTGCCTGGGCGTCGTTTTCTATGGGCTGATGAGGAGTGCTTTTTTCTTTGAAAGCTGGGGGTTTTGCTTTGCAGGTGCTAGTGGCACTGCGTCCTATTCAAGGTTTTCAGAATCGTTTTTCTTTACTAGTTTTTTCTCCTTTTTTCTATGGCATTTTCTGTTGGTTATTACTTTGTATCTGAGCCAATGAGGGCTACCCGGTTCAAGGTTTTTAGATGTAGTTTTTGAGGTTCCATTGTTCCCGCTTTTTTATTTTTGTTTTGTAGCTTAAAATCTCGGTGCAAATCTTGCAATTATTGTTACTGCTCAGCAGCATATACACTCTTCAAGAGTGTTGATGATCCAATGTAATTTTGTACTCGAAAGATGAAATAAAATTACGCTTTTTTTTCAAGGAAAAAAAAAATATGAAATACTAAAATAAATTGAAATTGAAATGAAAGAAGCTAAGCAAATCAAACACCGTCCACACAATGAACACAAAATGTTCCCTGGGAAAATACAATATGACAAAAATCTAGCTAGAAGGTGAGGCACATGATGTTACTCTTTTCTTCTCAATTATGAAATGCAAGTACAAAGAAAGTGTACTCAATATAGAGTTGCCATGGATAGTGTGGCTTGAAGGGCTACTATAAGATCTTCTATTTTTTATGATTCAATATCCCACTACTCTATTCAGCTACAGAAAAATAAACAAAACAATAATAATGGAACCCTTTCCTTTCCTAGCAGCCTAGTATTTAACATAACCTAATAATAGTCTAGTATTAGGGTTAGGGTTTTGCATGCCTCAATCACCAATTAGTGTTCAGGTTTTGGACTCTTAGCATCTTCTTAAGCCACACATGAATAGCTCCACATGTATGAGTAATGTACATTGACATGGCATCCACTCATTTTATGGTAGTCAACTAGATAGGTCGACTTGCAAAAGGCATAACTTGTGTATATGAATTTTGATTAAGGTGATTTTTGCATTGTTGAAAAGATCTCAATGTGTAGAATAGCATCAAGATGATTAGAGCTAAGCATATAAAATTTTGACCCTCAAAAAGTATAATGCCTCAAACAAACTCCAAATGGTTATGGACCCCAGATCACCAAAACATGACTCGCCCCTAAAATTAGACCTACAAACCAATAGTTCAAATTCTTCCACCCAAAAAGTACCAAAATAGATGAAAAATATATACCAGTATAGACCCATCTAACTTAAGTTCTACAAAGTGCCAAGAGGGATCAAATCTACAAAGCTTTCACCATTAAACTACAGCATATGTCCCTCTCACCACTATGCTACAACACACCGATGCATGCATTCTTATTTTTTATTTTTATTTTTTTATTATTTTATTTTTATGGGACAGATGGACACTTCCCCCACACAGGCTCCACTATGCTACAGTACACTAATGCATTTTTATTTTCTTTTTTTAATTGTAACAGACGGACAGTTCCCCCACCCAAGTTGTAAAAATGTGGCTTCTAAGTGCAATAATGATCAATTCAAATCAATTACATATTTAGATTTAAAATAATAACAATTAACAAAAAAATAAAAAATATTATAATCGATACTTGTTCATAAAAATTAGAACCAACTTAAATAATTGAATAAAATAAAAGCAATAAAAAAATTAAAATACAATATCTTCCACCTTATTCATTGAGGGAATGAAATTACCGTGATTTACAATTGGATAGGATTCCATATTTATTTAATTTGCTTAAGATAATCAAACTCCTAGCACTTGAGAATTAATGAGACCTAATCTAGTAAACATGTATTATAGTGTGTTTTATCTTTTGTACTTGTGGCTATACCTACGTTGTTGTACTTTATTGGAGATTTGGTCAAATTTGATTACTCTCACCACATTTTTGTAATTCTATAAATAAAAAATAAGATAAGGAAATGAGTGCACATGTGTACAATTTTGGTGATTGTCTCCCATATTTGCATACGCTCTCTCTCTTGGGTTTCTATTCTTGTATGTGAGTAATCACATTTTTATTTGTGTTCATCTTAATTAATATAAAAAAGCCTTAAAATTAGGGCCTCTTTAGAGTAAGTTCTCCAATTTCGGCGTCCTTCAAAAAATGTATTGCCCAAAAATTAAAATTATCCTCATGCTTCCAACACCAAAATTCATGTGATGCACTCATGCACTCGAGAATGGATGAGACTGAGTCTCATAAACATGTGTGAACACGTATTGTAGTTGTATTTTATCTTGCGTACTTATGGGTAAGAATTGATGAGTAACCTATGTATTATATTGGAGACTTGGTCAAACTTAATTACTCACCACAATTTTGTACTTATATAAATAAGATAAGATAATAATTTGAAGAGTTTGTGTACAATTTTGGAAATTGTTTCTCGTATTTGTATATTCTTGGATTTGTACTCTTGCATGTGAGTATTCACATTGTTGTTTTGTGCTTATATAATGGGTATAAAAGTCTTAAAATTAAGGCCTCTTTGCAGCTAGTTGTCTAATTGTGGCCTTCTTGGTAAATTTCAGTGCTCAAAATTCTTCTTAAGCCCTCAACTCCAAAGCTCAAGTGATTTACAAATGCATCTACACTCTCCTCTCCTAACTTTATACCATTAGTAAACATGTAATTCATTGTTACTCAACCCCAATTGTTTCTCATAATTGCACTCTCTATTGGGTTTCTATTCTAGTGTGGGAGTATTCGCATTGATGTTTGTGCTCATATAATTGGTATAAAAACCTTAAAATTAGAGCCTCTTTAAAGCTAGTTCATGGGAAATTTCAATGCCCAAAATTCTTCTTAAGCTCTCGACTCCAAAGTTCGAGCAATCTGCATGCACATTTACACTCTCCTCTTCTAATTTTAGACCACCAATATACATGTAAACTCATTATTACTCAAACCAAATGGTTAGCTCAATCAATTATCACCAATGGCATTTGGCTAATTTTATGCCAATAGGTGCCTGGTACAAATCCCATTGGCTAGGTGCATTAGTATATTTGGACAAGTTTATTGGTGATGTCTTCCACAAATGTGAGGAAGCATTCAATGGGTTTCCCATGATATTTTTTCCCTAGAAAGAAAAAGGTCGTTGATTATCACTCATGCTTCTCTTTAAACAAATTCATGGTTTTGTTTTTTGCAATATTTTCTACAATATTGTTGTAGTGGTGGAATCATATTCACGGCTAGCAAAATCATTGGTCGTTTAGCTTGCGTTATTAGTTTTATATTCATTATGTTGATTAAACACACATTATGGCCCCATACTAGCAATTTTTTGCTCTGAGCCCATTCCTATAAATGAATCATTGTTTTTGGCTTGAACATGACAAAACTTTCATCGAAACCCACACTATGACTTGCATAACTCTCTTGCTTTGTCAATTCTCTTGCTCCTAACATCACTCTACCCCTAGGAGATCAACACTAGCAAAACTAGTTCTTTATGGAAGCCCTCACTTGAAACTTTCATTCAAACCCTCACATAAATTCATGAATTCTTCGTGTTGATTCCCATGCCCTAGCATTGCAACAACATGAATTTACATGGCAAGAGCAACAGCTTTGGAACAAATGGATGGAAAACATGATGGCCATGTTCCAAACATTGCAATAAGTTACCCAATAACCACAAAGTCTACAATCAAGAGGTTTTCAACCCTTCTACATTTTCTTCTCTCCTCTTGCAATGATGTCCACGCCTCTATTTGTCGCATAATGCAATCATCGTAGCTCCTTCCTATGCTTGTGTGAAATGTGATTAGTGGTGGTGGTTGTATGGTGGGGATGAGTTTACAACCAACCTAGATCCAAATCCTAGGCTCTATCAAGCGCCGAGAGGGATCAAATCCCTTCTATTTTTTCTATTTTTTATGTCGGCTATAGTATTTATTTTAGTTCTTTTTACTTTGTATTATTCTTTTTTGTTTATGGCCGACATGTTAGGAACAAACTGTTAAAATTGTGACAACTAATTAATAATAACAATAACTAAAAATGGTTTTGTCTAACCGTTGGTTGGTTGGCAGTTCCTCTAACCGGTGGTAGTTCTTCATATACGTAACTCCTTCACCATATATTTATATGTAATCTTGGAGAGGAGAGAATGTAACCGAGGAGAATCGATGGGTGAAGAATGCCTTGTATGTAATCACCATTATTGAAAGGAATAAGATGTCGATACTTTGTCTGGTGGATGTTTCCCCAAGTGTTGGGGTTTTACCACGTTAAATCTTTGTTTTAGATGTGTGTTATGTTTGTTCATTATTATTTATTACTATTTTTCCAAACTTGATTAATAACAAGTGGTATCAGAGCTCGAGTGAAGAGTTCTAGTGAACAAGAGGAGCCATCGTCGTAGAGCAAAGAGAGATGTTGGCAGTCGAAGAATCCGTGGTAAAGGAGATGCTGGTTCATAAATCCTGTAGCCGGTGGAGAAGCCAAGAGAGCCACCGTTGAGTCTGTGGAGGACCCGCGATCCAGAGAGAGGCCATCCACAGTAGGAGCATCATGGAGAAGTCCGCAAAGCTGGGCCATCCGCAGTGGGACCCGAGCACACCGAGAGGAGCCTGCGCAGGAGTTGCTAGCCAGCGCTATGGTCCGTTGAGGAGGAGCCCACGCAGGAGAGCTGGTGCAGTGGTGGAGGAGGAAAATCCCATCTGGAAGATTACCCCTAGTGGAGAAGTCACAGCCACAGCCCGTGGGTGGAGAAGTCGTCGTTTCCCGTTGCTATCTACAATGAAGAAGCCACCGTAGGAGAGCTTGTAGCCTGTAATACTGCTGAGGAGTTCACGGTCCGTGGAGCAGTCCTAGGCTGTAGTCAATCTCATAGAACGAAGTCGATCCGTGGAGCCAGCCGCCGTGGAGCAAGAGCCCGCACAGGTGCTAGCCGGTGCAGTTGGAGAACTGCAGAGATCCGTGTCTAGAGGGAGTGGCAGTTGGAGATTCGAGTGTAGCATGGGAGAGCGCCTGTCCAGGTCCGTGTGGAAGAGAAAGCAGAGCATGAAGCCATTTTTTCTAGAGATCGCCAGAGTTGCAATCAGTGAAGAGAGTCGTTGTCCGTGAAGAGAATCTCGTCGAGCTCAGCCAGCCGTCGCCATTTCTGTGCTACACTGTGACATTGCCAAATTGAAAAGGATGGGAAGTGGACGGGAAGAACAGAGCTCCAAGCCACTATGTATTGTTGTGTTGGCCTTGTGTTGCTGGAAGAATCAGCATTATCTGCGTTCAAGGTGGAGCCAGTGCTCAGAAGGCCAGAGTTACATGCATTTATTTGTTTTTATTTGTTATATATATATACATGGGCCTTATATCATGCATCAAAGAATGCTCATGTCTCGTTCCTCGCGTTGAGGTTTCTAAATTCTAAGTGAGGTATTTGAATTAAAAAAAATTTATTGACTATTATTTTATGGAGTTGTAAATTTTAGTTTTTTACATGTAACTAGCATATGTCTGTAAGACCTGAAATGGCATGCATACCTAGGTTGTTAGTTACCTATGAAACTAGACATAGATTTAGGTAAACTAAAAGGGGTAGGGCATGAGTTGGTTGTTGTGCGTTTATGTTTTGCCCATGAGATTACATGTAATGAAGTCGATTTTAAAGGCTTGGTTAACTCTATTGTAAAAAGAGCTAAAGGTGAGCGGTAAAGGCTCATTTGGTTGTCTTGGCCGGATTTGGCTAAGGTCTTTGGATGTAAAGTTCGAGGTGGAGCATAGAAGGTGCTCAGGATTGCATAGGAAGATTTTGTTTGCAAGCTCAAAGTAATCATTGTATGGCCTGAAGAGTCACTCAGGCGTGTGGTACAAGATGTTGGATTACTTCATGGTGAGCCATGGTTGGCGTTATGCTTGAGCTAGGACAAGCATGGTTTAAGATCAACAGGCTGGCTCAGGTTGTTGGACATTCTATATGAAGGATCTGAGAGCTGCAAAACAATCTTGAGTGTAAATGTACAAGAGACGGATTGATGGTAAGTTTTGGTTATCATAGGATGAGTACATGATAATGATACTCAGTGAAACCGGTAAACATCATAAGATTTCTTCAAGTTGATGTCCATGTAATGAAGAAAAGGGTTATATGTCTCGTGTATGGTACACTGGTGTGATGTATGCGATGCGATCTTTTCACATGCGGTTGGTGTTGTCGGTGGATACATGACAAATTCAGGTGAAGCAGTGAAATGGGTGCTTTGGTGTTTAGAAACACAAATGGACAAGGGCAGGGCATCAGGTAAATTGTTGTTAAGGTGGAGATTATTGGAATGTGACAACCAATTGACGGTTTAGGTCAAGTTGGTTCACATGGGTTTCACCAACGGTATATTCAGTTATGTGTAACTGAAGGTTTGCTTAAATATGTGGCCCATTGAGGCAAATATTGAGCTGGGGCTTTAAGCCCTCTCCCGGATAGTTTGTAAACTATTATTGATGATGAATAAAGACTGCCCTTCTCCCGTGGATGTAGCCCACATTCAGTGGGTGAACCACGTAAATTTCTGTGTCTCTTGTGTGATGGATGTACTGTGTAAATCTGCTATACATTCTTGTTTTCTGTAGTTGACAGGGTGAAGGCTCAGATGGCTAGGGCATTTGATATGAAAGATCTTGGAGCTGCAAAACAAATTTTGGGTATTGAAATACACAGAGACAGAAAAAATGGTAAGCTTAGTTTTTCACACGAGAAGTATGTTGAGAAAATACTTGAAAGATTCGGAATGAATAAGGTAAAACCTGTGAATGTTCCATTAGCTTCCCATTTTAAGCTTTCTTCAAGTTTATGTCCTAGTAATGACGAAGAAAAGGATTATATGTCTCATGTTCCATATGCCAATGCAGTAGGATGTTTAATGTATGCGATGGTGTGTACTAGACCTGATATTTCACATGCAGTAGGTGTTGTCAATAAATACATGGCAAATCTGGGAAAAGAACATTGGAATGCAGTGAAATGGGTGCTTTGTTATCTAAGAGGCACAAGCGACTATTGTATCACTTTTAATAATAAGTGTGATTCTATATGTGGTTTTGTTGATTCAGATTTTGCAGGTGATTTGGACAAGAGAAGGTCTACCTCTGGATATATCTTTACTCTTGCAGGTGGAGCTATAAGTTGGATGTCAAAACTTCAAGAAACAGTTGCTTTATCTACTACGGAGGCTAAATACATTGCTGCCTCACATGCTTGAGAGGCAATTTGGCTGAAAGATCTACTTGAAGCAATTGGAAGGTTGCAGAACAGTGTGCCTGTTTTCTGTGATAGCCAAAGTGCTATACATTTAGCTACAAATCCTATTTATCATAGTAAGACTAAACATATTGATGTAAAGTATCATTTTGTAAGACAAGCCATTAGTGAAAGTGGAGTAGATCTGAAAAAAGTTCATACTCAAGAAAATTCTGCAGACATGTTTACAAAACCAGTGTTGTTAGAGAAGCTACGATGGTGTGTGGCTTCTCTTGGTTTGAAAAAGAAGTGATGAATAGTTTCCGGCAAAGTATTGGACGATTTGTTGTTAAGGTGGAGATTGTTAAAATTGTGACAACTAATTAATAATAACAATAACTAAAAATGGTTTGTCTAACCGTTGGTTGGTTGGCAATTCCTCTAACCGGTGGTAGTTCTTCATATACGTAACTCCTTCACCATATATTTATATGTAATCTTGGAGAGGAGAGAATGTAACCAAGGAGAATCGGTGGGTGAAGAATGCCTTGTATGTAATCACCATTATTGAAAGGAATAAGATGTCGATACATTGTCGGGTGGATGTTTCCCCAAGTGTTGGGGTTTTACCACGTTAAATCTTTGTTTTAGATGTGTGTTATGTTTGTTCATTATTATTTATTACTATTTTTCCAGACTTGATTAATAACACAAATGTTACTTTTACTTTGTATTATACTTTTTTGTTTATGGCGACATAATATTTATTACTTTTTACTTTGTATTATTCTTTTTTGTTTATGGCCGACAATATGGACAAACGTTACAAGATCTGCCTCATTTACTTTTTACTTTGTATTATTCTTTTTTATTTATGGCCGACAATAAGGACAAACATGGACAAACGTTACAAGAACTCCCTCATACTAGTCTGTAGAGCGCCTCTCATTAAAACTTTAGACTCCATGGCTGACAATTAATTTTTCCAGATGGTAGGAAGGGCAAAATTAGCCCTGCACTTCTCTAACAATATAGAGTCATTTTGAATGGCTGGGAAGGATGCAATTACAATTATTGAATCCAACATCACTGATTAATGAAAACTACTAGCAATCAGGCTCTTAGGCCACCAACTTTTATAGGCGTATTAGCAATAACTTCCTGATAGACTTATTAATAATCACTTCCTGATAATTTCCTGATAAGAATGCCTTCAAAGATCTCATTTCAAAAATGTGTCAAGAAAAAATTGAAATTGAAGGCTTTTATTAATGCCCACTAACAACCAAACTAGGTCAAAAGTACTAGCTCTCTAGTCGTTGAATTAAAAGCTGCATATCACTTGTTCTCGAACAATTCGACCTTCAAACTCCTCTTAAAATTTTCCGAGTCTCTTGAATTATATTCAATATTTGTCCCCAAATATCAGTCAACTTGGTAATTATATTCTTTGGATTTCAGTTTTCAAGCAACAAGGCGTTACAATGAAATATTTCTTAAGTTTGAAAATAATTCATCCATAATCTTTCAAATAGTCGTCAGTCGTGTTGTTGAACAGGTGAAGTTTCCAATTCCCAGTTGGTTCAGGATCAGAAACTCACTGGAAACGGTTTCTTGGTGGCATAGGTTTTTCAATACAGTTAGTAGAAAGGCACCAGTTCATTAGAAAGAAAACAATAGATGTTTATCTTTTGCTTAAGTCTAAAATGGTTTTTCGTTAATTTCAACCTCGTTAGGAAGCATGACCTCATTTAGTAGTACTGCTCAAATCTAAAATGGCCCGTTTCTTTCACATTTCCTCCTGATTTACTAATTGTGGACCTCATTTGGAACCATCACTTCATTTAACAATAAAGGTTTACACAAAAGTTACCACTGGTAATATAATTAACAAACTCTTAAAAATATTGCTATATTTTAATGGGTACATACATTTACCATATATAAATAGCTATCTTGGCAATCTGGCCACAGCATTGGAGAAATGACAAAAATCGTGTCATGTTGCTTTGAGGCTTTCTTAAAATTGGGAGAAACATCAAAAAAACTTTGATTTTCTAGCATTCTCTGTTCTAAAATCACTCTAAGGGAGTAAAACTTAGCATACCTAAGACTTGATGCCGGACAGTATGGTTTGAGTGATCTTTCTTATATACACATTTTCTACAAGTCAATGCGTCTTAAACATAGGACATCAGTGACACACTCTGGAATCTGTCAGAACAAATATAGACTGACAAATTACATGCAAAATTATTCATCCAAGCTACACAACACACTATGTTGTAAAGACGTGGGCAAACCTTAGCTCCACAAACTGCCAATAACATAGCAATCGACCATTCCTCAGATGAAAAAAAGTACTCAGCAGAACCATGGTCTGGTTCTTTGATGTGCATGGCCAGATATTGAATCCTAGCAGAAGGAATCAGTATCATGGCAAATAGAGGTCTAGTTTGTGCATGCTATGAAAAAATTCAGTCCATTTTCAACTTGTAAACTTGAAATTCTCTTGCCAATATAATACTTTGCTTTATTATTATATTCATTGACCTCTCTGGAGTCTGCATGCAAGAGGAGCATAATCGCAAATACTGTGGCAGTCCTGGTTGGGATTTCAATCCAAAAAAAAAATCATTAGTATTCTTGTACTACACCATACAATTATTATAGCCAGCATTTATCTATCAAGTTCCTTGGATGCTTCATTTTGTGCAACTTGCAGAGAGCCCAATGAAGTGTCTGCTTCCCAAACAAATGCATGAATATCCTTTAGCTTGGCTAGAACTAGCTGAGAGAAAGAGCAGTGATCAGGTTCAAGCTGTTCTTTCATTTTCTCATCATCGATATGTCTGCTTTCCAATTCAGCTAGTCTGTTAATTAGATCTTGAAGACCCTCCCTGCTACTCTTCAATTCTTCCTCTTTGCTTTTAACTTCAAACTCGGAAGATTGAAGCTCCAAGATCAAAGCATCCATCTCTCGACTTGCATCTTCACGGGAATCAATTAGAATTTGTTTTTCATTGAGAATTTGCTGTAAGGAAAGCTCTGCTTCCTTCCAAGCATCAGATCCTGCCCCTATCTGAGCCTCCAACTGCTGAATTGAAGATTCTGTTAGCTTCAACTGTGCCTCCATCTTCTTAATCTTTGCTCTGTGTTCCTTTACCTGATCTGAGGATTTTTTCAAGGCAGTGAATAGTTTATTTCTTTCTTCTTCACCTTTCAACAAGGATGCTGCCTTGCCAAAATGTGCAGAAATTTCTTCTGAAGATGATCTTAAGTCTGGTGATAAAACAGCCTGCTTTTCTAACTGGACCACTACCACTGTCTTCTCAGCATCAATTCTCTGCTGCTCAGCAAGCTGAACCTTCTCTGTCAAATCACATACCTCAGCTTGTGTAATTGCCTCGATCTCCATAGTCTGCTTTAAAGCAGACTCTAGGGCCTTCTTATCAGCTTGCAGAAGAGACATTTCTTCCATCTTTTCCTTCACAAGATATCCAAATGTTTCTACCTTTGCAGTTGCCCTTGATTCCCGAGATTTCCAGTACTCCTCAGATGCAGAGAAATCAGACAACAGTGTCTCAAGGGCACTAAATTTGTTATATACCCGGACCTTCTTTGCCTGCATTTGACTGGCACACATTTGCATTGTGTCAATCTCCTGTTTTTTATGAGCAATTTCTTGTTTCAGAGACTCTGATTCCTTTCTAAAATTCTCCATCTCCTTGTGAGATATCTCTATCAAGCCTAAGCTGTCAAATACTCGAGTAATCTCTGTTATCCTCTCTTGTGCAAAAGCCAGCTTGGATCTCACCAAAGTCATTTCCTGTTGAAGTATTTTTTCCTCATTGGCAATTAGATCTTTGTCCCTTGGCAGTCCAGCACCTTTTTCGCCACTTGATAGATGGCTTAAATCTTCTTTACTGTGTTCAGATTCTTGCAGTCTCATTTCTAGACGTTCAACCTCTAACTGCATAGCCTGAAGCTTTTTCTCATTTACCGCAATGCTAAAGAGAAGCTCTGTAACCTGTCCCTGAATTAAATCCAGATCAATTTCAAAGTTATTTCTAAGCATGTCGAGGTTATCCATTGATAATCCACATTTGCCAAGCTTGACATCCATCTCTTCGAACAGTTTTTGCACCTGCTGTTCATGTTCTTTCAAGGCTTTAAGCTTCTCTCCAATCAATGCATGCAAGTTAGGAACAAGTGCATCAAACTTCCTGATATTTGCTGTAGAAACTGCCACTGTGATTCCTTCACTTGAGTTCCCCACATTGACATTATTTGATGAGTCCTTGGTTATGTTTAATGTATCCACCTGTTGAACACCTTTCTCATTCCCCTTGACCATATCTTCATTACTGCCCATCAGGTCCTTGAGCTTGGACTTGAGATCCTCTATCTCCCTGGAGAAAAGTGTCCTCTCTTTTGTGGAATTTTCCAGTTCATGACTAGTTTTCTGCAATGTATTTATTATCTTATCCTTCTCGTTTGCAGTTTCCTCATACATTACTACTAGTTTTTCATATTCATCTGCCATTTCCTTCATTTTCAACTGGAGTTCATCAACCTCTTTTGTCAAAAAGCTAAAGATTCTATCAGAGTCTGAATTTTCATCCATGTATTTCTGAAAGTCAGCCTGTTCTTGAACACCCACTGCACCTGGCTTGTGGGTAAGAAACATTTCATGATGATGTTCAGAAATCTGCACATCTTTTTCTTCTTGCTGCTGCATTTCCTCGAGACCTTTAGTTTCTTTTGTGACAGGAGAACAAATGGGGCTCCCCGATACAATCTGAAGCCTTCTGGCAATGTTATGGCATCTATCTCCTTTCAAAAGATCTATCTTCTCAGCATGTTTCAGAGTATCTGCTGCCTTCTGCCACAACTTCACTAATTCATTTCTCTCAAGTGTAGCTTTCTCATTTATCTTAACTAATTTTTCATTCTCCTGAGACATCCTCCCAAGCGCTGTCCGGAGATTTTGAATCTCATTAATCATTTCCTGTTGCCACAATTCTAAGTTCTGCTCTGTATGAACTGATTTGACATCAGAGGAAGCAAACACAGATTCTGTCGGTAGCATACTTCCAGTATTTGATGCCCCTAGTGTTCCTTTTATCTCCTCTTGATGTACATCGTCTTTAATGCCAAATTTCTGATATCTTTTACCATTTTCCAACTCTATCCTCAGTTCATCAGAATCCTTTTCAGGCACAATCTCCATTTCTTGTTGTCCAGTCTCCTTTCTCAATTCCCAAGATTCTATATTGCCTTTTATATTTGCATTCAATTCAGTGGAAGCCTTATTTTGAACAGCATCTTGCCATAGTTTCCTAATATCATCCTTATCTCGCATTGCCTTCTCGTACATGTCAATTAATCTTTCATTCTCATCAACTATCTCCTTTAATTTCATTTGGCATTCCTCAACCTCCATTCTCATACGGATCACCTCCAATTCTGCTTTTCCATCCCCGTTGATATTAGCATGTTCCTGCAGTAATGTAGTTTCAACACTCTCTTCAATTTCTTCATCATGGCCTTGAATCAAAGTTTCAAGACCTCCTGCACTTACCCATGTTCCATCTTCCATGTCTGTCACATGCTCTCCAGAAACAGTCTTACCTCCAGAATTCCACCACATTCTTCTTGCATCATCTCTTTCTCGCATTGCTTTTTCATAGAGCTCAAGCAGTCTTTCATTCTCTTCTGATGTATCCTGCAATTTCACTAGAAGTCCTTCAATCTCTTTTTTTAGATGAAAAACTATATGTTCTACCTCAGCATTCATAGCACTTGTTCCATCTGGCCAGTTATTTGTGCAATCATCCTTTCCAGACATGTCTCCCTTACTTAAGAATTTATGATTCCTTTCTTTAATTTCCTTCTCAAGTTCCTCAACCTGATTCCTGAGAAAGAGAACCAGTTCTTGGGACTTTTCATTTATTTCCCGTGCATCTTCCTCAGCTTTCCTTATTTCATCCCGTTCTTGCATGGCTTTCTCATACATCACGATCAGTCTCCCATTATCTTCAACTGACTCCTTTATTTTTTTGCGTAAATCATCGACTTCCCTAGCCAGAAAAATGGCAGTTCCCTGAGCTTCTGCTTCACGTTGACTGGCTGCACTAATTGCTTCAACTAAATCTTTAAGCTCTCTTTCAGATGATGAACCTTCTCTAAATGTCTCCTCTTTCAACTCTGGGGCATGCATTGCAGAGTTCAACTGTACTTCTCCGTCAGCATCCGTAACCCTCATCTTATCAAAATGAATCATCAAATCGTCAACACGCCTGCCAATTTTTCCAATATCAGTGCAAAACTACACACAAAGATGCTAGTACATCCTGCAAAGAGAAATCCATGTCATATAGGAGCTGAAGAAAGAATACCTTTCCAACTTTTCTTTGGCTTCTAGACAGAAGCACAGGTTATTACGAAGGGCTTCTGCTTCCCTTCGGTACAGATCAACCTGAAGAACACAGTCAATATATGAAAAACTGTAAGCATGCACTTGCAAGGGTAATTCTCCAAGAAATAGAAGAGCAAAAGAATGTGCTCACTTGTCTGCGAAGCAATTCATTGTCCCCATTGATGGCAGAAAGCTGTGCTTCTGATGATTCCTTCTGATAAGGTAACAAAGCAATGATATCAATGATATAGGTAAAATCATGATTGTCAGGTGAACTAATCCAAAACCTAAGTATGAACAGTAGATTAAAGAGTATGCTGATCACAACAAAACACAAATTCCTGACCTGGTTTACAAGGTTTGGATCCTGCTCATGCATAAGCTTCCAGTCTAGAGCTTCGAGCAACTACAAGTATATGAACATTATCATGATAAAGAGGTATTTGCAAGAGCCTTCAAAAGACTTGGATAGTTTAATCAGAATACACACCTGATCTCGTAATACCGCTATCTGTTCCGACATTTGCTCCAGCTCTCCACCCTCGTAAGATTCTTGATACCTGGCATGCAACAAATTGTCACTGAGCAACAAATTTCAACAAGTAGCATGCCTTAGAGTCAAATACTAGATCTTAGAGTCAACTATTGAATCTAGTTGTGATTCCATGACTACCTCCTCAGCTGTTCCATCAACCTTATATTCTCCATTGCAAACCTCGTCACCTCAGGATTGCGATCGAGACGGTTCCTTAGAATTTGCAGCTCCTCCATTAACACATCCTTCTCTTCTAAAAGGTGTGCTTCTGCAGACATCTTATCGCAAGCGACAGCCTCCAGTCGTTTAATTTTGTCTTCTCGAAAACGGAGCATCATCTTTCCACACTGCGCATCTTCCTCGCGTTGTTTAACCTGAATAAACAGACAAACATAATAAATTTATAGATTGTACACTAGTAATTTCTTGGACTGTACTATGAACTTTATACTGTTTCATAATTGATGGCATCCCTACCAGATTCTAGTCCATGCATAAATCATAGAAATCCTTTTTATCTCAAAGAATCTGAGAACTTACCAAAAGTTTTAGTTGTTCATTTTCAGCAGCCATTGCCTTCATTGCTATTTCTAAAGATTCCTCTCTTTTCAGGGATCCTGCAAGTGCAGATTCCAAATCCCTTTTCTGCAATAAAATGCAAATATATTTAATTATAGGCAGAGTAGCATAAAGTAATTCAAAAATAAGAGTAGAAAAAAGCAATGAAATGCATGAACAAGAATCTGGTACACGAGGAGCCTTCTTATGACCAAGCAGTGGGCTTGCTAGAGCCTTCATATCCCATGCATATGGTCCTAGGGAGTTCAGCAAGGTCATGCTTCCACAGTCATCTTCCTGAGCAGGTGACACTCCTTTCAGCTGACCACGCAGGTGACTAACTTCTTCCTGCAGCCAGCATTAAATAAACTAGGTCAGTAACCCTTTACAACAACAGAAGGACAAATCAAGAACAGCAAAATAGACAAAAGAGATTTCACAGAAGAAATGAATGAATATGCACGCAAGAGCTATGTTTTTGTAAGCAACATAGAGTGAACTTGATCCTAACCATGAAAGTCATTCCATATAGGAAAATAATAAATATGAATCAAACAAGTAAGCATGCACTTTATTCAAAGAACTCACAAGTAGTAAATCCTATCTATACCTTTAACTGTTGAATTTGCATCTTCAATGTTATAACATCTCCTGTGGCATCTTCGTTTACAGAAGCCTGAAAACCACAATGACACTTAAGAGCAGTTTCATGCAGTCATTGATCACAAGAAAAATAAATAAATAAAAATGCCATGATTAAAGAATTCCTGGAGACAGAATCCTAGGATTCTTAACTTACATTATTCCGAATAAATTTTGCTCGTTGTGCAAATTTCAATGTGCTAAGTGTCTCCATTGTACAGCTGTGGTTCACAAGTAGTCAGCACTCTTTTCAGCAGTTAGCATTTATACAAAATTCAAGATTTGTAAAAAGCATTGTAAACTAGACACGCTATGATTCCCCAAGAATTATGTTTGTTTAGTCATGCACAAAAGGTTCTGCGCAACTTTATTTGTAAAAGATCCTTAGAGAAAGTATACCAATTAGAAGGGCTGACATTAGCAATGATTGTCGTTTTAGAGTTTCCACCAAGAGAATCCTGAAAGCACAAATTTTGTCATTAGAGTTGTAAAAAGATCACTTGATCATATGAGAGATTTGATGCTTGCCCCGCAAAAAGATTTGAAAAGTTATAGGGAGTCTTTGACAAAATGAATTTAAAGGACACAAATGTGCTTGTGTCATTTCATTCAGTGGGGATGTAGCTTAGTGGTTGGGACAGGGCACCACCATGATAAGATCCCAGGTCCTCAGCAGGTGTAGAGTCTTTGTGTGCATGTGTATGGTGTGTGTGTGTGTGTGTGTGAGGGAAGGTGTTTGACTTCCCAGAGTTGGTTTCCCTCTACCAAAGGGGCTTAACATATGTCAAGCAAGCCAAACTGGTTTAAGTCAAAGTTAATATGATACTTTATCCTTTCATGTAAATTTTGCTAGTAAGACAACATAAAAGAAGTAAACAATTGACATTTTGACAAATGCAAAGACATGTTGATTGTATAATTTGCTGAAAGCTGAAAGCTGTGTTAGAATGATTTACCTTAGCCAATGTATACAAATCACTAGAAAACATAGATCCTAGTTCCCCGCTATACATTCAATAAAAAGAACTCTGGTAAAGATAAACATATTAAGGAATTACCTAAATACATTTTGTTACTTAAAAGAGTAGTGCCAAACCAATGCACAGACATTTTGCATGTACAAGGGACTGAAACCTATGTTAATTGCATCTTGAAATTTGCATCCTACTCATTTACTGTTCTACAGGACAACTGGTTTACTATTTCTGGGAAATAATCATAATCAGGACAGGACTATATTGATACCTAATGGTGGATTGACTACCAGGGTTGAGATGGTTTGCCTTGGGCAGTGTATCAAAATCACTGTAATGCTTGTATATCCTTGTTCCCTGTTATATTTTTAATTAACGGGAATTTATGAAAGGAGAGAAATAATAATTAGACACTTCTCTGCTACTTCAAAGAGCAGTGCCAACCCATGCACCATTTACCTGGAGGAGAAATGTAAGTTTGGAGTCACGATATGGTACATGTTGTGGTTTCCCATTAGCAATATTTATAAGATTCATGATGACAAGCCTGCAAAATTCCAGTTACATAGTTCAAATCATACAATCACCAGTAAACAAAATTGATCCAATAGTAGAGCCTATGATAATGGCATTAGCAATCTAAAACCATCAAATGGTAAAACAAGCTATATTGATTAAATACCCAAGAGTTGAGAGTGATTTGTTGATGTTTGAGGCCTCTTTCAGGCGCTCGCCCTCAGCACCTGAACTCTTTTGTCTGTTAACACAACCACTTGTTATCATAACTTCACAAGTTATCCTACCTTCATTTACCTCTTGCAAAAGTACAGCTATGGAAAATTCCTCCAAGAACATTATAGAGAAGGTGTTATACCTTTCTGAACCTGCCAGATCAACTAGATTTAGGCGTCCAAATCTATGATGAGTCACTGACTGACTCTCCCACTGCCAAACATCACAACAAATATAGTCTTCAGAGTGTATAAACATGGAATTGGGCATATCCTATTCCTTGTCCTCCATAAAATCTCCAATAAAAGAGTCCCCAAGAAGATTGACACTCAAACAAGAAGGATAATGCTGCCAACTCATCCTTACTTCAGTTCCAACAGGGATATTTAATACTAAACCCCACACTAAGGGAGGATGAAAGGAAGCATCGTACACAACCTCCAAAATCATTATTCTAAAAAAATGTCTTTATGCCAAACTAAGCAACATGTTAGAAGAAATAGAAAAAATGTCTTTATGCCAAACCAAGCAAAAATGTATTTACCTTGCTTTCAATTATACAAGTAAATACACTATGCGAGCGGCTACTAGCACGGTTCATATTAGTTGCTGCGACTTTCCTGTTGGCAGCTCCCTGAAGTCAGAAGCAGATAAGCTTTAGTTTGTAACTCTAATTTCTTTCTATACAATTCATTTCATCGAGCAGGAAATCAGAATAGGTTAATACAACAGTATACGAGACCTGCACGAGTAGCCGAATAACATCATTGACACCTTTCACATCGACTTCTGAAAGATTTTCAACATACACTCCTTTCTTGGCATCTTCCCTCATCTGTAAAGCATAAGTAAAGTACTATATTGAATAAATTTCAATTAACTTTGTTATTAAATATTAAGTCAAATAAGCAGATCACTCTTGCCTGTAAATTTGTTGATGATGGCTCCAAGAGATCTGCAACCTGCTCATTGTATATTTCTAGAAAGGAGCACTTGCAAACAAATTTCAGATTTTCTCCTTTCCGAGCATCCTCTTCCTGCAGGAATTTGAATTGAAATGATTCTCTACAAATAGGCCGTCTGTGAAAAACAACACGAAAGTCTTTGTGTAGGAAAATCAGTCTGTACAAACCTTACGGATCCTTGCAAACAAGTGCTCGAAAACACGAGGCGTCATCCCACGGTTTGCACTCAATTTTTGCTCTGCATCCTCAATATCACCAAGCATGGTATGTGTCTTCCCACTCCCAGTCTGAATAATATATGATTTAGAAACAAGAAAGATTGACAGAAACCGAAAGAAAATCCCAAAAGATATGATGCATTTATTAGGGGCAGAGAAATTTCAAAGAAACCAAAAGAAAATCCGTAAAAACAAGTTAAGCACAGACCAATGCAAAGAAAACACTGTTGTTCGTTAAAATCCATAAATTAGTTTTCATCAAGTAACAGATAGTAGAGCAGATAATAGAAAACATTCTAACCTGACCATATGCAAACATACAGCTGTTGTATCCTCCCATGCAGTTCTCAACCATGGGCAATCCAGCTACTTTGAAAAGCTTTTCCTGTTTTCATCCATCAATTTAGATTGTGCACGGAACTGCTAGACAAAAGTGTAAAATAAAGTGTTGTGATATACCACCACTACTAAAAAAGTTCCTTTACAATAAAACCAATGAATCACCTGAGATATATTTTCACCGGCTACAAGGTCAAATGTAAAACGAGACTCTGGGTGCCCCAGCCATGTAATAGTATGGCTACTGTCCTGTCTGACACATCTAGAATGACCTTGAGAAGCAACTTCAATGCTACTAAGCGGGCGAATACGAATAACAACCTGCAGAAGCCCCACAACAAACTATAATTATTTGAAATACCCAATGACATATATGCTTGCAAGAATTTTTTTATTTTCAAGTATATCAACCCAAAGCAAGTGAATCCATGACGATATTGAAAATACAGACTACTACTAGGAATCTGGACAAAAATCAACAGTCTCCGGTATAGTAGCTTAATGACAAATGATTGAAAGGCATTCCTACGAAAAACCAATTACCATTTACAAATTGGATGGTTTAACTATATACCTGAACATTATGATCGTCCCAGTAAGATGGATCCTCGTGAAGCTCAAAATGATGTTGCACAAAATTGTTCTTTGAGTCTGATTGTAAACTCTTTACTTGAGCAACATTTTGGGATTCTGTAAAAGGTACCATCGGGAGATTCCCAGTGCTTGCAATGACAGACTGGTTGGTTTTTAGAGTTCTAGATACACCATTAGGGGTCCAACCGGACAGGTTTTCCGGATTTCCAGCCATAGAAAGTGTAGGGTCGGACAAAAAGCTCATTTCTTGAATATTTCCTTGGGATGGACATTTCACCAAGCCTGTAGAAGAAAATTGGGCAAAATCCACTTCTGTGGCACTTGAAGTTTGAGTTTTTGACTCGTGCCATCCAAACCTGTTTTTGGTATTCGAAAACCCTGTCGAATTATTGTGTAGATCGTTCTCGAAGGTGCCAAAATTCGATCCTTTGCATGTATTTTCGGAAAACTGATTTGAACATTGGCCTTGCCCGGAGGAGAAAAGCTTTGCTCGAGAACTTGTTTTAGGGGTACACGGATCCTGCTCTGCATTTGTACTGGCTGGTAAATTGTAGCTAGCTTCTGGAATTGGGCATAACGGAGGCCGTAGAATAGACAAACAGTGGTCCTTGGCACTGAATTCTTGAAAAGGATTAGCATCAGCATTGTTATTATTGCACTCTGGGAATATTTTTTTCGGCGAGTTCCTAATAGGTACACGCAGTGGAGATGCAGCTTTCCTCATTTCTGATTCCTTGGTCGAGAGTCCAAACAAACTTTCCCCTGAAGCGATATCAGCAAACCCTATGAGGAATAGTTCAGCCTACATACACAACTTTCACTGGCATAGCTTCAAATGCTTCCCCCCTTCCTGTAAATATTAACTTGGGAACGGTTAGAGCATCCAAAATACCCTACTACGTTCATCTCTTCTGAGAACTTCAAACGCTATATTTAGATGCTCTGATAGGACTGTAACCAGCTCGGTTATCTCTGTTTTAGGTCAAAAATGGCTAGACTTGTATTCTTCATGCCCGAAATTGAATCTTTCACAGGTATAACTCGATCCCAACAAGATTCACTTATAAATGTTCCTTTTCCTGAGATGATTACCAACAATAATCCTAGCACAAGACAAGAAAATACCGGTCCCTCAAATTTCCCCAAAACCAGGGATTTCAAAAATGGAAGAAAAATCTAAAAAAAATCTCGCGGAGCTTAATTTCGACAAAATGAAGTCTTACTGCTTTGAATCCTGCAAGTGGCAAGAATAAGAACATCATTACAACTGCAAACAGAATATCTGCAAAATAAAATATTCTTAACGCCTAGATAACAGTTTAGCGGCATGAATATCATGAACTTAAATCGACTTAGCTAAGGCAATGAATATCATGAACTTAAATCGACTTAGCTAAGGCAATAGTCATTTCTGACTAAAATTTGTAATTGCTCCAACTCTGAGAAGATTCAAACCAACATACCTCCAATTTTCACTCCACGGAGCTGTAGATCTTCGGCTTCCTGTGACCTGCGAGATTAAAAACAGGACAATCGTTTCTCTTCAACGGCACAATTTACCAAACCCTACAATGGGGATTTAAAGCCAAAAACACAATGAAAATGAGCTGTAGAAAACTGGGTTTTCGGCGCGCAGAATGATTTTTGTGCTATTCCCCTCTTAGATCTGTGATTCCAGATGGATAAATATTCACTTGAATTGCGGTGCCCATTACTACTGTTGTCTCCTCCTTGTTCTTCAATAAAATTGTTTATATTGTGTGGTGTTTGTGCTCCAAATGCAACTAATATGCAGAAGCACCACTCCCTCCCAAACCCTCTCCTCTTTCTCATTCAAAAGTTTGAATGCAGAAAGTGGGGACGGATCTCAACCCTTGATTTCTCCCGCTGTTGAATCAGACGGCCCAGGTGGCCCCCACAGACTAACGGTCATACATATTATTGACGTTACGTGTAGTATTTCAAATACGGTCAATTTTCGGGTAAAAAGGAAAAACATTAATTAAAGAAAAATATTCTTTTCACATTTCAAATTTGAGTAAAGTTCTAGCCTACATAAATGACTTCCCAAACTTTTAGGTTGGTCACATGCTGAGATATGATTGTTTAAACAACTTGAACGTTCACATCAAGAAGTGCACATTCCAAGTTCCAAGTTCTAAGAAGTGCACATTCATAGTTTGGCCAAGGACCAATAATAGATTTATTATTGATGGCTAGTTTTTACCTATATGGTCTTGGCCTAATTTGGCCACGGAATAATAATAAATTTATTATTGATGACTGGTTTTTACCTATATGGTCTTGGCCTAATTTGGCCACGGAATAATAATAAATTTATTATTAATGACTGGTTTTTACCTACAGATTTTCAAAAATAAATATGATGTTGTTTTTTTCTCACATATTTTATTATTTTATTCCCAACAATATGAATCCACAATATGGGTGGTATACTCAATTATAAGTTGTGTATCTAGTGGAAGATTGATCTTTTTTTTTTTTTAATGATCTTGTAGCATTTTTCTTTAATCTAGTTACAGAGAGTTTATGGTGAGGGTTTCCAGCTGTGGGGGTTTCTACAGAAATGGGCTGAAAATGTGAGCAAATGAGGCGACTTCTTGTGCATCCTCAACTTGGAGTCAAGATGGCTCTTCGGAGCCATCCCAGTACCAGCCAAGTATAAAAAAAGTGGGAACCACATTGTGTACTAGGGTGTCCTTTATTCGTCTTCATTTGTTTTTTATTGTTTTCAAAATGTTTCTGCAGAACTGGGTTTTTTAACTATTTTCAACTTATCTGTCGGACCTGCTATTTTTAGCTTTCTCTATTGCGTTGTTTTGATACCTATTTTGCTCGGTGGCTATCTTGGGCTCTTTGGATAGTTATGATTTGACACCAGATGTTTTGGTGGTGACTCTTTCAATTAGTCTGCTTGTTTATGCAGGAGGCTCTTTTCTTTTTTTATTCTATCTTAACTGTTTGGATTATTCTCGGGTTGAGGTTGACGTTTGGTGCCTAGTCACTGTACCTGCGTCTTCGTGGTGCACTGTGTGACTTGTTGTATTGGACAGCTGTCTTTTTATATTTTTGATATGGGTTTGAATCCGTATGACTTAGGGTTTACATCTCCTATTGCCGGTTGGAGTCATCTCAATGATTCGGCAAAGGGAGGGTTTCATCCTTCTGCGGATGTGGATTCTCATTTACTGTTTTCAAACCCTGTCACTGGTGGTGGGTGGCTTGCTCGCTTCAAAGGGTTGAAGGCTAGGAAGAGAAGGCAAGCTAAAGCCCTGAAAGTCCGGGAAGGCCTGGAACGTTTCGCCATCCCTTTGGATACTAATTTGGAGTGTATCGCTATGTTATCTTCTCGGGCGGTCGTTGGGAGGTTGGAATACATGGTGGGGGACCAGAAAGAACTAGTGGAGTGGGTCTGAAAACAATGGATTCCCATTGTTGGGGATATGCCGAGGGTTTTACAGCTTATTAATGTATGGGTCATGTTTATTTTCTCCAAACCTGAGCATGTGGGTTGTATCTTAAAATGTCTCTGGTGCTTTAAAGATGGTTCTTTATGCCTGAAAAAATGGCATATGGCTTTTGACCCGGTAAGTGAAGTTCAGGGTATCCGTCATCTTTGGTTACTTATTCCAGGTCTTCCTATAGAATTATGGACTGAGAATATTTTGATTGGGATAGCTAATACTGTTGGCAAGTTTGTGCGTTTGGACAACTGTTCTCTTTATGGCTTTGATAGGCGGTCTGCAAAAGTAATGGTGGCTTTTGAGATGGCCAGGGGCCTGCCGGTAGAGATTGAACTTGAATGGGGGTCCAAGATTTGGCGACAACGCCTTGATTATCTCGGAGTTCCATTCAGGTGTTTCTTGTGTCAACAAACTGGACATACGAGGGCACGGTGTCCGGAACTCCATTGCTCGGCTACCCCTGTAAACCCTTCAACTCATGTTAAGTCTTCTGAGTTTTTGGATAAATCCTTCAATGCTGAGGTGCGATTGGAGAAACTTGGTAAGTCAAATTTCCCCGTCATTCCAAATTATCCTGATATTTCTAGTGATGAAATGAAGGTAATTATGGACACGGATGTTACTGTCTCAAAAAAAATTGCTTCGGGGGATATTGTTCTTAATTTTAATAACCCTGAGGTTTCACATTTGCCCCATGGGACCCCCCTTTCTGAGAAGTCTAGGGCTTGCAGGGACCTTTTTGGGGAGGGTTCCACTCCACCGGGGGATTCTTTGCCCTCAAATTCTTGCTCGGTTTTGGATGTGCCCTCAAATTCTCTGGAAAATTTGGAGTCGAGAAATGTTGTGGTTGATGAGTTTTCTGAGGGAGGAATCTTATCGGACCAATTAGCTATGGGACAGGATACTTCACTCTCAAAATATTTGACTCTTTTGGGGGACGCTGGATATGATTCCTTGAATGGGGAGGGTACTATTACACCACTGCCCATATTTCCCAAAAACCCGTCTTCAAACCCTCTCGTTCAACCTGTGAATTCTGCTCGTTTGAGGAATGTGACTTTGAGAAAAGCACGTAGACATGGTAGGAAGCCGGATGTTGTGGGGGGGGATGAGATACAGGGACATATTCCCATTTCTGAAAGAATTAACTTGACAGAGGTTGAGTCTGGGTGTTTTGACCATATTGGGGGCCTTAAAGCATTATCCCCTGGGGGAAGTTTTCCTTAATGTCTATTTGCTCATTGAATGTCAGGGGTTTGGGAAGGGCTGTATGAGTTAGGGCCCTTACAAATCTATTAGCTACTACTCGTCCTAGTATTTTATTGTTACAGGAAACTATGTGTGAATATGGGGTGGCGATTGCTAAATTGGCTGGGATTTTGGGTGGTTGGGAAATCTCTGTTGTCTCTTCGAATGGTCTGTCAGGTGGTTTGCCGGTGGCTTGGGATACTCGGTACTTCTCTTTCTTGGTTTACAAAATTGCTTGGGGTATTCTTATGGTGGGATCCTGTAGAGCCGGTGACCTCCCCATTTCTATTTTGAATTGTTATGCCCCTTACAAGAACTATGAAATATTTTGGAATGGTCTGCAACATTCTGGTCGATTGGACAGGGAAAATGTGATTGTGGCTGGCGACCTGAATTTTACTAGGTTGGCACAAGAGGTTTGGGGGACCAATGCGAAGGTTGATGGTCTGGCTAATTATTTCTCTGAATTTTTAATTCACAACGATCTCATTGATGTGTGTACAGGTGTATATTCCCCAACCTGGTTCAATGGCAGGAAGGGTATTGAGAGCATCTATAAAAGACTTGATAAGTTTCTCATCAAATCTTCTCTCTTGGAGTCTAGTGGACGATACCGTTCATGGGTTGGCAAAATCAAAATTTCAGACCATTGGCCGGTCTTTCTGCAGTTGGACGAGGATGTACGCTTGCGAAACTTTCCATTTAAGTTTGATAGTTCCTGGCTTTCTTTTGATGATTTCAATCTTTATGTTAAGGAGTATGGCAGAATTCTATTACTGATGCGGATTATAATCCTGTGGGCTCATTTTGTTTGAAATTAAAGGATCTAAAGGGTAAAGTTTCAAACTGGATCCATCAGAGAAAAGTTCAGGATCAGCAACAGTTACTGAAGGTTGAGGCACAGTTGCAACATGTTTATTCCTATTTATTGGAGTTTCCATGTGACAGTCAAACTTTTGATATTCTGAAACATTTAGAGGCTGAGAAAGAAAATTTATATTTAAGGGAGGAAAACGAATGGAGGCTGAAAAGTCGTGCTCTTTGGGTTCAATCTGGGGATAATAATTCGAGATTCTTCCATTCGTATGCATCTGTCAGGCGAAACAATAATACCATCTGGAAAATCTCTGACCTAGTTGGAAATGAGGTTTCTAGTGAATTGGAGTTTCAAGCGTTGGCAAAAAAACATTTTAGCTGTATCTTCACAGATGAAAATGAATGTGATTTGCTATCACAACTCCAAGTTGCCAAACTTTTTCTCAGATACTTTGATGATGAGGAGGCAGCCGATTTGTGCAAGGAGGTTTCTTTGGAAGAAGTTGAATGTACCCTTAAAACTTTTGCAAGGGAAAAGAGCCCCGGGCCTGATGGCTGGTCCGTTGAGCTATTTGTGCATTTTTTTGACATCATGGGTAGGGACATTCTACAAATGGTTGAATATACTCGGACACAAGGATACATCTCAAGCGCTTTGAACTCTATATTTCTTACCCTCATTGCAAAAGTTAATGATCCAAAGTCTTTTGGAGATTTCCGGCCCATTGCATTATGTAATGTTGCATATAAAGTGGTTTCAAAAATTATTGTTGGTCGCTTGAAACCTGTTTTTTCAAGATTTATATCCCCTGAACAGTTTGGGTTCCTCCAGGACCGGCAGATACATGATGCGGTTGGTATTACGTAGGAACTACTTCATACTGTCAAATGCAAGAAGCTGAAAGCCATTATCTTCAAATTGGATTTATAAAAGGCATATGATAGAGTTAATTGGGATTTTCTTATGATTGTCCTTATACAAATTGGGGTCCTGGCACTTGCTATTAGATGGATTATGGCATGTGTTAATTCTATGAACATTGTTGTTCTGCTCAATGGAGCTCCTACTTCTTTCTTCAGCTGTTCTAGAGGCATCCGGCAAGGTTGCTCTATGTCGGCCTTACTGTTTCTATTGATTATTGATGGACTTAGTAGACTGATATTGAAAGCAAAGTCGGATGGTCTAATTAAAGGGCTTAAAATTTCAAATGAGTTATTCATTTCCCATGCATTGTTTGTAGACGATGTTTTAATTGCTGGTTCAGATTATGTGGATGAATGGAGGGTGTATCATGGCATCATCAATCTGTTCTGTAAAGCATCGGGAATGAAGGTGAGTTTGCACAAGTCATCATTATTTGAAAATCTTGTGGGACCGGAAAAGATGAGGGACATTCAATCCTTCCTGCCTTACAGTTGTTATAAGATGCTTGATGGATTTACATACCTTGGCTTCCATCTTAAGCCAAATGGATACCTTGTGAAAGACTGGCTCTAGTTGATAAGAAAGTTCGAGGCACGCATCTCATACTGGACATTCCGGCTTTTATCTATTGGTGGGAAGTTAACGTTGCTCAAATCGGTTCTTATTGGCACACCTGTTTATTGGTTTTCTCTTTTACCTGTTCCATGTTATGTTCTCAATTCATTGAGAAGAATCATGTTTAATTTTTTATGGACCGGGGGTATGAAAAAGTTTGGATTCTCATTGATTGGGTGGGAGAAGATCTCTCTTCCATAATCCTCCGGTGGTTGGGGGATAAAGGACTTATCTATTTTCAGTGCTGCTCTACGCTTAAAGAGTCTTTGGCGGGCGTTATTTGGTACCTCTCTATGGTCGTCTGTCATTCATCACAAGTATATCAAAACTAAGGTTTTGCATTGGCTCAGAACGCCAACGAAGATAGTGAGAGGGGCTTCACCTGTTTGGTCGGGTTTTATGAAGGTCTATTGTTGGCTGGCGATTGAATTAAGTTGGAAAGTGGGAAATGGACAAGAAGTGTCGGTAGGTGTTGACCCCATCGTTGGATTGAAGGGTAAGCACCTTTTGTCTCATGAGCTGCTATCGATATTGAAGACTGCTGGAGTATACACCTTAAATTCTATTGTTGCTGGTAATGTCCAAAACCATTGGTTTTCTGCTGCAGATTTACAGTTACCACGGAATTTAACAGCTAAATGGGACCAATATGTGCTGGCTCTAAATATGGCTGGTATTCGCATCAGAAATGAGGATGATTTGGTGACTTGGGGTGGCAATGCTGCCACTGGTAAGGTAACTACCAGCACTGCTTACAATTATATCATTAAAAGACGGTGTATTTTCCCTAACCATTGGTGGTACAAGGCTATTTGGTATTGGCATTTGCCATTAAAACTTAAATGTGTTTTATGGTATGTGCTTATGGAGAGACTCAAAACCTGGGCTAATCTTGCAATTTTAGGTTGGGTTGGACCTAATCTGTGTATTTTATGCAAAAACAATGTTGAATCGTCAAGTCATTTATTTCTTGAGTGCTCCTTTACTATAAAGCTGTGGGAAAAGATTTCTTTGCATTTTGGTATTATTGCTTGGTGGGAAGGTAGTAATGTTGAGACCGCTTTACAGTTATGGATGAAGATATGTAGGTCTCATTCTACTCTTCCAGTTTTTGCATGTTGGGCTCTTTGGTGTGTACGGAATAAAGCTATATTTGAGAATCTTGTCCCAGTGCAGGATAATACTTTCAATATCTTTTTAAGTCAATATCTCTTGTATCAAAGAACTGAGGTTGCTCCTGTCAAGAGAGATATTGGATCTTTTCATCCTACGTACAGTGAACCTATTTTATTCTTTGATGGGGCTGCAAATTTGGGGGATTGTGGTGTTGGGGGGGTTATGTTTCTCAATTCGGAGCACTTCTACAATCTCCATTTGAAATGTGGAAGAGGAACAAACATGAAGGCAAAACTACTTGCCCTTTGGTGTGTCTCCCGAGTGGCAAATATCTTCGGGTTGGCCAAATTTAGGATTTTTGGTGACTCAAGAGTCACTATCAAATCGGCAAGGGGAGAATATGCTTTGAAAGTATTAGAAATGGATTATTGGTGCAACAGAGTCAGAGAAGAATTGAATACTTTCTGCTATATCGGTTTGGAGCATATATACAGGGAATAGAACTCATAGGCTGATCACCTTTCCAAGCTTGCACTGGAGGGGAAGGAAGGTATTTTACACTGGGAGGAGTATTGTGAAAACTGCTTCATCAACTCTGTGAATATGTTCTTCATCTACTAGACAGCCATTTGGAGAACCATTTTTGGTTTCTTGTTTTTTTGTGATATTTATGATGTGATCTTGATAACAGTTGAAAGACATTATCATGAACTATGAGAAGTTCGCTTCTTGATTATTTTTGTCATCATGTACTATTTGATTCATTAATATGAATATCAATAGTATGCTTTTTTCGTGGGAAAAAAAAGAGGGTACAAAAGTAAAACCAAGTTGAGTTACAATGGGGTACAAAAGTAAAAACCAAAGTGTGTTATATGAAGATTTTCATACTGAAACATATGATTGGATTACGAGATCTTCTCTTCAGAAGACAACTCTTAACCACTTGAGCTAACCCAACACTCAACCACTTGAGCTAACTCATTGGGATAATACAATGAAACATATCGTGGTACCCATTTTGATTTTAGCAATAAAAATAATCACAATTTAAAATATTTTTTAAAGGCGAACAAGAAGAACAAGAACAAACACATATTTCAAGTCAAAACTTTGTGAATTTATTTTTGTATTTCATCTATGTGTTTTTCTAAGGAGGTTATAGGTTTAAATTTGGAGGGGTAAGGTATGTATATACCCATAACTTTTAAGAGTTAAATAGATGTGTACACTTAGAACCCTTGTATCACAAAACAAGGGGTCTCATACATCAAAATTGGTTTATAACTAGGCTATGACCTTAAAAATAGATTATTATTATTACCAGCATAGATCCATCTTAAATCCGGATCTATCAAGCCGAGAGGGATCCAATTTCTTGAGGTGTAATTTTTTTTTTTAATTTAAACTCAAGAAATTTGATCTAAGTTTTAAGATTTTATTTTATAGACAAACATCGATTTTTTTAATTACTTTTCATAATTTTTTTATTTTATGAGCCAACATGGATTTTTTTTAAATACTTTCCATAATTTTTTATTTTATACTGACATGAATTTTTTAATTATTTTGTTAGGCACGAACGTTACAACATCTCCCCCATACACCTCGCTCCTCTTGGTGCAATAAGCACTTTGCACTATACATTATACATAATAGTATTATGTTAGCATATTAATCTGAAATTTTGCCTATACAGTTAGAAGACTCACAAATCTCACAATTGTTTTAATGCCATTTAATCCTTGTGTGATAACTTTATAGAGTATGTGTTGTAGAGAATGTGTATAGTATAAGTATATGATTCTTTGCAAGTTAAGATGGAAATTTTTTTAGAAGATGGAGATGCATTTTTTCCTTTTTCCAACTTGTTGAGATATGTTAATCAATATCATATCAATTAGAATAAAATGTTTGGAAGTTAACATTGAATTAAGTATTTATTACAATATTTCTCTCTTTCTCTCTTTATATATATGTGTCAATTAAGTGTAGCTCGAGTGGTTGTGAGGAAAATAGTTACCCTCTCCACCCAGGCTCAAATCTCACTTTGTGATATGTTTGCTCTTAGTGAGTCAATTAATGATGAACTATATTTGTAAGTTGTTGACTTAGCCTTGTGCCCTAAAGAAACTAGGGCTTACCCTGGGTACTGTCCTTAGAATAGGGGAAGTGCTTAGGTTTCCCCAAAATATGTTTCATAGAAAAATAAAAAATAAATAAATAAACACACACACACACACACACACATGACAAGACATATGATTGACGTAATTTAGCAGTAAAAATTGATATAATATTGGTCCATGCATGAGAACATTTCATCTTTTTCATATGCACACGTTGTGAAGAGAATTGACCAACATCATTGAAATAAAAGATAGCACGCAAGTTAATCATGATCATCACAAGATCAAGCATGAGTCAAGACCACCATTTGATGAATATCTCAACCATATAATGTCATGATAGATGTACCCTAAACCCAATACATGAACACAATCTTTGCAACCATACATCTTCTTTACTTGCATGGGTGGTTGCCATGTATTCAACTTTTGTAGTTAAGAGTGCAACTACAACCTCTCGCTTGCTCATCCAACTGATAGCTCCTCCAAATAGGTTAAACACATAATCACTTATAGATATTTTGCGATCAAGATATCCATCCCAATCTACATCAACAAATCTATGTAAATCTATTACTCTGTCTAGTCCAAGTCTTCCTTTGTAGTAGATTGCAACTAGAAAAATATCCGAAGACCTTCTTTACAACTATCCAATGCTCCTTTCTTGGTTTTGACATATATCTAATCAAAACTCCCACTACATGAGTAATGTACGGTCTCGTACATATCATTGCATACATCAAACTACCAATAGCACTGGCATAGGGAACTCGTGACATGTCTTCTTCCTCTTCCTGTGTCTTGGGACACGGATCTACATATAACTCTACACCTACAAGAATAGGGACCTTGACCGACTTACTTTCTTGCATGTTAAATCTTTGTAATATTGTCTTAACATATTTTCTCGGATTCAACCAGAGTTTCATGTTTGCATGCTCTCTTTTAATCTCCATTCCTAGTATGAAGTTACAACATTGAGAACCTTCATGTCAAATTTCGAGGATAGAACTTATGATTTCACCTTCCTTATGGCATTCATGTTGTTTCCAATCAACAACATGTCATCAACATATACTATAATATTAATGAAGTGATTACCAACCTACTTGGAATATACACAGTGATTAGTCTTGCTTCTCATGAACCCCGATCCAAGGATGTATGCGTCGAACTTTTGGTACCACATCCTTGGAGATTGCTTTAGACCATAAAGGGGCTCCTTTAGCTTGCATACCAACTATTTCCTTGCCTTTACTATAAAACCTTATGGTTGTTTCATGTAGATTTATTCTGCAAGATCCCCATGTTGGAATGTTTTCTTCACATCCATCTGCTCTACTTCAATATCAAAAGCAACAGCAGTAGAAAGAAGGAATCTGATAGAAGTTAATTTAGCAACTGGAGCAAAATATCCATTAAAATACATTCCCTCTACCCAGGAATATTCCTTTGCTACTAAGCGGGCTTTGTACTTCTCCACTTTATCTTCAACAATCAACTTCTTCTTAAACAACCATTTGCTAACCAACGATTTTTCTTCTAGATAGTGTAATGTACCCCATTTCCTCATTACTATTTTGGGAAATGGGGTATAAAATTTTTCCTACAGATCATTTTAGGCCTTTTAACAACTGTGAAAATCAAAGGGGTATGGTACTAGAGTTTGTTTCCCTAAGAGATTGCTAAGTACACAGTCTACAACCAGAATGTGTGAAGGTCGCTCGCCATACTGTATATCTCCAAGATTAATAGAGGATGCGCCTCACACACTCTATTCTCACCTCCCACAAACAAAGCTGGCCACATAGCTTCAGCACTTCCAACTAAATGATCTTCCCTTCTCCATGCAATTTCCACATATCGACATAATTTCAATGGGGTTCGATTCCCCCAATGTGTCCTCTTCAAGCTACCTCCATTGTAAAGTTTAGCAAAAAACCTCTAAAGTGATTCTCCCTCCGAGTGATTTTTGAATCATTGGAATCCCCCCATTATGGATCTCATCCAAAATAGCTTAAAACTCAAAACCCTAACTGCTAACATTTTGTTCTCTATAGCAAGTTCTATTTTTATAAAGAATTGCTCTCCTTGAATGTTTTTAAAGCATATAAGCTTTTGGCTCCCCCATTCTTTCCCTGCTTTCTCATCCTTTGATAGAGTACGAAATCATGCCACCCACTAAAAGGGTCTGCACTCGCCGCTCTGCGCAGCAAGGTAGTTCGTCCTCCAATCCGTCGATGCGCCTCATGCGAGGGGTGGTTGAGAAAGCCCGTAGGTTCCAAAAAGACATTCTGATGGGGGCTCGAGCGGAAACACAAGATGCTAAGGAAGATGCCAAGATTTCTCGCAGGTCCACCACCGATGAAGAAATCCGCAGCGAGTTCGAAGCCCTGGTTCCCAACCTAGTGAATACCAGGGGTAGGACCACCCTATACCAGAAAATGCTTGATTTTCACTGGTCCCAGAAGCTGGTGCTCGACAAAGTTCTCATTGACAAAAACGAAGCTTAGGCCAAAATACTCCGCCAACAAGATGAAATGCTTGACTATCTGAAGCAGATTATGTTCAACCAGCAGCAGTTCGCTTGGGGCTTTGGGATTACCCTGGCTAAAGAACTGACCACCCATCCCACCCAAGTTGGACAGCATGATTACACCAATAATGCTATGTCTGCTCTTCTTGCTATGTTTATAATTTTTTTGATTCGGCTTAAGAGCCCTATTACTTATCAATAGTTCTGTTTATCTCTTTTTTCTGCAAAACTCTGGTCTCCTCAGTGGGATGACATTTCTAAACTCTGTTCAAACTATATTTTGGGGTTTGTTTTCTCAATTAAGAGAGGGACTGGTTTCAAACTGTATATTTTGATGAAGGCAATATAAGGTTCTATCTCTAGCTTACAAAAAAAAAGCATATAAGCTTTTAATAAAACAATAATCGACCTTTTTCTTCATTGTCAAGCAATTATATAACGAATTGCTTTTATAAGATTTGTTTTGAAGATTTTTAGGACTTTAAAGCTTTAAATCCTTTTAGGCTTTTATAACATATCCTCTTTTTTGCATTTTAAAGCATATTGGATTTTCAAAATTCATTCATTCTTTTTTTATATAGCTTTATGATTTGTTCCAAATTATTATTTGTGAAGAACCTGCAACAATTAATTGATGAAATGAACAATATATCAGAACACATAATATTTGTATTGACCGCAGGCCACTTCAAGGGGCCAACCTCCTTTGAGCAAGCTCAATACAAATAACTCGTGGATGCCTTCATTGGCCTCAACACAAACTTATATACTAAGTCTAAGCGCCAATACTATGGATCAATACCATGGAACATATAATACTACAGGATGACTTACAAAGCATATGTGTCCAATACTATGGATCAATACCATGGAACATATAATACTACGGGATGACTTACAAAGCATATGCATCCAACAGCAATATACTAACAAATTAAAGAGAAGGGTTGACATGGGTTCCTAACATCCCCTCCCCCTTAGAAAAAGATTTGTCCTCAAAGCTTTAGATGTGGAAATTGTTGTTGAAGCTGAAGGAGTGGTTCCCATGTAGCATCCTCTGGTTTCATTTCATGCCACTAAATTAATACCTCTGTGATAGATCGAGAGAGAATCTGACGAGTGTGCCTATTGAGGATGGCCTCCAGCTGCAAAAGGATGGATCCTTCATTATCTAGTTCTGGTAAAATAGTTTGTCCTCTTATGTTGGTGCCAAGAAATTTCTTCAGACAAGAGACATGAAATACTGGATGAATGCGAGAAGAAGGAGGAAGTTCCAATTTATAAGCAACGGACCCAATCTTCTAAAGAATCTTATATGGCCCATAGAAATTTGGAGCGAGCTTATGATGCCCTTTGAGTTTCAGGCAGGATTGCTTGTAAGGCTGTAGACGAAGAAAAACCATATCACCTGCTTGAAAAGTGCTCTCAGAAAGGTGTTGATCGGCTTGTTGCTTCATTTGATTTCTTGCCATGTGAAGATTGTCCTGTAAAATGGGAAGAATCTGATCGAGGTTTCGAAGGACCATGTCAACTGCCTGAACTGGTGAACTGATGGGGGTGTATGGAAGAAGAACGGGCGGTGCTTGACCATAAACTGCTTCAGATGGAGTCATTTTAGAGGTAGTGTGGTAAGAGGTATTGTACCACCATTCAACGAGAGGGAGCCACTTTGCCCATTGATGTTGTTCTTCGGAGGTGAAGCAACGAAGATAAGTTTCCAAGCATTTATTGGTGATTTCAATCTGACCATCTGTTTGTGGGTGATACCCTGAACTCATCTTTAGTTTGGTGTCAGTGTGGCAAAATAGTTCTGTCCAAAAATGACTGGTGAAAGTTGCATCGCGATCCAAGACAATGGAAGAAGGGATTCCATGAAGACGGAAGATCTGGTCTAGGAAAATTTATGCAACTAAGGAGGTTGTATAGGGATGGTTGAGGGCACAAAAATGATTATATTTGGAGAGGCGATCAACCACAACCAAAATCACCGTCTTCCCTCCATATTTAGGGAGCCCTTCAATGAAATCCATAGAAATATCCATCCAAATCCCTGTAGGGATGGGAAAGGGTTTGAGCAATCCCGGAAGGAGTGTCGTTTCACCCTTATTGCGTTGGTAGGTATCAAATTCAGCCACCATATGTTGAATTGTCCTTTTCATTCCATGCCAAAAGAAGTTACGTCGTGCCCACTCATACGTTTTGAGGAACCTAGAGTGCCCTGCCAATGGAGAAGCATGGAGTTCATAAAGACAACCTGTTGAAGATCTGTGCTCTGGGGAAGCACCAGACGACCCTTGTATCTCAGGGAAGCACCATCCCAAGAGTAATGTGGTATAGCAGAAGGGTTGTTGGCCAAGCGTTGGATGATTTGAGATAATGAAGAGTCATTGACATAGCCCTGTTGAACAGATTTCAACCAATTTGGAATAAGCATGGAAATAGATGAAAGAGCAACTTGGTCATCAAATGTGTGAGAAAGAGCATCTGCCACAATATTGTCCTTACCCTTCTTGTAAGTGATCTCATAGTCATAACCCATGAGTTTGCTAACCCATTTATGTTGTGTTGGGGAGGATACCTGTTGTTCCAGGAAATATTTCAGAGTCTAGTGATCAGTCTTGATGCATAAATGATTCCCTAATAGGTATGGTCGCCACTTCTGTACTGCATGCAAAATAGCCATCATTTCCTTCTCATATGTAGAGGAAGCTAAATTCTTACCGGAAAGGGATTTGCTGGTGAACGCAATGGGATGTTCATCTTGAAGGAGAACAACACCAAGTCCATTGTCGCAAGCATCACTCTCAATAGTGAAGGGCTTGGAAAAATTGGGCATAGCTAGAACGGGTGTAGTACACATAGCTTGTTTCAGTTTGTCAAATGCACACTCAGTAGCATGTGTCCATGCAAAAGCTTCATTTTTCAATAGAGCAGTTAATGGAGCTACAATATTCCCATAATCCTTGACAAACTTGTGGTAGTATCCAGTCAATCCCAAAAAACCATGAAGGCTATTGAGTGTCTTAGGATGCAGTCGATTTTTCATGGCAGGATCCACACGAACCCCTTGTGCTGAAATAATGTGCCCAAGATACTCTACTTCCTCCTGTCCAAAAACACATTTAGACTGTTTGGAATGGAGATGATGATCAGAGAAAATTTGCATTACAAGATCTAGATGCTGGAGATGCTCAGCCCATGTTTTACTATAGATGAGGATATCATCAAAGAAGACAAGAATGAATTTCTGCAAGTAGGGCTGGAATATTTTATTCATCAATGCTTGGAATGTGGAAGAAGCATTAGTGAGGCCAAAGGGCATGACCAAAAACTCATACTAGCCATCATGTGTGCGGAAAGTTGTTTTAGGGATATCATCCTCATGAACCCGAATTTGATGATACCCAGAACGAAGATCCAACTTGGATAAAAATTAAGCATTAGGAATCTCATTAAGAAGCTCGTCAACAACAGGAATTGGAAACTTATCCTTGATTGTGAGGTGATTAAGTGCTAGGAATTCAATGCAGAGGCGCCATGACCCATCTTTTTTTCGTACAAGAAGAACTGGTGAAGAAAAGGAATTAGTACTAGGGCAAATAATACCTTGCTTCAGTAAGTCCCAAACGAGCATCTCAATCTCTATTTTTTGGTGAAATGGGTAGCGATAGGGCCTGATGTTAGGAGGAACGCTTCCAGGAAGGAGCTGAATATGATGATCCTCTAGTTCAGCAAAGACACCTATATATCTATCCGAAATTTGTTGTAGATCTAAAGGAGTAGTGGAGACCGTTGATGGTTGCATCTAAATGGAATGGATCTGAGCGATGACACCATGTGAATTCTTCTTAAGGATATTTTCCATGCGATGTGAACTGGTGATGCTGAGAGGCCCTAGTTGTAAGCCCGTCAATGTGTGTTTTTATCCATTGGTTGAAAACTGCATCCAAAGTTCAGCAAAATCCCATAATATGGGGCCAAGTGTGCGTATCCATTGAGCGCCCAAAACCACATCACATCCGCCTAAGGCCAAAGAAAACATGTCACAATGCAGGTTATAATCTTCCATAGAGATACACACATTGCGACACTTCCCCTTGCAAGGTAAGGTGCCCCCATTGGCAATCATGATTTCAAAGTTGGAGCAAGGATAGACAAAACAATCAGTCTGTTTAGCGATCCGAGGGTCAACAAAGTTATGAGTGCTACCAGAATCAATGAGTATTGTAAGAAGGAGCTTCTTGAAGTAACCCCTGACCCGCATTGTTTGGGGGGTGGTGACTCCGGCTAAAGCGTGGAGAGATATCTCTGGGTGGTCGTCCTGAGACGGAGGGTCAATAGGCGACTACTGAATGTCGACTTCATCATCTATTGTATCTGGATCTTCTTCACCAATTTCAGAGGCAGGCGGAGAATCCACATCCAATAGATAGAGATTTTGCTCAACACATCTATGTCCCCAAGTGAATTTCTCATCAAAATTATAACAAAGCCATTTTTCTCTGTGTGGCCGAATCTCTGCTTCATACAAATGCTTGACAGGAGTGGGTCGAGGAGTTGGCGTGATGGGAGGTCGTTGGGAACCCACATTTATGAAGGGAACAAAAGTGGGTTTGGAGTGCTGTTGGGATGCGATCTTGTCCTTTGCCAACTTATCCAACCCCAGGTCTTTCATCATTGTGTTGGGACAGAACATTTTGACCTCAGAGTGGATTGCATCCTTTAGACCGCTGATAAAACAACTCTTGTAGAAGTCATAAGGCAATCCTTCTGTGTGATTGGATAGTTTTTCAAATTTTGTCTGATACTCTCTCACAGTGCCAATTTGGCGAAGTTTAGTGAGTGCTCCTGTGAAGTCATCAAAAGCACTAGGACCAAATCGTTGCAAAAGGAGCTAGGAAAAATCTGTCCATTTTGGCTCTTCATGAGCCTTGATGTATCAACAGTACCATTGAAGGGCTTCCTGTTCCAAATGAAAGGATACAAGTGGAACTTTGTTGACATCAAAAGTATTATGCAAACCGAAATATTGTTATGCCCGGTATATCCATCCAGCCGGATCATTATCATTGAAGCAAGCAAAATCAAGCTTCGGCCCACGGAAATTGTTGGAAGAAGAGAACCCAGTGTTTGCAAAAGACTCTGACTGTTGTTTATTGTTCATGGCTGAATGCTCAAGATGGAGGCCGAGAAAATCTTCATCTAGATCTTGGAGTTTGGTTTTGAGGGATGCAAGTTCTTCCTCCATGGTTTTTGCTCCTACGTGAGTGACAACCATAAACAAGAGTTTTTTTTTTGAATGGGTAGAAAAACAAAAACAAAAACTGTTTTACTAAAGGAAAAAATGGATTTGGGAAAAAATCTGATGGGTAATTGGGGTTTGACTAGGTTTTGGACACTTTCGAATGGACAGGGAAGCGAAAAATGAGGATTTCATAAGCGGGGTGAAAGAATGGGAAAATTTGTCAAAGAGGGACAAAGAAGCCATAGGAAATGAACATTGTGGAAAAAATTGAAGGCGATTGGGTGAATATTGAAGAAGTTATGGCAAACCCTAAAAATAGACAAATGTGGGATTTATGCATTCAGGAAGTGGAATTTGGGATAGGGTCTTCAGGAATGAAATATGCAGAATGAAATTGCAGGGGTGCCAGTGAAGTTTCAAGGGAAACGGAGTTAAAACAAAGAAGATATGGTGAAAAAACATAATTTATTTTATTTTATTATTATTTTTTTTCGGAATGGATTTGCAATGACGCAAAAATGATCGACAACAGTTCTGGACAGATGTAATCTGCTATTTATCAACTAGAAATAGATATGGACCCCAAGTATGCGCGGCTTCCTAAAGGTTCAGGGGATTCACTCAGCCATCAATGTTTTTTAACGGCTTGTGTATTGGGGTAGTACCCCTGACTCCACGGCTTAGGTAAAACTAATAACCGCTTTGCCACAAACGAAAGCTCTTGGTTTACCTCACAGGTGGGAACTAGTCAAGTAGGTAGGGGTCGTTTCCATTTTCACTAGCAGGTCTTCTCAATGGGCCAACTACTTCATGGTTCCTGTGGTACTCCTCAAAATGAGTTTTAGGGCTTATGCCCAAGTACTTCCCACAGTTAAGTGGATAGGGGTTATTCCCGGATCCAAACCTGCAATTGATAGGAACACATACAGATGCGAAGAAAAAAAATTGGCTGAAATTCCACCCAACGAGCCCAAGAAAGTGCTCTGATACCAGATGTGAAGAACCTGCAACAATTAATTGATGAAATGAACAATATATCAAAACACATAATATTTTTATTGATCACAGGTCACTTCGAGGGGGAAACCTCCTTTGATCAAGCTCAATACAAATAACTCGTGGATGCATTCATTGGCCTCAACACAAACTTATATACTAAGTCTGGGCGCCAATACTATGGATCAATACCATGGAACATATAAAACTACGAGACGACTTATAAAGCATATGCGTCCAATGCTATGGATCAATACCATGGAGCATATAATCCTATGGGCTTATACAAACTATGGATCAATACCATGGAACATATAATACTTCAAGATGACTTACAAAGCATATGCATCCAACAACAATATACTAACAAAGTAAAGAGAAGGGTTGACATGGGTTCCTAACATTATTAAAAGAAAAATATCTTCCTTTTGACTCCAATTCCTTATATATATATAACTATAGATTAGATGATTTCTAATCTTGTTCTGTTTGCTCATGATAAGTTACCTTTACCGAAGTTTACCTATATAGGACTCTTACCTACATCAGACTTAAGCTCGCGTACTAATAACTGGCCATGCACTCGCATGGGAATAATACTTCCTTCTCCATTTAACATGAGTGGTGCATTGTTCCAGAATGCTTAAAAGGTAAAATTAAACTTAGGGTGACACCTATAGATTTTTTTGGCAATTAAGTGAACATCAATATTTCACTTCCCTTACAGTGCCCAAGGCACCATGATGAAAACTCGTCATCATCAGTTGGACTCCCATGGATTCCTAGCCATTGGCCTTTCCCCCTAGTGGATTTATGCCCCTATCGTTCAGTTGCGTCAAGCCCTTCAATATCCTAAGTCTATAAATTCAAATTAGAACTTAGGAAATCACAACAATACTTACAGTGCTTTACTGGTGGGGCCTTGGCCTTGAGCTCCTCGCCAGGAACTTGTACATTGTACACTTAAATTTGTATTTTTGTTATAGACGAAACAGGGTAGCAGAGGGATATTACATCCCCCCCCTCTAAGAAAAACACCATCCTCAGTGTTTATGCCCTCCAAAATTTTGTCTTCAACTTTCATTTGTCTGTGCAAAATACAATTTTCAGTTATTTCTATTGGCTCTTCCGAACTTCTTTATCTTCAATATCTCTGCTTGGATGTATTTAAGGTTCTTTTCCTTTCAAAACCTATGTTTTACACATGCAATACAAATTCTTTCTAGAATTTCAGCATAAATCATATGCATACACATGATTATTCAAAATCAAATAAAACACAAGTAATGGTTTCCTTAGCAACATCCTATTGCTACCTTTTCATACCAAGTCTTTTAGAGTTCAATTTTTCTTAAAAAGATTCACTTTGTGATATTCTTGCACCTGCAATATCTGTCAAATCATACATGATATATATATAAATCATAATCTAAGATAAAATATTCACATAATTCTTGTCATGGCACATAAATTTGCCATATATAACATCCTCATCAATACCTCTTGTATGGTAGTACTCCTTCTCAAGTACTCTTAGTCATTTTCAACTTGCTTTTCAACACAAAGCGATCATATCAACTTTCATAACATGAGCATAACATAAGCATAACATGAACATAACATGCTTATAATCATAATCTAAAAACATACATTAATTTATAGTAGTACTAATGTACATATAGGTAGTTCAATCCATGAGCATAAGATGCGCCCATGGTCATTCATCTTGGGCCTATTCCCGCGGTCATCAATGAATACCATTACAAGGACTGTCGTGTTATACTACGGTGTAGTCCAAGATCACTTTATGTTCCCTTTAAGGAATCCCAGGCCTCGACACAACTTGTGGCTGCAACATGCCCCAACCAACATGAGGACGATACCCTTTTTACTTTACTATATAGTTTCGGGTGTATAGCCTACATGTGCTCTTCAGGATGTGCATACAACTTGGGTGTCTTCACAATTGTTCAACAAAACCAAATGCCAAGACAACCCATGATTGGTCTTATCAGGCCTTCACACAAACATTATGGTTCCATGGAACCAATGCCAACCCATTATCACTTGGTTATAACAAGCACTCACATCATCATTCACATGTTTCTCACTTGATTATTAATTGGTTGTTTTTTTTATTAGGTTCATTTGTTAGACAGGGCCCTACTTTTGTTAGTAGGTGAGGGAGTTTTATTACCTTATTTTCATTAATTTCATTCTTCTTAAGGGTTACCTCTTATAAACTGGCAGCCAATACTTTAGCCTTCATCATTGATGCTCCAGAGTTCCCAACTCAACATCAATCACTTTTGATAGTCCAGAGTTTTCCAACTCAATTTCAATTACCTTTAATGCTCCAGAGTTTTCCAGCTTAACATTAATTACCTTTGATGCTCTAGAGTTTCCCAACTCGACATCAATCATTTTTTATAGTCCAGAGTTTTCCAACTCAATTTCAATTACCTTTGATGCTCCAGAGTTTTCCAACTCAACATCAATTACCTTTGATGCTCCAAATTTTCCCAACTCAACATCAGTCAATGTATAAAGTCCTCCAAGACTTCCAATCTTAATTTGAAACTGCTATAATACATTGCCTGCAATTACTCCAAAGCAATGTTAGTCACAATGACAGATAATAGATTCTTTTAAAAGAAATGATCTCTTGCCATTTATCAATTCTGCCATCTTGTTGTTTCACAAACAACCACGGGCTCACTTGCCTAAGTGCACATTATTACTGTATCATTCCTAGCTCACCCCAGGTTTACCTTGCATAATAAAGCATTCATCTATTTTGATACAAATAACTTGGCGCTATGTGTACTGATCATTTCACATTTATTTTTGCACCGAGAGTAGCGAGGTGCTCTATATCCCGGTATGGGGGAGATGTTGTCACGTAAAATAACATTATGTACCAAAAATAAAAAAGTAATTAAAAAAATCATATCGATTCATAAATTAATAAAATAATATAAAACCAAATAAAAAGTAATTAAAAAATCCATATCGACTCATAAAATAAAAATTTAAAACCAAATAAAAAGTTATTAAAAAAATCATGTTGGCTCATAAAAAAACAATGCCAGCATAGATCGATCTTAAAGATCTATGACAAGGCTCAAATTTCTTAAGGTGTAATTTTTTTTTGGACGTGTAAAATTTTTTTTTTTAAAAGAAAAATTGCATCTCAAGAAATTGGATCCGTCTCGATGATTGATAGGTCCGGGATTAGGATGGATCTATGCTGGTTCTAGAACATACGTTCAACATCATCAATTTTTAAGCATCATATTGTAATTTCATATTTCGATACTTCTAGTATCTTGCAAAACATGTGTAAATCATTCCAACAATAATTCAATTTCTCTGGATTTACACCTGCTATCTTTTTAAAATCAATTGCTTTAACGTAGACATGTTATCTACTCAAACTCAACATTCTAAAAAATGTTGCATTTACTTCTTTCAAGTATTTCAATAGGAATTCAAATATACCACTTTGTTTCCTATTGTGTTTCTTGTGAAATATATACTTAGCATAAATAAATCATACTTAGCATAAATAAATCATTTGTGCAATTGACTATTATTTGATCAACTTTTAATAGCATCCCGCTATCCTTTCAAAAATAATCATTGAATTATAATTCATATTAGAGTTACCTCATGTTTTGTTTTCCATTATCTTCACTTCAGTTTGGTGAAGCTTCTTGCAACCAAGTGTACTTGTATATCATACTCGCAATTTCTTGCAAGGAGTTATTGACATCATAATCTCTTTTTTCAAAATCATTTAAAGAACTAAAATGTAACAAGAATTTTTCTACTTTGGTACACTTAAACACCGATGTTGTACACAATGCACATACTCCCAATGCATTAACCATTTCAACACATGTAGTCTTACTGAAATAAAAGTGTATCAATATAGTTTGTGTTGTCGTAACTAAAGAACTGTATTAGTTACCTTTACTTTGGATATATATTTCATTGATTTGCACCTTATCTGTCAATTGCGTTGTCTTCAACATATTAAACACAATAGATGTGAAATTTTGAGGCCGCTGCCGCTAGGGTTCTGCCGCTCTTGGTCTGCCGCTCTCTGGTTCGCGCCTGCAGCCGCCATGGCTGTGCCTAGGGGAGGGTCCCCCCCTCCCTCCCCTTCCATCTCTGCGGAAGAAGCCTTCAAGCATCTTACTAACCCGCGTGGTAAGAAACTATTGACAAATGAGATTCCCAAATTCATCAAAAAATTGGACGAGATACCTGAAATCGAACTCCCACCGGAAAACGCCATTAAAACTGCTCTCGCCCTCTCATCTCGTGGACTGGTAGGCCAAATCATGGGTCTGTGGCCAACGGCGAGAACTACAGATGATTGGATACAAAGGAATTGGAGGCCTCATCTGAAACATAGCGTCACGTGCTATCCAGTAGGAAGAGGATTCTACATCTTTGAATTCATCTCAAAAGAAGACAGAGACCTAATCTTCAGAAATGGCCCTTATTTCATGGGGGCTCAAGGACTCTACCTCAACAGATGGACCCCGGATTTTGATCCAAGCATTGACGTTCCAAAGGAGGTACCGGTCTGGGTAAGGCTTCCAAACCTGCCTGCACACTGCTGGAACCCTGATTCGCTGGAAAAGATTGGAAACCGCCTGGGAAGGTACATAGATAAGGCTGACCCAAAGGGGCAATACTCGTGTGCCCGAATCTGTGTGGAGGTTGACCTAGAAGCAGGACTACCAGAAGCAATCAAATTATCGATCGGTCCCTGGAGTCATTATCAAAAACTGGATTATGAGCAACTGCCGTTCAAGTGCAGACTCTGCCATGAGCATGGCCACTTTCAAAGATCTTGTCCAAAAGCCCAGTCTCAGGAGGAGAATGAGGGTTGGCAGCAGGTCAAGAAATCTAAAACATCAGCCAAGATTCCTGAAAAAAGATCCATGAATACCGGACAAAATCCACCGACAAAAGATCCCCTCAAATCCAAAGAGACAGAAAAGGGGAAAAAAGCAGCTGATCAGACCAATGCTCCCACTTCGAGCAAGGTAAACCACTCTCAGGACTCAGATATAGAAATAATCGGCCTGGTCAATACAAATGCTAACCATGAAGATAGCCTTGAAGCTGGAGAAATCCCCCAAGGGTATAACGTGGGAAAACCATCCCAAGATCTAACAGACAATCAATCTCCGAACTCTCCGAAACTCCTATCTGATCCAAAGACCCTAAAAGATCTGGATCATGAACCCGCCATACTGGATTCTGAATCAGAGGGGTGCACAGATGAAGAGGCTTCAGACTCTAGCAGCTCTCATGCTACCCCCAATCAGCCTGCCAAAGCTCTAGGTCGCAAATCCAAAAAAAAACACAGGGAAGAGAAAGCCATTCAAGATATAAACAAAGGAGCACAGCAAACCATCGATTCAATGATTACCAAATCAAAGCAAGGCAAGGGCCGCAAAAGGGCCCCCACTCCCAAGAAAGTTTAAATGCGACTCGCCTCCTGGAATTGCAGAGGTCTAGGCTCCAAAGCTAAGCAAGATGCTATGAAGGACATTATCAAAATCAACATGCCTGACATCCTCTTAATCCAGGAGACGAAATTGGAGGACTTAAGCCTCCATCAAGCTGCCCTTAAATTCTGGAAGAAGGGTCCTGGAAAAGCTATCAGCTCAAGAGGAGCATCGGGAGGAATTGCCACACTATGGGACGAGACCAAGTTCATCCTCATCACTGATCACTACAGCACGCACTGGATCTACACCAAACTTCAGCATATTGACTCTGGAATACAAGTAAGTCTGTTCAATCTCTATGTTCCCAATCTGGCCCCTGACAAAGCTCAATGCTGGGAGTCATTGGATTCCTATTTATCCATGCATGAACCAAATAATATTATCCTAGCAGGAGATATTAATGTAACCCTGTCTGCTGACGAAAAGAAAGGAGGCTCCCCAATAAGAGACCAATCCAGAGAATGGGTTGAGGATCTTATTATGGGATGGGACCTCTTAGATATCAAACCGTTGATAGGAAATTTCACCTGGACCAACAAAAGAATCGGCCCGGGTCACATAGCGGCTAGGCTTGACAGATTCCTAGTCCACTCCGACTTCCTAATGCTCGGACTGTTAGCAACCTCCAAAATCCTCCCTAACTGCATCTCGGATCACAAACCAATCCTGCTGGAGTTATCTTCTGAAACTAATCTGGGCCCTATCCCCTTCCGGTTTAGCCCTCTTTGGCTTCACCATGAGAACTTCCATCTTGTCGTCCGCAACTCTTGGTCAGTCCCTATCCCTGGTTCTCCCTCCTATTCTTGGGAACAGAAAATCAAAAGACTGAAATCGGACCTTAAAGCCTGGGCAAAGAATATCACCTCTCCTACCACTCGCAGAATTGACTCCCAAAAAGTTCTGGAAGACCTTCAACTCTCCCTGGAATCAATCAACCCCACCCCTCAGACCCATGTCGCTGAAACGGATCTTCAAAAACACTTCTTCCAAGCTTGCAGGGTAGAAGAAGAATATTGGCGTCAAAAATCTAGGAGCCTGTGGCTGGAATGTGGTGACAAAAACACCTCATTCTTCCACAAACAAGCGGAGGCCAAAAAGAACTATAAAGCAGTCAAAGAGATCAACTATCAAGGAACCATCTACAATAACTTCAAAGATATCAAAAAAGCCGCCTTCAATACCTTCAAAGACCTCTTCTCAGCTCCTATTGAACAACCCCCAAATCCCCTTGATTACCCTTTTGACACCATCCCAACCCTGGTCCAAAATTCTGACAACATCTTCCTCACTGCGCCCATTTCCATGAAAGAACTAAAATTAGCCCTATTCAGAATGAAACCTGACAGCGCACCAGGCCCGGATGGCTTCACTGCCAGATTCTACACCAACTGCTGGGATCTGATTAAATTGGATCTCCTGAGAATGGTGAGACATTCGCAAAAAACCAACAAATTAGGGGGAAGCACCAACTCTGCCTTCCTAACGCTGATTCCAAAAGAAAAAGGGGCCATTCATTTTTCCAGATTCAGGCCTATCTCCCTCTGCAATATGAGCTACAAAATTGTAACCAAAATCATTGCTAACAGGCTCAAAAAAGTCCTGCCTCGTATAATCCCTGAAAACCAAGGAGGCTTCATAAAAGGCCGACAGATTCAAGACAATATTTTGCTGGTCCAAGAGGCCATACACTCCAGCCATCACTCAAAAGAAGGAGGCATGGTGATCAAGCTTGATTTAGCAAACGCCTTCGACAGAGTCAACCATAATTTCCTGCTCCTGGTCATGAAGAAACTTGGGTTCTCAGATTCCTTTGCTAATTGGATCCAAGGCTGTATAAGCTCCCCTTGGATAGCTCCTCTGGTCAATGGCCGCCCCACTGATTTCTTTCAAGCCTCCCGGGGCCTTAGACAAGGCTGCCCTCTGTCCCCTTTGCTCTATGCAATCCAAGCCTCGGTCCTAAGCTTCCAACTAATTAAAGCCCAGCAGTGGAATGTGCTCCCAGGTCTCCAATTGGCAACTAATGTGAACAAAATCAACCATGCTCAATTTGCAGATGACACTCTATTGCTGGGTGTAGCTAGTACCCATGTAGCAAGAAGATTCAAACATGAGTTGGATACCTACAGACAGATCTCTGGCAGTAAGATCAATTTCCAAAAAAGCAAGATTTATGGCTGGAATTGCACCACTAGAGAACTAGGGGATATAGCTCGAATCTTAGAAATGGAAGCAGTACATGAATGGGATTCCATCACCTATCTAGGGGTTCCAATTGCTAAAGGCACCCCCAAAGCAAGCCAATGGAATCCTATTCTGGACAAAATTAAGAATCGAATTCAAAACTGGGGCTCTAACTGGCTAAATCAGGCCGGAAAGACGGTCCTTTTAAAATCGGTCCTGATGAGCATTCCGATTTATCAATCTTCCATCCTCCTCGCCCCTTCACTGATCATTGGGAAAATGGAGAAACTAATCAGGAAATTCCTATGGGAAGGAGGAAAAGGAAACAAAAACAGACTCCATCTGGTAGGATGGGACAAAATTCAAAAGCCCTACAGGGAAGGAGGACTTCATTTCAGAAGTATGGCTAGACAAAATATGGCCATGGGAGCAAAAATTCTCTGGAAACTAGTGTCAGGCCGAGAGACTTGGAGCAAAAAAGTCTTAAGGAAAAAATACTTCCCTGGCTCTAGATTAAACTGTCTCGATAAGCCTTCTCAAAGAAAGAAAGGATCCCCAATTTTCACACTCTGCAACAAGGTTCGGGATCATTTTGCCAGCCTCCTTTTCTGGATCCCTGGTAATGGGAAAAAGATAAACATCTGGAAGGACTCTATTATGGGAGACCAACCCATAGGTGAAGCAAATGATATTGGAAACCTGAAATATTGGATGCAGCACAGAAACATAGCTACTCTTTGGGACATATCCAGTTGGGAGGAAGAAGGGAAAAAAAATTGGATTGACTGGAACCTAGGCGAGGTCCCTGATAACCTTCTTGGGGAAGCTGAGATGCTGATGCAATTGCTTCAAGGGAAAGCCCCCATTTCTGAGTCTGCCAAAGACAAAAGAGGATGGGGCTACGAATCTGGTAGCTATACAGCTGCCGAAGGGTATAGGTCTTTCCAAACGATGCATCAAGCACCCAATAATCCTGCCAAGTGGAACTTCATCTGGAATTCACCATTCATTCCAAAAATTGATCTTTTCTGCTGGACGGTTGCACATAACAGCATTTTAACGGGAGACACGCTAAAGAGACGAGGTCTGAAAGGGCCTTCAAGATGCCCCCTGTGCCTTTCTGATGAAGAAACAATATCTCATCTTCTGCTAATGTGTCCTTTCTCCAAAGAGGTCTGGCATCAGGTTCTCCTTGGTCATGGAAATCTCGATAGATTTGAAAATCTTCCGGATCTTTTCAGCAACTGGAGCAAAAACTCCCCTTTTGATCTTCTTAAGAAAAACCGCCTCAAATCCCTCTGGATGTGGACCCCAAAAGTTATATGCTGGAAGATCTGGTTGGAACGAAATAGCCGCTTATTTAGAGATAAAGCAGCCTCAAGTTCCAGGGTAGCTACCACTTGCGTGGCCCTGTTGGGGGAAGCAGTGGATTCCAGAACTATCACCAACACTAGAAGTCTCAGTCCTGTTGAGGCAAGCTGGATAGCTAAATTCAATCTCAAAGATGACTCCAATGCAATCTCACCCACCTCTCACGAAAACTGGGAAATTAGAATGAGTGCAACCGAGTTCAATAATTGGAGATCGACAATTAAGGAGCACTGCCTGTTCTTTGATGGGGCCTCTAAGGGCAACCCAGGAAAAGCTGGAGCGGGGGGAATCCTCCTCAACCCTCACAATGAAATCCTCACTTCCTATGCCTGGGGCATAGGGACGGACTCCAATAATAATGCGGAAGTTCTGGCCCTCTGGCAAGGGCTAAAGCAAGCCATAGATAAGGATATTCCCGAGCTCACCGTTTTCGGAGATTCAAGGATTATTATTCAAGCCATGAACTCGAATAAGCCAACCCATCAGCTTAATCTTTCTCGGGTCCTGCGTAGAATATTCTTACTCATGTCCAAATTCATCAAAATAAGCTTTTATCATGTTCCTCGTGATCTCAACGGTCTGGCTGATGCAGAGGCCAACAGAGCCGTGCTCCTGGGCAGGAGTATTTTGTCGATTAATGACAGAGAATCTTATTGCTCTATCCCTTAAGACAAATAAGATCCTGACATCGATCTTCTGCTGGATTGCTAAGATTCTCGCGGATCCGATTAGCGAGATTGTCAAGATTGCCATCGAGGATATTCTCCACTTCAGACTGCCACTCCAGGACGGTGACTCTGAGACCCGTGACCACCCAGAACGCCTTTTCTCCTATATAATCAGGCCGTCTGGGAACAGACCTCTCCAGTGCGCCAATGCCAGTAATAGAAGCAAGAGCTTGAGTAGAAGAACCAAGAAGATCAGGATCCGTCTGCGAAATTCAGCATGGCGTCGGTGGGCTCAACTTCAGGAGGCAAAACGCTGGAGGACAGACTGGACGACCTGCAAATTTCAATCGACATTCTTAAATCAAAGTCTGAGGAGAATGAAGGCAGACAGAAATCCCACAACGCAGAGGATTTCCAGAAATGGCGAAAGTTCAATAAGGATCTACAGGGCATCAAGGAAGAAATCAAGGATTCCAAAGGAGAAGTCTCCTATTTTGAAGAGGTGGTGTACACCCATTTCAAAGACCAGGCAAATACTGAAGGGAATTTCGGGAATAGAATTGCTGCACTGGAAGCAGCGGTCCAGAAGATCCTGGAAAAGCTTAATGGCGCTTAGACCTTGCTCAGATCTCTACTATGTTCTCTTTGCTATTTCTTGTATCACAATTCAGTCCACTGTAATTTTGCTTCTTAATTCTGAAACCTCTGGGCAGCCTAAGCCTAAGAACTTTGTTGTTTCAGATACTGATATTTATGTACCCAAGCACACAGTGGCTGATTCACCGGCTTTTAATTAATCTTCCCAATGCTTTTGTCTAAAAAAAAAAACATATTAAACACAATTCATAACATACTTTGTTATAAGCTTAAATTCATTTTAACTTTTAGTACTACCACCAACTTTACTTTGCCATGCCCCTATATTGGGAATTAACCCCACATTGCATTCAAATATCAAAAGGGTATCTTTGATGTAATTAACTTCTCAATTGTAATTGTAACAAATTAAACTTAGACTCATACCTACAATGTTTGTGGTTAACACTACTTCTTCAGGCACATAGAGGGAATCAACCATGTCAGTTATCCTTTTCAATCTTTTCAAATTCAAATTTAGGACTAGCATTGTTATGTGTATACATCAATCTTCTTCAATTTGTGGGCGTACGACTAGGTGATCATGTTTTCCTTTCCTTTGGTCCCCACATGAAGATAATATATCTATCTTTATTTAAACTTGCATTGTACACTAGCATTATGCATTCAAAATATTTTAAGCATCCATTTGCCTAATCAAGTCAATGTGCATTTATAACTACATCCTACTAATGTCAAAAATGCATTCAGTTTCATTTGCATATCTTTCATAATACTTACGACTTAAGATACAATCATGATGTCTATAACATGTGATCATTCTTTTTAACATGAAACATGTCAATCATTATCTCAAATTCTTTGATCAAATAAAGCATCTACACAAATAATAACTTACAACTTATTTACATTCCACCTATGCAATCTTTTTACTTGCTTTGACTATAGTATGTAAACTATATCTAATAAAACTTTTTGTTATACACTACAACAAAATACCCTTTTGGCGGCAGTTTTGCTAAACCCCCCCCCAAAAAATTTTTTTTAGGTCTTTGGGGGCAGTTCTTCAAAACCCCCCTCAAAAGTCCCGAAAATTGGACTTTCGGGGGCGGTTTTTAAAACCCCCCTTAAAAAGTCCAATTGTCAGGATTTTTGGGGGCGGTTTTGTAAACCCCCCCCAAAGTCCAATTCTTAATACTTTTGGGGGCGGTTGGTTAAACCCCCCCCCGAAAGTCAATTTTTCAATACTTTTGGGGCCAGTTGTGGAAATGCCCCCCCCAAAAAGTCTTGACCCCCCTAAAAGTGGTTTGCGGCGGTCTTGCTAACCCCCCCCCCCCAAAAAAAAAAACGTTTTTTAAAGGTATTTGGTGGTGGTCCTTAAAAACCCCCCTCAAAAGTCCTTAGAATTTGACTTTTGGGGGCGGTCCTTAAGAAACCCCCTCAAAAGTCCTTAGAATTTGACTTTTAAGGGCGGTCCTGAAGAACCCCCCTAAAAAATCCTTAGAATTTGACTGTTGGGGCGGTTTTTAAAAAACCCCCCCAAAAGTCCAAAAGTCCAACAGGACTTTTGGACTTTTTTGGGGGGGGTTGGAGATCCACACCCTCGGAATATTTTTATCATCATCCTATGAGCTGTGGCGGGCATTTCCCTAAGGCCAATTAGGCATATTTGACCATACTTGGACAATTTTTTATCTTCTCCTAGGCTTGGTCTAATTTCCCTAAACCACTGTTTGGCAGGTCCATAAATTCTTCTTCAGGGTGATCTCTTTGGACAAACTGAGACCATGGTTGAGTAGACAAAACAACAACCTACAATATCCCCATGTGCTGACGACATTTTCTTCAACACACAATTTGTGTCGAGCATCCTCTCAGGGCTACTTGGACCCCATGCTCGGTTTCAAAATTGGTTTTTTGGGGATAGAGTCTAATAATGCTGCCGAACTAGATCAAGGTCTTCACCAAGGAATACTGCTCGCGTGTCAAAAAAGATGGATCCCTCTAATCGTGGAAGGTGATTCCAAGATCATTCTCCACATGGCTGCTGAGATGCACTATGGCAAATCAAGCTCCAAAGTGGCATCGTCGTGGCGGTTGGAAGGCTTTATCTTCCTTGTTGGGCGTAGCGCTTTCCTTCTCCCAAGTCAAGCTGATTTGTTCACATGGCCACCTGCGCTTATACGTGGGACGATTTGACAGAAGCAGTTTTTTGGGATAGTTGCAGATTTATCCAAGACCAAGACATGATGTTTTTTCGTGCGAGAAGACATCATGCTGACGATAATCGGGACACATAACTCTTGCCTTTTGCAGTTGTCCGCATATTCGACCTTTAACTCTTTTCTTTTCATCCTCCTTCGCAGTTCTCAATCAGTCTTTTCATCCTCCTTCGTAGTTCTTCGATGGGGGAAACGTCACTCACTGTACCTCCTTCAGTTATTAAGAGTTATTAAGATGTACCCGATTCATCATAACAGTCGGTGGCATGCGAGGATATATGGAGGCTCAAGGTGGCAACTGTGATTGTCATTGCTGGTTTTCTGCATGCATGCAAGTTTTGGTAATCTGGTTCATTATGGAGAAATCCTCTGGTGAGAGGATGAAGGAGCCGCAAGATACTAACTGTCGTCTTGAGGTTGGAGATAATTCAGGTCGCAATAGGAAGAGAGGGCGTGGAGATTCTCTGGGGGAGCCGGGTGGTGGTCTGTCTCGTGCCTCTCAGCGAGCGTGTAGGGAGGCAACTTCCTTCGCTCTTAACATCCCCTTGGAAATCCAGAGGGACATCAATGACTATGAACAACAATGGTGGGCTCGTCTGAGTAGGGAAACCCTGGTGGGGGAGCGTAAGAAGTTGGAGAATTGGATCCTGGATCCCGGCAACAAGGCTGGGCGCGTTAGTCTTTACGAGCGCACTGTTGCGTTGTTTTGGATAATGAAAAACTTGGTTGGCTATGCCATTCACAATAGGCATCCTATCAGAGATGACAATGTGCAGCTTCTCTCTGAAGAGTCTCGCGTGATTCACCGGAAGTTGGATTTCCTTCTGTCTGCCATGGCGCTTCAACCTCCTCTGTGCGCTGCTTCTTCTTCCAGCTTTCAGCATCCTGGGAGTTCTCCAGAAGCTCCTTATATAGTTCGCTGATGTCTGGGTGGGTGTTTATTTGGGGGGTCTGGGGCTAGATGGTTATGAAGCATTATGCTCTTTGGCTTGCGAGCCTATGGGAAGAAAGTATTTGGTTCTGTGGTTTTTTGTCTGTTCGGGTAGTAGTTTTGTTCTGTTTTGTTCAGACAGATGTGCCAAGTTGGTCTGTTTTGATGAACAATTCTGAGCTTCAGCCAGATTGCTCCTTTTGTAATTCCTCCTTTTAATATAATGCAAAATCTCCTTGGAATGGTGTTGAGTATTCCTAAAGGATTATTCTTCAATATCACAGTCATAAGTGTATTTTTTTGTTTTAAGTAACTGTAAGTACCGTCTCTACTTTTAAAAAGTTGATTTTTGTTTTAGGTATTTTTTTCTTCTTCGGGGTTTCTTCTTGATGTTATTAATTTGTCTAATGCACTTTTCTTCACCAATTTGAAAGAGTTGATTCATGGATGAGTAGGCTCAGAAATGTGTAATTATGCCATTCCATATTTCATACACGGGATGTCAAGTTTGGTCATTAGGATTAATTAATGAAGAACATATGAAGTTGGTTAAAGAGTCTAATCACATTTGAAGACACCCCATTGACAGTCCAAACAAACCATATGACAGTTTAAGCAAACCGATTGAGTGCATAATAAGGATCAGCATACCAAAAAACTAGTATTGAACTCTTATTGGATGAATTCTGAATGTGACTGTAATCAACCTATAATTTTCCACTAGAATTTTAGCAATACAAGTGATGCAATTTATGGAATGAAAAGCAAGGAATATAACTGAACGAATGCATGAAAGGACACATTCCCTTGCAGCTGATGAATTAGCTTGAGTTCATAAGTAGAGGATTATCGTTCTTACTCAGTTTGATATTACTTGCTATTACTGTTTAGTTATACCCATTTTGTTGGTTGACAAGTCTGCATTATTTATTTAGGGTGATGGATATTTTCCATTCAGAAGATATATATAATTTTCAAGTTTAAATTATAATTAATAATTATATTAATATATTTATTATTAAGTTAATAAGTTTTCAACAAGTAACACACATTTGACATTGGTATTGCTGCTTGCACATTAATTCAAATTACATATATGATATTGATATTGATATGAATCATTAGCATAATAGCATGATATATGTCCATGATATTGATATGAATAATTCAGGATGCAATTGTTCGGGTACATAGGGTACTACTAAAGGACCGAACACCAAGAGCAACCACTTCACACAAACAGATCACAGATCAACACACCGATGTTTTGACGTGGTTTAAACCCTCTTGAGGGAAACACTCCACGGCCCCGGCCAAATAGCTTCTACAGGACAATTTATTATGCAAAGAAAGAAAGTTACAAATGAGCTTCTCATAATCGATCAACTAAACAATGACCCTCCATGCTCTTTAAATAGAGATCATGGACCAATCGGGTGTTAAGCCATGGATCAAGGTTAGGTATGATTTAAGAGAAGTTGAGCCGTCGGATCACTCTATGTCGGGAACATATCGTGACCGTCGGATTAAGTATTTAAAAATGCATACTGATGCATACTAAAGAAACACACTATCCCTAACGGATATATTACACAAGTTGATCTTTTTTTTTAACAGAAACAGGGGAGTTTATATATATATATAAAAGGCTGTGCACAGCCATTCATTACAAAAATTGAGCCAAGATTCTGCTTCAGAGAGAGGGAAAATGCAGAATTTACAAGGGTTTTGGATCTTAGTGTCTTTGCTTCTAGTCTTCCTGGGGTTTCTATTCATTTTACTGGGATATACCCTTACAAACTGTTTACATAGTAATAGGCAAAAAAACATTCAGAAAGAGGAATTCAAAGGAAACCTGTGGAGAGAGCATTTTCCAAAATTTCTAAGAAGAGAAATTATCTGTAATTGTGTTGCAGAAAAGAAGCAGCCTCCAGCATTCCTTGATTGACGGATGGCACTTTCTGAACATGACTGAACTGGGTTTTGCTGATGAAAACAGAGAGGTCTTCTTTGATGTTGTCAACCTTCCCCAAAAGATCAATGGTATTCCTGTCAATATCATCCAGACGAGACTCTACACAAGAGAGGCGAGAGTGTATGTACTTGAATTCCATATTCTGCTCTTTGTTTTGGTCCACAATGGAATATACAGCTGAATACGTCCTGCTCAAATAAACCTTAATCTCCAAGGTAAGCTGGCTGAATGTGGCAATGGCTTGCCGAATCCCGTCCATGTTGCTGAGATGCGAACTGCTGTAGCGAGGATCGTCTTCGAGTTGTCGAGGGTCGAAAGCTGAGACCGAGAGGCTCAGCTGCTTGAGCTCAGGACCGAGGGAGAGAGAGTTTGGCTGCTCCATGCCTCGAAACGGAGCCCCAAAGCCTCCCTGCTGCATTAAATGCTTGAGCGTGGGATCGTTAAAGCCCATGGTGAAGGCACATGGGAGAAGTCATGCCATCTGGAGAGCAGCGCGGGCAGGTGAGGCCGGGTGCCCACAATGGGGAGAACGCCCCCAAAAGACCATAAAGTTTGGATTAAAACTCATTAGCTAACTTCTCAAGGGATGAACTTATATTCCAAAACTTGATTTTGCAATAAATGACCTTTTTCCAATGTAGCTCCAATGTTAGCGAGCCTGTCAGCTGTGGAATTGAGACTTCTGAGGACATGGAAAAAAAGAGTGTCGGTGGGAAGAGGAAGAAGCTCGATTCTTTTTCGAAATTTTTGGCTCTTAGATCTTCTCGAGGAGCCATTCCTCATAGCCTGGATTACATGCCTGGAATCTCCAATTACCTATAACTTTTCCATGTTTAAGGAGGAGGCTAACTCAAGTGAATGATGCATCGCCAACCATTATGCTTCATTATTAGTTCTTGTGCCTAATTCCCAAGAGAAGTCAGCAACTTTTCTTCCTCCGGGATAAAAAAAATCCCCCCCGCGCCTGCCTCCCCTGGGTTTCCTTTGGAAGCCCCATCAAAAAAGATTATATATCTTTGTTTGGCTTTTCCACCATTTGTTGAAGGTCTGTTTATCTTTTCTTATCTCCCATTCATGTAGGATTGGTGACCTTTTGGACTGAAGAGAACTCTCTTTAGTGAAGGTTTGACACCACTGAAATTTCGGCCAACTTAAAGCTTCTTGTTGCTGGATTTCTATCCCCTTAGCTCTCAGAGATTCTGAGGTCAGAGATATGATTTTGTTGACTATTCTGTTTTCTGTCTTCCTTTTTCCTTCAAAAACTCATTGATTCCTTTCCAACCATAGTTGCCAGCATATGTTCATCGAGAGAAGTTTTAGAATTCTAGATAAGTTGGTTTGTTCTTTCTTGCTCCCTGAAGACCGTTGGCCCACTTTTCTATCATTTGCTGAGGTTGCTTGGGGATTGAGATGACATTTGAAAGAGGACCAAGAACCAAGTTCCAGACTTGTTTGGCATAACTGCATTCAAGAAATAAGTGCTGAGAGCTTTCTTCTGCGTTTTGACATAAATGACATCTTGAAGGTCCTTCGATTCCATGGAGCTTTAGATTGTCTGCAGTTAGCTGTTTGTTATGTGCCAATATCCAATAGAAATAATTGATTTTTGGGATGCTGTCAGAGTTCCAAACTTTCTGCCAAATTTTTCGGGCCGGAGGACGATTTGAAGTGAGGAGATCGTATCCAGCTTTGACTGTGTACCTTCCAGCTTTCCCCCATCCTCTAACATCCTTGGCCCTGATGCTTATTGGAGCTTTCCCATGCAATAACTGAAGGTAAAATTTGTATCTCTCAACAAGATTATCCGGTGGCTCCAATGCTTTCCAGTCCTTCCACCTCCCTGTAGACGTCCAAGTTGCCATGTCTGCCAATTTCTGTATTCCTAATTCCTGAAGCCAGGTCTTAACATTTTGAATTTCATGGATTTCTCCTAGGGGGAATTCTCCATTGATGTTGTCTTTCCATATGTTGATTTTATTTCCATTACCAGGGATCCAATACAGATTATCTTTTATTAGTCCAGCTGAAGAGTGTATTAGCCTCCATATTGTTGTTCCATTTTTCTTTTTCAAATTATTCAGACATCTTTGCCTGGATCCCCTGATGTACTTTTTCCTGATGGCCTCCTTCCACCATTCTTTTTTACCTGTTATCATTCTCCAAACTAGTTTGGCTCCCAAGGCCTTGCTCATTGTTGCTGGGTCTCGTATTCCCAGACCCCCTCTTTGGCATTTTTCCTTGACTATTTTCCAATTGACTAGATGAAATTTATTACCCTGAGTTTTCCCTCCTTGCCAAAGGAACTTTCTGATTTCCAAACAGATTGAATTAGTAACAGAGATTGGAGCCAGTAGAATAGCGCCAGTGAAAATTGGGATAGAGGAAAGTACGGCTTTGATTAAAATGACTTTACTTGACAAATTTAGCCAGCGGATCCCCCAGGAACTTATTTTGCTTTTGATTTTTTCGAGGATGGGGAGCCAAGAGGATGAGGTTGCTTTTTTGTAGGAGATTGGAATACCCAAATACTTAAAGGAGGTCCAGTCAAAGCAAGGTTTGCAATCCAAGATATTGGCTAAATTCCTGAGTTGGAGGTTGTTGCAATTCCAACTGTAGATGTTGCATTTTTGACTGTTTGTTTTACCCCCGGACACCCCCAGGAAGAGGGATAAGATGAGTTTAAATCTGGAAGCAATTATAGGGGAGGCGCTGCCGAGCAAAATGGTATCGTCTACAAACTGAGCATGGTTTATAGGAGGGACATCTTTGGCGATTACAATTCCAGGGAGTGATCCAATGTCTTGAAGACTGTTTAGTTTTCTGCTAAGTGAGTCTGCCATGATAACAAAAAGACAAGGAGAAAGGGGACATCCTTGCCTCAGTCCACGGGAAATGCGAAGGAAGGATGAGGGTCTGCCATTTACAAGGGGGGCAATCCAAGGAGAGCTGACGCAAGCTTTAATCCAGCTTATGAGCTCTCGCTCAAAGCCAAATTTTTCCATGACTGTGAAAAGAAACTCATGTCTAACTCTGTCAAAAGCATTTGCCATATCAAGTTTAATGACCATACCTGAATCTTTCCTTTGAATGCTTGAATGGATGGCTTCTTGTACTAAAAGGATGTTGTCATATATTTGGCGACTAGCAATGAAACCTCCTTGATTTGGGGAGATGATTCTAGAAAGATGACCCTTGGCTCTATTTGCAATGACTTTTGTGAGGATATTATAGGAGGAATTACAAAGAGAGATGGGCCGATATCTTCCTATAGTAAGAGGATTTTTTTCCTTGGGGATTAATGCAATGAAAGTGGAGTTGGTATCTCCCCCAATTCTTTCTGTTTTCCTGGTCCAATTTAGCATTCTGATGAGGTATTTTTTTAACCAGTGCCAACACTTCCTGTAGAAATTTATTGTAAAGCCATCCGGGCTGGGGGCTTTATCCGGATGAAGAGACCAGATTGCCTTTTTAACTTCACTTTCAGAGATTCGCTCCATTAATCTTTTGTTGTCAGCCTCATATATGAGATTGGGAATTTCCTTACTCATTTGATCCATGTCTTCTTTGAGAACAATGTCATTGTTGCTATAGAGTTTTTCAAAATGGGCTTTGGCTTCTCTTAAAATAAGGTCCTGTCCTTCAATTTTCACTCCATTCTCCTTTGTAAGGCTCTCAATGTTGTTCTTCCTGTATCTCTCCTTACATTGAGCATGAAAAAATTTGGTGTTTCTGTCTCCTGCTTTTAACCAGAGACTCCTAGACTTTAATCTCCATTCTTCCTCTTCCTTTTTGGCTGCCTTCTGGATTTTTTCTTCAAGATCTTTTTCATCCCTGAGCATATATTCAGTAACTGAATTTTTCTCCATTTTGAATTGATGCTTTTCTAAATCCTTTTGTAAATTTTCATGTTCCTCTCCAGGTTTTATGTAATTCTGTTTGACCCAGTTTTTTAACTTGCTTTTCACCAACTTTAGCTTTGATTCCCAGATGTAACCCGGGGATCCGGGGATGAATTGCCTCCACACGGCTATCACCTCTTCCATACAGCTCTCATTTTCAACCCAGGCAGGGTTGAATCTAAAAGGGATGGGACCTAGATTTCCGGGGGAGGAAAAAAATAAAGATATGGGTCTGTGATCGGAGACTGCAGATGCAAGAATATTTGAATTTGGGAGCTTAGAACCGGAGAGAAAAGAAGTACTTATTAAAAACCTGTCAAGTCTGGCTACTATGTGGTTTGGTCCTATTCTTTTGTTGTTCCACGTAAAGGTGCCTTGCTTGGGTTTGATGTCGATAAGGTTCCAAGCGGTCATCAAGTCTTCCATTCTTTCTCCGTAAGGGTCTCTGACTTTGGATCCTCCTTTTCTCTCGGCCACTGAAATAGTGACATTGAAATCTTCCGCAAGAATGTAGGGGAGATCAGCGAAACTGTGATTTAAACCTATTAGCTGGTCCCAAAAGGACTCCTTCTGTCCATAGACGGTGGGACCATATATGTTTTCGACCCAAAATTTCCTGTTATTTGATATTTCTTCAAATTCAATAAAAATCCAATGGCGATTTGAAAAAGAAGCTTTACTTTTATACATACCCTTGTCCCACCAGGAGATGAGTCCTCCAGAGGCTCCTGAGGCACTCACAGCATTCCCTTCCCCGCTGGGCCAAATTTGTTTCATGAGATTGACACTGTCCTCCTCTTGCATTTTAGTCTCCTAGATCAGGAGGATTGATAATTTTTCCATTTTTTTAATTCTTTTTATTGCTTCTGCTTTTTGCTGTCCGCCTAATCCTCTGCAATTACAGGAGACTATTTTCATTATTTCTTTGATGGTTGAGGACCTGCTTTGTCCTTTCTTTCCTCTTGAGCTCCTTGCTGTTGCTTCCCATTAGAGATTATTCTTACATGCTGATCCAGGATGGTTTGCTTACCCGACACCTTTTCTCTAGCTGCTTCTTGTTCTCTTATTGTTTTATTGAATCTTCTTCCTCTTTTTACCATAGGTTCCTGCTCCTTGTCTTTGCTATTTGAAGTTTCTTCCTGGAAGAGTTTCGCTTTTGCTCGTGTTATTGATCCTCCTGAGTTTAATGATGATTCTATTTCCACAACTGTGTGCTGTTGCGTAGGAATGATAGGGTCCTCTTTTCTGGAGTTGACTTGTTCCTCATTTTCTTGCTCCTCCTCTGTATTCTTCTCTTTCTCCTGCTCCTCGCCGCCTTCTTCTGTAGACAAACTTGAAATTTATTTGTGATTTCTGTACTTTTCACTGGAGTTTTGGAGGTTGCATTTGCATTGGATTTTCCCCCTTTTTTCCTTGTGACTTCATTCCATTCCCCTCCTTGGGTTTCCTCGTCTTCTGGAGTTTTTCTTTTTGGGCATAACCTAGCAAAGTGGCCATATTCATGGCAAGCCTTGCATTTGAATGGTATTTGCTCATAGTAAACTGTTTGTCTATGACTCCATCCGTCCATTGACAAGTCTATTGCTTCTGGTAACCCCTTTTCTAGATCTACTTCGACACATATTCTTGCACATGAAAACATTGGGATTTTTTGCTCAGATTTGTCTATGTATTTCCCCAATGAGTTCCCGATGGCTCGAAGATCTTCATTGTTACAGCAGTGTAGAGGAAGATGGGGCAGTTTAACCCAGACCGGAACTGCTGATGGAATGTCTTTCTCCGGGTCAAAGGAAAGGTCCCATTTGTTGAGATACATTCCTCTTGGCCCCATGAAGTAGGGGCCATTCCTGAAAATTAGATCTCGGTCCTCCTTTTTTTCGAAATAGAAAACAAAGAACCCCTTGCCGCAAAAATTTTGCTGTACTTCCCCTTGGATTAAGGGACGCCAATTTTTGTTAAGCCATGTTTCTATTGAGCGAGGCGATGGCCATAGTCCTGTAAAATGACTGACTAATCCCTTTTCAGCTAACGCCACGGCCTTGCATTTTGACGCTGTTGATGTCATCTTGACTTCTGGAATCTCCATTTTTTTCACAAACTTGGAGTCATTCGGGGCAGACGATTTTGGGTTAACTGGTTGAGAAGCAACCAACGATCTGAAGCGATCCGATATGGGGCGCTGAGCTCCATCTGAAGCATCATGCCTCGGATCTGGGGGTGGATCCATGCCGAAAACACAGAGAGACTCTGCCTACTTTTAGAAACCCTAGCCGCGTCTCTTCTCGCGTCTCTCGAAAGATCTCCTTTTCTTGGATCCACGAGTTGATCTTAACTAACTCCTAAGTGTCTAAATATCCTAACAGCAATCATAAACTACCAAAGAAGAATGCAATTATCATTTCACTATTGCAGCTCGCAGTAACACATCTAATGCAATTCCACACCACACAACAGGAAAGAAATTAAACTACCTACTTAACTCGACGATCTCTGTGAGAAGGCGAGCCCTGGCCTTCTAACAGAGATGTTGTGTCCTAACACAAATTAAAACACCAAGATATAAGAAACTCTGCTCCTTGTGTTAGAAATAATGAATCACAGTCATAGCTCTCTGTTTCAGCTTATACAATTATAAATTCTCCAACCCCAGGCTCAAAACGCCTCTTTACATTTATACCCCGATGACATGAATTCGTTTCACAAAATATCGGGCAGCCATGAAGATCTACGATCTTCAGGCTGCCGATTTACAATGGAACTGTTACATCCATAAGTAGTCTTGAATGATTATCTTCTCCTAATTCCAAATCAGGGAATAGTGAGGAAAAACAGGGAAAAATGTGTAGATAGGTGTAGGAAAAAAAAGGCTATTTTGGGGCCCAACATCTCCCCCTAGCTATCCAATTGCATGTCCTCATTCAACAACCAACTAATCTGAGTTTGAATCTGGTCCTCGTTCATGTTGAAAGGAAAAGTTGAAGGAAATGTCAGGTTCCTTGCTTGCTTCCAAAAACCCATTGCAAGCAGCCCAATATTCCCAGCACTACTTCTCTTATGCCTTGGTATAATTGTCCCTGTACTGCCCTCCTAGCCACCATATCAGTGGAAATTTGAACTTGAGTCCTAGCCAAAGTAACCCACACGTTCTCATGCAATTGACATACCCTGCTACCCTGGGAAGAGCTTGTTTAAAATTCTTAAGGCGGTAAGGATCCCTTTTCTTCAAAGCTGGAGAAGAAGTCTGCCACCTGTGCTTGCTACCCTCTAAGGCAAGATGTTGTTGTTTGGAGATCAGGTCAACACAGGTAGAGATAACTTTCTCTTGCATCTTCTTCAGATGTTAAGTCTTTGGAGGAGATAAGAAACATCTTCCATGGTTTATGATGACAGCATGAGGAGATTGGGGTTCACTCCTAATCCATAAATTGGCACTGGCCTCATTCCTAGAGATTGTCTAAAAGGAATCTTCCCACTGCACATGATTATTAACAAAAGAGGCAAAGGCTCTCAACTGAACATCCCCTGCATAGGGAATGGGATTAGAGCAAGAATCACCAAAACATGCCATATTGTGCAAATACAATTCACACAATAGGTTTTGCTCAAGAAAACTGCTTGACAAAAAGGTCTCTAGAAACTGGGAAGGGATCAACAATTGATAAGGTCTACCCTCTTGTAAAGCTTTCAATTTGAACAGGGTCATTTGCTCATATAGGAATACCGGGTAGGAAGGAGATGGGGCTCTTGAACTCAACAGCTCCCGAGAGAGGGCATACATTTGGTCTTTTTCCTTTTGCATGGATTTGAATTCCTTCAACTCCTGCAATTCTTTTTGCACCTCTTCCAATTGAGATTTCTGAAGAGTTGATTCCTCTGCCCACTTCTCCCTTAATTCTTTGATAGTCTTCCTATGTTAAGAGAGAGGGAACATCCCTGCTTGACACTGATCAATGTACTTTTCCCATTTAGTTAACTCCACCTGTAACAAAGAAAGTTGTTTCTCCAATCGTTGAAACCTTCTATCCTCCACATCTTTCTCATCATCAGAGTCTAAAGCAACAAATTCTTGAGAAAATTGCATTCCTACCCTGCCACCAGATGTTCCAGCTTCCTCATTTTTGGGTGGCAGTGTAGCAGCTTCCTCTTCCATCGGTGTTGCAATGGCCTTTGCTTGTGTTGCAATCTCAACAGTTAATTTTGAGGATGTTGGTTCTTGTGTAACAGTATCCTCTTCCTGTACCTCAACAACCTCAGTTTCTGTTGCTGAATCAATCATTGATTTCGAGAACACTGGTCCTTGTGTGACAACATTCTCTTCCTGAATACCAAACTCAACAGCTTCTACCTGAGTTGCAGTCTCAACAAATACTTTTAGGAATGTTGGTTCTTGTGTGGCAGCATCCTTCCTTTCCAATTCAATCTCAGCAACTTCAGTCTGAGTTGCAGTCTCAACAACTACTTTTAGGAATGCTGGTTCTTGTGTGGCAGCATCCTTTCTCTTCAATTCAATCTCAGCAACCTCAGTCTGAGTTGCAATTTCAGCAAACATTTTTAGAGACACTGGTTCTTTTGTAATAGTGTCTTCCTCTTGTACCTCAATATCAACAATTGTTGTTTGGGTTGCAACTTCACTAAATATTGTTAAGGATGTTGGTTCTTGTGTAACAGCATCCTGTTTTCCAATTTCTTCAGATTGCTGAGGTTGTTCTTGAATTACCTCGATATCTTCTGGATGATGAGACTGGTCATGGAATAGTTCAGTATTTCCTGTTGGCTGGGATTGCATCTCCTCATCTTCTCCTAATTCCAAATGAGGAACTATGTCTATCTCTGGCTCATTCCCCTCCATTAGCTCCACTACCGGTGCTTTTTCTCCTTCTTGCTCTGCCTATGCAGGCTTTTGTGCTACCAAACCCAGCACTATGACTCTTTGCCCTGCCGAATTAAATATGTCACCACATTCTAGGCATACCATGTCTCCTTGTTCTTCATTTTCCAAAACAGGAGATAAATTTTTTAACAAATCTGTAGCCTCCACTAATATATTCAAATTCTTCTTTGCTTGTTTTCCAATCACTTCCTTCCATTTCTCCAATTCATTCCAAAGCATTTGGACCTCCTCCTTTAGCAGCTCATTTTCAAAAAGGAGGTTTTCAATTTGGGGTTTTTCCACAGCAGGTTCTTGTAACAGCCAGTGATTTGGGGTTTAAAATAGGAATTTCTATGCCTACCCCGGTTGCACATGCTGCTTCTGCTGTGGGAATTTCACTATTTGCCCCAATTGCACATGCTGTTTCGGCTGCTGCAACAGACCGAGTCCTTCTTTTATTCACAACTCCCGATGGATGGCCTTCACTGCATACTGTTGCTGCAACTATAACAGCTTTGGTTCTTCTCTTATTTGCTGATCTAGAAGTCTAACCCTTACTCCCTGACCTTTTTCTTCTTTTCTATGACACAGGGGTTTCTAACTTTTTAGAAAGAGGGGTCATTTCCTCTTCTTCAATGATGGCTCTCCTTCTTTCAGGGGAGGATTTGACATCCAACAGCTCCATATTTCCTCCTTCTACCACCTCTGCTTGATGCTCTTCCCCTTGCATTGTAACTCCTGCAACTACAGCTTCCACTATCGCAGCTTTAACAACTGCTCCAGTTTCAGCTTCCTTTGTTGCAGCTGCTAATGATGCCATCCCTATTGCTTAAGCTTCCACCCTAACTGCAATTTCTATTGGGTCTGCTTTATTAGGAACCTATGTCAACCCTTCTCTTTACTATGTTAGTATATTGTTGTTGGACGCATATGCTTTGTTAGTCGTCCCGTAGTATTATATGTCCCATGGTTTTGACTCATAGTATTGGGCATAGACTTAGTATATAAATGTGTGTTGAGGTCATTGATGGCACCGTGAAGTTAATTGTATTGAGCTTGCTCAAAGGAGGTTGCCCCCTCGAAGTGGCCCGTGATCAATATAAAAGTGATTTTGTTCTATTATTTCTGATATCTCATGTATTTGCATTAATTAATTATTGCAGGTTCATCACATGCTTCTTCCTCTATAGGATTTGTTGTTGTTGTAGCTTCCAATATCACTGCCTCATTCCCCACTGGCTCCATCAAAATGACATATGTAGAGATTGTAAAAGATAAAACGACATATTTAACAATCTGCGGTGGCGTAGATGTTAAAGGAGGAAGAATTCATATATGTAAACCACTTTGTACCTACCTTCATAGGAAATGTATTTCTTTATGAAGGTGGCCACCTGGTTCCAAGGATTTGGCAGGGATTCCAACGCTATTCCTCGGCCATGCAGCTGAACAACTTCTCTGGCTGCCAAAAATTCTTCTGTTGCAGTTGGATTATGGCACTTCTGACCAAACCATTGCATCCCGGTTCTGGGCAATCATGTTACCTCCGCCATGATTGCTTCTGAAACATCTATTCGGATACCTCGGACCTCTGAATGAGTGTTGGTTAGATTTTGAGCAAACTCAAGTGCGGTTTCTACATGAAAATCATTCAAACGCTGGAAATAGTCAATCCAGCAGCTTCCTGGAAGATAGTAAAAACCTCTCTGTTTGCACGCAGAGGCTCTATGCTGACAAGCTCATGTCGTACCGGGATACCCATATTGCGAAGCTGTCTGTAAATTCTGCTACCAATGGGATGAGTTACAGTCTCAGACGTCGAGCTACTGCATGTAGAACGAGCGATGGATAGCCAAAGGTTGGTTTGGGTATTTTTGGTAAAATGTGGTGACAGGTTGTCGAATGGTGGTAAAAAACCAAAAGCGAAGGACGAATCAAACGTAGTTTCCTTCTCAGCGGATTAGCTAAGGATAACTGACATGGACTAACGACAAAATATATTCATTATTGATTACTGCATTTAGTCATGCCTAATGATGTTTATGATTAAGACGTCGTACCTTTAAATGTAATGCCAAACCGTCGTGTTGCAAGGTGGCACCTTTCCATGGTCACATCACTGACGGAGAGCACTGATATCGATGAGCAAATAATTAATTAGTATTCAAGAGGAATAAGCGGAGTCGCAGTTGCCAAAAGTAGGAAAAATGGACAAATTTAGGTGTTGCAGCTGCTCGAAATAGGAAAAATAGGCACTTTTGGAGGTTTTGCAGCTGCTCGAAAGAGGAAAAATAGGCACTTTTGGAGGTTTTGCAGCTGCTCGAAATAGGAAAAATAGGCACTTTTGGAGGTTTTGCAGCTGCTCGAAATAGGAAAAATGGACAACTTTAGGTGTTGCAGTTGCTTGAAATAGGAAAAATGGACAACTTTAGGTGTTGCAGTTGCTTGAAATAGGAAAAATAGGCACTTTTGGAGGTGTCGCAGCTGCTCGAACTAGGAAAAATAGGCAGCTTGGCGGTGTTGCAGCTGTGGTAAAATAGGAAGAATAGGCAACTTTAGTGGAGTCGCAGCTGCTAAAGATAGGAATAATGGAAAATTTTAGCGGTGTTGCAACGACTCGAAATAGGAAAAATAGGCACTTTTGGAGGTGTCACAACTGGTCGAAATAGGAAAAATGGACAAATTTAGGTGTTGTAGCTGCTTGAAATAGGAAAAATATGCACTTTTGGGGGTGTCGCAGCTGCTCGAAATAAGAAAAATAAACAAATTTAGGTGTTGCAGCTGCTTGAAATAGGAAAAATAGGCACTTTTGGAGGTGTCGAAGCTGCTCGAAATAGGAAAAATAGGCAACTTGGCGGTGTTGCAACTGTGGTAAAATAGGAAGGATAGGCAACTTTAGCGGAGTCACAACTGCTAAAGATAGGAATAATGGGCAATTTTAGCGGTGTTGCAGCTGCTTGAAATAAGAAAATTAGGCACTTTTGGAGGTGTCGCAGCTGCTCGAAATAGGGAAAATGGACAAATTTAGGTGTTGCAGCTGCTTGAAATAGGAAAAATAGGCACTTTTGGAGGTGTCGCAGCTACTCGAAATAGGAAATATGGGCAACTTGGCGGTGTTGCAGCTGCTGTAAAATAGGAAGGATAGGCAACTTTAGCAGAGTCGTAGCTGCTAAAGATAGGAATCATGGGCAATTTTAGCGGTGTTGCAGCGGCTCGAATAGGAAAAATAGGCACTTTTGGAGGTGTCGCCGCTGGTTGAAATAGGAAAAATGGATAAATTTAGGTGTTGCAGCTGCTTGAAATAGGAAAAATAGGCACTTTTAGAGGTGTTGCAGCTACTCGAAATAGGAAATATGGGCAACTTGGCAGTGTTGCAGCTGCGGTAAAATAGGAAGGATAGGGGTTCCTAGACTGTGATTTGAACTCAATTGGATATGCCTATAGATCTGTGTGTTGAGCTCATTAACTTAGAAACCTCCTACCCTGTCTCCCCACTTGCTTTCCAGAGCCAATTGTGTGCTGTATGACCTTGATTGACTGTGCCTAAGGCTATGAGTGGACTTGAGTAGTTCATCCTTAGTGGATACATAGCCCCATCTCGGGGATAGTCTCTGAGTGACGTTGAAACAATACAGCTTGGGTAGAGACCTATGGTTGGGTTGGAACGTTGTATAACATAGCTAGTTTCTTGGATATTTCAATAAAAGGGTAATTGTTCTCTGCGGTTTATATCATGTGTTTTTATGAATTTGTTCATTGATGAATAGGGCCAAGTCTTGTTGAGGCCCACGAGGTTCAGAATGTTTAGTCATGACTTTGGGGGAGAAATAGAAACCCCTTATGTGTTCATGTTCCCTCTGTGGGTCAGATGAAGGTAGGAGACACGGCAGAGTGGATCAAAGCTCTTTACAGAGTGGTAACGAGGCATGGATGAGGATTGGGGAAACACCTCGGTTAGAAGAAGGAAAATTCAGAGTTCTCAGTTTTGGAAGAAGATAAACATACACTTGCATGGGGATCTCCGAGAGCTTTCCAATATATGATACCAAGTTTTCCAAAAATGGACGTAGGATGCGAAAGTTATTAGCCGGAGAAGTTGGCAGTAACAGTGGTATATGGCCGACTTCCGACTTTTTGAACCCACGATGCAGATTGTGGATTTCGGAAGTCGGAGGCGTGATTTCTCAGCGTGGTGCGTTGAATTTCCGACTTCCGACTCCCGCGTCGCGGATTGCGAATCGCGGAAGTTGGAAGCCGCGCGATTTTGCGAAGCTGAGACCTTTGGAGTTCCGACTTCCTTCCTTAATTATGTATAGAGCCTCAAGACACCTAACTACTATTCAAAACCATCTAATGACATAGACATCCCTACTCAAACACTAAAGATACTCTCAAGAATCCATGTGTGTTTGTTCAAGTACGTTGTTCTTCTTGGCCATGGATTCTCAAAAGGTTTTTCAGGGATTAAGGCCCAATTTTTCTCCCTCAAGCATGTCTAGAGAACCCAATATCTATACCAGGTTCTCAAAAAATTCTAATGGCACTAATATCCCCACTTATATGAATAATATGCTATTGGGAGGTCATGTTTGGTGATTGTAGGAATTGTTCTTAGCCAAAGATACCTGGAATTTCGTTTAGGACCTAAGTCCCACTCTTTTCTCCCCAACCATATCCAAGGTGTTCGAACCTATAATTAGTCTTAAAATTCTCATTGTGCCACAAAAAACCCACTCATAGGCCAAAGATACTGTGGAAAGGTCTATTGTGGTATTTCAACATATCATTCTTGGCTATAGATACCTAGAAGCTTTGTTTATGTCCTAGGCCCAGTTTCCATTCCTTAACCATGTCTAGAACCCTAAGACCCATACCTAATGCTCAGAAACTTAATGCTCAGAAACTTATTAACAATTCCCATATTCTGACTATAAGGACAAATATCCCCTCAAGAGGTTAGCTTTGGTAGTTGGAGACATCATTGTTAGACCTTTAGGCCTAAAATTTATATTCTTGCACTAGTGGAGAACCATATGAAGGAAAATGGTTGTGGAGCAAGTATTCATACTTACAATCCTTTGATGAATGGATTTCACAAGGAAAATGACTTGATACAAATAAGGAGGTTGAGAGGGTATACCATGAAATCGACCACGTATATTAACGTATTGTGGTGATGACATGAAGTTAAATAATGTAATAAGCATGGCTTCTAAGGCATAGATTGTGAGGTTTATTAGTACTAGAAGGATGGGGATAGTGAGTTTGTTAATTTGAATGGATTCAAGTGCATGACTAGTAATCAATTTTAGCTTACCACATAAGGGATCATGTCATTTTCATCTGAGGTTAGATGTTGAGTTTACATCCAAACATAGTATTATTTCTAGTCGGTATCTAGTGCATTTATACCTAGGTGGATTGACTGGTTACTTGATCAAATTACTTATATATCATTCAAGGTCCCATGCCAATAAGTAAGGATACCATAAGGATAAAATAATTGTACTAAATTAGTCTATTTCCATAGACTCTCTTATGATTCTACTCAAGATATTTCCTCTTTATGCTATTAATTCTAACTACTGGCATGATATGACTCATTATTGTTTCTTGTAGCCTTACAAAGAGATTTATCATATGCATTCAAACAATTATGACTCATTATGATCTCTCTTCTTATGGAAATAATATGAGGTAAAATTTCTATGGTGGTATGCCTTACAAATCTACTTTCTTAATTGACATATCAATTAGGTAACTAGGGATATTAGAATAATGAGAACATATATATGGTGCTACGTTTTCTCTATATGATCTCCATAAGTTTGACAATTCAATACATTGGTTAAGGTCCTACTTGGAGAAAACCTACAAGAAAGTATACAATCCTTTTAAATATTAAGAATTTTTATCATTACCTCTTCCAACCATAAGAAATTCTTATAAAGATAAAAGGAATTTGAACCATTAACCTAGATTTTTTAGACCAGTATTATACCATTGAAACTATTCTCCTAATGAAAATCTGATTACTTGCTAAGATATCCCTCCAGTCGATTTTCAATGATGCCTACCTTACATCTACCACATATCATGCGATGCCAATCTATAGCCTCCACCTCATTTATGTATTTGCATTGTTCAATGAACCATTTTAGTGGTGGAAGTGTAGTAGTTTTTACAGATGCCTGCATGGGAATTTCTATTTAGGTCATTGGAGAGTCAACAACAGGTAGCATATGAAACTATTGAACCAAGTGATCTCTAATAATGTTATGGCCATTGCACTGCACCTTTGAGTAATTTACTCACTCCCAAGTGAGATTTCTTGAGCTCTAAAGGAAATGAAGTTTCCCATACCTTGCAAGCCATTAAACGAGGTGATTGAAGCCAGTTCTAACTCCTCCTAAAAATACATTGATATGTTAAAATGGTGGTGACAACTTTAACATCTTGATCTCCTATCATACTAACAACATACAACATATATTAGTTAGTCTAAAGGTTGGGATATCTCCACATTAGAAACATATTTATATTTAACCCATGGAGCCTCCCTATGATGTAAGTTATAAATATCCTTGACAAGCAATAGAATAAAAGCTAGAAACGATTATGCAATAAGTAAAATAAGAATATTATAAGAAACTAGCATTCCCTAGTGCCATCCCCATAGCATATTCTATAATAAGGTTTAGCCCAAGGGGGTCTTCCTATGAGTCTAACAAGTAAAAATATTATATTATACCTAGGATTATAGGCTCATGCCGTGGCTATACATACAACAAATTTTCAGGCCCATTTAGATATAAGATGTTATAGATTCATGCATATTCTTTTTTTCGTCTTTTTTGGTTTTTATGTTTTTGAAAAAAAAGGAGTAGCAAAGGGGCCGATTTCATCTTGTGGAGGCCGTATTCTTGATTTGTTGGTTGAGTTTGGACTGCGTGGGCCATGACATCGTCTGGAGAGGACACAGTCTTGTTTGTGAGGACGATTTACTTTCTGTTGGGCGCATATCCTTACAGTTCCACATCTACAGTGATCCCCACACTTCATCTAGGACAATATCAAGGGTTGTTACAGCCAAAAAGGGAGCTGCAATCCATATTGACACCTACAGCGTTGTTGGGTACTCTCATTGTAGTCTTCCTTCTTGTTACGACTGTGCATAACGTTTATGGGTAGTGAAGGAGGGCGCTGAAGCATAATAAGGGAGTATGAGAAGAAGACAATTTGGGTTGTTTTGAGGAGCTGGCTGTAGACACCAAAGAAAAATCGAGACACCAAAGAAGGCTACCGGTTAGAGTTAAAGTAATTTCAGATTTGTTTGTCCACCTTAGAATTGTTGTTACAGTCATTGTAAACTCAAAGTTATATGAATATGATATTTAGGGTTTATTTTCCTTGTTATTTATGCAAAGCAATCTCTATTGCATTTACTGTTCACTGTTAGCACTATGAAAATAAAGATCTGAAACCCTTGATATCCGAAACAAACTCTTTCCGCACTGTTTAACTTTCTTCCGCAGCGTATTTCTTTCCGGAAGGTGGGAATAGAGTTTCCGCACAACACTTCTTCCCCACCGTCGATCTCGATCTCGATCGTTGATCTATCAATTTCGCGGTGAAATGGATTTCTGATTGTTCGATCAGTGTCCCCACCAAATCAACGTTGGATTCCAAAATTTATTAAGAGCATTCAATAGAATATCGCGCACATGAAAAGTTTTTCAAAGCTTGCAACTTCTCCCGGTGATATCACTATAAACCGTCGATCTTTTCCCCACGATCGATCCTCACTCTACGATCTTGTTTTATTTGAGCGACTGGTTAAGGTTTAACCCTCTACAAAGCTTCACTTAATTGATCACTGACAGGATCAATTCTTCTCTGCAATTCGGAAACTATGGCAATCCAAAGCCACGGAGTTTATACATAGGGTTATATGGAGTGAAAGCGGGATGAATTCATACTTCTAATCCAGCAAAACCACACGCAGAGTCTAATTCTCTATTCTTTATTCAATTCACCGGAAATTCAAATACACACAGAGAATTCTACTTGTTCACTTCTCGCTCACTCTTCTGTGCACACACCTCTCATTCCTCCATTCATGCTATGTGGAATTTCTCTCCCTCTCAAGCTCTATGAGCTAATCAAAGCTTCTTTGAGCTATCCTCAAACCTCTATGAGCTATCCTAAGCTTTGTGAGCTAACCTAAGCTTCTGCGAGCCAACAAGCTCTGTAAGCTAACTAAGTTGCTAAGAAAATAACTCAAACTGATTTAAGTACAAGAGGATTTTGTTTCCAGATCCTATAACAAAGGAGTACAGTCCTTATTGATCTCTACTAACCCTATGAATCACAACTAACTCAATCCTGACTATTACATGTCGAAAAGGATCTAGATTCCTTATCCATTTTATTCAGCGTTTACAAAATAAAGCAAATTACAAATGTACGAGACCCTAGGTCTCTTAAGAGTTCCCTTGACCTTGTGAAGTCATGAATGACTTCGCCCTCTTGAGCCTATGCTCCTGCATCAACATATCAGCAATACATTGAATACAAAAACCAACTAAGACTATTTGGCACAGCTCAGTGGTATTTTTGACAAGTGTTTTTACGAAATCCCTTAACCAAATTACATAAGCAAATAAGCCAACAAAAAATCAGCAGGATCTGATGGGGGTCATTACAGTTTACTATCCAAAACATATCCCCCTTGTATAAAAATCAAACCCTCTCACTTCCTTTAGATAAAGCTTTTTCATTGGTCACTGTCTCATCATGTTGAGTGGAGATGAGAACTGTGTGAATGCGCAGAGGAACCATGCACCACTGTCATTTTTGTATTCAATGGTTACTTGTGTTTTTCCATCAGGCCTCAACCAGGAGTAGGTTCCATTCTTTTTTACCTCTGTGAGCTCTGCTCCCAGCTTGGTAGGCAACACATGGGTGAGAGGCATAACTCAGGGGTTTCATTAGTTGCACAACTAGTCCAATAAAGGGTAGCGACCCACGTACTAGACCTCACACAGACTGCTATCCATACTAACAGATCACGGCCTAGTCAAGCAGTACACAATTAGGCTGCCAACACATTTACACACCCTCATGACACCCTTAGTAACCCACAGTAGGTCATGGTACCTTCATACACAGGTTTGGGACCCTTAACAGTCCTCAAGGCACTTTCAGCCAGTCACGACAGTCCTAGTAGGCTTAAGACATGTCACAACAACCCTTAGCAGGCTCAAGACAAGTCATGGTTTTCTCTAGAAAGCATTAGCATAATTTACACATATGAAAATGACGCAAATAGGAAACACAAACTGAATATGAACACTGTGATGAATCTCAGAAACTCAAAAAACACTTTTCATTAACACTTCCAAGAAAGTTTACAAAGCTACAATCCAAGCACAGAGGCTTCAAAAATGAAAGTCGAACCCTTCCTCCTCCATAGAGGTTACATTTATAGTGCAATTTACCCCTGAGACGTATCTCGAAATAGGGTATCAAAATTAGTTACCACAGGACAACAGACTCTAGCAAAAAGACAAAATGTTCAGGTAACTGCTCCTCCATTCGGCCTCTTCCACTATCTTTGATGCTTCATGCACTCAACTTCAGTTTTGCCTTCCCATACTTTTCGATGAGTTTGCATTGCTCGGCTGCTGGTAAATCCAAGGCGGTATGCTCTTTGTATGAATAGCCTCCGAGGAGTGTAAGAGCTTCTTTAAATGTAGAGACCAACTCGAAATCCTTCGTCAGTTTTTCCACCACCGTCTTGCCTGCCAGACGTTGCTCCATATCTGCAAAGCACTCCTGGTCTAACCTGCACTCCCATAGCTTGCCATGATATCCCTCCTTTGTCCTCATGGCTCCATCTTCTTCCCAAAACATATGAATACCTTTCTTAAATAATGGATCAAATGCCTCCCTAAACAGCTTCACTTGGTTAGCTAGGACATCTATCCCTGCTTGGACAGTGATCACTTGCTGGTGCTTGAGTATTAGCTTCTTAGCGCTGATGATTGTGGCCACTCTGTCCTTTATATTGGCTGGTTGAGCCTGCTCTTCAGACAGACCATTTAAGAACTCTATTGCATTTTGTGCATAATCCTTAGGCTTCCTGTTTAACTTCTCATTTGCCACTATGACAACTGACCTTTCCAGTTTGATTACAGCTTCCTTATCTACCATGAAGTCCAAATATGGCCTGAGCTCCTCTGCCTGTACAATAACATCATCCCAGATGATCTTCTTTGCCTCCTGCAATGCACTTTGCCCTATAACTTGCTGATTCAGCTTGTCATAATCACCTTGCATCGCTTGGTACTTGGTTTCCCAAGCTTTCTTGTCTTTCTTTGCAACCTCTTTGTCCCTTTCGGCATTATCCCGCATGGTCTTCAGGTTGGCATTCTACTTTTTCAATCTTGCCACTTCTACACCATCCAGACTTGCCTTGGCTATTTTCCCTACAATAGAAAAATCTCTAGCCTCCACCGAGGGTGTGACCATGGCTTCTCTCTCTTGTTCTTTGTCTTTCAACTTTTTCTCAAGCCCTTCAACTTTAGCCTTCAAAGCTTCCTCACCGTCCATTATCAATTTCATATCTACTTGCCACTTTTTCTCTCTTTCTTCATACTCTACTAGCCTGGCTTTACAATGAGTCAACTTACCCTGCAGCTCTTCTTTTTCCTCTTCTAGTTCTGCAATTTTTGGTGCATTCACCAGTTGGGCAGATGGAATCTTCAATTTCTTCTTGAGTGATAGAATTTCTTGATCTTTTTCATCTAATAGCTTATGAATGCTAGCCCTTTTATCTTCTTGATTTTCAGTGGCCAATAGTGAAGCCTGGAACTTTTTCACTGGTGCCTTCAGGCTCTTGTTCTCCACCTTTTCCAATCCCAACTGCTTTTGCACTTTGGTTTTGCTGGCCTGCACTTTTGATAGCTCTATGGTAGCCCTCAACAACTTGTTATAGATGACTTCACCTGTCTCCTTGTGTAGATTGATCACATCAGGTACTGGGATGTCTTCCATATTTACTTTTAGGTATGTGTCCTTACTCTTAGTGGCTAAGGCAAGACTCAAGGTATTATGGGCAAGGTTCCTACTTGCCATCAAGGCTACATCCTTCTTGGACATTTTTCTTGCATCAACATACAGTTTAGCTTCTTATGAGATTATATCTAGGCTCTCCTCATATCCCTCCAGTAACTTGTCCATGCTTAGGCTTGATGCTATAGCTCCAGTAGGTGTTATGTTGAACACATGTTGCTTAACCTCGAAGGATGGAACCAAGGATCTGACTTGATTTTTCTTGGGTTGCTTTGCTTGTACTTGTACTAATTGCTGCTCAGGCTCCTCTACCTTTTGCTTCTTCGAGGCTCTCTTAGCATCATTATCTACATCCATGGGATCACTACCCCCTTCCTTTATAGATTTTTCTGGAGGAATGGTAAGGGACATGGCTGCTGATATTGTTGGGGTTTTACTAGGTGAACCAAGCACTGCTGATGTGCTACTTTGAAAAATGAATGCTAAAGATGAAGAATCTTCTGGTGGGTCTACTTCCAACTGGCCTTTGTCAATGTATTCTAACCAGTTTGCTATCTCAGCTAGACCTGTCAGTTCAAAGTGCTCATATCCTTTCCTGTTACTTTCCTTCCTTCTTTCTGAGATAATTTGGTGAGGATCATAGTTTATGGCCGCTTTGGATGGGAATCCCAGATCACCCATCATTCGCTCAATAGTTGGGAGAGTTGTTTTGTTTTTTACAATGAAGGATCCCAATGCCCATGGAAATCTGATGTCCGAAGACTTCCTGTCATCCAAGAAATGTTCACACTCCACCTTCAATTTTTGTCTTATAAATTCCAAGGTTAGTACTCTAGGGGTTAGGAAGGTAGGTAGCACATAGGGGGCATGGGAGTAGCCATAAACTCTAATCACAGTCCCATGCTCCAACAAGAACCAATCCCCAACCCTCTTCTCCATGGATGGCTGCAGTAGGTCTTTCATCTCAGGCAGTACCCTAGGAAGTCTCTTCTGGAAAAAGATGAAATATATTTCTGCCATAAGATCATTCATGAAGGTTTTGTAGTCTGAATACATCTCCTTAGTCAACTACAGCTTTGGAGCTTGCAGGTTTTCTTCATTAGCTGCCAGGAACATTTTTAACAAGTAAGACTGGAACCTGAAAGTTCTTGTCTTAGGGAATTCTATGAGCTGGGAGTGGATGTTGTCTGTCAAGGCTTCATCAAACTTTAGGCATGCACATTGGGTAAGCGAATTTGGGCCTGCTGGCTCGATAGGACAAGTGCTTAGAACAAACATCAAACTTATCAGGGGCTCAGTTATGTATAGGTCATTGTCTAAGCCTAGGAACTAGGCCAGCATGGAGATAACACACTTCGACTCTTCCCTAAAAAGGTTGGCCTCACCAGGAAAAGGTGCGCCCTGAGAGGAGGTATTTGGTAGCAGGGAAGCATGATAAAAGCTCTGTTTGAAGTCATCTGGGGCTTGACGAAAATGTTGGATCAAGGTTTCCATTCTGTAACTTTGGGATTTTTGGCAGAATTCTTCTGGAACGGCCAAAGCTTTCCTAATAGTAGGGGCGTCTACATAGCATAGGATTTTAAAGTTTGAGGCATCCATGATTGCTCTTCGGTCTGAGGAGTAATGGCCGGCACACCAGTCTACAAATTCAGGGCAACTAGGGGTTTGGCTAGTTGTAAACAAATGCAAAAAGGATTGATAAATCTTATGGACATCCACTTGTCTAGCCCTTATGACCTCCAATCTTTCTTTGCCAGTTTCTATGGTGTTGTTTATCAACATGGGATCGTAAACCTCACAGTATTTATCCTCTAATAGGTCAATTATCTTTAGAGGCTCAAAGCTTGGGGGTACCACAAGTCCGGCCATTTAAATAGTTTAGGGTGGAGGTGGATGGCCTACCTGGTCGGTTGACAACTAGGTGGAGCTTCTGGGTCTCTAGTTGGCTGGTCAGTTCTAAACGATCCGCTCCTTTCGCTTTCCAATGCACACAAGTCAACTTGGATGCGTATCTTCGTGTAGACGGACATTTTATAATATAAACATGCCATATCACCCTTACGGCTATGACAGCGACGGAGTCACATCAGCCGTCTATCCATACCATCAACTCTCATCCGTATATCTCCTTGACCTTTACCTGCATTGTCCCTCGTGGCTTCCAACCCCACCACATATCAACTTGATAGCACCTTTAATATGCAAAAACATTTTCAACCATCAATTCGCTCTCCTCCTGGATCTTGACCATCCTAGGATGTGCCCTTTACCGAGTTCATGAATTTTGGGTCTGTTGATTTCACACGCAAGTCATATCCGCGAACTAATCCTGAGCCGTTGATCTTCATCTCACTGGATCTGCACCGTTGGGAGATGCCGAACTTTATCAAAAGTTCGCGTATTTGAATCATAACCCTTTTCGTGCATGTTTAAATCGCGAACAATTTTCTGACCGTTGATCTAAGCCTTCTGCCGTCGATCTTCCTTGACCTAGTGCCTGCAGGATAGAACCCCGCTAGAGTTTAAAAGACCTTCAACTTTTTTCGCTAACGAGGCTCATGACCGTTGATCTCCCCCACTTTTGATCTAGACTGTCTATAGGTGTTAATCAGTGCTATAGGAACATTCGTTTATACTTAATCCTCCGATCAACATCAAGACTGTAGCTTCCCCAAAATTCTTATCTCGGCTCCAAGTTAAAACCAAAATATTATGTAATTGATGTTTGGATTTGGTTATTATAAGGTGGAAGCTTGTATGGTGTAATATATGGTTTTCATGTGCTGGTAAAGGCTATTTTGGAAAGCATATGGGTGTACTACAGGAATATTCGTAACCGTATATTGGAAGGAAGTTGAGAGGCCAACTCTAGAGGAGCCAATTCGAGAAATTGGGTTGTTTTATTTTCAAATGGCCAAAAAAGGGATTGGACAGATTTGAAAATGAGGTATACATTTTAAATTTGATTCTTCAATATGATATTTTATAACATATGTCTTCATTGTAATTTGTAGTGGTTTTTTCTTACGTGATGTGCAAATTGGTTCTATGTAGGATGTCAAAGGAATATCAAGTCGGGCTTGAAGAATTAAGAGTTTGCAAAAAAACATTCAGAGGATAATAACACCACGAGATGCCCTTGTAAAAAATGTTGCAATGTTGCAGTATTGACGTTTGAGGAAGTACAAGACCACTTGATGATTCATGGTATAATAAGTTCATATAAAACTTGGTTTTTCCATGGAGAGAGAGTTCCTACTCAGGACTATATATTTGACAAGACCAAGAAATGCCACACAACAGAGATGCATGATTTGCCTTGAGAAATTACACATGGTGATGAACACATAGTCGGACATTAGTTCTAATTTAAGTTGTATATGTGGAAATTTATATCTTAGATTATTACTTGGATTTATCTTTCATGCATATGTTTTTTGTTTTGCTACTGTTTATGCATGGATCTTATCTTTTTTATTGTGTTATGTAACTTTGATTTATTTTTACAGTAGATAGATTGGGTGTGGGGAATTGAGAGTGATGTGAGGGGGGGTAGGGGCCATATGAGCTTCAACCTTCACGTGGTTGGCCCTGTTTAGTAGAGAATAAGATATTCTTGAAACCAAGAGAAGCTCATTCAGGTATTTTTATTTCATTTTTTTAGAATTCCATATATGTTATGCATTTTTTCACATATCTATCAATCGCTTATAGGAAAATACCATTTTGTCATGATTTATGCAGGTCTTCGCAATGGAAAGCAATATAATGACCATTTTTATCATTCTCTAATGCATATTTGTAAGTTATCACCATAATGAATTTGTCAATTAGATATCTTATTGTCGTTTCATTGATTATAAAGTGTTGATTTCTTCATTTTAAGTACAGTTGTACTTGTCTTTTTTATGAATTGATTTTGTTGCACATTTGTTGAAGGAAAAAAGTTGATTGCGGGATAGCTATTGAGAACGGGCAGGTAATGTAATGAACAATATTGAAAGTATTTGATTCCAACAAATTTAATTACAACACATTTATTACAACCATAAGTATACCATATTAATGGTGTAACAACTAATTTGTGTGAAATATTTGTGTAAAGCATAGAGGATGCCAAGATCATCTGACGTTATTGGCATTAGAGTTGAACTTTGAGGTATAGATCCTTATTTCTTTTTTGTAAGTAAGAAGAGATAACTTTATATTAAAAGAGAAAGATTTACAACTGAACCCAAAAAGGTCATAACCCTGCCATCACACTGAGTCACCTGACTGAACAAAATCACCTCCGAAGAGGACTTCGCCTGACCATACATACTACAGAGATGAATACTATAGATACTGCAAAACTAAAACAAAACACGTGCACGCAGGCCTTTTGACTCCCATTATCACTCCTTTACACAACAAAACCTCATGAAATAGAAATGAAAATCAAATCCCCACACTATTGACCTTCTTTACCATAAGCAGCCGATAACTTAGAAAACAAACATAATAGACGATACACCAACACCCAACAAACCAGACTCTAAACATCCCCCATGCCAACCTAGAACATAATGTAGGGGAAATCAGGACAGCGCCCAGGAGGAGGAACCGCAGAATCCGCCGGCTGCACAAGAGCAGGTTGAAGCTGCATAGCCTGAAGGAGAAAATCTAGCTTACGATGGACGGCCCTGGTTTCCTAAAAAATGCTTCTTTCATAGTTGAGCATTTCATTTACAAACAGATGCTCCATCCTATCCCATAGACCATAACCCATAAGATTTTTCATTACCCAATAGAGCACAATGGTGCACTCATATAGGCTGAAACGATCCGCAGTGTTTCCTGGATCCATAACCCAATTTGCAGTCTAACGACGTTCCACATCCAAAGTTGCCTTATCAAGCTGGTTCCAAAGTTGTTGTTCCACAGTGCAAATCTCTTTCTGGAGATCCGGGGGAACATCCCGAATAAAGGCATTGGATTCCCAACGGGCCTTTTGCTGGGCATGAGAGAAATTCCCACCGGATTCACCCTGAGGAGTCTCACCCACCCGATAATGACAACGACCTACAGTGGCACTGCGTCTATCCCAATTACCATAATCGCCCATACTATCTAACAAGAAAACAACGGCGTTGCATGCAACTAAATCTCTGAACTCTATGTTCATGTCTACCACCTTCCTTGGGTTTAAAAAGAGTTCTGCCACCCACTGTCCATTAATGGTAAATCGTACTGCAACTGAAGATGGTGATATTTCGCAAAGCCCATTAATGGCAAATTGTATTGCAACTGAAGGTGGTGACCTTTTGGACTGTCCATTAATGGCAAATCGTGCTTCACTTAAATCCTTCCCTCCTGTAATCATGGTAGAAGTACCTTTCCGAGTTAGTGAGAAGACAACAAACTCCACGGGAAAGGGATGAAAAGACTGCTCATCGATCATCCTTTAAAAGAAGGGCGAAAGAACGAGGGAGGAATGGATCACGTGGTAGTACGATCCTCTGCCTAACGTCATCATCATGGTAACTCATCATATCGTGGGAAAGAATATATGAATTCGGCAGGTTTTCCCACTTTTGGGCGCTTAGGTCCAAGTGATTCACCGCCCCAAGGTTAGCAAGCAGGTCCGCCAGCTTGTTCCCATTGCGTTTAACATGGGAGAAAGAAATAGCCAGCCCCAGCTTTCCCTCCAACCGCCACGACGTCTCCACCTTTGAGCTGCGTTTAGCCATGTGGAGAATAATTCGGGCATCGCCCTCCACAACAATGGGGGTACAATTATGGGTACAAGCTAGCTGGATTCCCTGAAGATGACCTTCTAGCTCAACTACATTATTAGTCTCATGCCCCATATGGCCAATTTTGAAGCTGACCATTAACCCTTCTGTATCCCTGAGAACACACCCATAGCCGGCCGGGCCGGGATTAAGAGGTATAGATCCTTATTATCAATACAATTTCAACATTATTTGGGAGTATCACCTATAGGTTTCCCTTTAGGCATTGGGAGTATCACCTATAGGTCTCCTGAAGCTTCCCTGACCACTATTAAAGAATTTTACGTAATGTAGTTAGCAATCCCATTGACTACTTTGTGTAAATGTCAATATTTAAGACATTTCTTCAGTCAACGTGGTCACAAGATATGATTCAAATGGGAAATTGCTTCCAAACTCAATTAAGCCAAAAATACAGGCATACGATCTTATTTCACAATGGTCCTTTATCTGAACCTAAATACAATGGATCGGTCATTACAAACAAAGACCTCTCTCTCTCTCTCTGTAAGCTGCAAGAGTCAAAACTCTGAGCTTGTTCCTCTTGATTGAACCTTCCTCATGCTAACTAAGCTCCACTAAGCTACCTAAAAGCTTCTGCGAGCTAACAAGCTCTTTAAGCTAAAGCTAAGCTATCCATCTAAATGACTCAACTGGATTAAATATAACTCTTACTCTATTTTCCAAATCCTTCAAAGAAGGAACAAAGTCCTTATTCGACTCTACTATCCTCTATGACTTACTATGCTTGATATCTATTATTTTCCAGTATGGTAAACAAGAAGCTCATTTTATTTTTGCTTACTTGTGGTTTTTTTTAGTTTTAGAAAATTATTGATGAAAACTGTCAAAGATTAGAGTGAAGGAGGAATATCTTGCATGTGGATCATTTTTGCATTCAAAGTGACTTATGAGAATCCTATACATTGGGTATTTTCCCTGCATTATTAAGATTTGGTAAGCATTAACATTTTGTTGAAATCATGGTTGTGTAATAGTTAATTTATTGACCACCTTACATATTGGGGTGATATCATATGATATTTGTATAATATGTACTTTATAATTGTATAAATGGTAATTGAAAGGATATTTCTACTATTTATTTGTGCTACATCTTTTAGAATGGGAAACATGTTAACTTTGATTTTGACTTTGGGTGCAGAGCAAAATTAGTGGATTATGCTCTTGCCTCTAGCAAAATATACTAGGGAGCAGGGTTTAAATACATTAAGGAGTCCTTTGAAAATGGCACACTTCATCTCATTGGCCTTTTGAGTGATGGTGGTGTTCATTCGCGATTAGATCAGTTGCAGGTATTCTATATCTATAAATGCATTATTATGAGTTGTTTATATTAGAAAAGCTTATAGATTTATCCGTGCTATGCAATTTTTAATCTTTATATTTCTCCATCCTATAGTTGAATGCTATTTATATCACCAGACTCGATTTAGTTGGGTCTAAATATGTTATAATTGTAGAACCCATTGATCTACTGACATAAATTTTAAGAGAAGGCTACTCTTACATGGATCCATCAAGCAACCATTAGAAAAGATGCTCGTTTTTATCCATGAATACTTGAAATTCTAGTTAGATGTTCACTTTATGAGTATGTGTATGAACTTGAATGCCAACTTTGTCTTGAAAAACGTTTATGTATTACTGTTTTCTTTATTGAATCAATGCTGCATATGAAACCTTTCAAGTTCAACCAACTTATAAGGTCAGAGCCATTCAGATTACTTTCTTAGGTATCTCGAGTCAAAAACAATGTTGGGATTATTAGTCTTTTCTTAGAATTACAAATGATGCAATCTTGGTGTTAATATTGCCCCTTTCCCCAATTCTTAAAGGGTTCTAGCTCAATGGTAGAGCGCCTGCTTTACAAGCAGGAGGTTGAAGGTTTGATTCCTTAGTGCCCTAATGATATTGCAATATTGATGTTTTAAATAAAATATATTTTATTATGATTTATTATGGCTTGGCTACGAGGGGGGTTCTAAACTTACTTCATATGTCACTATGAGGGGGGTTCATAACCGCTCCCAAATGTTTGTAAAGAGTTTTAGGGGGGGTTCTGAACCGCCTTCGTAGGTACCTACGAGGGGGGTTCATAACCACCTCGAAAGGTTTGTAAAGAGTTTTAGGGGGGGGTTCTGAACCGCCTCCGTAGGTACCTACGAGGGGGGTTCATAACCACCCCCAACGGTTTGTAAAGTGTTTTAGCAGGGGTTCTGACCTACCTCCGTAGGTACCTACGAGGGGGGTTTATAACCACCCCCAAATGTTTGTAAAGAGTTTTAGGGGGGGGTTTGAACCGCCTCCGTAGGCACCTACGAAGGGGGTTTATAACCGCACCAAATGTTTGTAAAGCGTTTTAGGGGGGTTTGTGAACCGCCTCCGAAGGTACCTATGAGGGGGGTTTAAAATTGCCCCCATAGTTTTTTCATAAATACTTTTAAGGGCGGTTTGAAACCGCTCCCGTAGGTACCTACGAGGGGGTTTATATCCGCCCTTAAAAGTGACTTTTGCGGGGGTTTAGAACCACCGCCAATAGTTACTTTAGGGGCAGTTTTGATCTCTTCCATAACTGCCCCTAGAAGTCTAACCTTTTAGCATCGATGTTATTAGGGGCGGTTTTCTAAAGACCGCCTCCAAACTGCCCCCAAAAGTAACATTGGGAGGCGGAAGGCAACCGCCACCAACAGTCCAAAAGTAACTTTTTTGGGGGGGGAGGGGGGGCTAGAACCACCCTTAAAAGTCACTTTTGGGGGCGGTTCTAAACCCCCCATAAAGTGACCTTTGGCGGCGGTTGTGAACCGCCCCCCAAAGTGACTTTAGGGGGGGGGTTTGAACCGCCCCCAAAAGTCACTTTTGGGGGCGGTTAACAACCGCCGCCAAAAGTCACTTTGGGGGGCGGTTTTGATCTCATCCAGAACTGCCCCTAAAAGTGAAAACTTTTAGCATCGGTGCTATTAGGGGCGGCTTTGGAAAGACCGCCTCCAAATCCAAAACCGCCCCCAAAAGTCACTTTTGGAGGCGGAAAACAACCGCCCCTAAATGTCAAATTTGTTGTAGTGATACCAGCTTAATTCATACTTGATATAGCATGCATGCCGATAAAGTAAACAATTGCTACAAAGAATTTTGCATTCAATTAAGCACTCGCTAATAGAGCACACAACTTACTTGCACGTATGCGAGTGCATTAGGCCGTAGTGTACTATGCTCTGATACCTCTTGTAATGTACCCAATTTCCTCATTACTATTTTGGGAAATGGGGTATAAATTTTTTCTTGTAAATCGTTTTTGGCCTTTCAGCAATTGTGAAAATTAAAGGGGTAAGGTACTGAAGTTTGTTTCCATTGGATATCACTACGTACACAATCTACAACCGGAATGCATGAAGGTCACCCGCCATACTGTATATCTCCAAGAGTAATAGAGGCCACACCTCACACACTCTATTCTCACCTCCCATGAACAAAGTTGTCCATAGACCTTCAACACTTCCAACTAAATGTTCTTCCCTTCGCCATGCAATTTCCACATATCAACATAATTTCAATGGGGTTCGATTCCCCCAGCATGTCCTCTTCAAGCTACCTATATTCTAAAGTCTAGCAAAAAACCTCTAAAGTGATTCTCCCTCCGAGTGATTCTTGAATCATTGGAATCCTCCCATTGTGGATCTCGTCCAAAATACTCTTAAAATTCAAAACCCTAACTACTAGCATTTTGTTCTCTATAAAAAGTTCTATTTTTATAAAGAATTCCTCTCCTTCGACATTTTTTTAAAGCATATAAGCTTTTAATAAAACAATAATCGACCTTTTTCTTCATTTTTATAAGATTTTTTTTGAAGATTTTTAGGAGTTTAAAGCTTTTAGGCTTTTAGGCTTTTATAACATATCCTCTTTTTTGCATTTTAAAGCATATTGGATTTTCAAAAATCATTCATTCTTTTTTTATATAGCTTTATGATTTTTCCAAATTACTATTAAAAGAAAATATCTTCCTTTTGACTCCAATTCCCTATATATATAACTAAATATTAGATGATTTCTAATCTTGTTTTGTTTTCTCGTGATAAGTTACCTTTACCGAAGTTTACCTATATATGAATCTTACGTACATCAGACTTCACCTCATGTACTAATAACTGGCTATGCACTCACATGCGAATAATACTTCCTTCTCCATTTAACATGAGCGATGCATTGTTCCACAACGCTTAAAAGGTAAAATTAAACTTAGGGTGTGTAATACTCCCAATTTTGATTTGGAATGTAGTTCACCAAAATTATGTAAATAATGTAAATATGCTAGTATGGATTCCTAGTGCGGAGCTCAAGGCCAAGGCTCGACTAGTGAATGGCTAGGCATGTGTGATGTAAATATTCTTATTTGGACTATATGGTTGGTTTGTCATGTTGATTTAGAATATACCACTAGTACAAAATAAGAGATAAGTGACAAAAAAATGACCAAAATCTGCATGTAAATGATCAATTTTGATTTGGAGATCACTGGTCGCTAATTTTCGGTCTCTTATCACGCAACCAAAAAAGTGGTCATATTTAGTTTGGTCATTTATAGCTTGTCTCGAGGTCATTAATTTGGTCATTTATAGCTTGTCTTGTGATCATTAATTTGGTCGTATATTTGGTCATTAATTTGGTCATATATTTGGTCATTAAGTGTCACAATTAATGACCAAATTAATGACCACAAGACAAGCTATAAATGACCAAACGAAATATGAGCACAATTTTGGTCGCGTGATAGGAGACCGAAAATTAGCCACCAAAACTGTCATTTGGTCGTTTATATGCGATTTTCTTTTGTCACTTATCTCATTTTTTGGTCACTAATTTAATTGTTTTTAGTCATTTTATATGCGATTTTTTATCATTTTGTTGTTTACTTATCTCTCCTTTGTTGGTCACTAATTCAGTCATTTTAAGTCGTTTTATATGTGTTCATTATTCTCATTTTTTGGTCACTAATTTAGTCATTTTTAATCATATTATATGTGTTCATCATTTTTTAGTAGTTTTAATGGTGTACATTACTAATCAACATAAATTTTTAGTAATGATATCATGTCTAAATTTAAAAAAAAATCATACAATATTCATGCTCATCTAATACACATGTGAATCATGCCAAAATCACAATATCAGTTAATTAGAACACTAAATATAAAAATATCAAGTACAAATTACATATAATTTTCAACCACATAAATATATTATATAAAATGTCAAGTATTACAATATGAGTGATCAAGAAAGACAATTGTCTCTCTCTATAATTTCCAACCAAATTAGTCATTATTTTACAAGCCTTTTCAGCATGTCAAAATTGCTTAGACACATGAAGAAATTCCTCACAATCTGCTCCAACTTCCTTAAATGTTGAAACAAGCTTTGGAATAAGCTTAGCCAACATAATCTTGAAACCAATTGAGTTGGTGCTTCGAGTGTCTGATCTATCATGTACTCCCATCAATGACTCTCCTGGAAGACATCCAACTTGAGCACCCATCATATATGCATTGCAGGCACCAATAATATAACGACCATGTTGGCAGAAGTGCTCTCTCACAAATGATTCAAAATGATGCAAACAATGATAAGAAACTATGTCAGGTTTCTACAATTAAAAGCTACCAACAATCTGATGGCAATAAGAATAAAATACAACCACCTAAAGACACAATAAATTTTGAATTTTAAGAGTTATATTTGCATAAAATATCTCAATCTCTCATACCTTTGGAGGTTGGTGTAGCAGTTATAACATTGATTTACATGATAACAAGAAAGAATTTTCATTATATGCCAAAGAGTTCTTCTCCCCTTCATCTCTACCAATCTGTTTATTTCTTGGTACGACCTCCATATCAAGCTGCAATTCCAAGTTCCCACTTAGAGTGTAGGTTGCAGAGACATCAAGATCCCCATAACCTAATTAATATCCACATACATTTTGTTTCATACACAAAGTCACAGTCTAATTATAACAAAATAGCAATTCCCATTGATACACTCATTTCTTATTAGGTACCCCTCACTAATTATCCCCAACCAAACCGTGTCCTAACTATTACATGCATTATGATTTTCAAACTCAATCCATGAACATTTAAAGATTCAGTTCTAACTACATTAACAAAGATAGTTAAAACTTGCCATGCAGTTATAGAGAAATGCACCTTCGTTTCTTTATTAGAGATTATGTTATATGAAACAAATCTATCTCTGAGTTTAGCCCAACAGGCATACTCATAGCCTTGAAAGTATTTAGTCAAATATACTTATCCAACAACTTAACTAATAGATAGCCATTGTTTCTACACACACACACACAATATATATATATATATGAAAGCATCATATTTACTTAAGCAATTATCCACAACTTTTAAGATTCAATTAAACAAATATCAACTCAATGCAAGTGCATGATTCATAATTACTAGTAAGTCAACATGAAGATTAAAATGTACATTTACACTTGTATAACATTCCAACTAGTGTCGGTTCCATAATCAGACCATGATATAATAAGAGCAGTGAACTGTTAAGTGATGTAGGTTCCATAATCATACCATGATGTAATAAGAGCAGTGAATTGTTAAGTCATTATTTGTTAGCAGTGAATTGTTTATGTTCCTTTTATTTTTCCAAATTTTCATCACCTACATCTTGTGACCATGGGTTCCAAACTAGACAATGGTGGCTACCTACAACATGTACAAGTCTCATTAGTGGGTGCCCACATCTGAAACCATTACAAGTTGTAGTCATGGTAAGAAAATAAACTCTCAAAATTTTAAAACAAAACGCTATGAATGGACTACCAATGCACGGAGACATACACATCCTTGCTTGGTTGCATCATTGTTATCTCCCAACAACAACTCCACAATAGCCTTATTAAAAGCATCCAAACCTTCAATAGGGAGATATGCAGAAAAATAAAAAGCATAACTAGATAATGTTAGATGTGTAAAACCTTAAAATGGTCACCCTGGAAAAGAAAATAGATAATGTTAGATGTGTACTTCATGTAATATTTCCAATTAAAATTGAGATTCGAGCCATTTCCCTCATAGTATTTTCATGGTGATTTGGGGATGATATTGTACCTGTTTGATATCAGTTTTTTCTAAGATTTTTGTCTATTCTATGATATAAATATGAATTTAAATTGATGGCCCAAATAATGTATGCAGACCCCTAAAGTCTTACTATAGTTTGTGATATAAATTCAAGGCCCCTTGTTTACCTTTTTTTCATAAATTATATGCTCTATAAGCTGTTGTCTTTTGGAAGAGCTATTCGACCCTAAAACCTGATATAATTATGCACACATGTTTTCCTTGATGTCCTCTAACAGATACAAGTCTCATATTAAAAATTAGGGAAGTTCGTACAGGGTTTGGAAGTCAAGTAGTAGCATACCTAGGGGGGATTTCCATTAATGCAATTGACTAGTTTTGTTCCAATTATTCCCTCCTTGAAAATTGAATACCATGAATGTTTATAACATATGTTTGGGTGTCTAAATGGTGTACCAAAGTGTCCTAATTCCTCCCAAGTCCCTCCTTCCATAATTCGAAATCATTTGGAAGTGTTTGGAAGAGTCTGTGTACAACATTCTTAGGTTCGAATTTGGGGTGAATTTGAGCAACTTGCATAGTAGGGATATTACACAAATAAACATCCCACTGCATTCACTCCCTAGAACTCCAAGCATATATATATGTATATATAACTTAACCTTCATGAAGAAAATTAAGTCATATTTTGTACACAAAAGATAAAAAATAACACAACCAATGTGTAAAGAGGACTTAAAGCTATCATCTATTTAATTGACGCAAGACCCAAACTATAAAAAAGGTTCCATCAAAAATTTGAGAATGAACCTCACCAATATTCCAACTACTCGAAGGTTGAATGTAGAAATGATTATGTACAAGGGGCCTTAAACCAACGCCTGCATAGGCCATTAATTCGCACAGGGGGAGGAAAGAGGACCAGGTACCAGAGCCAGCTCGAGGGGAGGTTCAAATGACGGATTCCATAATGGCCATTCGCATTGAGGGAGAGTACCTATTAATTTGCATGGGGTGAGGATCGAACGGACTCCACCTGGTTGGAGGATAAGACCACTGTGGAGGTCTCCAGGCGCGTTAACATGTCACCCGCATCCAAGGATTAATCTATTGTTTATTACAAGAAGAAACCAAGTTTATTTATAACAAACATGGAAAGTACCAAATAATATTTTGATAATATGCCAACTAAGAAACAAGATGTACCAAGCTATTAGAAAATCATACCATGTATTATCCCTTTTGTGCAAAGTTCTCAAATACACCCAATTTCGAATCTAGGGATAATGTACACAATTTGTTCCAAATGTTTTTGAATGGTGCAAGGAGGGAATTGAGAGGGTATAGGACACCTTAATACAATAAATATACACCCAACACCTACTATAAACATCCATGGTCTGCAATTTTCAAGGAGATAATATTTGGAGCAAAACTAGTCAATTGGATTGGTGAAAACCCCCCTAGGTCTGCCACTAGTTGCCCTTCCAAACATTGTATGGAATTCACTAATTTTCAATATGAGAATTGAATCTGTTAGGGTACATCAAGTACAACATATGTGCAACATTTTATTAGGTTTTATGGTCGAATAGGTCTTCCAACAATCAGCAACTTATAGGGCATGTAATTTATGAAGAAATGGTAGACAAGGGGCCTTGAATTTATGTTACAAAATATAGTAATACTTTATGGGTCTGCATACATCATTTGGGACATAAATTTAAATCCATATGAATCTCAGAACATAGACAAAAATCTTAGAAATATCTTATATCAAACAGGTACAATATCATCCCAAAATCACCATGAAAATACCATGAGGGAAATGGCTCGAATCTCAGTTTTAATTGGAAATATTACATGTCGTACTTGGTATTTAGAGATTTGGATCTCATGATATGTATATTACAGAGTTATGCAGAAGCTAACATTTCCATAATGTCAAAATAATAATCATCCATTGACTATATGCAACTAGAAGTGTGCCATCACACTTTTACATGACATTGAGAGAAAGATAATAGAATGAGAATAGAGAAGAGAGAGTGAATATGAACTCAAAATCAGATGGGGGTTGAACTTGCATAAAAACATATCCATGAATCTTTGTTGAGAGGTCTTAATGGGATCTCCATCAGCCAAATTTTATGGGAATATTGCACCCTCGAAATTGGTTCTAAGGCAGGGAGGATGAACATCCACCATGCAAGGACAAGCTAAGCCCTCCAAATGTGCCAAATGAGAAATGATCAAAATATGCTCTCCTTATTCCTCCTAATATTTTATTAACCTACAAATTCCATACAAGATCCTTCTCCCAACTCGATTTAGGGAGAGATTCCCATGAATGACACTTGTCCATCACTTTCTAGTCTTCCTCTTCCATAAATTTGAATGGGGGGAACTTGGCTTCCATAACTCCCCTTGTGCACCCTCTTGGAGGCTATTAATTTTATCCCTGACATGTCATATGTGTCATATGTCAGCAATCAAGTCCGAACTTTGTCATAAGTGTCATAGAATCTTCATCATTGTTGTCATAGAAGTTAGGGAATCTAGCTCCAAGTGTCACAATTCTTCTATGATGCCTCTTCCTCTTCCATGGGAGTTACTCTTCCACTCCGATTAGACCTTACTATATTCATGCCATGAATCATGCCTCTCCAAATCCCCTAATAACGTTATACTCCACCTTGGATTCGAATGGGTGAGAGTAGGATGCCATGTGGCATGGAGAATCTTGCCTTGTGTGGGTCCCACACCACCTATGCGCCCTCATGACCGAATCCCACTTTATTTTTTCATTATTATTATTCATTTATCCCCTTTAATGTATATTTTTCAATCTAAGGTCCATTTGGGGTCTTATATCTCCCTTATTCCAAGTCTAAATGTTTCCACCCAAACCTAGGCAACTAGGAGATTGGTGGAGAATTTTCCTTCATGAGATTTATTTGGATGGGGACATTACAGTCCTCCCCACCCAAGATTGCTTGTCCCCAAGCAATTCAAAATTGGGATGTTTCAAAATTTGTTCCTCTTCCCATGTGGCATCCTCACTTGAAAAATATTTCCATTGTACCAAATATTCTCTTATGGTTCTGCTTCTCAATTTTCTTTCCCTTGTTTTCAATTTTTTTTATGGAATGAGTATGAGTTGTCCTTCATCATCTAATAGAGGGAGTGTTTCTGAAATATAAATTTGATACCCAATAGCCTTCTTAAGGCATGAAACATGAAACACATTGTGGATTTTGCTGCCTTTCGGAAGTTCTATCTCATAAGCTACCTCCCCAACCTTTCGAATTATCTTATATGGACCATAAAACCTTGGTTTAAGATTTTATGATCCTTTTCCTTTTAAGGTGGTTTGTTTATATGGTTTCAAACTCAAATAAACCAAATTATTCACTTGAAAGGTTCTTTCCTTCCTATGTTGATCCGCATATTGTTTTTGTTGATTTTGGGCAACCTGCAAATTACCTTTTAAGAGCTTCAAAATATCTTGACTTTCCTCAATCCAATATTTAGATTTTGGGGCTCTATTATCACAAAAAATGTTATCAAAAAAGGTGAGTGCTTCATAACCATAGAGTGCTTTGAAGGGAGACATTCCAATGGACATATGAAAGGTAGTATTGTAGCAAAACTCACCCAAATGTAGCCATTTAACCCATGCTTTTTGCTGATCACCAACATAGTTTCTCAAATATCCCTCCAACCATTAGTTCACCCTTTCTGTTTGGCCATCAGTTTGAGGATGATATCATGTTCTAGGATTAAATTGTGTTCCCACCAATTTGAAGAGTTATTTCCAAAAATCACTCATAAATCTGCTATCCCTATCACTCACAGTATTTTTGGGAAGTCCATGCAATCTGAAAACATCTCTAAAGAATAGCTCAGCTAATTGTGCAGCAGTAAAAGATGAGGCAATAGAAAAGAAATGATCAAATTTGGTGAGTCTATCCACCACAACATAAATACAATCCTTACCAAGAGCCTTGGGAAAACCTGTGATGAAATCCATGGAGATGCTTTCCCACTTTTGTTCTGGAATAGGCAATGGTTGTAAGAGGCCAGCGTGATGGGTGTGCACAACTTTGTTTTGCTGACATATATTGCATTCATTCACATACTTTAAAACATCTTCCTTCAAACCTTTCCAAGAGAACCTTTGTCTTAGCTGCCTATACGTTTTAAAGAAACCAAGATGTCTTGCTAAAGGAGAATCATGAGCTTCCTTCAATATTTTGTGCTTTAAATTCGAACCATGAACTAAGTATATTCGGTCTTTATAGTAGATTAGGTCATTCAATATCTTGTACCTATCACATCCCTTGGCCCCATATAACAATTCATAAGCAAATATATCTTTGGCATACAATACTATTAGCACATCTTTCCAATCTTTTGAAATGTCCATAAGGGAAAACGAGGGTCTCCTAGACAATGCATCTGCTACAATATTATTCTTCTATTTTACATATTTAATGTCAAAATCAAAAGCTTGAATCTTACTCACCCATTTTTGTTTCCTTTCATTGAGATCTTTTTGTGTAAGGAAATGCTTTAAACTGTTATGATCAGTTTTGACCACAAATTTGTTCCCCACCAGATATTGTCTGAACTTGGCCAAGGCATGCATGATGGCTAACATTTCCTTGTCATATATGGAGTAGATTCTCTCATGTGTCTGCAATTTTATGCTCTCTAAATCTATGGGGTGTTGATTTTGCTTTAGTACTGCCCCTATGCCTTCCCCCGATGCATCACATTAAAAAACAAATGGTTTAGAAAAATATGGTAATGCAAGTATTGGACAACTACTCATTACCTTTTTCATTCTTTGGAAAGCATTTTCAGCCTCTTCATCCCATTAGAAAGCATCCTTCTTGGTCAAATCAGTGAGCGGAGCAGTCAATTTGGAAAAACCCTTCACAAACTTCCTATAGTAAGTGCAGATCCCAATAAATCTCCTCAATTCAGTGATGTTCTTGGGTGATGGCCATTCAAGAATAGCCTTTATTTTCTCCAAGTGCACCTTTACCCCATATTGCCCAATGATGTGCTCAAGATACAAAATTTTTGTCAACCCAAAATCACACTTGGACAACTTAGCAAACAAAGACTGTTCATGCAATAATTTTAATACAAATTCTAACTGATGCAAATGTTTCTCCCATTTCTTACTGTAAATCAAAATATCATAAAAAAACCAATACAAACTTACGGAGCTGCTTGCAAAATATTTGGTTCATGCATTATTGGAAGGTCATTGGAGCATTGGTCAAACCAAAAGGCATGACAAGAAATTCGAAATGACCATAGTGACCTCTGGAAGCATTTTTCTGCAAATCCTCCTCCTTCATTCAAATTTGATGGTAACCAGTTCTAAGATCAATTTTGGAAAAGAAATTTGCTCCAAATAGCTCATCCATGATCTCATCTATCCGAGGGATGGGATATCTATTCTTTATTGTATTTTTTTTTAAGGATAAAAAATCAATGCACATCCTTAAGGTTCCATCCTTTTTCTTCACCAAGCTAACTGAAGAAGCACAGGGACTTGAGCTTGGCCTAATGAGCCCCAATTCCAATAGTTCTTTAATAGACTTCTCAATCTCATCTCTGAACCTTTTTGGGTGTCTATATGGGGGTATTTGGATAGGTGAAGTACCTACCTCCAAAACAATGGTATGTTCAACTCCTCTGTCAGGTGGCCTTCTAGGGGGGAGGTCTCCAAAAACCCTCTCATACTTGTGTAATAGCTTCCTTATCTCCCTTGGATTTTTGTCAACCTTTATGCTTGGCTTGGGGGAAGTGATTAAACATTCTACAGCCCATTCAATGTCCCCATGTCTCAATATGGACCTCATACTATGGGAATACACCACTTGGTTAGGATAGGTGTGCATTCCTCTCACTAAAATTTGTTTTCCTTCTGAATCTTTGAACTTCATTTCAAGTATTTGGTAATTCAATGTATGCTCTCCTATAGAGTACAATTATTGTACTCCCAAAACCACATTTGTATCAGCAACATTCACCACATAGAAGCTATTAGTAAAGGTGTAATTTTCTATGGTAAGTTGTAGCTTTGGAATCCATGTGTTACAATCCATAGAATGGTTACCTGGAATGATGACTGTGAATCCTTAGAATGATTCAGTATGCAACTTTCTCCTCTCCACCAAGGCTGCATAAATGAAGTTATGAGTTTCTCCTCCATCTACCAATACCGAAACCTTCTGCCCTTGTACCACTCCCTTGCATGGGAGGGTGTGAAAAAAACGTACACCTGATAGTACTGCCAGCTTCCATATTTCAAGTGATGGATGATATTCTTCTACTGTGTCATATCCCTCTTCTTGGGATGAATGTTTTGCTTCTTCCTCCATGTCCCCTTCACTGTCAGAAAATACTTCAATGAAGTGTGCTTTCCCCTTAGCACATTTATTCCCCGGCACCCATGGTTGATTACATGTGAAACATAGTTTCTTTATTATGATTTATTCCTTTCTTGGTCCCTCTTTCTTTTCCCTCCCAAATGAATATTTTTGCCATGGTATCTTGTCATCTCTTAACTTGGAAGGAAAATTGGGCTGGGGAGGATACTTTGTCTTGGGTAGCACATTTTGCAGATCGCTTGCCAAATTCATGACATCTTTCAATGAAGTAAGATTGTGAGATTTAACTAAAACTTTCAAAGGTTCAACCAATCCTTCAGTAAATAGCAATACTAATTGAGCCATAGATATATCAGCAACCATAACTGACAATTTTTGGAATTCTAACATGTACTCCTTAGTGGTTTCGGTTTGCTTCAACTGTGCTAGTTCCTTGAAAGGCATTTCAGGGTCTTTTTTACCAAATATTTCCATGAACCTTTTAAAAAACTCTACATATGATGTGATTTGATAATTTACCAAGGTTTTAAGTCTAGGGAACCACCAATGATTTGCTTCTCCCTCAAGATGCAGAATAACCATTTTTAAAGCACCATCTTCAACCATTGGATTCAGCTGAACATATACATCTAACTTTTGTACCCAAGTATTTGCAGAACTTTGGGGTGAGCCATAAAAGGTGGTAAGGGACACTTTTCCTATGGTAAAGTTCAATTATTTATTTTGGAAAGGGGTTCTGTTACCTCCTCTCATTTTGAGCTTGTTCGAAACAGTAAAGAATTGGTCAAACGGTAAGGTCCTCCTACAATCTTCACTCAATTGTTGCCATTCTACTAGAACTTCATGCATTCCATATTGAGTGTTAGTATCCTCTTTGGACTCAAGAAAATTGGGTGTGGTGGCTCTTGTTGAGCCCTGGAAGTCATTAGGTCAGTTGTGAGGCCCAATCCTTGAGAAAATGTGTTCACCAACTATCTTTTTTTTCCTTGAAATGAGAACTACTATTGCCTCCTATTGCCAATTTGCTTCCAATTTGAGCAGCAATCAATTCAAACCCTTGCATTATCTTCCTTATCATGTCTTCAAAAAATGGTTTCATGAATTTCCTAAACTCCTCTTTCTTCTCCATCTATGAGGTTCCTTTTTCATCCTTAGCCATAGTGTCAATAGAGTGCACCTCTTCTCATGCTTCTTCCTCTTCACCAAAGGTAATTTAAGTTTCAGTTTCTATGGGCGGGGGATGCCTTAGTTACCTCATAAATGGTCACCCAAATCAAGTGCAATTACCTGTTAAGATTCAATATGCTAAGACAGAAAATAGCAGCATTACATTCCATTTCACAATAATAGCATATACAGGATCACTGAAGAAACAACAAGCATAGCATAGACACAAGAGACAGAGATTTATCCTGGGAAACCCTCATGGGGTAGAAAACCCAGCAAAGCTTCCTCAATATAGATGACCAGCAATGTACAAAGATGAAACCCTGAGACATGATCTCCTCCTCCACAATAGCAGACCTCTTCTCCACAAGTGCGCTATCCTCAAGTGAGTGAGTGTGTCAAATGAGGAACACACCTCCTCTATTTATACACTACTCTGATATGTATTTTACACAAGTACATGTAGGCTCGTATTTAACCATTAGGTTAAATACCCCATTATAACTGACTGGGCCGACCCCCACATGGTGGGTCTAATAACCCTAGTTACCACAACCAACTTGGAGGAATAACCATCTCCGGATTTATAGTATAATCACATCGGAGGTATAGAACATCTCCGGAATAAATAATATACAAATATAATATTCTTTGAAGTTACAATATTTCAACACTCCCCCTTAACGAGAAGGATATTATAACAGTATCTGCACGAGCAAGGAGTCATCAACATCATACATGATACATCTATAAATCATTGGAAGCTTTCTCAAGATCATCAGTAACTCAACCAGTTACTGGAACATCAACATCTTCAGTACTGAGTCTTTATCTTCTGCAGCACTCGAACAACTATAGTAACATCAATGTCTGGATCCTCATGATCATCAACATCGTCATCTAGACCATCACGATCAGCATCATCGTCATCATACGATCACCAACATTGTCATCACACGATCATCAACATCATCATCTAGACCGTCACGATCAGCAGCATCGTCATCATATGATCATCAACATCGTCATCACACGATCATCAGCATCGTCATCATATGATCAACATCGTCATCACACGATCGGCAGCATCGTCATCACACGATCAGCATCGTCATCATACGATCAGCATCGTCATCACACGATCATATTACAGGATGATCAATCCTGCTCTCTTTAGGACATAGGTCCATGGATGATGCAATCCAGATCAAGTTCCAGGATGATCAATCCTTATCTCTTTAAGACAAGTCTCATGTCTAGGGACGATCCAATCCCAACCACAGTGCCAGTCCTTTTTCATACTGGATGTGACCTAGATCAGATCTAGGATTTACCGCCACAGAGCCAGTCCTTTTTCATACTGGATGTGTCACATCTACAGAGCCAGCCCTGTTTCATGCTGGATGTATCACATCTACAGAGCCAGCCCTGTTTCATGCTGGATGTATCACAACTACAGAGCCAGCCCTGTTTCATGCTGGATGTATCACAACTACAGAGCCAGCCCTGTTTCATGCTGGATGTATCACAACTACAGAGCCAGCCCTGTTTCATGCTGGATGTATCACATCTACAGAGCCAGCCCTGTTTCATGCTGGATGTATCACAACTACAGAGCCAGCCCTGTTTCATGCTGGATGTATCACAACTACAGAGCCAGCCCTGTTTCATGCTGGATGTATCACAACTACAGAGCCAGCCCTGTTTCATGCTGGATGTATCACATCTACAGAGCCAGCCCTGTTTCATGCTGGATGTATCACAACTACAGAGCCAGCCCTGTTTCATGCTGGATGTATCACAACTACAGAGCCAGCCCTGTTTCATGCTGGATGTATCACAACTACAGAGCCAGCCCTGTTTCATGTTGGATGTATCACAACTACAGAGCCAGCCCTGTTTCATGCTGGATGTATCACATCTACAGAGCCAGCCCTGTTTCATGCTGGATGTATCACAACTACAGAGCCAGCCCTGTTTCATGCTGGATGTATCACAACTACAGAGCCAGCCCTGTTTCATGCTGGATGTATCACAACTACAGAGCCAGCCCTGTTTCATGCTGGATGTATCACAACTACAGAGCCAGCCATGTTTCATGCTGGATGTAACCTAGAGCAATTCTAGGATTTGTCACGTACATTTTGAACCGAGGTCCAGGGACGATCCAGTCCTATCGTGTACCTTTTGAACCGAAGTCCAGGGACGATCCAGTCCTATCGTTCTGTTATCGGAGACCTCATGTCTACGGCTCTTCTTTAGGACTGAAGTCTGGGAATGATCCAATCCCCTCACATGTTCACTAAGAACTTCATTTTCGAAGACATACGTCTACGGCTCTTCTTTCGGACTGAAGTCCAGGAATGATCCAATCCCTTCACATGTTCACCAAGAACTTCATTTTCGAAGACATACGTCTACGGCTCTTCTTTCGGACTGAAGTCCAGGAATGATCCAATCCCTTCACATGTTCACCAAGAACTTCATTTTCGAAGACATACGTCTACGGCTCTTCTTTCGGACTGAAGTCCAGGAATGATCCAATCCCTTCACATGTTCACCAAGAACTTCATTTTTGAAGACATACGTCTACGGCTCTTCTTTCGGACTGAAGTCCAGGAATGATCCAATCCCTTCACATGTTGTATACCAAAAACATGTATCCTCATCACCAAAACATGTATCATCATCAAAACATGTATCATCAAAACATGTATCATCATCATCAAAACATGTATCATCATCATCAAAACATGTATCATCAAAACATGTATCATCATCATCAAAACATGTATAATCAAAACATGCATCATCATCATCATAATATAAGAGTCCTAAATCTAAATAATTCTAAATAACTAAATGCAGTAAAAAATAACCTCATCATTGATGAGACAGACTAGTTATTAGATACTATGCTACTCCCCCTTTCGAGGAAGGTCCCTTTTGAACTACACCAAGCTTGTCTCAGAAATATTTAAACTTTACTCAAGACAGAGGTTTAGTCAAGATATTAGCAATCTGATCCTCAGTGCTTATATACTCGAGCTTGATAGCTCCTCTCTGCACCATATCTCGTATATAGAAGTATCGGATCTCTATGTGTTATTGACTTATCGTGGAATACAAGATTTTCTATCTTGATTCATTTCTAAGTCAAACACTCCATATAATAGCTTCTGAAGCCACACTGCTTCACAGCTGGCAGAGCAGACAGCTATATATATATATACTGCTTCAGCAGTACTGAGAGCCACACTAGATTGTTCCTTGCTGAACCATGAGATCATGGCAGATTCAAGACTATAACATCCACCTGATGTACTCTTTCTATCTGAGGCACTTCCTGCCCAATCAGAATCTGAGTAACCATGTAAACGGAGTTCATGACCTCCAAGATGATATAGACCAAAATCTATTGTACCTTTTAGGTACCTCACTACATGCTTTGTAATTATTAAGTGAACCTTTCTAGGTTCTACTAGACACTGACTTAGGGTAATTGCAGCAAAGCATATATCTGGCCGAGTATTTGTTAAATACATCAATGACCCAATGATTTGTCTATATAGGGTTAGGTCCACTAAATACGATGAGTCATTAACTAACAAATTCAAGTTGGAGTCCATGGGAGTGGCCATGGCTTTATACTCCAACATATCAAATCTTTTTAGAAACTTCACAGCATACTTACCTTGGTTGAGAAAGATTCCTTCTAAGCCTTGCCATACTTCCAGACTTAGGAAGTAATGCATCAATCTGAGATCTTTCATTTTTCATTTCTGCAGCCATCTTCTTCTTTCTTTTCATGATCTGTTTCTCATTCCCTATAAGAAGGATAGTATGATCCATAGCCTTAAGGTAAAGGTTAGGAACAACTTTAATTTTTGGTAAAGCCCAAGCTTATCAAGAAACCGTCAATTCTCCCTTTGTGACTGAACATCATTCACACTCTGCATTGAATGATTTTCTGCATATCTATCTGTGCCATCTCTCGATAGATGGGTCTACTGATATGAGCCTCAATATTATTCAAACTTTGTGGTGAGTTCCTTCTTGCATCCATGTCATCTGTGTATAAAAACCATATTCAACCTTGTAGCAAAGGTTGAGATCCACATCACCCGTGGTGATCATTAAGCTCATCAATTGATTATTGATCCTGGGTACCCATACAGAACCTTAATCACACTTCTTCTTTAATTACACCATTAAGAAAATGGTTCTATCTATCCTCTTGGAACAAACATCTCATCATGATTCTCTTTCTCTTTTCTAAGAGAATCTTCTAGCCACAAGCCTTCTATAGTGTGTTTGATTTGTAAATCCTTTTGTTGAACATCCATCGCTTGTTCATCATTCATCATGATTTTTCCTACAAATCAAAATTAGGTACATGATTAGTAATACTTCATAATCATCAAATCATATTGACATGATAACCTATTATGCATACAGATATCATTTACATAGTTATGCAACTATCTTGACCAATACTTTGGCACAACACTTTCCCATATCATGTATGGATACAGTGGCTATCTAGATGCCTTCCATCTCTACCAGAACATACTATCGAGAGTGTGCACAACTCTCAGCATGTCAGCAAAGAGGTTTCATTCTAGACAAGCAACAATGGAATGTTTGTCCAACTTACCAACCATATGCATATTAGTAGTATACTGTTCAATGTTCTATGAATATTTACACTTAGCATGATATATTATAGGAATACAAATATGCATACAACCTATTACAGGCAATATCATTTACTATTTCAAATAACAACTCAAATACATATCTTTTATGTTTGTGTGGTTGCCTCCCGCTTGATCTTCTATATGTCTTTTGAACTTGTATTCATTCTGTACCACTGTGCATGCTCAAGTGTGCACTAGTGTCATCCTCATGATCTCATACACAAACATACATTCATTAGTATATTATCAAAACATCTAAATAGTCTTGAATATGTATAGTCACGATCATAAATAATAAACATTAGTATTCAAGATTTCAGGGAAGACTTCTTGTATGCATGCATATCATCAATCAAGATAAAAGACATAATATGCATAATCCCTTGATTACTAACTTTATGAATAAGAATATCTAATCATGCCAAGTATACTTATATAAGGGATCCCAATACAAGGTAAGATTCTAACATGACATAGGAGAACATACCTGGATTAGTATACCTGCTTAGTTATGTACAACATACCTAAACAATCTCTTCAATGATTTAGAGATCCTGAGCTAGAACCTGCATGTCTCATAGGTTAATCATAATATAACAAAGTCATACATACCTCGTAAGTAGAACAAAGATTATGGATGAGTCTTTGTCTTCATGATGTCATGGTCATGGAACTTTATTTGTCTTTTGTGATGTACCTGTATCTTGTTAGCAGACAACATCAACCTCACACAACACCATAATGCATTAGTACAATCATATAGCCCTAATCAATGAATGTCTTCGATCATTCACATGCATTCATATTGTTACTAGGGTGATAAGACAATTCTAACATTAATCAAGATTGTACTAATGAAGACAAAACACATTATGAACTTAATCAAGAATCAGATTTCAAGACATACCTGAACCTCCTTAAGTCATACCTGTCGAGACTTCTTCTTAGCCTCAACTCCCCCTGAAACTTGATTTGGAGCTTGATTAGAGTTTGCTGGAGAAACCCTAAAAATTCAATCTTTGACTTTCACACTTCCGAATGAATGGAAGGATGTGTCTTGCTGGGCTGATCAAACTAGCATACTTCAATTTTGAAATCTCCAAAATTTGACCCCTCAAAATTGCCTTTGAAACTTCTGGATCTTCTGGACAGGATCCCGAACTAGGGTTTGATAAATCCCACCCTTCTTCTCATTGAAAAGGTTTGATCCAAGGCTCTAAACTCTTATTTTTCTGAGGATCTTCTAGCCGTGGTTACAGACTTCAAAAATTCCAACTTTTGTTAAAGCCCTAATTTTCCATCTTTCCGATCAAAATCCCGAACTGGGGTTTGATCAAGCCAGGTCTTCCACCCAACCAAAAAATTCGATCTTGGTCTCTAAATTTTGATTTTCCTGAGTAGCATTCAGCCATGGAATCCGATTCCAAAAATTCTAACTTTCTCCGAAACCCTAAATTCCGGAAGCCATGAATAAAGGTGCTCCAAAAATAATTCTGTTTTGACAGAAATATGCACCTGATTGTTTCTGCTATAACTCTGAAATTTTTGCTCCACAGGGTCTGAAACCCTTTTTCTGCAGTATCCTGACCTGTCATCTTTCCATCCTGACAGGTCTGACCTCAATTGGGTTTTCTGAGAGAGAGTTATGCCAAGTGTCGCAACATGACCTGTTTATGGGATAAAACAGGAGAGCGAACTTGTACGGCATGCCACGTGTCACTGTTTGAACTTCGGCCTCTGAAAACTTTTCCTGAGATAGCTCGACCTGTTATCTTTCCATCCTGATAGGTCTGAACTCAATTGGACTCTCTGAGAAATAGTTATTCCAAGTGTCGCAACGTGACCTGTTTATGGGATAAAACAGGAGAGCGAACTTGTACGGCGTTCCACGTGTCACTGGTTCACCTTCGGCCTCTGAAAAAGTTTCCTGAGATAGTGCAGTCTGTGTACTACCTGTCACTTTTTACGAAATTTCATTTGGAGCTTCCTAGCCCAAGTTATGACCTTTTTTCCAAGGTCACCTGATTTTGACTGAGATCTAGAAGAGGCAGAAACCCTAACTTGTACTGATCATAACTCACAAAGTACAACGAATCTGAGGATGCCCTTTGGACACAAGGTACCTGGGGATGTTATTTTCGACCTGTAAACTTTTCAGACCCTGAACCTTCTCCAAAATGGAGTTATAGCGAAAGTTCCACGATGACTGGTTTTTGCTATGTAAAACCCTAACCTTCAAATTGTCGTAAGTAAAGCAAGTGTCGTAAGTGCCATACCTTGTCTTCCTTCAGGTTAGCTCTGATACCATGTTAAGATTCAATATTCTAAGACAGAAAATAGCAGCATTACATTCCATTTCACAATAATAGCATATACAGGATCACTGAAGAAACAACAAGCATAGCATAGACACAAGAGACAGAGATTTATCCTGGGAAACCCTCATGGGGTAGAAAACCCAGCAAAGCTTCCTCAATATAGATGACCAGCAATGTACAAAGATGAAACCCTGAGACATGATCTCCTCCTCCACAATAGCAGACCTCTTCTCCACAAGTGCGCTATCCTCAAGTGAGTGAGTGTGTCAAATGAGGAACACACCTCCTCTATTTATACACTACTCTGATATGTATTTTACACAAGTACATGTAGGCTTGTATTTAACCATTAGGTTAAATACCCCATTATAACTGACTGGGCCGACCCCCACATGGTGGGTCTAATAACCCTAGTTACCACAACCAACTTGGAGGAATAACCATCTCCGGATTTATAGTATAATCACATCGGAGGTATAGAACATCTCTGGAATAAATAATATACAAATATAATATTCTTTGAAGTTACAATATTTCAACATTACCATGCTCTGATACCACTGTATTATCCCTATTGTGCAAAGTTCTCAAATACACCCAATTTCGAATCTAGGGATGATGTACACAATTTGTTCCAAATGTTTTTGAATGGTGAAAGGAGGGAATTGGGAGGGTATAGGACACCTTAATACAATAAATATACACCTAACACCTGCTATAAACATCCATGTTTTGGAATTTTCAAGCAGAGAATATTTAGAGCAAAACTAGTCAATTGGATTGGTGAAAATCCCCCCTAGGTCTGCCACTCGTTTCCCTTCCAAACACTGTACGGCCTTCACTAATTTTCAGATATGAGAATTGTCTATGTCAGGGGACATCAATTAAAACATATGTGCAGAATTGTATCAGGTTTTATGGTCGAATAGGTCTTCCAACAATCAGAAACTTATAGGGCATGTAATTTATGAAGAAAAGGTAGACAAGGGGCCTTGAATTTATGTCACAAAGTATAGTAAGACTTTAGGGGTATGCATACATCATTTGGGCCATAAATTTGAATCCATATGAATATCATAACATATACAAAAATCTCATAAATATATGATATCAAACAAGTACAATTCATCCCAAAATCACCATGAGGGAAATGGCTTGAATCTCAGTTTTAATTGGAAATATTACATGCAGTACTTGGTATTTAGAGTTGTGGCTCAAATGATATGTATATTAAATAGTTATGCAACATATAATATTTCCATAATGTCAAAATAAAAATCCTCCATTGACTATATGCAACTCGAAGTGCGGCATCACACTTTTACATGACATTGAGAGAAAGATAGTAGAATGAGAATAGAGAAGAGAGAGTGGATATGAACTCGAACTCAGATGGGGGTTGAACCTGCATCAAAAAATATCCATGAAGCTCTGTTGAGATGTCTGAATGGCCTATCCATCAACCAAATTGGATGGGAATCTTGCAGCCTCGAAATTGGTTCTAAGGCAGGGAGGATGAACAACCACCATGCAAGGACAAGCTAAGATCTCCAAATGTGCCCAATGAGAAATGATCAAAATTTTCTCTCCTTCTTCCTCATCATCTTTTGTTAACCTCCAAATGCCTCCATAACTCAAATTCCCTCTAGGAGCCTTCTCCCAACTCGAGTTAGGGAGAGATTCCCACGAATGACACTTGTCCATCAGTTTCTAGCTTTCCTCTTCCATCAATTCGAATGGGGGGGATATTGGATGCCATAAATCCCCTTGTGCACCCTCTTGGAGGCTATTTTTAGCCCTGACATGTCATATGTATCATATTTCAGCAATCATGTCTGAACTTTGTCACAGGTGTCATAGAATCTTCATTATTGTTGTCATAGAAGTTAGAGAATCTAGCTCCAAGTGTCACAATTCTTCTATGATGCCTCTTCCTCTTCCATGGGAGTTACTCTTCCACTCCAATTCGACCTTCCTAGATTCATGCCATTAATCATTCCTCTCCAAATCCCCCAAGAATGTTATACTCCACCTTGGATTCGAATGGGTGAGAGTAGGATGCCATGTGGCATGGAGAATCTTGCCTTGTGTGGGTCCCACACCACTTATGCGCCCTCATGACCAAATGACACCTTATTTTTTCATTATTATTATTTATTTATCCCCTTTAATGTATATTTGTCTATATAAGGTCTATTTTGGGTCTTATATCTCCCTTATTCCAAGTCTAAATGTTTCCACCCCAACCTAGGGAATTAGTAGATTGGTGGATATTTTTCCTTCATGAGATTTATTTGGATGGGGACATTACATACCAACCTAGTGGATAGGTTAGCCTACATAAGTTTAACAATTTGTACATACAATAACAACAAGTAGAGTTTGAACCCAAGTGAGGAGGATAGCAATTTATCCTCTCAACTACCCAAGCTAGATCTAATTTACAAAATGTGCATGTGTTATATGGCTCTAACTATAAAATTTGAAAGGAAGACAGATGATGTGATTAGGGGAAAAAACTTATGGAAACTAGTCAATCATGACAAACAAAAGCTTGGATGCAGGTAATGTATTTGGAAAGAGTGACACAAACAAGACAAAGACCACATTGGATAGGCAATACTAAACAATCGATAGTTATCCGTTGAAACTAATTTGTTTACTATTATGGTGTGGGAGATACTTGCTTCCTTGTATGAAAAAGATGATGATATATCGACATACTATTAGAAAGAAAATTCCATGATATGGATCTTAGCTATTTTGAATGAAATAAGCACTTTATTGCTAAGCTTAAGAGTTATAATGTAAAATTAGGTCATCATGGAAAAGATTAATGGAGAAATGGAGTTGCTTTTATTATCTTGGTTGAAAAGATACTACCTTTCATTTATGATATCCTTTCATTCTTTTGAATAATTCATTGATATGTCTAAGGGAAGACATAAGGCCAATGTTGAACAATTTTGAAAAGGTATTATAAGTGACTAAGATAGATTTAATTCTTCAAGATAGAAGGTTGTTGTCCATGCTTATGTAGCAGACAGTAACAAGTTTCTAGCCAAGAGATCCAAAAAGGATTTGAAACTGAGTCATGATGTTAGCATTAATGCTTTTGTAATTCATTCAAGTCCTCTAGAATGTGAATACAAGGCCTTCCCATAAAAATGAATGGAAATTGTGCAGGTATTGTGGCAAGTCTAAAAGGAAAATGGTTTTACAAGGCATATAAAGAGATTACAATGTAAAATAATAAGGGAGCTATTGAGAATCAAGGTTAGCAATATAAGAAAGTTGATGCTCTCACCTTTTCTACCCCTTCTCTAGAATGGCTCATTAATTCAAGTGCTTCTCATCATATGATAGGGAATTATTCCAACTTGTTTACTTATTACAAGAAAGATAAGCATTCACATTCAATAGTTTATATTTATGATGATATCCACCTTTTAGATCTTGGTTTAGGATATTAGTATGTTTAAGATGGTGAATTGAAAGATCTTCTCCTTGTAAATAGGGTGACATTCAATTTGTTCTTTATTTTCCATGCTTGCCAACATGGTTATAACTTTGAATCATGGCCTAGCAAATGTTATGATCATGTTACAAACATAATAAACATAAAAAAAAACAATAATATAATTAGGTTAATGAAATATCAAAGGGAACATACCCGTTAAATTTAGGCTAAGGAAAGATCAAAGGAACATACCCCTTCACCTCTTGACCAATCAATGTGTATAAGTATACTATCATGAGGCTAATTGTGATCATCTTATAAAATCTTATCAATCAAATATTATTCAATATATATATATATATATTTACAATTTTTTTTCTTTTCACAATTAGTAAAAAACATGGACTTTTTACTGCATTTGGTATCAAAGCCAAATCCTTGCCCAATTCAAGCAGCCAATTAATTCATGGTATTATCCTGCAAATCATGATTAATATATCAAGTTGCATTCACTATTGTCACATACCCCAATTTTTCAAAAATAATGTAATTATTTTATTAATATTCCTGAGACATTATGTTAAATTTAATGCTAAGTAGGAATTGATGACTCAGCAGAGTCACCAGAAATGGAATGTAAATTCTGAATAATTTATTATTAATAAATAAATTATGGAGACAACAGCATGGGAGAGCTGTTAAAAGAGGTTACTGGTCTAACTGGTGGGTGGAACTAGGTGGAAAGACAAAAGACAAGTGGCAGCATCCTCAAACACTTCCTAAGTTGCAGGTGGCAACTTCCCTATATTTTGGGGTCATGATTCCCCAAGAAAGTGGAATCTGAGCAGGTGGCTCATTAATGACAGTTAACCCAACTAAGACCTAGGCAATCTTTTAAATAGTACTCAATGAACTGAGCTGGGGGTTCATGAAAGTTCTGGAGGGAGAATACATTCAGGTGAATGCTATTCAGGAGTCCCATTGAGGAAGTGGGAAAAACAGTAAGGAAGTGTTTTGAGTCAGGAAGTTGCAGTAACTTGGTTCCAGTGTAGCTGTTTTGGCTGAGGGAATTGTTGGCTGTACCTAGTTCCAGCCAGTTAGACCAGAGCAAGCTCGGGGGTCCTGAGAAGTGCTGTTTGGGCACTCTCCAGGAGTTGGTAGGGAGGAACAGCCTCCCATTGCTGTTGTTGTCTACTATTGATACAGGTTCTGCCACTTATTCCTGCTGTTATTTGAGTAAATTTCAATATAGGATATGGCTATCTTATATATGTCTGAACAGAACTTCATTCAGTAAAGTTAGCATATCTGTATTGTCAATAGATAGAATCTGCAGAGCTATTATGTTTTAGAAATATCCTATCGTCATTATCAACTACAGTCTAGTAAAAGTTGTATGCATAATATGTTTTGTTATTATTATAAATAATAGAATATTATTGCGATTTGTTTTCTTTATTTATTTTCATTAGTTAAATAGACAGTATAGATTAATGATACCGTAGATATTCTGGAAACATACTCATTTAAAACAATTATAGGAATAGAATCATAGACAACTTTATAATCACAGTGAACTTTTTTTTTTATCGATAGTTTAACAGGTCTAAACCCTAGCAGAAAATATTATAGTTGGAATATTAAAACAATTTAAAGAAATTAGAACCCTGTTGCCAAACCCAACAGCAGCAGAATAAAAGTCTAATTCATTTATCGAGTACTAGTAATAGAATGACAGTACAACTGTAGGATTTATTAAACCCTATTACTCCAGTTCTCAACTTTTAGAGTTGTTCTTCAGTTAATAACCTAGCTGTTAAATCCATAAAAACGAAACCGACAGAACAGCTTACTGTTCACTATCAAGTTCCATTATAAATCTTTCTTCTGTTCCCTTAACTACCAACAGTAAATCGTTTTTAACTACAGAGACATAATATGACTAAATTCGTTACTGTGCTTTCGGATTAGACCACAGGGTGCTAGAAGTTACAGGCAAGCATGTAAATATTGAAGAGTTTTACAATAACCAGACAGGTAACTAAACCAAAATACGAATGCGTGTTCACTCAAACCACATTATCCCAAGTTTCTACATAATAATAAGTTCCAGTAAGGGCAAACATAGTATTTAAATCCTCAACGAAACTAAAACTTACAGCAAAGTTGTTTTTGCTCATCATCGAGCTATCTTTTCATTACATTACATTACGTTGGTTCCACATTTATCAACAAATGAAAACCATAAAATCAACAATTAAAAATAAATCATCGCCGTAGTTTCTTTTAATTTATTTCTATCCCTTCTGATTTTGTTTTAATACAAAAGAAATAGCAATGATAATTTACAACCATCCACCTATGGCCGTAGCCCTAATTTTTGTCAAACAGAAACAGTAAATAAATATAGAAATCTTATAATGCATTCCATTCCAACCCTTTTATTATGTTATGATAATCTAACCTGGGTACGATTTCCCCATTTTAAACCGAATTATCATTACATTATTAGCCTGCGACTGTGAAATTTATTGAACCCTACTATCAACTTTTAACATACAAAAACAAATCGATTGAACAATGAAACCATACCAACACCTACAGTCGATTTATCCTCTTCTCAGAACGGATTTTTGAAACTTAAAACATTCTAGCACTGTACATTGTATCAATTTGTAGGAAACGCAGACAAAATACAAGCTAATTTACAAAGTCATTTTTCTTTATTTTTTTTTAACTCCCCAAAACCGGGTGGATACCCTAACTCTTCACGAAATACAGTAGATAATAAAACCCCAAGACTGTAACGTCAGAACGAGTCACGGCTTGGTTCTTTTACACATTAAGTTCTTTCAAAAACCCTAATCTTACAAGAAAAACGAATACAAAAGTAACCATCCTATACTACATACATCACAGGGTCAGCAATGACCATGAAAGTGATATTATCCAAGCCGTAAGACCAACAGCACGGAGTTAGCCACAAAGGTGGTCTTAGCACTTGCAAACTCTAAACATCCTAACCACAAAAGGGAGAAATAGCCATGGTATAACCAGGCTTACCCGGTAGAAGCCCAGCGCTAGAGGTTGAGCCTCGTACACCTTCTGGAGAGGTCAAAGCCTGCACATTACAAGTTGACGAGTTAGTGGTCAACTTCTATTTTAATATAAACAATCTTTTTCAAAACTGAAAATAACGAAACTATTGATAACTCTTACCAGCAATTGTTGGAGGAAGCAAATCCAGTGAACAACCTGGTAACCACGAAAAACCTCATTTTGATCACCAGAAGGATGGGCCAGAAAAACTCCAAGTTTTCTTTCTCCAATGATAGCCGTGACCAGGTAACATACAAAACAATACCCTCACTCCAGGGATAAACCAGTATGGGAGATACGAACCTCAGGACATAACCACTTCACAGAAAACAACATTTGAGAACCCTGACTGTAAAACAATTCAGGTAATAAGTATGAGGGCCGAGAGCAACATGCGACTGATAACTTCAGTAACAGCAAAACAATAACCAAGATGCCCAACGAACTTAAGGGACGCCTTTAGCAGAACCTATAGACTACAAACCACACGAGGAATATACTCCATGACTATCGCCATAGGAGAAGCTACAACCTACAGTGCCATAAGGAGCAAACTCAGACCAGAAGGGTTTCCTCTTGTAACCGAGCCCGCAGGCAGAGGGAATGGCCAGCTAGGGTTTCGAACAAGCCATTTATATCATCAAACACAAGGACGAGAGCTATCCACGTAGCAGTCTAAATTTTCTTCCTGCTATGGGTCGAGACTCCATAGTCTCTTTTCAACTTGTTAAACGAAATAAAAATCATATCAACGATGCCCAAATAGGATGATAAACCATAATTACAAACTTGTCAACCCTTCCATGTTAAACATATACCTCGAGTTGGTTTTGGCACGCCATTGGACCTACAAACAAAGTATTGGTAATAATAATTTCAATGATTTATGATCTCAATGATATCCTTATCATTATTGAAAGACAAACACTCATAACATATATATTTAAAACATTGGGGTAGGATCCTCACAATGAATAATATAAATTTTAACAATCAAAATCTAGGATGATGTCTCAACATTTTGTATCATGTTCAACGAAAACTTGAAGTCCCTTCTACTAATAATACATAATGAGTTCAATCTTTTATTGGAAACAAAGGACTAGCTTTAAACAAGTTTATGGTTTGTTCCGAATATCACATATGGAACAGTAATTAGCATGATAGAAGTCATTGAGAAATGGTGTAATGTAAACAATGCTAGTATTAAGAAATGCTACGGTGAAGTATTTCAAATCCTTATAGGAGGAAAATTTAAAAGATACAGTATTATTAAGACAATTATAAATGATATGAATAACACGAACCAGTAACCTTGAACAACATTAAATAAGAGACGTTGTTACAGCGCAATGATAATACCCGGGATATTACTTCATAGGAGTGCTTAGCTCATTTTTATCCGGAACAATAGTTATCACATTTCATACCTGTAAGAATATTTAAGTCTTTATCGAGCTTTATGGTTCAATAAAAAGAATTGTTATGCTTATTAAAAACCTTGACAACGATCTATACTTTATCTGTATACCTGTGGACAAAAGACGGATTATGCATTAGCTTGAAAGCTAAGTAAGCCAGTCAGCTATGGCTAGTTCTCCCTTTGAGGTTTGAGAACAAAGACAATCAATAACTGCAATCAAAACTCACATTAGTATTATGACAGAATAATTTAGACAAGATCATGATCAGTTAATTAAAACAAACAGATTAAGGAATGCAAATTAATAACATTTATTGCTATCACAAAAATTTTAAATTTTTCGGAAATTTCGGGTTTTGACAACTATTGTCTTTATATGCAATTTTTGTTCATTTAACTTCCATTACAATTCAGTATAAGCATGTACATAATCATGCCACTTTAATTTGTACACTCATACACCATTGTTATTTTCGTACATACCATACCCGATATATACCCAACCATTTTTTATGTTGTGCAACTGCCACAATTATTGACGGTCTATACATCTATGCACAATACTAAATCAACCACCATTTTAATAAGGTGTAATCTACATTCTAGACGATTTGTACCCACTATTCGGCAAATTTTTTGGTCAAAATCCGGTGAAAATTGTTGAAATGGTAGTTTTTAGTTGTTGGAATTGCATCATCGAGGTGCCCCGAAAGTAATTGAGGGTGCTAAATCCATTTCTGCAATAAAAATTGCAATTTCAACAACAAATTGTGTCACTGAATTCCGACCAAACTCACCAGAGAAGGTGCAAATCATCTAGACTTTAGCTCACTCCTTTTAATAACACATCTGTCAATAAAATTTTCCAAATGCCTTCAACCGCTTATTATATACACATCATCTCCGTTGTCAGTCTATTCATAGCTCTTTTATGTCAAGCCATCCATGCAATGGTCATTTTAAACTTGCATATGACTTTTGAGGTCTCTAAGTGACACCCCCTAACATCAATTATAATTTTTTTCTTAAATTTCATCCATACGCCTTTGTGGAAGGTCACACCCCTTTTTCTATACTTTTTTTCAGCCATATTTTATTTTCTTTACCATGACTAGAGAAGATATATATTTTTAACAATTATTACCTTTAAAAAAAAATTGTGGTTTTCAATTCATAACCTTGTATATGTATAGAAAGTAAATTACAGTGAAGTGGCCCTTTAGGAAGTCATCACCAAATGGATAATGATAATGAATTGTACAATTAGAGGTTCATATTTATGATGAGGAAGCCAATAGTTCCTTGATATTATGGATAGGATTGTCAAATCACAAAAAGAGTTAGGGAAAAAATCATCAAAAATTTGGGACAAAATTGACAAGTTAATTGAAGGCTCCCAAAGACGATGGCTATAATTACTAAAGAAGGGAAATACTTGTCATAAATGTCGTCGGGTATGGACTCTAAGACATCTATGTGAGGACAAGTCACTACGATGTTTGAAAGTAGTGGACCAAAATGGAGGACTTTCAAACCCACCAAACGTAATTGTAGAGGATACAATTCAAAACCCCCCAAAACTTACGAAAATCCACTTGAAAGTTTGAACTCATTGACTATAGTTTGAAAATGATATCAAGGTAGAACAAGTCAACCCAATAGATTTAAAATCAAAATATCGATGATTGAAAATGAAGCATTGCTAAAAATATCATTAACTTCATTCTCATGTTCCCAACAAAATAGAAATGAAGAAGACGTGCTCCAAATAGAAACAATTACTCCAAAAGACCACATGCATCAACCAATTGCAAAATAAATTTCTACCACATCGAAGAAATGTTGGTAGTATTTATGTTCCAAGAAAATACGAAAGCACACCTATAGTTCAATTGGAAACCATGATGGGAAAATCACAACCTAAGACCTTGAAGCTTAAAGGAGTCATGAAAAATAGAAATTTAATGGTACTCGTATATTTTGGTAGTACTCATAATTGTATAGACAATGATATCACTAAACAACTAAACCTTTTTGTGCACCCCACCAAGGATCTCATAGTTACAATCATTGATGAACAAGGGTCAAAGGAGAAGGTAGATGCCATAAATTCTTAGTTCCAACCCAAGAATTGGATCTACTAATAGGTTTCTATGATCTACAACTTGATGAGATGGACATGGAGCTAGGTGTAGAATGGTTGATGTAGTTGGGGACTAATACCACCAACCTTGAAGAACAATTCATGGAGTTAAACTAGCAGAGTTAACATTATAAGTTTTATGGTGTTAAAGGTTTTGATCTTAAAAAAAATGAATTACAACTATTAAAAAAGGAGCAAGAAACACATTCAAATATACAACAAAGGAATCAAGGGAAATATGTTACAAATAAGCATAAGGGTTTCTCATGAAACAACCAAATAAAAATACTTTAGGATATGATACAAACGATACAAAGGAATCTCACCAACACTCAAAGCAAAGATGAAGTCAAGCCACTAAAACAAGTCAAACTTGATGCCACTGTGGAAACATGCTCAACTAGAGAGTCGTATTTACTATGTTTTGAGGATGAAGCATTCCTTAAGGGGGTGGCAATTTTATAAACATAATAAGCATAACAACAACAACAACAATATAATTAGGCTATGGAAAGGTCAAAGGAAACATACCCCCTCACGGCCTTGTGACTAGTCAATGCTTCTAAGTATACCATCAGGAGGCTCATTGTAAACATCTTGTGAAATATTATTAATCAAACATTATTCACTGTATATTCTTATATATTTACAATTTTTATTTATTTATTTTCTATATGTCAATCAGTAATAAACATAGATTGTTTACTACAACTTATTTACCATTATACTTGAATAAAAAACAAGATATTCAAAACTGCAGGCTACTTTTTTTCCTCAAAACACCCTTAAGGTAGGGCAACACCATACAATGGTCATTTTATGGAAGGAATCAAGTCCTATTAACTTTACTTTTAAGGTAGGGTGACCTCTCGATGAGATAAGCTCCAATATAATAACCCCCGATACTTATCCATAAGGAGGACTCCATCCTTATATATACCTAACCAAAGAGCCCTAAGCAAAACCACCTCCTAGCTGCATAATGGGATTTCTCTAAAGAGACCACATTACATGTATTTCATTCTAACTAACTAGTGGACCTTATTTGATAATAACAACCATAGTGGACCCAATCTACTTTAAATTGAATGACCACCATAATTGTACTATTACTACTCCAATAGGCCCTTCGGGAGGATCCCAACAAAGATCGTAACAATTGGTATCAAAACCTTCTATGATGTTACATGAGCCAACTTCTTCAATTTAAAGAGAGTTGTATATTGATGAGATGTATCATATCATCCAAGAAGTGTATATCGGTGAAATAGATACATGGTAGGATTTAGAGGATGATCGTGATGACTAGTAAATGGATAGTTGTCATTTATGGAAAGACAACTACTTTCGGATTCTATTTGATGAATCTACTCCTCCTTATGTTGAGGATATCTTTGACGGAAATTAGGAGTTCATGGTGACTATCAATGTTCAACTTACATATTCTTAGGTGGTAATGTTCCTTCCCGATCCACAATTGACCTTTTATAGTTATGTGGATAATCTTTTGGACATATGGGACTCAATTTGTTTGGATCTATATGGCCATGCTAGCCATTGGGAGCACCATCTTTAGCTAGTTGTCACACTCGGGAGTTTTCAATTAAGGATCGTCATGGTAATGTGAACATGAGACCCATGTTTATGGTGAAGCTTCTTGGGCTGCTACAACATTGAGGATAGTAGTTGTAGATGCCATAGCTTATGGATGAGCTTCCTATATTACTTCTAGGTTTTCATTTAGCACTTGTACATGGGACCTAGGTTTATGGATGAGCTTCTCCATGGGGCCTTCGTTTCCTCGACCACTTCAGTGTTGTGGTCAACAATCGTACATGGAACCTTGGTTTAGTGTTGTACATTCTCATTACAAGCATTGAGGGAAACACTTTCCAAAGGGGGGTAGATTACTGGGATTGTACCTAGGGGTGTGATAATAGTATAATTATGGTTGCCATTCAATGTGAAGTGGATTGGGTCTATTGTGGTTGTTATTATTAAATAAATCCCTCTAGTGTTTTTTTAACAATAATGGTTGATAAGATTTTATAAAAAGAAAGATAATCAGGTTACAATTGCAATGGGAAGACTGTTCCCAATAACTTAGAGCTGTTGTGGAGACTAGCTCTTAGTTTTCCAGTCTTGGAAGATCAAACACATAATTCTAAACTCAAGAAATTTACATAATAGAATATAGATAGAAAATATTTTTTGCGATACTCCTCGAATCGCAATCATCCTTTCTCATGTATTTTCAGCAAGATTGTCGAATGAGCTCCTTCAACTATTATTACTGAGACAATTGTCTCGATTAACTTGCCACTATTCATGTTGATTTTTCCCTTGTTGCCTTTACTCTGTAGGTGATTGACATTTTTCTCCACTTCAAGCCGAGCCATTGTACCCAATCTCTAACCAGCTCCATCTCTATAGTCCGATTTTTTTCCTTCTCTTCATCGAATTATCTTTCTCCTGTAATGATTTAAATTATCTTTGTTACCGTTAGTGTGAACCCTGTACCATTATGTTTGCGTGAGCCCTGATTTGCTCTGTCTGCGTGAATAATTCCTTGAGTATTGCTTCCTCCATAGCTTAAGGGAGGGGAAATTCCTCGTCGAGTCGGGAGGATTAAGGAACCCAATTGATGTCGAGTTCATGACCAATGTTGAACAAGATTCCATAATCCATTCCAACACCTTTATTGGCCATAATGTCAGCTTGCTGAATGTTATTCCTCCAAATGTGTTGGAAATTGATATTGTTAAAATCTTTGACCATATAATTAAAAATGTGATGGAGATTTGTGACAGGCTTCTTACAATTTTTGGCCAAGCTCCTAGCTTCTCGTATAACCAACATTGAGTCTCCAATGGCCACTAGATCCTTGATATCATCCCTCCTTGCGATTTCCATTCCTTTGATCAACGTAAGACACTCTGCTTCATTATTGGTCCTCCTTCCAATTCCCGATGCATATTCTTTCACCTTGTTTCCCTCAAGATCTAGGAGGACTACTCCCGCACCTGCCAACCAGAGGTTTCCTTTCGAGGCCCCGTCGAAGAACAGGATGTGACAACCATTATTCTTGACCCAAAGCTGAAGGTCCTCCGGAGTTAATCTGATTTTCCAATTGTGTGTGTTCTATTTCATACATATTTTTTTTCTATGCTTAAGGGCTCTTTGCTTATGTTTTTCATACCTCTAGTTGAAAGAGCTTCGATCCATAGTGTTTTTGTTGAAGATAGAACCTTTCATGGGGTGGCTCTTATGTCTTCGAAGAGTTCTTTGTTCCTTGCATTCCATAGCTTCTAGTATATGTATTTGGGGAATGCAACCCACGCTCTTTTGAAATCTGGTTTCCTGGACAGTGAGCAGTGGTAGTAATCATGCCATCTTGCAAACAGGTTGTTCCAATTCGTTGGGAGAGTCAGGTTTGGGTGGATTTCTCAAAAAGCTTGGTGCCACACCTCCTGCGAGAATTTGCACTCTAAAAATAGATGATCGATTGTCTCTTCATCTTCCTTGCATAAAATGCATCTTGTTGGTCCTTCAATCCCTCTTTTCTTGAGATTTTCAGTAGTTAATGTCTTCCTATGAGCTAGTGTCCAGTAGAAGACATTTATTTTTGGGAGGCCTTCCTTGCCTCAAACGCTATTCCACTTGCTATCTTTGGTTTGCTTATTACTGAGAGAGTCCATGTAGCTGTAACCTTCCTTTACTATGTAAGTGCCAGCACTTCCCCATCCACGCTTGTCCTTCATGTTTTGATGTATGGGGAGAGATCCATGGAACATTGCGAGCAGAGCAGTGTATTCATGAGAGAGGCACTCTAGTATTTATAATTCAATCCATCCATCCATCTTCCTCGATTTGACCAATTAGACAGATCATATAGAGTATGTATGTTGGCTTGTTCCATCCATTCTTTTAACGCTTCAAATTCTTGGAGATAATTTACAGGGGAGTTTGAGACAATGTTGTCTTTCCAGATTTTAATATGCTTTCTGTTTCCTGGGATCCAAAAAATTATGCTTTGGATTATGAATGTCGCTTTCTTACAAAGGTTCCAAATTGGAGAACCTTTTCTGCCCTGATCCATGCTATCCACACAATGTCTTTTGCTGCCTGACATGTATTTTTTGTGAAGGATTTCTTTCCACCACGCTTTTTGCCAGAAATAATTCTCCACAGAATTTTTGCTCCCAGAGCAAGGTCCATTATCGATGGATCTTTGATCCCTGCCCCTCCATATATTTTGGGTTTGCACACCGTGTCCCATTTGATCAAATGGAACTTTTGTAGTGATTGGACATCCGTCCTTTCCATAAGAAGTTTTTGAGCTCTTTGGTGATATCATTCATAACTGTTTTGGGTGCTAGGGAGATAGAGGAAGCATAGAGGGGGTACGCAGATAGGATGGATTTTATAAGAACCATTCTACTGGTGGGATTAAGCCATCTGAAACCCCATGAATTAATTTTGGTTTTTATTTTGCCTATGATTCCTTGCCAGTTTGCTACTCTTTTTTTTCCTTTGAAAATGGGTATCCCAAGATAATTAAAGGAATTCCAGTTTGTTATTCCTTCAAATCCTAAGATTCTTGCGATATTTGCTAACACCCCGGGTGTGCAGTTCCATCCATAGACCTTTGACTTGAGTGAATTTATTTTGCCATCTGAAGCTGAGAGGAATGTGGAGAGTACTTTGCTAAATCTTTTAGCTATGATAGTGGAGGCTCCACCAAGTAAGATAGTATCGTCTGCGAATTGTGCGCGGTTGACCGGCTTGGCTCCTCTAACAATTTTGAGGCCTTTTAGTTCCCCCAATTCTTGCAATCGTTGAATTTTTCTGCTCATTGTTTCCGCAACTAAGAGATAAAGGAATGGAGACATTGGACAACCTTGGCGCAGTCCTCTTGAGGCTTGAAAGAAGTTAGTTGATCGGTCGTTAACCAGGGGAGCTATCCATGGGCTGCTTATACATGCTTTGACCCAGCGAACAAATCTTCTTGAGAATCCAAACTTCATAATGATTTCAAAAAGAAAGGGATGGTTTACTCTGTCAAAAGCATTGGCCATATCGAGCTTAATGGCCATTCCCTTAGGCTTTTTTTCCATGTTGGTGTGTATCGCTTCTTGTACAATAATGATATTGTCTAGGATTTGTCGACCAGCTATGAACCCCCCTTGAGAATCTGAGATGAGCTGATCCATGACTTTTTTCATTCTTGTGGTGAGAATCTTTAATAGGATTTTGTAGGAGGTGTTGCAAAGTGAGATCGGTCGGAAGCGATTTATTGAACTCAGTATTTTGTCTTTAGGTATTAATGCAAGAAAAGTGGAATTGGTGGCCCCTCCTATTTTGTCTTTATTCCTGGTCTAGTTGAGCATTTTTTTTAGATCCTATTTGATGATCTACCACGTTGCCCTGTAAAAATGTATGGTAAACCCGTCAGGGCCTGACGCCTTGTCTACTTGAAGGGACCAAATGGCTTTTGCAATTTTGTATTCCAATATCGGTTTCGACAACTCTCTGTTGCCATTGTCCGAGACAAGAGAGGGAATTCCAGAGATAAGATCTACTTTTGCTTTCGGATCTATCTCTCCACTGTCGTTGAAAAGATCACTGAAGTGGTTGAATATGTGGATCTTCAGGTCTTTCGGACCTCTTACCCTCTCTCCATTTTGGTTCTGTAGTTCCTTAAGAGCATTTTTACTACGACGGGATTTAGCTTGGTTGTGAAAGTAAATCGTGTTGCTGTCACCTCCCTTTAACCATAGCTATCTTGAATTGATTCTCCATATTTCTTCTTTTTGCTTGGCCGCTGCAAGAATTTTCTGATTTAAATGATTTTCATGACTGAGAGTGAGGGGAGTAATCTCTCGAGCTCCATTCTTTGTTGAAGATTGACCATCTCCATTTGAAACTTGATTTTTTCATGTCTCGGATTATTGTGGGAATTCTTTGCCCGGTTTTTAAGCGCATTTCTCACTGCTCTCAGCTTGCATTCCCAAATATAACTGGGAGAACCAAAGATATTTATTTTCCATGTCGTTTGCACAATTTCTAAACAATCGGAATCCTGTATCAATTGTGAGTTAAAGAGAAATGGGATGGGGCCATAGTTTTCTGGAGGTGTGAACGATAAGACGATTGGCTTATGGTCGGAGGCCGCGGATGAAAGGGTATACGAACATGCTATATTGAGGTCAGAATTAAGGAAGAATGTGCTTACCAGAAACCAATCCAATTTAGCTGCAATGTGTCCAGCTCCACATCTTCTATTGTTCCATGTGTATTTTCCATTTCTGTGTGGTATGTCCTTTAGATCCAGATCATTGATTAAATCCTCCAGCTTTTCTCCAAAAGGGTCGCAAACTATGCTACCTCCACGCTTCTCTAGTTGAGATTTTGTTACATTAAAATCTCCAGCAACTATAAGATTTTTTCCGCTTATGCCCTCTTTTAAATTGTTGAGATCTTCCCAAAATTTAGTCTTGTCCCTGTAATGAGTGGGACCTTAGACACTGCAGATGTAATAGATTTTGTTGTTGTCTTTTTCCTGTATTTCCGTTAGCAGCCAGTGGTGGTTCTCCTTGGTGGATATTAAAGAGAATTTTTGTGAAATCAGAGTAGCAATTCCCCCAGATGCTCCGTGAGCACTAAGGGCTTTTCCATGGCAATTCTTCCAGAGTGAGCGTGAGAGAGATATGACCTCCACATCTGGCATTTTAGTCTCTTGGATTAGCATAAGATCACGTTTTTCTGATTTTATCATTTCCTTGATTGCTTCGACTTTATTCAACCGCCTAGACTCCTGCAATTCCAAGATACTACATTCATTACTTCTTGGCGACCTTTGATCCTGCTCAAGATCTGCCATCGGGTTTAACACCACTTTGCGATTTGGTATTTTATAGCAGATTCATTTCCTCCAGGATTTTTTGTCTACCTAGCTCGATCTCTCTTTCTACTTCCAGTTCTCTGTAGTACCTTTACGATCTCCTACCTCTTGTATTTGGCGGCTGCACCACATCAAATTCCTCTGAGGATTCTATGATTGTATTATCCGGGGATGAGTTGAGTGGGATGAATTTGGTTTTTACCTTGTCTGCACACGAGGTTCCAGGTGTACTGGATCCACCCTTTTCCTCAGCGATCAACTCCTTTCTTGGGGATGAAGATTGAGTGTTGGCAGGAATGGGTATTTCTTCCGTTTCTTTCTCTGTTGAGATTTCCTCCAATATTGGGATTTCTCCTTCTTCCAGTGGCAAATCCTGCAATCTGTTTCTGATTGTGTCTTCCCTTACTTCCTTAGTGATTTCTTTGTTGGTTTTTTATTGAATCCCCTTGAGTGGGCCTGCTACTGTGTTTGTTTTCCTTCCTTTTTTTATTTTCTACCAGCCTTCTTCTTGTATATATTATGGGACTTCTTGAGCTGCCTTAGGGAAATTTTTAACAAAATGTCTGTATTCATGACACTTCTTGCATTTAAATGGCAGTTGCTCGTAATCGACTTTCTGCATGTGCTCCCATCCATCCATATATAGATTGACTTCCTCCGGTATCCCTTTTTCTAGATCTACTTCTACATAGACTCTTGCGTAGGAGAACAAAGGTCCTTTTGGATCTGCTTTATTGATGTATTTGCCGAGGGAATTACCTATAGCTTGCAGTGTTTCGTCATTCTAGCAGTGTAATGGCAAGTGTGGGAGACGAACCCAAACTGGGACTACAGAAGGCACATCCTTATTAGGGTCAAATGACAGACTCCATTTGTTTAATTACAAGCCGCGAGGTCCCATGAAATACGGGCCGCTCCTGAAGATCAGATCCCGGTCAACTTTGTGTTCGAACAAGAAGGTGAAGAAACCCTTTTCGCAAAAGCAATGTTGCAAACCCCCTGATATTAGAGGCATCCAGTTCTTGTTAATCCAAGCGTCCATCGATTTGGGAGAAGGCCAGATTCCGGTGAATTGCCCAATCAAACGACGTTCGCTTAGAGCGAGAGATTTCATCTTCGAAGTTGTCGACAAGATTTAGATACGGGGAGCAACTGCTATTTTAATGAAACTAGTGTTAGAAGAATCAGTCGAGGGAGGGGGCGTAACATCTACCAAATATTTAAAGGCGACGTCCAAGAGTCTCTTCCTATCCTCCGGTGAAATTGGGGGAGGATCCATGGTGAACCGAGAGGGCAACCTACGCACGGGAAGCCTGCGGGCACTAAGCCAGAGCTCAACAACTCGAGCTCACTGCCAAGTCCAAATCCTGGAAGGAACAGGCAGAAGATGAGGCCCAGAAGGGCAGCCTACGCGAGGGGAGCTGTCGGGCTATCTACCAGAGTTCTCACGCAGCTTCTTTGCTAGAGCTCTCGCCTTGCTCCAAAAACCTCATTCTTAGTAATAAATCCCTCTAGTTAGTTAGCATGGAAAAAAGTATTGTGGCATCATAAAAGAAGGTCCACTAGGTGGTTATGATTAGGGTTCTCTAGTTAGTTATAAATAAAGATGGAGATCTCCTTATGGATAGGTATTGGAGATTATTGTATTGGATCTTAGCTCATTGAAAGGTTACCCTACCTAAGAGGCAAGTGAACAAGAGTTCCTTCCATAAAATTATTATTGTATGGTGTTGCCCTACCTTGAGGATGTTTTGATAAATAAAGTGGAGAATTTTTTAAATGAAGACAAAGGAAACAAGCATGGGTTTTGTTTCCTTGTTTTTCTTAATTTGTTTAATGTTAATTAAAATAAACGTGAAAGAGGGAGAGAAAGACAGGTGGACCCAATGCAAGGGCCAAAAGAAAAAACTAAAATAATTTTTTTAATTGTAAATTAATTTTCTCTAAAATTGTCTCTTAGGTCAAATTGGAATTTAAAGTTATGCAGTATGTGGGAATTGCTTTATAAATTAATTTATTATTATTTTAATTTTATTTAAATAATAATAATAGTAGTAATAAAAAAATATTTAACCAATTTCCCCCAAGGTGTAGACAGTTAGCGATAGGGTGCATTATTAAGGCAATCCTTGTGACGCCATGGGTTCGACCCTTGATTATCCCTATGTGTCACGCGTGGGGTAGCATTGGTATGCATAGGTGTATAATGATAGTTGTTCCGTAAAGTGCGATGAATATTCCACTGGCACAGTTAGTCACAACAGATCTTACAACTTAATTAATTCAGTTAGCTAAATTCCATAGAATGGTAAATGAACTAGATCTAAAAGGAAAATAACTAGAGAAAAATAACACATCCACACAAATAACACAATATATACCTTGGGAAAACCCACAATAGGGAAAAACCGAGCCAGAAGTGAGGACTATGCTTTACTCTTTTCTTCTCCAACATGCAATGCAAATACAGAGAAAGTGGTGCTCACTATGGAGTTACCTCTGACATTGTGTCCTACACGGCTACTACAAGATCTCCTACTTCCTTTGTTCTGCTCTAATATCCACTCCCTTATTGTAGCTCAACTATGGAACAATGCAATAATATTTAGAATGAATTCCCTTCTCCTTCTAACGACCTGATATTTAACGTAGCTCAATAGCCATCTAGGGTTTGTACATTCCTCAACTCTTGATTAGGGTTAGGGTTTTGGACCCTCTAGAATGTTCTTAAAATTCCACACATGACTAGATTTACATGCGTGGGTGATGAGAGCCAGGGTATTTTTTAAGGATTATAAAAGTATACCTAAGTATAGAATTCTAGGCGATTATTTTGGATTGAAAAATATATATATATAGATTGGTAAGCGAATATTAAAAATGAAACATACGATTTGCTATTGAAATTTGTAAATTTTGGCGAATATTAGGCTAAAAAAACATATTTTATGTAAATATAGGTGACATTAGAGGCTAAAAATGACCAAATAACGAATTTATTTTTTGAAAAAAAGTCCAAAAAATAGCCAATTGGCTAAATTTCGCCCCTAAAAATTTCCCTGAAGAGCTGATGTGGAATCCACTCAGTACCATGGTGGTCAACTAGATATGTCAACTTGTGAGAGGCATAACTTCCTCATACGAACTTCGATTGAGGTTCTCTTTACACTATTGGAAAAGGCATCGAAGTGTATAATAACGTAGAGGGTTCTCACAACCATAATCTGTGAAGTTTGGACCCCAAAAAACATTGTTTAAGCCCTCAAATAGGCCCTAGAAGGTTTTGGACCCAAAACATTCAAAGTAAGCTACCCCTAAAATGGGCCTTGCAAGCCAATTCATCTAATCGTTCCACCAGTAAAACACCAAAATAGATGACAATTTATATATTGATCCAATTCGAATAAGTAGCAGACCAGAATCGACCCTATGTCACGTGAGTACGAGCTTGACCCCAATTGTTGATTACCCTAGTTATAAAAAAAATAAAATTATTTAACTAATTAAGCTAATTCTTTTAACTTCATGGAAGTACATTACTAGTGTGTGTGCGTGTGTGTGCTTACAATGGTAGAGTTCTAATTTGGCTCTAGACATGATGATACAAGTTAGAAGGTATGGTGTGGTATCTAGAAGAAAAGGATCCATGTGTTTTTTTAGACCTCCTTGACCTATAAACACCCCACCTTAGTGATATGGTTGTTATGAGCAAATGAAAAATTTACACATATGTATATGCATGTGCGTGTGTGTAATTCCATTTTTATATAGGTAACCTGAGACAGGGCCTTATATGGTATTTATGATCACCCTAGCCTATGCACTTGGGTTGCCTTTGTACTTAAGTGTAGGTGGGAAAGAGCTCAAGCCCTGGATTGGGGGTAGTGCTAATTTTGTGACCACATAACATTCATTGATTCTACCTCTTATATAATAAGTTACTCCCACAAGTCAAACTTACATCCCAACGTGGATTATATAATATTTTAGTAGTTAATATTTATAAATATAACATAAACCCTTACCGATAAACCTTCTTGTTATAGTGTTGTAGTAATTATGGTTATGTGGAAATTGAGACTAGTCAACACCATCACTATAGCCATTGATGTTGGTGCCATCACCATTGCCACCTGAATTGGTTCCCATGATGCATACGCTATAAATCAAACATTAAAAATGCACCCAATAGTGGGTAGAGAAGTAAATCATCCATCATCAATGGAAGGTATCCCATAAGGACTAAGGAACTTGAAGCAAGGACCTCCTCCTAAGTGTTAGGATAATTAATACTCCATCCTTGTCCTACTTAGCATTATTTACCTTTTCCTAGGAGTTGATGATGTTACTTTCCCCGTAGTGGTGTGCAAATTTCATCTAGGACCCATTAAGCACCTAATGCGCCCTGCATGCATGATTTTAGGCCCACCAGAGTTAGTTCCCTACATTTTAGGAGCACACTCGTTGATTCAGTTCAGTCCAACTGAGTTACACCCGAGTTGGTGACTCTAATTGGGAGTTTGAGCCCCGATCACCACTGATTGTGATCTAATGCTCCCTTTTCTGACTGATTTGCATGGAAAACTCACAATTGCACCCTCCTTGGTCAGTTAACTGATAGCAGCTTCATTTAACTGAGTTTTGGTTGAGTTGAGTTGAGTTTGGGACTTCTGGAGCACTCCAGTGGTGATATTTCCTATGATATAATAGGTAAACAGACATGGATTTGAATTCTCCTTGGATATTCGAATTCTCTCAATTGTAATATATCTGTTGACTATACTGATTATTGAATGATTACACACTATTCTATTCCTATCCGAGTTCTCATGCATGATTAATTGTCTGCTCATTTTTACTGCAATTTTCACTGTAATTCATCTTTTCTGCTCATTCTTTTTCTGTGAGGTATACTCATCTCCATGATCTGTTGTGATTTAGAATTTCACACAAAGGATATTACCAGGGAAATCCAAAAAGCCAAGCTCTCGAAGTTTTCTAAGGGTTTTGTAAGGGAATGAGTTGAAGCATGGCTTGTAGGCACAACAAGGTGTTTTGCACTACATGAGTATGCCCCCACTTCGAAGGCCAAGATAATTATTTTCAAACTTCAAGGCATTGCCTTAAATTGATGGGAAACATAGAGAGACAATTTCATATCACTATTGATAGTGTCTCCTTGGAATTGTTTGAGGAGAGGTTTTGAAATAAGTACCTAATTGCATTCTTTCAAGAGAAACAAGTGGGGGCCTTCCATGCTTTGGTAGAAGGACATTGAATAGTGAAAGAATATGAAATGATTTATATGGAACTGGTAAAGTACGTCTCCTACATGGACACTATTGAGCACTAAGAAAAGGGCTTTGTGTGCGAACTTAACCGTAAGATTTGGGCCCTTGTTCAAATGTGAAATCCGACTTCAATTTCTAAGGCAGTTTAAAATGGATGTTATGCTACAGAGCTTCTTGATTTTAGAGGGGATCAGAGAGGGGGCATGGGATCGACATCTCCACAATATTTAAGGTTTGTAAGGAAGGTCTCTTGGACCTTCTCTGAGGGAGGAAATTCTAGCTCACCTCCTTATGGAAACAAGATTACACCCAAAGTTGGTACAACAAGTGGTACAATGGCAACACGTGCAGTATCTTAGGCATCATAAGGGACAGATGAGAGTCCAAGGTGTTCACAAGGAAATTTTAGTAGGGGAAGGAACTCATCTTAGAAATATCAACAAGGTAGCATGTAAACTCCATTCCACATTGCTTGTTAGGGATGTGGAGGTCCTCATTTCCAATGTGACTAACCAAGGTCATAATTAGGTATTGTGTATAGAGAGGGAAAGGACCTAGTAAGGAATGTAGGCAATAACCACCATATTTATATAGTGGTTAATAACCATGATTAAAATATCTTACATTAAACCATTTTTAAGCGTTATCTTTGAAAAGGATAATTACTTCATTAAGATTTGAGAAATGCCACAAATGAATTCATGATGTGTTGCATATGCTATGAGTAGGATATGGCAATGAACACCTCAATATATACTAGAACATCCATTTATATATATACAAGATTGTTTGGGTTGGTGAATATGTAATCAATGTGCTTATTAACTAAATAATTCAAACTTATCACATGTTGCATATACTATGGGTAGGATATAGCAATGGACGTGAATGTGTAACCAATGTGCTTATTAGTCCCTGCCAAGTAGCATGGACTATAGAAATCGCTTGGCCAAAACTCTATTACTCATGCACAGTTTCTTAAGTCGTTTAGCCTAAGTTTTTTAAGGCTATTTGTATTCTGACCAATTAATTATTTGAAGGCCTTATTTGGCCTCTTTTCGAGGCGGCCCAAAATTTTGTAAGCGATACTAACTCCATGCATGCAGTACTAAATCCATTGATTATTTTATTCGAGAGGAGAGACGTGTAAGGAAGTAAGGCTAGATTAATAGGAAACTAAATTGTTATTTGATGGATTGTTGACAAGTGTGTTGCGTAATGGTCAAGACGGGACAACCTCCAAAATATTATTGATTAACGGCAACTCCAATTAACCATGCTCTTCCACGTCGTTCCCTTGTATTGATGTCCAAGACACTTGTGGGTTGATGCCCGAGAGGGCTCTCTTGGCCTCTGGTATGATATTGGTTATGATAAAATTCAAGGCTAGTTTGTGAGAAGTAACAAAGCTAAGATTTATTTAGTGGTACTAGCAGGCATCCAACTTCGATTCTAGGTAAGGAACTCAACACTGAATAATAATATTCGAGAGATTACTTCATTGTTAGGGTTACATATTCTCTTTAGACTCCGCATACAGGTGGTTAAATTATTTTTTATTTGTGTTGTATTAAGGTATGCACATAGACTATCATCTTTAGACATACCAGTCCAGATGGTTGAAGCAAGATTTGATAGGCATATTTCTCGTCGAGTCTGGGTAAAAGATTTAGTGGATTTTGGGCCTATTATACTCGAAATCTATCTTTTATTTTTAGTGCCATGTTGCTAACATCTTGCGTTTGTATGTGTTAGGTCGTTAGGTATGGCAATGCCTCCACCCTCTATAGGTATTACACATACCTCTTTGCTACTATCTTTCCTTTCTTCAGATCTTATACTAATGTATATGTAAAGCACTCCAGTCCATGGTTTCTTTGTAGCATATAAAGCACTCGGATTCCTAACCATAATGGGCTATTTAGTGTTCGATGTTTTGCTTAAAGCTCTGATGGCTATTCAAAATATGGGGGGATATATTATTATTATTTTCTGCTTGATAGTATTAATTTGAAACACTTATTTTCCTTCGTAGTTGTTATTTGTAAAACCACAATTACATTTTGTCGTGGAGTATTATTATTCGTTATCGTATCATTTCTCTTCTCCGTGAGAAATACATGAAAAAACATTCTCTTAAGTGTAATGATGTATTCATGGTTAGGGTTGATGGTCATTTCATCTCGTTACATTCACTTGCTAGACCTTTGTTTGTTTTGTTTATTTGTTATGATACCTCTTATATTATGAAATAGCATGGTCGTAATGGTTAACTTTCAGGTTATTTGATAATATATATCTATAATGTAATGGTTGCAGGATATCAACGTGAGATGAGCATTACGGTATCAAACCAAACCATGACAGTGAGCCTGCCACTTCATTGATCTCCTTCGAAACTCCAACAAAAACTGGTGAACTGTAATATTGTGTACGAAACATGTTAACGAGACATTAGAGAAATGCATTATTTCATTTCACTAGAGCTTATGCAAGGATTACTTCTACGACCAGAAGGTATTCATTGGCCCCTAGGACATCGACATTCATTAGTTCACGCAACTTAGGCAAAGATGAGCATTTGATGGTAGGATGACTGGCGAGATTGCATAAAATAATGTCGTTGGGAGCCAGTGCTTGGGTTGTCTTGTGTCTTTCTTGTTCGTGCCTCCAAGCTTTATTTTAAGCCTAATTTGCTTGAAGATTTTCCAATGAAAACCCTTTTTCGATGTGTCATCATCAATAGAGTAAAGGATATAAATTATGAGTAATTCTTGTTTTGTATCGAATTTTAGGTTGAAATGGATATGGTGATTTAGATCAATTCTAAGCAGTTATATTTCTAATATTCTAATGATTAAAAAAACTTGAAAATTCATTCATTTATGGCGTAGGTGAACACCTGCAAAAAGCAGATCTCCGCCACCTGATCCACATAGCTAAAGAGTATTAGACGTTCAATTAAATATTCCATATAATTTTCAATACCTGAGATATAAATAAGTGCTTAGCATTGGACATGGTTTGAATTAGTTATCATATTTTAATTAGTTATCATATTCTAATTAGTTAATAAAAAAGATAACACAATGAGAATCAATTACCCAACACAATAATTTACATATAACTTCAATAAAGAGGTTTCAATTATAATTTGATAAAGAGAAATAGAGAACCTGTGATTGATTGCCCTCTACTTATCTAATTAGGGTATAAAGAGCTAATTACGTCCACAAGTTTATGACATATGGTATGTTGACCTCCAAGCTAACGTGTTATTTCCAATTTTATATTATATTTCATTACATGTTAGTGCATGCAATCATTTTCCCAAGTCCCCACCTTCCCGCGTGACAAGCCTCCTCGGGAAAGAATAATCAACACTTCCTATGTTATGGGCTGACTATCCTAATCATACGGCGTAAGAGATAACATAAATTTAACTGGAATTAAATGTAAGTTGATTTTTGCACACGCTAACCTTTTAATCAATCTAACTTTCCATTCAAGGTTTAAATCACAATTAGTTTGTTACTTAACACAAACCAATGAAAATTAATAAATGACTATCTTTATCAGTAAATATTTATCTTCATATAATATAATTTTCAAAGTTAGCAAATTATTTATTAATTAATTAAAAGTATATTTTAGTAATTAAGATATTTATAAAACATAATAGTGTACATATTGGGTATGTAGGAATAGTGGGTTATGATATTCTGCAAAAGCTTGGAAACGTAGATAATTCAGAATGGTGGTGGTGATTAGTTTGGATTGTGCATTAAAGATGAAAATATTTATGTGGTTCCTTTTATGTAATAAGGCTTTAACCTAGGATTTGTTGCAAACAAGAGGGAAATTGAGACATGGCCAGTGTTCGCTATGCAAAAAAAATGAGGAATCAAACCTCCATTTAACTATGGAATGCTCATATTCTTTGCAGGTGTGGATCGACGTGGAATCTATGCTTAAGGTAAAAACTCCCTGGGTTGGTAATTCGATTTTTGAATGTTTAAGGATTTGGTGTCTAAACCCAACCTTAAAAGATTTCAAGGAATTGCCTTTACTTATATCTTGGCAAATATGGCAGGCAAGGAATCTCAGTATATTTGAGGACAAATATATACCTCCCTCATTCTGTGAGAGCAAAAGTATTTCTATTTTTGTTGTTTCCCTCGTATTTATCCAAAATCAACATTTCGACATATTACTCCAGAGGTAATAAATTGGGAAAGACTGTGGGCATATTTTGATGGAATGGCTCAAAGTAATCCATGCCTTAGCAAGGCAAGAGGAATCATACATATGTCTGGGCATCATAGTTTGAAGTTCAAAGTATGCTTAGATCAGGGATCTAACACTTACGCAGAGATAAAATCACTTTGGATGGTTTTGGTTATGGATGTGGAGAAAAATCTAAATGGAATCCAGATATTTGGGGATACTATGACTATTATTAACTGGTTAAATGGTAAACAAGCATGTCATAATAGTCTTTTGAATCAAATCCTCCAGGGGACTTTAAGATTGAAAATTTCTTTGGAAAATCCTTCCTTTACTCACATATATAAGGAAAGGAATCAGATCGTTGATAAACTATCAAAGGAGGGATTAAAGTTGGAGCATGCCAGATGGAAAATGGTGGAGGGGGAAATGGGGACCATAAAGGAATATCTCTATTAGTGATCAAAATATCTCTATTAGTGATCAACTCTCTTGGTCACTTTTCCTGTTAATACAGATAAAAGTGAGATAGATTTGTGACAGTATGATCTCTTTTTGATATAAGGTTGTTGAGACTGTGATTATAAGTTTTGGCTAGTTTTTTATACTTTTAGACTTCATGCAAATCAGAGAGCCCTTGTTTGTTAGAATGTGGGAAAAGGGACCGTCAGAGAAACTCTAGTGCATCGCCGTTAGTCAATGATCAACACTCTCGACCTCTTTCCATGTCAATATAAGAAGCAGATATAGTGAACTATGGTTGGTAGCGTGAATGCTTGTAGAATTTGTGGTTTGGTAGCGTGAATGCTTATAGAATTTATGGTTTGGTAGCGAGGTAGGTTGGGTCTTGGTAGTGTGGATGCCTTCATAATGTGGGCAACAAGACTGTGAAATAGTCCAATTCGGAGAGTCTTGGATTTGAAGTTCATGTGCATAGTGTTGGCAATGATCGATATTACGACAGTATGAGATATACAATTGATGAGCCTTTGTTTTCTGAAGATTCAATGTCTCGATTGTTTTTGTGAGTTACAGGAAAATCAAAGAGCTTTAGTTTGTTAGAATGTGGGCAAGGGGACCGTTTCAAATAGTTTGCTATGAATTTCCTGTGCCTTTTGTTGGTAGTGAGATAGTTAATGCGACATTATGTTTGATATAAAGCTATTGAATTTGTTGTTCAATGTAGGACAACGTGGTTGTTTTTTGTGATATTGTGAGACTACATGCAAATGTGAGTCTTGGTTTGAAGCTTCTTGTAAAATTTTGGTTAGTGAGATTATTCTTGTTTGTGATAGTGTGACTGTTCTATTTCTGATACAAGGCTGAGAGAGCCTTTGTTTGAAGTGTATAAGCATGCTACTGTAAGCATCTGAAAAATGCAATAAATTTGTTCTTTTTTTCTTGGGAAAAAAATGTAGGAATAGTTAGCATAAACATATCCCATGCATTGATGATGGTAAGAAGCAATACTAATGTTAGTTCTTAAGCCTTCACAATTATTCACACATAACAATAAAGCAAGTAATATTAATTATTAAAAATTCTTCATTAACAAAAGCATAATAATTCAACATTAATCTATCACTATACTAAAATATCATAATTGAATTAAACAAGTGTTTTAAATATGGTAGGAGTAAGGGAATAAAGAATGGCACATTCATTCCCAAGCAGGATCCTCAACTGACTCAAAATCATCTCTCCTCCTAAACTCCTACCTCCATCTTCTATCTCCCATCCCTTCCTCTGCAATATGTTGGAGCATCAACTACATCAACCTAATTCTAGATGTAACACGAAGGCAAAAGCATCAACTATATCAACCTAACTTCCCCAATAGGCAATTGACGATCACCATCACATATCTAAGGGAGTGTGGCTAACATGTGTTGCACGAAATTGCAAGTAGTCAGCACTCCCCGGTGTATCGTGACAAGGGACTAATCGCCTCTCGTGGATCCTTGAAATCTGGCGGTGGTGAGTTTACCAATCACCTGTGGGTTTTGGTGTAACGACAGTCGTACTACCAACAATTGGTATCAGAGCTAGAGGTCACGAGTTCGATACACACTCGGCTCGCGTTGAGGGGGAGATTGTTGCACGAAATTGCAAGTAGTAAGCACTCCCCGGTGCATCGTGACAAGGGACTAATCGCCTCTCGTGGATCCTTGAAATCTAGCGGTGGTGAGTTTACCAATCACCTGCGGGTTTTGGTGTAATGACAGCCGTACTACCAACAACATGGCCCTCCCATGAATCTAGGTTGTGAAAGATACATGATGGGAAACACCTCCATCCTTCTTGATAAAACTAGGGTCAACACCCTAACATTGATTGTATTGCGTAGTTGTTATTCTTCTTAGAGCTACAATGTTAAATAACCATTCTAGGCAACTTTGCTTCTTGTTAAAACCATGTTTCCCACATATCATAGCAATGGTTGGAACCAATACTTAAATCATCAAATAATGCTTAATAGCATACACCTACCCTTTTGATGTCCATGACATCAATGTTACTTCAATGCTATAGTTATTTTTCTATTGCTTAGCCCACTAACTTGTAGGTTAGCTTACAAAAATACATCTCTCTCTCTCTCTCTCTCTCTCTCTCTCTCTCATTGGTATCCATGAACCAAAACTTCACTTTTAATTTACATGTTTAAGGGAAATCACATGATTGTCATAATTAAGAACATAAAACAATAAATCTCATATATTATCCACACATAGGTAGGTCCACATGTCTCATAACAATAGTTTTTAACAATTTAGTTGAGTCCAACATATACTAACCAAATAAATAACAAGATAAGTCATAGTATAGTTTAGTTGCTAAAATCCAAAATGTGTGGAGTGTTAAATACACCCACCTTTCATGAAACTTTGTCCTAAAATTATAGTAAAAAAGTGTAGGGTAATCTCAATACATGGTCTCTATGTCCTCCTAAGTAGCAGAACTTGGGCTATATTCGTCCCACTAGACCTTAACTTGCTCCACTAGACATTACCTAAGCTATTGAACCCTTTGGTCCAATATATGTTATGGTTCGACCATGTAGGTTCCCTCATCAAAAACCCACTATTCCTTCCATTGAAGCTTATGAGATTCAATGGTTGCATAATTTCATAATACCAAGACATGAAAGCATCATGAGTTTTATGAAAGTGGGATTGCAATGCAAGACAACAGAGAACTAGTCCAATTTTTTCAATATTTTAAAACAACCATATAAATTGAGGCAACAACTTTGTCCCCTTCCCAAACCAAATAGTACTCTTACTTGGTTTGATATGAATAAAAATGTTATCTCCAACTTCATAACTTTCATCAATTTATGTGCATGGGCATAAATATTATATCTATCAAGTGCTTCATCTAACCATTGTCTAATTTGAATCACATGTTCTTTCATCTCTCAAATCACTTCAAATCCTATATCACTTATTTTTCCAAGTTATCCCAACTCAATGGTGTCTTGCATGGATTTTGAGCCTGATAAGGAGGCACCGCAATAAAGCTATGGTAATCAATATTGTAAGAAAATTCCCAAAGGTAAATGCTTTTCCCAATGGACCTTCTCATCCATGACATACATCCTAAGCATCTCTTCCATCACTTGATTATCTCTCTATGTTTTCCCATCCATTTTAAGATGATAAGCAAAGTGCTTAATTTCAATTATGTCCCCAATGTTGGCTACAAACTCGTCCTAAACTTGGATGTAAACTGAAAGTTTCTATTGGAGATGAAATTTTTGGGAAACCCATGAAGACAAATAATCTCACTTATAAATGCTCGTGCCACATCAATGACATCATAAGTTTCTCTAACTGGAATAAAATGAGTGCTGAAATATGACCAACATGGCATTACACCTTTGTGATGTGAGAGGCAATATCATTACAAGATCCATGGAAATTACTTCCCATTGGACTTAGGAATGTCATTTGATTGTAAGAGTCTTGTCGGGCGGTTGTGGTAGGCCTTTACTTGTTGACATTCAAGGCATTTCGTGATGAATTGGACTACATCACATTTCATCCCTTCCTGGAAGAAAATATTCGTCATGTCTGCATAGATCTTCTTCACACCTATGTGTGCATAATAAAGTGCTCTTTAGGATTCCTCGAGGATAGTGTTTTCAATATCTCCTTCTTCAAGGATTTACATACTCCCCTAAATTTGTAGTAATTCCATCTACCTCAAGGACACACCCTTCAAACTTGGGGTCTAGATGCTTCACATTTTGAAGTATTGATAACCTTCAAATACCAACTATCTCCAAGAAGTGATTGTTCCCTCAAATCGACTTTTAAGGGAACCAAGGAGAAGATTCTCAATATTCTACTCAGGGAAACAACCACTACATCCTCCTTTCCCTTGATGTACAAAATCCCAAATTTGTACTCACTAAAAACTCACTCCATTGCCTTTATCTAGCATTTAGATCCCTTTATGGAGAGGTGTTGCAAGATTTGGTGATCCATTTTAAGTACAAAAATTCACCCAACCAAATAATGCCTCCAATGTTTTAAAGCTAACATCATTGTTGCCAACTACGCGTGGCATAAATATCCTCATGAAGTTTTAACTTCCATGATGCATACGCTATTACTCCACCATCCCACATTAACATAGTTCCCAACCCTCCCTTCAAGGCCTCCATACAAACTGTGAAGTATTTACCCATATCAAGCACTGAAAGAACCAACACACTAGTTAGTAATCTCTTAAGATCAGAGAATGTAACATCACATTCCTCAATCCATTCATATTTAATTCCCTTGTACTGCAAGGTAGTTATGGGTTTTGCAATCTTTGAGAACCCCACCACAAATCTTCGATAGTATCCAACTAATCCCATGAAAGTACATATCTCATGAACATATTTTGACATTGGCCAATCCATTATGGCCTTCACCTTCTTAGGGTCCACAAAGATTCCCTCTCTTCAAATAATATGACCTAGGTAGTGAATCTCCTTTCGAAAGAAAGAGCACTTCAACTACTTGCCATACATTTTATGCTCTATTAAAAATGACATCACTAACCATAAGTGCCCTTCATGCTCCTTTTCAATTTTAGAATAGATGGGAATATCATCTAAGAAGACCTGCACAAAACAATCTAAGTCTTTTTGGAATACATTAAGGCTCATGGACACTACTAACACATTGGTCAAATTAAATGGCACCATTATAAACTTGTAATGCTCGAACCATGTTCAGAAGGTGGTTTTAAGAATGCCACCTTCCTTGATTCGTAGCTAGTGATAACATGATTGTAGGTCAATTTTTGAGAAAGTTATGTCCACTTTCATTTGATTGAAGCACTCATCTATTTGAGGTATTGGGAACCTATTCTTCATTGTGGCTATGATCAAATCTTTGAATCTATGCACAATTGCAAGGAACCATCCTTCTTGTTGACAAAGATTGTTGGTGCACCCCATGTGAAATGTTGGGTTTAATAATCTCTATGTTTAGTAGATCTTTCAATTTGAGTTATAATTCACAAAGTTTTGGACTTGTCATCCTATAAGGCGTCTTGTGGATTGGCTCCATGTTGGGTTTTAGCTTGATAGTAAAGTCAATCTCTCTTTCAAGAGGTAATACTAACAACTCTTTGGGAAAAACATCCATGAATTCTAATAAAACTGGGTCTTGATCTAAAGAGGGTCCATTTTCTTCACTTACTACCTTAACTATGTATAACTGACATCCTTGTCTTAAGCAACATTTTACTTGCATCGCTGTGATGCAACATATGGACACCTTCATCTTAATACTATGGATCTTAATTGTCCTTCCTTCATTGTCGAAACAAAAAACCATTTTGTCTAAGTATTCTAAGAAAGCTCGATTAGCTTCTGACTAGTCCATAACAATAATGAGATCATATGTCCCAAGGAAAGTGACTTAAAATTTTAACCTAATGGTACACACCCCTAGATCTACAAAACACTCCTCGAGATTAAGCCCTATTACTTGCTTACCCCATAAGCCATTTCAACTAGTCTAAAATTATCGTGCTCATAGCCTACCAATCCACATTTATCTAACACAAATGGAGAAATCAAACTATATGTTGCAAGGGATCAAACACGATTTTAATTTCAACATTGTTTATTTTGCCTAAAGATTCCACCACAAATGGATATTATATCTTATTAATGTATATACACTCAATAATTAATATGACTTTAATATGATTAAGTAATTATAAAAATTGAAATATTTTAACCTTTAAAACATTGCGTCAAATATGTGGTCAAAGTAAATGGCATCTTTCTTAATACTAATGATGATGTTTATGGTTCTCTAAGCCCAACAAGTTTCATTAGACAAATAAAGGGAATTTTATTAAGTATTTTTCAAAATGTCATTTTTATAATCAAATATGGTGGAAATGAAAATGTCTAGATCATCATGATTTGAGATCCTAAAAAGTAATTAAATTGTGAAATTGGGTAAAATTATATCTAATATCATTAAGGTAAAGCATGTCAAAATGAAATGTTATTTATCCTTGACTTATTGTATAGAGTAAGAGGAGTTGTATAGGTATCACTCTAATCCATTTTAATCTTGGATTTGTCAAATCCTTATAAGTACCACTCTAGATCCATCTTAATCTTCGATTTGTTAAATACGAAGAGAGATCAAATCTTGAAGGTGTAAACATTTTTGATAACGTCAAAATTTGATTAAAGATTTACACATCAAAAAATTTGATCCCTTTCAAAACTTGAGTGTAAAATGAAATATTTCATATAAAATAAACAAAATATTTTTTTAATTGATATGATTATTTTGTTATATTTAATTGACTTCATATATAGTTTTTATAATATATTTAATTTTTCTTTAATATTATATGAATTGGTTTAAATTATATAAACTTGATTTATGTTATAATATTTCTCTCATATTATTTGTTTTTCCAAGGAAAAAAACGTAATTTCATTAAAAATAATCAAATTACATATTGCAGAAAGGCTTCTAGAAGCCCTTTCCAGTATAAGCTTTTCAGCTTCATAAAAAATTGCAGGTAACTAAGCACCACCAGAAACAAAGAACATCTAAAAACACCCTATTTCAGGGCAACCAAGATTGGCTCAAATACAATTGTGAAAACCCCCTCTTATAGAGCTGAAGATAAAGAGAAAAAAGCCATAAGAAAAGTCGACTGAGAGCAAGACAAAACGATATTCCAAAAAACTCATGTTGACCGGTCCCCATCTTTTGGAGAGAGACTTCAACAGGGAAGATAGCCGAGCCACCGGCTTCTGAAGGCAGAAACCGCTGCAGATGAGCCATTGGAAAGGGCTGCTCCCAACCATGGGCAGGTATCAAAAGGGTTGCCGATCCAAACCTCAGCGCCCCGCTGAATTGACATCCCTCCGCGTCTGTCACCGCCGTCAGGAAGGAAGCCCACGTAACCCGGTAGTCCATAGCTCCTTGGCCGCTGCCATAGGAGGATGTGCCTGAACTGCTCTAGCGCCGCCCTACCACAGATTCGGCTCCCTTCTGCCCAGATACCGTCGCTGCCCGCCACAGAAAAGCAGGATCGAGCTTGCTACACGATGGGTCACCGCACAAAAGCTCATCCACCACTCCAAACGCAATGGAAAATCATCTGTGATCACCCTCATTCGGCCAAGATGGAAAGCAACAAATGGGAGAAAAGTGTATAACAGCTATGGAAGGAGAGAGCCATAACTGCCGAATTCTTCTTAGATCGACTCTCAAACCCTATGAAAACCTAGAGCTCTAAACCTCAACTTCAATTCCATGGAGGATCTCTCTCATATTATTATGTGAACGTGTCTTTCTATTTAAAACAACTATATAAAAGAGTTAAAATGTAAATACAATCACTAAAATTTAAATAAAAAAAATAATTTCAAAATTAATTAAAAACATCCTTTTCACACTTGATTTAAGAAAAAATGAATGACAAGGATGACTAAATGAATGTATTAACAACTAATGATTCGTCATCAGGTGGTCTAATAAACGTTTTAATATTATGGTTAGTTGACCAACTAGCAACTAATGATTCGCCATCAATTGGTTTAATGAACCTTTTAATATTGTCGATGCATATGATATTAATTGGTATAATATTTTTTTAGGCATGGGTGTGGTGAAAAAATATCTTTCACTTTAGAGAAATGTGGTAAAAGATAACTATGATTTTGGAAGATAGGGAAAAAGGTCGAAAGTGTGTGGTTTTATATATTTGGAATGGATTTTCAATATGATGTTGAGATATCCATATAGTGCTACATAATGCCAATATATTTTCAATATGTTGTTGAGCCATCGTTGTTTATTATAATGACATTTGATCCTTGCACTTTGATGCATTGGATTATCTTGAGAATGATGTGTATGCCTATTCTAACCAATGTAATGTAAGCCAAGGCCTCAATATCACTAAAATTTTGCTTCACCTTTTCTCAAATGCAGGCTTTTTAAGAAAAGTGACACATATACTTTCCATAAAGGCTGACTTTTTTGCCATATGAAGTGAATTATACTTAAAGAAACCGACATAAATGAGCTGAGCATGTGAAGGTGTGGCCAACTTCCTATCCAAAGAAATATTATTCATACATATAAACTTCTCTTTTTTATAATTAATTTATAAATTCAAATTCATTTTGAATATATATAGAATTTCGTGTTTTATTTAGAAAGTTAAATGGTAGGTTCAACAATATAGAGTATACAAAATAATATAATTACAAATCAAAAATTTAAAACTATATAAAAACACTAAACCAATAACCTTCAATATTATAAACTTTTAAAATTTACAAACAGATATATAAAAACAAATTTACTTTATCCTAAAATATTGTAATCATCAAATACCATTAAAAAATACGTTGAATAAATCGATCATTACAGCTTTGAAATTGTAACCTTGATGGTGAGTGAGCCTCTTCTCTGTATATTCCTGGAACCATGCATGTAAAAAATGGGACCCGAGTTAGGTGCAGCGACGGAGCTTTGTGTGCGATTCACTCAAAATTCAAAATAATGAAAGATAAGAGGTCCAAGGTGGGTTTTAACGTCTTTTCAGTTACCACTTTCATGGAAATTTCAGAGGGTATGTAGTTAAGCATAATAATGACAAAGAAGACCCAAAATGACATAATGTATGTAGCCATACGATAATAATGGTGGCAGACTTGGTGACAGAATGCAAACATAAGTCCTACTTTGTTCGGTAGGTGAAATACCCCACAAAACAGGAGGGCCTACAACAGAAAACAACATTCGAAGGTGTGTGCTTCTGGTTGGAATTTAACGACCCATTTGGTCCCACATGTCAAAAAATGGTTGAACCCCTCCCACCCAGTCACAGTAGTCTTGCCCGGGTAGAATGTGTAGACACTCATTTGTTTACTTAACCCATGACCAAAAACTGGACCAAAAATTGTAGTTCCTCACGACCTGATCTGGGTTCGAATGCTCTTCTTCAATTGAATGGTATGTCTCCATAACCTTTTAAGGATTTATACCCACTGCAGACTACTTTTGTTTTTCAATCGATTTTTGTTTATTTGTCACCGGATTTCAGATCATTGAATGACTGCCCACAAGGATTTGGGTGTTGAACTGAGAGACCTTGATTCATTAGGACTCCTGCAAGCGTATATACATAGAGGTCGGTATCTTTGAATTTTGTTTCGGTTATGGATGCAGAAGTTTTGGGTTTTCAGTTGTATGTACATGGGGATGTATTCTAAGCACAGACTCAATTGATTGCCACGTATAGTAGCACTGAAATCTATTTCAATTCAGTTGTCTGTGTGAATTAAACCCCGATTATGCTCAAGCATAGCTCCATGCTTATTAGGCATCCTCGTTCTGACTGTGTGTTGGAAGGTCCACAGTAGCCCCTTACAAAGTTTCAATCTTCACGGTTTGGAGTTAGCTCATCTCCTCATAGCTGAAGGCTTGCGTATCTTTATTCCTAATGAAGTAATATGGTCTTAAATGTCACGGCTGTGGTCTGGTGGATGCTTTAAATTTCAAGGCTTTTGCATTCGGATTTTCTAATGGTAGCCTTGTATATATTCATATCACCATTTGGGAATGTGTGCTTCGTTTGTTATCTTTGTGCCTCTCGGACCAGGGGATCCACAAGGAGTTGAATTTATTCGATCACTAAAGTTACAGTGCACAGAGCACAATCATGTCTCATGATATTTGACTTTCTAGCTAGAGTCAGCTTGAATTATTACAATTACAATATACCATTAATAGGATTTATTAGACAGTCATAGATATTGTCTTTTGGACTGGAGAGATGCTGAAGTCATTGCAAAATTAATTATATGGCTAGTTTGTTCTTTGATTGTTTCTTGTTAAAGATTTTCAAATTCTTGTTTCAAAACCCATGGTTCTAGCATATAAAGCTACCGTTTTGTGAATTTTATTTTGCATGCTTCTATATCTATTGCCTTACAAGGCGCTTCATCTGTACTTTACTCTACCCTTTTGTCCTTCTTGAGTCTGAACTGCTCATGGTTTCGAGTTGTAAACTTAAGGCGCTGTTGAGTGGCACTAGCAATGGCAGCATCCCAAACTATCTTCTCTTGCTGAACATTTATGTGATGCTTGTGAAGTCAGCAATAGCGCCGTTCACATATCCATGCCTATCTCGACCGGGGAAATCATCATCATGTTCTGGTGATCACCTAAATGATTTTCGTCATCCCATAATCTGCACTTTTAAAATCCAGCCTATATCAGCCTCCTTCTAGAATGTAAAACCATTAATCTTCTCCATTTGCTTCAATGGCTAGTATCGATACCAATGTTATCTTTCATTTAGTTAAAAGCTATTGCTTAAATTTATACCAATCAGCAACTATCATTTAGTTCAGAAGGATCAACCTGGCTATTATCCCACTATTATATTGTGCATTACATTTACATATAATTGAGTTGGAGTGCCAGATTCTTAACTTGGATTTAGCACATGAAACACTTATGGTATGGTTCTGTTCCTAAGCCAATTTCCTAAGAAGGCTTTTAGTCAAATTTGTTACAACCTCAAGTTTTAGGTTATACAACCTGGCTTTTATCCCACTATTATATTGCTCATTCCAAAATTGAATTGGAGTGCCAGATTCTTAACTTGGATTTAGCACATGAATAGATACTCCACACTTCTGGTATGGTTCTGTTCCTAAGTCAATTGCGTAAAAGGTCTTTGAGTCCAATTTGTTACAACACCAAGGATTAGGTTATACATTTACAAAGCACAAATTAGATAAATGGTGATAATAAGATGGAATGCTGGGAATGCTGACACCATTGAAAGTTGAAACAACATTCTAACCAGCAGGAAGTGACAATAGCAAATGGTGATTGTATAACATAGCATGAGAATATTATCGATGCCTCATGCAGCAAGTAAAGGTGTTGGCATGGAGATTTTGCCTGGTCTTTCTGTTGCAGCCTCAAATATCAAGAACAGACTCTCTTTGACTCTCTTATGTTGCAAATGCTCCTTAAGCTTATGGGTGAAAGATGGACTTAGGAAAAAAAAAATTATGCCCAACGTCGAGTAGACCACAAAAGGGACCTTAGAAAACCAAAGCAAAGACATTGGGAAAAGACAAATCTAATAAGAACAAAATACACAACCTTCCAAAACCCAATAAGGACAAAAAAGAGTTTCGATATGAAGGCAAATCCATATGCGAAATAAGTATGAATTGAAGAGTTTGGAGGTAAAGTGATTAGACAATCCTCCAAAAGAATTCAAAGGTCATTTGAGGGGCTACAAAATGTTACAGCACTGGTTTTAGTGCAAAAATAGAAAGAAGAGCGAGTAGTAATGAATATAAAGAAAGTGTGATATTTAGAGTCATCAACAAATTTTGATTGAAGGGGAAGGAAAAATATCAAGTGTTGTGCACACAAAAGACAACAAAGAAACATTCAGATAAGAAAGCAAGAATTCAAAGGAGATTGCCACACTTGTATCCATTGTACACCTCTATATTGCACTAGATATATATTATATATAGGAGTGCAAAAATTGGTTAGTGGAGCTAGGTGAATGGTGGGGTTAGGTAAAGTGGCAGGCGCAATGTTAAATGAGATTACAAGCATATTCTTAGAATAGGAGTTACAAATGCAAAATATATCATTATATAATTGTACATTATCCACTTTTCACGTACTCTTTCTCATAACTTTCTCCTTACCTGGAGGAAATTGGAATACTCCGTTTTGACCAACTGTATTGTACATATTCTATGAATATAATATTGTGTGTATGTATGACATTTTTGCTTGGGTGTATATTATGCAATTACTAATACCCCATTTTGACCTCCTGTATTGTACATATTCAATGATGTAAGATTGTGTTTATGTGTTACATTTTTGCTCATGTGTCCCACCATGTGGGCTATATATATAAACACCCAATGTGTAAACTTGTACATGTTCTAAGGGTTTCTAGTGGGAACAAGGTCCCACTTGAGAACAATAGACTTAGGGTTTTGTATATTTCCTTAGTTGACATATTAAATTAATGTCACTACGTGTAATCACTTGAAAACATACTAGGTGCAAGAGGGGGAAAACGGGGGTGAGAGAAAAAAAAAGGCACAAGTAGTTGACCTTGTTACTATCCATGTAGAGAACTCCCATAGGGAATACTGGAAAGGTGTCCTTGTCTTTTGAAACAGATTGACATCTCATATCTTACATGCATGGCTTTGTAAAAAGTATGATCCCTAACTTTTGGCTCATTTCTCCATCGTCACCTTCATTTATAGTTGTTGGACTATTGAGAAGGGGTTTTTCCTCTTATGCCATAGTGCTACTTTTTACACTCTTGGAAAATCAGGGTTGCCATGCCATTTGGGATTCTAGGAGTATTGTTGCTATATGATGTTGGTCGTAGTGAGAATATATGAGCCTGAGAGGGTCGCTACCCTTGACATGAACCTATGCTGAGTTCTTGGTCGTCTTGAGTTGCTGTAATGCTTTAATCTTCCTATTAAGAGTTCTGATGTTGGGATTCTTGTTGAGTAATTTGTTATTTTCTGGTTTGGACCATGTGGCACCATATACTAGGTTGTGTCAGAGTGCATTGCTAGTGTGCATAATTTTTCCCTTGTTGACTAATACCCTAGCTTGGGGGTGGTATCTATAATACATACTTGTGGCTAGGAGGGAAACTGTCACAACCCCAAAGCTTTGGTACCCAAAATTTGGCGATCATGCGACACTACTCGAATTTCTTCCCAAGGACTTGGTCGCTTGAGCTTACTCTCCGGTAGACTGCACCTCTTCACTCAAGGCATGCCCATACCTTCTGCCTTGAGCTACTCGTCCCCTGAACTTGTTGCGCTCAGAGACCTTGCCCAACCTGCTCTTGGTTGTTTAACTTATTATGTGTGTTCTTACTTCATTATACTTAGCCTTGCAACATTTCAGCAAAGATAGCAAACCTTAACACAACATAAGTAGAGAGGGTGCCAAAATCAAGCACTTGACAAGTATTTTTATTGAAGTGATGAAGGGGAGGTTTGGACAATGGCTGCGGCCTCAATTATAAAGGGTGTCCAACCTAATGGCTTGCTACCTGAAATACAATAGAGACAACTCCCACGACAAAGCTTGCTCAACTCCGTTCGCCTTGCTCTACCATTCGTTCTACTCCCCGAAAGCATGCCTACCATAGCACTTTGAGTTCAATCTGCCTGCCTTCCGTCATCAACTCCTCCACGGGTTAGCTTACCCGAGAGATTTCTGCTCAGCGAACCCTTACACTTGTTGAGAAACACTTAAGAATGATTCACCCCTTTTTTCCTGCATAAGAAAGCCACCCATGGACTGTTCTATTTGCCTCAGTCACTTCATTGGTAGACTTCCCGACGAGTTATACTTCTTGGTTCCTCTGCTTGTTGCCTATGCCACATGTACCCCCAACTTATTTATATGAAGAGAGTCACTCCACTCTTCCTCATAAGTGGGTCTCTTCTTGGCTGGCACATCTCCTAAGTCGCCCAAAGTTGTCCACAAGTGCTCGACATGGTGTACAACCATTTTGCCCCTTTGCAGGTTGTCTTACCACTATGCCTTGGGCAATTGGGCCCTATGGCCCTTTCATTTGCAAAGCGAGCATGCCTTGCAATGACTTACTTATTGAAGCCCTTCGGTTGCAAGTTTGCCCCATGGTTGCACATGCTCATGCTCGACGTTCTAAAGCCTTTCATGTTGAAGCCCCTTGCTGATCGTTGAAGCCCCTTGCCAATGCTCCTTTGTCGAAGCCTTCGCCGACTTACTGAAGCCCCTTGGTTGATGCCCCGTTGCCGGATGCTTTCTTGTTGTGCACATGCCCAATCCATCCCAATCTTGCCTGCTATTGCCTTGCATGCAACTAAGTGTGCCCGAGGTGCCGATCCTTGCCTTGATCTCATTCGGGTGTGTTAGTTGCCGAAGTGCTTGGGACCAACATGATCGAGTTGGTGGGGTGTGTTGCCTGCTCCAAGGCAGGGATGTTATAGAAACTGCTCCTATTCAGTGATGTTCCACATGCATAGGGTCTCTTAAGGGATAAATATTTTTCCACGATTTAATGTTTGACCATTAAATTCATATGCTTTTTTTCACTTGAAATATATATCTTAGGGAAATCTCCCGAGCACTTTCCATCATTCTGAGGATGGTACCTGGGGTAAATTGAATTTTGTAGAAGCTGGAGGCTTTTTTAACAATCTCATGATGATCATGATATTCAACAAATGGTTCATGGCTCACAAAGAGCATCCTGTCACATGGGATTTGAACTCGGGTGGGGAGGATAGCAATTTTCCTCGCAACCACTTGAGCTAGACCCATTTGACAGATAAATTCATGACCTGTCATCAATGTTGTGTCTTTATGGTGGAATTATGCATATTTTGTTGTTGTAGTTGTATGTGGGCATTTTGTGTTTGAATGCTAAAGAGTAGAGGTGAATTAGTGAATTACATACAAATAAGATTCTTGTTTATGCATAGTTATATTCCCCATTTAGAATTGCATGACAATCTGGTTTCGGAGTCGTTGGAAAGTCAATGCAGAGATACAATTGCTATTCTAGGACCATAGAGGAATACATTTTACTTTCTAGGAGGTGGGTATGTTAGAATATTTCGACAATAGAATCCCTTCAATCCTATCCCAAGCTTTTGTCAAGGGGGGATGTCAGGATATTTCGACAGGAGCTAGTTTAAGTTCAACTTGGTCTAATGGGGTTTTAGGTTAAAGTGTGCTTTTGTATGTTATTAATCATATGGTCACAATTATGTCTTACACATGAATGATTTGACAGTTCAAATCTCCTTGACATTAGTGACACTTGATTCATGGCGTAACACCTGATTGGTCCATGAGAGTTGTTTGTTGATGATTGATATCAGAGATGTTCCTGTAACATTATTTTTCTGCATTAATAAATTGCCTTTAGTGTCATTCACTGTTTCCCTCTTTGAGCATTAATAAATTGCTCCTGACTGAAGCAATTTATGGCCCTGTGCAATTTATGGACAGTAATTATTAGTGAAAGGCTTTTAGTTACTCAAACACACAAATTGCTAAAGGAGGAGAGGATAACTTAATATTTGCTTATGGTCAGCAGGCTAATGCATTATTTAGTAGTAAATGACCATAATTTTTCTAAATCAATTTATAAGAGAGTGAGGATTATGAAGGGTTGATAATATATGTCTTCATTTATTGTTCGCTTATAAAGCTGTTCAAAAAACTTATCAAGAAGGATATTTGGGTGGTCTGTAGGGTTCAACTGGGTCCTCTTCTATTTCCTATCTTTGTGGTGTTACCAATTTAAACACATTATGACTTTATCAGTTTGGTAAAAAATTAACACCGTCGATATTATGAGATAAGGATGAAACTTATTCTTCACCAGCTGGAGAAAAAAGACTTGTCCTAATTGTTCATATTAGTTAGTCATGGAAGGTCATGATCTGATTTTGAAACTCTTTCTGGTTGGAAAGGAGAAATTCTCAGTATTGACCTTAATTATTCTGGTAAATGTCCAGTTGCTCATAATTATGTATGCCATATTTTAGATGAAATTTCATCTTATCGCATTGGCACAATTAATATCCTCTCTGAGCAAATTTCTGAGTTTTTATTTTACAGAGAACATTTGAAACCATAAGAAGATCTCAATTCCTCATAGCAGACTAAAAATGGCTGTCTGAAATAATTGCTGAATGCAGAAGATATTTTGGAGAATCTACTAAAAGACCATCAAGACTTGAATTAAAAAGAAAATCATTCAACAAGTGGTTAACCAAGAAAGCATAAAAGAATTACAAAGTTAACATTTTCAACATTGTGTTGGAAATAGTGCAACTTCGGAAGTTATTCTTATTGTATTTCATCTTGTTATTGTACCTCCTACGGGACAAGATTTCAATGTATTTGATCATATAAAACCCTTGAAAGAACCAATGTAAACCTTGGGGTGTAATCACAAAGAAAAGATCTATTAAATGTAATTTTTTGTATTCCCCCAAGTCAAGTCGGCCCAGTGGGTAAACTGCCCCAAAACAGTGGGCAGTTTGCCCCAAACAATGGGCAGAACTGCCCCAGTCAGGTTGGCCCAGTTAGGGAAAGTTAGGTCGGCCCAGTAAGGGAAAAAGTCACCTTTTCATGTATATAAATAGAGAGTTCGACCTCTCATTTGGTCATTCACTCAAGCAAGTTCGCTGTAGCCAAGAGATGTTCGCTACTGCAGCTAGGAAACTGATTTTTTGGGGTTCTCCACTATTGGAGAAGTTTCTCTCTTGTTTTCGTGGGTTTGTGCTACTACTATCTGGATGTACATCGTTCTCTATTGGAGGGTTTGAGCACGGGGGAGACAAATAGCTTTGTCTATGGTTGGGAGATGATTGTTCTTATCATCATGGTTAAACGAGCTCCACACTCATTTTGTTTCTGTGCTTTGCCATTCTTTTAGTGATCCTGGTTATGCTGCTATGAACATTAACACATTGGAGAGAAAAAAACCAATTAGAAGCAAAGTTTTTAAAGATTACAACGTCAGTAATAGAATCCCACATATCTATTTATATTGATTGATTGAGATAGATAGGTACAGATCCAATTTATCATATTCACAAAATGTTGTTTGGTACATGAAGAGCTCTGTCAGCATATAGCATGTGGTTTACATATCAAAGCTGGTTTTTATGGAGAAAAGATCAATAAGATTTGAAGAACTCCTATTGATAATAGGAGTGTACAGTATCCAGATTGGTATTGGTTACAGCTGCTTCAATATTTTAATTTACTCTCTAGCTATTTTATATAATGAATTGGTGGGTCTGCCTAAAATTTGTAGCTCATGAAATGATCCTATTCACACGATTAAGTTTGTTTTGGCAAAGTTGATTTGGTTTATGATTTATATATATAGTGATATAACATGATGTTTTTGTTCCCTTTAAGATATTGAAACATTTGCTATGAAAGAATGAATGCCATGAATGATCTAAAACTACTTGTTATCTTGTGATGCTTGCCAGGATAATTGCTTATAGGTTGAAAAGAGGTCCTCAAAATGCAGACAAAATCATAATAATTAAAGATATTAAGGTTTCCTTTAATGTCTTTAGAATTGAAAATTCTATTTAAGGGTTCTTACTGTACATTGGAAAATGAACTCAATAATATTGATAACAGAACTGTCTGGTCTATTCTAAATTATCATAAATATGACACAGTTTTACAATGCTAACTAAAGTCAGCTGAGAACTAACATTTCATCTGTTGGGAAAAATCCTACTGCCCATTGAATGCATTTTTACTGATTTTATCTCAAATTAGGACTAAACTAATTTGATGATGGATTTGTTAAGGTTAGTTTATTTCTATGTCTAATTAAGAGTTTTTATGACAGGGCAGACGGTGCTGGGAAGAGAAAATGATGGGCATATGGATCTATGGAATCATAGGTGCTGGTTCAGTCATTATTCTTGCATGCATTCTCTTCATTGTATTGCAAATCATTGCTATGTTACACCATAGATTGCATAAATCGATACTTCCATTCTCCCGTACAAAGCTTGACGAGTCTTCTGACTATAAAGGAAGTGATAAAGGTATGCTACTATGATGGTTTCTTCGTCAACTCTTAAACATCTTCAATTTGGTATATATCAAAATTTACATGACTTGCTTAACTGATTGACTTTTTCCTCAGTGGTGACGGTATGGAGATATTAAAGTTATTAATAGATGATTGAGAATGTTTCCAATGCCCGATCATAAGAATTTACATAATTGTCCAAGTGGGGATTTGTCTGACTTTTCTGGCCATGTTTAAATCTGTGGCAACACTGGATGGCAATTACTTGGATACTTATTTTGAGATGCCATTCTCAAATTCATGATAATTTGCTCTCCTACCCTCTGCTGTTAAGTTTAGAACATAAACACCGTAAGGAAAGTAGAGTCTCCACACGTATTGCACATCATTACATAAAGATCGACACCAGATTTATAGTGGAGAAACCCTCACGGGGTAGGTTCTAAACAACATTGCTTTGTTCCTTTGTCAGAGTCTGTAACGCACACATACACATCATCCCCATGATGATTGCCCAACATCTTTCTTTTGTTCTCCTCGCAGCTAGCTGATATTTTAGCTTCAAGCCAACAACCATCAACTTGGTTTCAGATGTGATTTTTTCAACAATTTTGACATCCTTGCTCATAATCACTGGATTTGGGCAAGTTTCCAAATGCCTGTAGGCTTTTGCTTGGTCAAAATACCCAATTTCACTTCGGAATGTAAGCAACTGAGAAAAAATATTTTTTAGTTGACTTACCCTTCCTTGGTTTCCACCCGGGCTATAACTCCTTAGGTGTGGCTCCTATCACTACTTTGGTGGAATTCGTTTTCAGCAAATCACCATTGTATGCATCACTTTCACCTAGTATGTATCTAGGATTTATTTTCCCTGCAACATATTCTTTACCATTTCAATGATTCTTTTGCTTCTTTCACCCTCAATTGTATGCTTTCAGATTCCATCCTTCTTGAAAAAGTCAACAAACTCCAAAAACTCCTCTTGGCTATTTAACTGTAGAAAACTTCTTCTACCAATTTTTGCTTCAACTGCAGCCTTAAATTTTTTAAATGCACCGATGCACTCGACTTTTCCTTAAGAAGGGAAACCCACATCTTCTGTGAGAAATCATCAATGATAAGTAAAAAGGACTTGGTATTTGACAATGATGGTATGATGATTGGGCCTCAAACCTTTGTGTGCACAAGCTCCAATAGTCTGCTTGCTGTCCTAGCTCTATTGCATGAATAGCCTCCTTTGTGATGCTCTCTTGCTTGGCATGTTGCACACTTCCTTCCCTTCATCAGAATAATAAGTAGATCAACTACCATTTCCAACTTTCTTTGAAGAGAAAGATGTTGGAAGCTGAAATGTCCATACCCTTGATGCCAAAGTGAATTGACTTGGGTATTTTCACTCCCATCAATTCTTGTCAAACTACTACTGGACTTTGTGAAAATCCTCAATTGCCGCATCCCAGAGCCTATAAAGAGCTTGTGAAATGAAGTTGCCACATTTTGTGAATCCTTACTTGCCATATCCCAGAACCTGTACAACCCATGCTCCTTCACTCTTGAAGCTATAATCTTCTCACTTGTTTTTTACAAACCACTTGCCTATTGTGAAATGACTTCGACATGCAGACGTTGTTTTGCAATCTGATTAACAAAAATAAAAGTTATAGTACAAGTTCACTAGAAATTGCTTGGCTAATTAGTATTAGCCCCCTCTCAAACCATATTCATCCCTAAAGCACTCACTTAACTGATAACAATGCTTTGTTCTAAAAGAAAATGCATCTTATATTCTATTAATGCAAATAAAAGGATACATTACACAATTTGACATCACTGGGTAACAACGATGAAATGTGGGTTTCTCCTCTCGACATAGGCTGGAAAAGGTAACATGTTTGCCTTGGCACCCATTGCAAGAGATTCCAACTCATTCCATAAAATGCATATTCTTGCATAACACTATTTATGTTGTATTGTATGGGTAAATCCTTGTTCTATAAACCACCAATTCACCCAAAAGTAGCAATGTAGCATCCCCACTAAGGGTTGCTCGACAATCCCTTTTACACAAGGAGGAGATGTATGTTAAAATCACGGTGTCCCATTCACTGTCCTTTCTAATCATCAACTTATATCCAAAATGACCTTTTTACAATCAAGGGGGGCAACAAAGACTGAGGAGTACTTAACTGTGATCCATTCCCAAAATATTTGGTCTACCTTGCATCCCCACAATAGATGTTTGTTTCTCTCAGGTTTTTGACAACTTAAACAATAACCATTTGTAATCGAGCTCGTCTTTGACTGTAAGCCATTATTGAGAGCAAGCCAATGAAGCACTCAAGATTTCTGTAATTCTCTTAATGCATTATACTCGCCATATTATGTTTCCTTTTTCTCCACTTGCAATATTTAGAGGGAATTTCACTAGTAGTTTTCATCTAATTTCAAGTTCCTTTTTGCTTGATTACTTTCTTTGAGTCAGACTTGTAACACAACCTTTCTTGTTTTCCCTATGTTGCCAACATGGCATTTTGGGACATAGTGCATGAGTAGATTCCGTAGAAAATAAATAATCTTATGTTATTTTGCCTTCCACAACCTCACAAACCACACTCGGCTGAGGGATTCTTATCCTTGCAACTGTTAAAAGGGGGCTTACTTTGGTTGCAATTCAAGTTCAACATTTATTTGACTCATTTCTCTTCCTTGAACTAAAGAAGTTCTTCTATTTGCTCAGGTTTCTTAGTAAAGTGTTTTAATTTTAGAAGAGGGCATGAGTCCGACCCCTATCCCTTTACCCACGTAGATGGATTATTTTAATATACTTCGATATTTCCCTTAATTGCTTTTGGCTAATGGTGAAAATTAAAATAATCTTTCAATCTTTTTCCATATTTCTTTAATTGAAAATCAATTGAAAGTTTGAAAGAATAGTGTAGCTAGGATTTATCTCGATCAAATTGTAAAATAATAATACATTTACTCTGCTTCTTCTTGTAAAAGCACATTAGTAGTGGTCGATGCCTAATCCATAGGTTGGGCTAGAGAGAAATTCTTAATTATTAAGTTAGATACATTTCTATCACGTAAATGTTTTTTATAAAAAATATTATCCTTAGGTTAGATTTAATGATAGTTTTTAATATTTTATTATTAAGTTACATACATATCTACCATATTTCAAGATCCTTTTACTAATAAAATGTACTTGTGTAAATGTGAATATGCCCCAATATACCAAGATCGTTATTCTAATAATAGAATATACTTGTGTAAATGTGAATATGCTGTATAAAATATACTTGTGTAAATGTGAATTTGCTCGTGTTAATATGCTTAGTGTACAGTTTTGGATATGCTTGCCTCTTCCTTAAGATACCCATGGCATCAATGACTGCCCCATCAATGCCCAAGGTAGGTCACAAGTGATATCAGAGCAAATTACTTTCTTGGCCTGTGGCCAATTTTGTTATGCTGGTGACAGTAATTTTTTTATCAAGCCGGTGGTCACAATCCTCTGTTGCTGATAGTCTGAACACAATCTCGAGGATTAGTTGCTATTTTCTACAGCTACATACTGCAAAAAACTGTCACCACAACCACTGATTTATGTCTGCTTCACAAACGTTACTGTGCTTAATAGAAGAATCGCACATCCGAATTGCCTCTGTGAACAAGATATGGATTTTGCAGGGAAAATCAAACTGTCAGAAGAAAATTGAAAACACGCACAGGGCCGTAAATTGCTTCAGTCAGGAGCCAACAATGCCTTGGGAGTGTGTCGGGGACTCGGGAGCCTCCATTAAGCATAGAATATCCAACTGTCCACGCATGAGACTGACATGCATTGCTGGCTCTTGAAATAAAAGGGTCTATTGATTAATTAAATAATACACAATATAATACAAAAGAAATATACTCCATTTTATATTACTTATATACAATATAGCTATGTTATGATAATAATAATGTTGTATTTTTAAGTTCACTGTTTAACCATAGATGAATTTCTAGCCATATCACTTAACTGTTATCATTTTATTTTTAAATACTTTTATATTCACAAAAACATATTTATATACTAAGTTGCATGAAACGGGGGAAACATGACCCCCAAAATTTTGGAAATGGGGAAACGCGATATATATATATATATATATATAAGCAAGGACATTTAAAAGCAATGAATGTGAACACAAATCATAATTCATACATGTCGGCGAATCATTGCCTATATTGGGATCCTATTCATCAATAGCACCCTATGCCTCTCTCCTCTAGGCTCTAGCTCTTGCCTCTAATTCGAATCTCAATGTTGGTCCTCCAAGCACATTAGTCAATAGCTCAACACCCAACAATTTTGATGAAACTTCCTAATCCAATCATTAAAATAAGGTAGAAAAAGCCTCCCATGCTTAAAAAGTGATTTTGCTTGAGTGGAGAGTACTTTTTTATTAAGGTTATGACATAGTTCAACAATCAACACCACCAACATCAAGGTACATATAGGGGTTGATGTGCTTGATTAAATGCCAATTCCATACCTTTATACATGATAGAATCTGGTGGAAACTTTGCAATCCTGAAAACTATTAAGTCTGCTGAATTCTGAATGGGATCTAAAATTCTACTTTTTGCATGTGAAGTCCGATGAGGTTGGAACCACTCTCAAACATCCCGAAACAATTAATGGTAATGTTAAACATTTAAGTAAAAGGATGGAAAATAAAAGATAAGGAGAATGTAAAAGATAAGGAGAATGTCACTTTTACTACTACACTAGAGCGATATTATTTTTGGAAACGCGACCTTATAGATTGCATCCGTATCGGAAATGCGTTCCCGTACGGACGAAATGCGTTTCCATCTTGAAACGCATTTGAAAATGCGTTTCCATGCTTTACGATACGCGCTTCTGCGTTTCAAGCTACAAACGGGTGGGGGACATGGTGAGGGGATGGCATTTCCTGCAACTTAGTTTATATATAAAAATGCAAAGCATGGAAGGGTATACACAATGTTCATCATAACCTCCCGAGATTAATTAAAGTAGAAATGAAATTGTATACAACAAGAGCCAAACTTCTGGCATTTGTGATCAACAATATTCCCTTAGCAAACAGTTGGTGACGTACCTCATTTTTCCATAAAGCAATAAAGGCAGACATAAAGCTCATCTCTTAATCAAACACATACTTACAGCTAAAATTCCATATCACAAACAACAGGGAAATCCGTAAACAATGCCATAGACAAAAAATGGAATCATGCACAAGAGATTGCCATCCCCAAATAAGGTGGCCGACCAATATAGCTTGTTTTGAAACAAATCGGGATGCTAATCTGCAACGAAGCTCCAACATTGTCTGGTAAACTGACAATCCCAAAAAATATGCTTGACCATCTCCAATTGTTGACAAACTGGGTAGAGACCATCTAAGAGGCTAGTCTTAGCCAATTTGGCCTTAGATGGGATCCCTTGATAGATAACCAACCAAGCAAAACGAGTAGTTGATACGAAAGCCGAATTGACCAAAACACTATGAAGACGATGAACCCAATGGATCTCTGCCATGGCAAGAGAACCAACAATATTCCACACACCAAACTACAAGACATGTTGAGCTGACACATTAAAGTTAAACAGAAGACACACATGCTTCACAGCCAACCCCCAATAGGAGTTCAATGAGCCTTTGGCTTCCCAATTCAACAATATCCAATGGCCGAACGCTTCTTCATCCAACATGCGACACACAACGTACAAAATGACTCCTCATGTTTCAAGGTTCATGTGCCCTTTGAAGTACTCCTTATTATTTGCTAGGAAGAAATTGAAGTCATCTTGGTGGGGGTGCACCTCCGCCTGAGTCGTAGATGGTGCCACAACTTGAGGCTTCTCCACAGGCACAACCTTCACATGTGGATCCGCTTATGTAGGTACACCCTCCCCAATATCTAAGTCCTCTATCTCCAACTCTATATTCGACTGATGCAACATCCTCTGAAGGGATCTCTACTAAGTGTAAACCCTCACCCATTGGAGTATCCCTGTCCATAGTCTCTGAGTCTGGGATCAAGCTAATCACTGGACTGCCAAACCCATTATCCACTACTAGATAACTCATCTTGTCCTTTTCCACACCATAGAACCTAGCGTTCAATGATCGAACTATCAGCCGGACTTTGTCCTCACCTTTATAATTTAAAGGGATGTAATTAGGAGGATGCTCCCTTGAAGGACTCCTATGACTTTAAACATTTTCAAATCCATTCAAATGTCCTTGACCTACGAAAATAAACGTTGAATCCTCTTCAAGACCAATTGAGTGGCCTCCCTTCTCACCCCCTGTCACATTTCCTGTGCTATCAATGAAAAAAGCTACTATACAACCCAAGTCCATACTTGTATGGTCTGCGTTTGTCCCGATATGGCTTACAATTGTATGACCTTGCGACTTCTCTCCCATCAACTGTTGTAGCCCCTCTTCATTTCCTCCTTGCTCACCGACCTGAGTACCTGTTTGCTGCCCTTCAGTTTCCCTTGTTCGTGGCCCACTAGTGGCTCGATCCACCTCTTTAGCACCCATGCCCAACATGCGGCCTCATCCTTAGGCCTCCTCATGTCTTCCTCCATCCACCTGATCCTCCTCTCCCTGCCTGCGACCTTCCTCTCCACGCACTCAATTCCTCTCGACCCTCTTCCCTATGCTCGCACTCTCCTTTCGCATTGTATTCTAAACAATACTTACATCCACCTAATACATTCTTATCTTTTACAACTAAAAGACAAACTATAGTTCATATAAGAAGCACTCTATAAAATTCCTTTAATGTCGATTATAACCTGCGATTAATCATATAGATGCTTTCAAATTTCTCTATCCTTGGATTATATTCCTATATAATTTTAATCATTAAGTTATAATAATAATAATAATAATAATCTATTTTTAAAATCATGACAATCAAATATCAAATTGATGTATAATTTTTTATTTTATTTATATGACAAGGGATGCCTCTCTATGACAATATGACTACTTTTTTTTGGACTAAAATGAGTAATTTTGTCTTAAAATGATTTTACAATGGCACTATTCAGCTTAATAAAAAAAAATAGAGTTTTTCAAGTGTCTAGTTTTGAAAATAAACAAAAATTTAACTGTGCTTAGTACTGTGACTACAGTTCTGTTCTTTCTCGAGGATTTACATTGAAATTTGTATGTGTAAATACTAATATATTGGCCTAATAGCAAAATTGTTATGCAATACAAAATAAAACTTGGCTTTGAATGAAATCTGGCCCACTGTGGGCTTCATTCTGATTGTTCTCTTCCTCTACTAGTTCCATCTCCATGTCCCCATTCCATTGTTGAACTGACCGTTCTTGGATTTCTTCCATTACTGAGCCCATTGATGTTCTTAGAGTAGTCTCAAACTGTGTGCTTCTTCCAATGTTTGTTACTAATTTCCGAAGCCTATTGCATTTTGCCTCTAGTTTTACTATCTGTCACCTTTGTTGACTCAACAAATCCATTATCTCAACAATGGAGGTTTGATTATCTGCTAGATAACCTTCGTGCCTCCTAATATCCAAAGCTCCACAATGGGCACATAATCTAGGGTGATTGTGTTCTCCCATATTTAGAAAGTGATAACAAATTGCAATTCAGCAACAAGCCAAGGTGTCGATTTGTGAACCTCCAACAACAAGCAATTGCTCTAGCGAACAAACCATTGAATCAACTTAACGCTTTCTCCTTTGTTCTTTGCAGCTTTCCAAGGTTCCTTCACTGGATGGAGTTGACCTTTAGGAATTAAGGTAGCAAGCTTAGGGGCCAATCTAGGATCCTCCAACCGCAAGAAATTACCAAGGGATGAGTCAACAAGGTAAAGAACCAACTGTACCTCTCCTTTGTTCACAAAACCTCTTCAAGGCTCCTTCACATAGAGACACCAAAATCCCTAAATAGCTTAACCACACAAAATTCCTCCAACATCTCCACATTTGACAATTGATATTCTCCCTAAGCTCTTGCAATATCCAACCTACATATGCCATAATAAAATCCGAGTGCATACGAGTCTGTTCTGCATTCAACCTAGATGTGTGTGAGCATCCTTCGATGCCGTGGGTATCTATGATCAGTCCTGTCCGCTTTAATGCCTACCTCCACTTGTCATTGCATGCCGCCTTTAATCACGTGCCTCCACTTGAAATTACAAACTTTGGATAAGCCATGAAATGTGAAACCATGGAATTGGGGATGTAAAGATCCCACCATTTTTTCGGAGTTTTCCTACCTCCAAACACATAGCATCTTTTTCCCTTAGATCAACTTGATGGTTTAATATTCTCAACACATGATAATACTCTATTGCTTCAAGTCTTTTAGTCTCCTCTTTGATTATAAATATAAGCTGAGCTAGATTGCCATCCATTAGAGTTGTATAATTGCCCATATGTCGAATGATGAGAGAAGAATTTCCTACAACTATCAAATACTGGATTCGTCTAGTGTTGATGATCTTTAGCCCTTGATATAATGCCAAAGCCTCCACTTGGTTGTATGACTCTACTCTAAGGTCCCATTCAAAACTATCTTCTGTTTTTCCCTTGGGATCAATATTTTTCTTTCTGTTATATGTGATACTTTTGTTATATTTTCCTTATCAGAGGCTACAGTTTTTTCTGGACAGTCCGTAGACAGAGACTGTGATACAGTATATATTTTTGGTTTACATTTTCTGCATTACTTACTCAGTTTTATACAATCTCTGACAGAATATTTTTCTTTCAGTATGAAGACTGCTAGTATTATATAAACAGCCTTGCATACTTTGATTCAAAACTGAATATCAAGTATAGTTTTCATTCGTGTGAAAAAAATGTTAGAAAAAGATATGCTTGTTATTTGGTTTTATTTCGATCAAATGATATGATATGTTGTGGCTAGGTTTAAATGATTTTAGTACTAGTTTAATTCTCTTGTACATCGTTGCTGTATTTAAATTCGACAATTGACGTATACTATATTTTAATACTAATTTAAATCATTATAAATTGCATACACTCTGTAACTTCAAGAGGAAAAAGGATGGAATAGTGTTAGGAATTCCAGACTTCTTTGACATTCATTGTTTCAAGGGCTGGCAATGTTTTGGTGGGTTGTCAAACAACATTCACACAAAACTCGTGTTTGGATTCCATGGGGAAGAGTAGTCTATGCTAATTTGTAAAAAGTTGTTGAGCTGTGATCCGTAAATCATCTTTTGTATCCTTGTTATATTGTAGTCGAGAGAGGAATTTTTATAAATGCTAATGTTCAAAGAGGGACTCTAAACGGAGCAATCTTTTAAGTAAAAAATTCTCTTATGCATGTTAAAAAAAGGCATATTACTCTATGCTTTGCAGCTAACAGCATTGTTGTTATAAATATTTTGGTTGACATGTGATTCTGGGATTTGTGGGGCTGTTTTCACAGGTCGTGTGCATTTCTTCACCTACAAGGAGATAGAAGACTGTTGTGAAGGATTCAGTAATCTTGTAGGGAGAGGCTCAAATAGTTGCGTTTACAAAGGTATCTTATCAGATGGCACAGAAGTCGCAGTGAAAAGATTCAAAGACATGGTTGGGAATGAGTCCAGCATAGAAAAAAGATTTCGATCTAAGGTATTTTCTGTTTTCTTCTCTATTAAGATGTAAGCTATTGAAGGTTGATCGAATCTTTCATCATGTATGAACAAAAGATGTCAGTGCCTGATAAGGGAATGAAATGAAGGATCACAAGGTAAAAACAACTATAGAGCAAGAATTTGAAATTTGGACTTATGTATTTCAACATTGATGAGGTTGTGACACCAGTAAAATCTGTAAGAGAAGTTGATCATTTCCAGATTTTGCTGCCAAGTGCATCCATACAAGCAAGAAAACACTCATAAATGATAAGTCAAAGCTTCTAGGTCTCATGTATCTTTATAAATTAGTATGGAATACCATCAACGAGAGAGAGAAAAGAGTAAAATGTTTTAATTGCTGTCTGTACTCTGTAGTACCATAGCGTTGCCAATTGCACCATAAGAATGGTACTTACAAGCCCATCAACCTAGCAGGATGGTATGTATCCTTCAAAATATGCATAGAATCTACAGAAAAATCAACAGTAGGCAAAGCAATATACAAGATATTTCTGGTTTTGTTTCTATTCATAAGTGAAGACTTCGGAACTTATATAGCTAGAAGAAATTACTAAATCATTTGAGAAGTCTCAGACTTCTACAGGGATGGAAAGTATAAATTGATATTGTTTGCAAGTTTAGTGCTGTATTGGTGCGCCTCTTGAGTTTGTTAATGAGTCAGTGACGCGTCTTATATGCTCCACTTTCTTTTTATTGTTAATTTCAAAGCACTCATTGATGCTTTGTGCTTCTTATAGAGACAGACTAAAGGGGAATATTAACATTGAATTGTTCTTCTTAGGATGATGGTGTATATTGGGACAAGGCTACATATTTTATATGGATTGTGGTCTTCTTGAGAAGTCTTCACAGTCTTCTTCATATATTAGAGCATTGGAGTAGGTGAAATGGAAGTTAGAGTACAATGAAGCTGCATTTATTTTTGTTTGAAAAATACTTCTTATATTCACAGAAACATATTTACATACATAAATGCAATTTGTGGAAGGGTATATACTATATACAATGCCTTATCATAACCTTCTCCTCAGACTAACTAAAGCAGAAACAAAATCAGAGTATACAGCAGGAGCCAAACTTCTGGCATCCTTGATCAACAAGACTCCCTTACCCAATAGTTGGTGACGTACCTCATCTTTTCATAAAACAATAAAGGCAGACACATAATTCATCTCTTGATCAAACACATACTTACACCCGAGCTTCCATATCACAAGAAGTGCGGAAATCCATAAACAATGCCATATACCAAAAAGGAATCATGCACAAGAGCTCGCCCATCCCCAATTAAAACAGCCCATCAATATAGCTTGTTTTGAAACAAGCTGGGATGCTGATCCTCAATGAAGCTCCATCACTGTCGGACAAACTGGCAACCCCACAAAATGTGTTGGACTGTCTCCGAAAGTTGACAAGCTGGGTAGAGACCATCTGAGAGGCCAGTCTTAGCTAGCTAGCCTTGGATGGGATCCCATGATATAACCAACCAAGCAAAAACACACAGCTTATACAAAAAGTTAAAAACCACACCGACCAAACAATATGAAGATGATGAACCCACTGATTCTCTGGATTTGACAAAGCCCACCTTGTGTTGAGCATAAGAGATAGGGGTTTCCTTTGATGAAGTGTTGAATAGAGATGACAAGAATCATACTGCAGTCCGCAACATAGGCACGTAAAAACTTCATGACCAATCCCTCCAAAAAGGTCTAGGCATCTCGATAATCATTTTAAATAGTTCAAAATCCGGAATAAATGCATGCAACTCCATGATCAAAAAATGATCAGAGGCTAGGAGCCTAAACTTTTGAGCAAGTGATCTGCACTCTTTCCATGGCTTGGCTTCCCAGGATATAAATCAAGCCATTAAAAGATACCCTTCCGACTTTGTTGGTGTGCTTGAAAACATGGCATCTCCGCCACACGAACCCCTTCATCACATCAACTTCAAATCGGACAAGAGGCAAGATCCCACCCTGCCCGATTGACCTAAGTTGCGGGGAAGCGCTCGCCCCCCCCCTCGCCCCCGCTACGGAAGCTAGCTTCCGGCCGAAGCTAGGCGGAAGCGCGATTCGCTTTTGCTTCCGGGCGGAACCGTTTTTTGAGAAGCGCGCTTTGGGCCGAAAATTTTCGCTCCCTGCCACTGTGTGAGAGCGTGCAGGAATCGATCTGAAGTGTCGCTTCCTGTTCGCTTCCGGATCGATTCCTCTTCGCTGCCCCGTCGCTTCCCCCATCGATTCCGAGCGAAAAAAAAAACGATTCGGTCGCTTCCTAAATTGATTCCCGTCGCTTCCTCGGACGATTCACCCAAACCCGCGATTTTTTTGGTGAGTTGGAGCTCGTGGGGTCCACGATTGGGGTTTTGGAGGGGGGAATAGGGCTTTGAGGTATAAAGCCCTCCTCCACACTCCATTTTGTCACTTTGATTTGTTTGAGAAGAGAAGAGAGGAGAGGAGAGGAGAAGAGAAGAGAAGAGGAGAAGAGGAGAAGAGAAGAGGAGAAGGTGCCATTGGTGATTGGAGATTGAAGAAGGTTGGATGCTTGGAGCCTTGGCAAGTTGGCACACTCACTACCATTGGAGTCTTGGACATCCAAATAGGTAGGCTCTAAACCCTTTCTTGTTGATTTGCTTTGTGTTTGAAGTTTGAACTTGAAGTTTTGATGCTTGATGCTTGATGCTTGAGACGTAAATTTTTTAAGCTTGAAATTTGACTAGAATCTAGAATGTCATTGTAAATGTTCCTCTCCTACTCTTTCTCATGCTTTCTCCATCATTTCTATTGTAGGGCAACAGGTTAAACTCTAGTTCCACTTCCAACTTCCAAGTCCAACAAACATGATGATGGGTTTATGGTTTCTGTTGTTGGTTCCATTTGTTGTTTTGATGATGTTCATTGAAAACCGGAGGAGGAATGAGGGAGAGGGAGATGATGAAGAAGTGGGTAGTGGCACATACCGTGGAGAGGAGGAGGGAGGGGAAGAGGAGGAGGAGGAGGAGGAGGAGGAGGAGGGAAACCGAATGAAAACCAAGGAGGACACAACACCCTTGTGGAAATATGTCACCAAGCAGGGAGGAAGCAAGGGGGGTGGAACTGCCAAATTTGGTTGCCCCCATTGTAAAAAGACTTACACGGGTTCATATACCCGTCTGAGAAGACATTTATGTGGGAACATGCCATGTGATGAAAACAAAACTGTAGGAGTTTGTGTTTGCAAAAGTGTGCCATCAACACAAAGAGCCATGTATAAGAAGGAAGAATTTGAAGCACAAAACAAATCAAAAGCAAGGGTTGACCATGACCCCTCATTGAACTCACCGAGAACTGGAGGCCCATCCACCCAAGGTAGTGGATTCTCACCCCCTGGGTCACGCAGGTCAATATCAGATTTCCTTGACGTTGGTGGTAGGGATGACGTGGAAGCAAAAGTGTTCCGGTTTCTCTATGCATGTGGCATACCATTCAATGTCCTTCGCTCACCCTATTGGCATGAAATGGTAGACGCCATTCGCATTGCTCCAGTAGGATACAAGAGCCCAGGGTATGACAAAGCTAGAACTGTGGGGCTTGACAAGGAAAGAGGCAAGATCCAAAATGCTTTGGGGCAATTCACAAATGCTTGGAATGAGTATGGGGTATCAATTGTATCAGATGGATGGACAAATGTAAAAGGCAAGCCATTGATAAATGTTCTTGGTGTGTCTGCTACTGGTGCAGTCTTCCTTTCAGCCCATGACTACTCTGATAAATTCAAGACTGGCATAAACATTGCAGAGCTTCTACTCAAAACCATTGAAGCTATTGGTCCATACAATGTCATCCAAGTCATAACCGATAATGCTGCTAATTGTAAGGCAGCGAGAGCAATCATTGAAGATAAATACCCCTACATATTTTGGTCTGGGTGTTTGGTTCACACAATGAACCTTTTGATGCACGAAATCATTAAGTTGAAGGAAAATCAATACAAATGGATTGGTGAATTGTACAAAAAGGGCAAGAAGATGATAAGATTTATAACCAACCATAGCAATGCCCATAGCATTTTCCGCAGTCACTCAAAGTTGGAGCTATTGAAGATAGCAAAGACTAGATTTGCTAGCTACTACCTCACTTTCAGGCGCCTTTTGAAGGTAAGAGAGGCATTGGCTAGCATGGTATCAAGTGATTCATGGAAGGTCTTGAAAGATAGGTGTACATCCGCATCTGATAGGCTTGATTTTAAGGAGGTGGAAGAAACAGTTCTTGATGCGGGGTTTTGGGCAAGTGTCAAGTATGTTTTGCAGTTCACAAAGCCCATTTATTACATGATTCAGTTTGCAGATACAGATAAGCCAGTGATTGGGGAGGTGTATGAGCAGATGGATAGCATGCTGGGTCAAATTAAAGATATTGTTGAACAGAAAGATCCCGTCTTGTATGACCATATTCATACACGTGGTCAAAAGGTGGGAACATCTCAACGTTCCACTGCATGCCTTAGCGTTTGTGTTAAGACCAAAATATTATTCTCCATCTTGGTTGGCCAAACCAACACTTGGGGGTGGGGTTAGGAGAAAGCCCCACACAGATCCAGAGGTACATCTTGTGTACATGAATGCTATAGACAAGTTGGTCCCTGATGTAGAGGAATGTGACATATTGCGCAGTGAATTAAGCAAATACCTCAGTGAAGTTGGTCCATTTGGTACTTTGCATGCAATCAGAGATCGAGATAGGGCACCTCCTATCGAATGGTAGAACATGTATGGCTCAACATGCCAACGCTTGTATAGATTGGCTGTTAGAGTGCTTTCACAGGTGGTTAACAGTTCCTCTGCAGAAAGGTGTTGGAGCACCTATAACTTCATCCACTCAGTGAAAAGAAACCGATTAAATGAAAACAGAGCAGAAAGCTTGGTTTATGTACATTACAACTTGAGGTTGTTGACTCATTATTGTGAGCATGCCAAAACTGATAGATCATATGTCACTTGGGACAACAATCCGGAGGAGCATAACTTGGAGGATGGAGCCATAGCTTTGGAGCACTTGGAGGAAGAGCTTTTGGGCGATGAGGATGACGCATATGCAGTACCACTACCAATGGCGCTGCCATCTTCTTCCTCGTTTCCAGATGCACCATCTTTGCCTAGAGGTTCACGACCTCCATCTGCATCAGTGAGGGGGGGTCGTGCAGGATCGAGTCTTGGACGTGGCTCAGCAGTGGTGGCTACTGGGGATGATAATCCCACTCCCATTGTTCAGAGAGCACGAGAAAAGAAAATGGAAATTTCTCGTGGCAACAGGAAGCATCCATGATTCCATAAAATCTACTTTTCTTGTATTTTCTTGTTTACAGTACTTTCAAGTTTCGGCACTATTGACTCTTTTATATTTAGTATCATATATTTTGTAAACATTACATGGCATTTCAAGTTTGAAGTTTTAAGCTGAACCTACCTTTGAATTTGAAGCTTTAAGGTTGAATCTTGATGTTATAACTTATGGAATCATGGATATTGGACCTATGGTTGATGAAATCATGAATTCACTAGTAAATGATTAATGAATGATGATTGATGAATGATGTTATATGGTATTATTGTTTATTTCATGCTTTTCAATGATGAATGATGTTATATGATGTTATCTGATGATTGATGAACTTCTACTTGCATTTGTTGACATATATGCATCAAAATATATAAAAAATATATATTATATAAAAAACGCTTCTGAAATGCTTCCTAACCGGAAGCTTTTCAAAATTTCGCTTCTCGCTCCTGCTCCCACTCCCGCTCCCGCTCCCGTTCCTGCTTCTTGCTCCCGCTCCCGCTCCCAAGTAACCTTGCGACTGACCTTCCACTGCCATTGGACCAACCCAAACATTGTTCTCCAGGCCGCTCAGATACTCCTGAGTCCTAAACATAATGGACCCATCAACTTGGAAGGCTGGAATAGGGAGGGAGAAGAAATGATGTCACATAGACCGAAGCCCCCATGAACCCTACCAATATGATGCACTGAAAACTTGATGCTGGAACAGATGTTGCCATGGTGTCAAACCCTCTAGATATCTCACCACCCACTTGGCCACTAGAATATTGCCCTCGGTTGCAACATCAATCAAGTCTAACCCACCTTCATCCTTGGGAATGGTGCAAACATCCCAAGAAACTAAGGGTAGACCTCAATGTGGAAATGCAACCTTTTCATGATTTTAAATAGTAAATACTTGAAGACGTTGTGGAGGAACTAGCTTCACAAGTCTAGTTTGTTAATCTGATTGTTGTTCTAGTTTGGTCCTTGTGCATTTTTTAATATGAACATTCCTTCTTTTCAGTGAACAATGTGTTAAAGTTTGACTAGGGTTAGGGTTTGATGCGAAAAAATAAAAAATCAATGTACTTTAATGCAAAATTACATTTAATAAACTAGTACTGAAACGAAATAGTACAGCAGTAACTTCAACAAAACATAATCTTCATCTCTTTCAACCTTTCAACTTTAACACTACCAATTGGGTCACCGTGTTAAGGTAATCTTCAATAACATGTAATCAGCAATAGCAAAATAACTAATATGTTTAATTAACAATAAAAGAATCAAGTGAGGGTACTTACCTGGAGTGTGGGACCCTTCCTGTTTTATACTCATACTTTTTACTTTCAGAAAAGGATTGTGCCTCTCAGAGGCCAGTCAATCACTAGGAACCAGATGACCCTGCTAGAGGGTTAGTACAAACCAGAGAGAGAGAGATGACTGGGGCTGAGGTACGGTCAAACAGGAATGGTCAAAGACAGTAAGAAAACACAATGACAGTGTCAATCAAAACTTTGCACAAAAGATCAAATACCAATAAGTCTCATCACATAAAATTATCCATAACAAATTCTCAGTACATAGTATAAATCATAGACACAAAATCAGAGTAAAGAACTGGCCCTAATAAGGTCTCAGCATATCAAATCAAGTCCTAGTAATATAGATCCGACTCTAATAAAGTCTGGCTACCAGAATTATATGCTTAGCAGACTGAGTGAATCCCTCAGGCCTCACGGCCTCCACAAAAGTGCAACAAGCAGAGAGATCAGACCCTAGGCAGATCGCGAACATGTGAAAAAGAACAGAAATGCCTCACGGCCTCCACCAATGGTCTCATAGCATGTATATCGGATCCTAGGTAGACCTCAAACAACAGATTTGAACCTCAATCATATATACAACAGCAGATCGGTCCTGTTAACAGGCAGATCAGATCTCAGGTAGAGCAACAAGGTAGATTGGAACCCCAAGCAAGCTTTACACAACAGATCGGACTTCTAGTCAAGCAGATTTGGTCATAGTCAAGACACAAACAACAGATCGAACTCAACACAAAGCCCTAGCAGGCAGCCCAAATCTATAGATAAGCAGATCGGGTTCTTTAGCAGTAGATCAGACTCAGGTTAAACTTCAGAAAGGCAGATCGGACTCCCAAAAAACGCAGATGAGCAGAAAGAGGGCTAAAGGCAAGGTTAACAAGGTCATAGCTGTCACGACCTTCTTCAATAAGGTTACTAGTCATCAAATTGGATCAATATTTAATCACAGATCAAACCCTGGGTGCATATCAACCATTACTAACAACAAAAACCAGATCTGAACTTGTTTAGCAGTGGGCGACCTTCAAACTCGGGTGAGCAGCTGTGATATCCTTGACGTCAAGCAGAGGAAGGAGCAGAGCTGAGATAATGATGATTAATTGCCAAGGGGAAGTCTTCAATATATAGGATTAGGTTCTTCTAGAATGATTATTAAATTAATCTTTTAGTTGAGTTAGGGTTCCATAGATTTAGAAGGGTACCACTTAGTTAGGATATAAAACAATATAAATGACTTAGGTGGTTACCAAGCACATTACGGTCAAAACAATAAAGTCACATTTAATAACTTAAAGTATAAGTAGGGTGACATTAGGTGGGTACTAGGATCAATTAAATTGTTAGGTGAGGGCACAAGGACCAACACATGACCCAACATAAGATAAGTGTGGGTTCATGATCCATAACCCCTAGAACCAAGGGTAAACCACAAAGTGGTCAAACAACCATAGTACCCATAGAACCCAAAACATCAAAGGTGGTATAAATAAAAAACAACTCAAGGTGGGTAAATGACCCTACTAACCACAAGTCAAAGACAAGGTACCACAAGACCAATAATCAACAAGGTGTAAGGACCAAAAGTAAATCAACCAAGTTGGGGACAACCAGTCATCTCTCTCTCAAATGTACAAATGTTCCATACAACCTGAAAGTCCATCATCACTATATAAGGAAGGGTCCACATTGGGCGATGTGATCATGTGGTCCTCCAGACTACTCCTTAGGTCAATTGCTAGTGGCTCCATCAAGGGGTGGCCAGTCCCCTAAGAAGATCATCTAGCTCAACCATCTTGAAGACCTAGGAGAAGAGGACATCACACATCATCATCTTGGTCCATGGACCAAGATCCACCTGGTTAACTGACCAGGTATGTCGCTGCAGGAACTACTTGGTCCTCGTGACCAAGAATCTGCTTGGTTCCGGACCAGGAGGTCTTTGTCTCAACCTGTAGGACCTGCTTGGTCCTCGTGACCAAGAAATTGTCTGGTCCCAGACCATAATATCCTAGAGACAAGTAGGGGCCCTAACCACATGCTAGGGACTTTTGCCATGGCATCAACCTGCTTGGTCCCCGACCAAGAACCCCAGGAGATAGTTGGGGGCCCTAGGGTACCTTCTAGGGTCTTACTCTTTACTCTACCTGGTTAACTTGACCAGGAACCCTAGTTAATTGACTAGGGTACCATCCTCTCTGAGAATGGGTCTCGCAGCTGCACTAACTTTAACACAATGACCGTCTTTTAAAATGCCTAATGCTAATTCTATTTTATAGTACTTCCCTTAAGTTGGGTTGTAACAAATTGTTACTGAAGGTTATTTGTATTGCATTACTAATATCCTTAGAAGGCATGTATAGGAAGTTTTACACAACTCAATTACTATTGGAGTGAAATGATAAATTTGATCATCAAACTTAGTAACTATTTGTCTTCCATCCCCTTTTGACGAGGTTTGAATCTGCACCAATCTCAAACATCCTTACACTGAAAAAAGTCAGGGTAAAGGATGAGGATATTATTTGCATATAACTGCCCAAGTGTTTTGTTCATATAAAAACTTGAGTATCCTCAGATCATTGCATAGTCACATGCAGAGAACAATGGCGAAGATAATTGTATATTGCAAGGTTCCTAATGTTCTGCTCCACTCTTGTCTGAGCCATACTTAATGGGTCTGTGCTCATAGCATCTCATCAATCAGTCTTGGCACAGCAACTGAAAATCTTTGTCTCCTTGCTGCAAACTACTGCTTAAATCACTTTTTTGGTCCAGTGAGTCTTCTTGGTGAATACTGCCCATTGTCAATCACTTTGTAAGTTTGTTCCACCAATCAAGAATCCCTTTTCTCCTTGTCTCTTTTCTTTTGGTCACAGTTACAATTAATGATAATGGGAAATGACTTCCGATACAGTTTTCCTCCATTCTTGTTGTCATTATAACCAAAAATCAATAATATCGTTTCCAAATTTGGCAATGGTGCTACAGAGGTAGTCTTAATTTTCCAATTTCCTTTGGAGTCTGTGTGCATGTGGTTACAGCTTACAACTATAGACAAAATGATATTTCAGAGGTCACAAAAATGGAATACTCAATGAATGAAGTACAAAATGTATGTGAAAGTCACAGGTTTAATCACCAGAATAACTGTGTGCTCAGCATCATGATGATGCCTAAATCGCTTGAAGAGCTCCTATTTAGTCTATGAGACTTGACAATGTTTGGAAACAACTGTCGAACAACTCCTTAGTGAGATAGAACATGATAAGTTTCGAAGTACTATCTAGGTCCACAAAAGATAAAATCCTATACATGACAAAATGTCATCACAAAAAGATGAGGGTTAACTGAGTGAAGAAATTGGATGTATCTAAAGACCTGAAACCAACTCATATTTTGCACTTGCAACTTGTGATTTCTTTGGATATTGTTGTGATGCACCACTGCTCCTTAAAGGCATATTGTATGAAGAATACGATGCAGGGTTGCCTTTGTAAAAGATATGTGCTGTATCCAATGTTACATTCTGAATGGTTGGTGTGCTTGGAGAATTGAAATCTTTCTTGGTAAATCTTCATTTGACAGTAATGATCAATTCAAATCAATTTGTTTGGCCACTTTGTGACTGTACAGTATTTCATTCCAATGTGTCTTTAAGACTTCTTTCAATATTAAAAAGAGCAATTTCTCATACTCTTCCAATTGCTTGCCTAATTTCCATCAGTTTCAGTTATTTAGTACTCAAATGAGAGATTCTTGCAACAAACATTAATTCTCCACAATCTTGTGCTACCTTAAAGCTTGTTAGCTGTAGAAGTCTTGAAACATTCCCCTTCCACATAAATGTTTCCTTCAAATACACAAGCATATTTTTGGAAGTGTCTGCAATTGGATTTTGAAAAATAGATCCACCAAGAAAGATTATTTTAAAGGGAATTACGATTTGTATAAGCATTTGGAGTTTCTTGACTTGTCATCTAGCTATATAGTTTAGAATTAACATCAATGTATTGTGAAGCAACTCACTTGATTATATGCAATCTCATTATTTTCAGGTAGAGTTACTATCTCGAGTGCACCATCAGAATTTGATAACCTTAATTGGATACTGTCAGGAGAAAAATTACAGGTTTGTAAGACCAGCCTATCTGCAAGAAAGTGTTATTTCTGTAGGTTATGGCGAATCTGAATTGTTGCTTTATCATTTCCTGATCCATTTTGTGGTGCCAATGCTATTGCAAAATTCTTGACCCAAATCATCTTGGTATGAAAATTTGAGGTATTAAATGGGGGTGACAAGAATTTTGAGCATTAGTGCATTTTCTCAATGAAGTATCTTGATACAAGATTTAGAAAGTGGCACTTTGAATTTAGTACGGTAGTTTTCATTGTCTAAACACGACAAGTCATTGTGTTATTTTTGTCATAAATCTGATTACTTCAAAAGAGGCCCACCTATCTGCAAGAAAGTATTGTTTCTGTAGGTGGTGGTAAGTTGGAAGCATTGCTTTATCATTTTCTGATCCAATTTGTGGTTTCGATACTATTGCAAAATTCCTAAACCAAGTCAATTTTACTCTGAAATTTTGATGCATAAAATTCAGAGACACAAATTTCAAGCAATAATGCATTATCTTAATGAACTATTTGATACAAGACTTAGAAAGTGACTCTTTGAATGCAATACAAGAGTTTTCTGTTGAGATCACAAGAGATGGCAAGGATTGAATGCAACCACCAACAAGCCTCAAAACCTGCAATAAAAAGGAGAAAACAACACTTGATAAAGAGTGAGCAAATTTACTAGAGCTAAAGCATAGGTGTGATAGAGTAAGAGACCATAAGAGTAATATACAGAGATGAACACGCAGAAAGATCGCACGAAGACAGCAAGAGGGTGCAATAGTATATGGTGCCCATAGGCTTAAACACGCTTAGAGAGATAAATAGCTCACTATGATGATTTACAAATGATACTTGAGTATGTATTTAATTTTTATACACATCTAAAGAAGTAGGGAACCCTCCCCAATAGGGGTTATGGACCCACAAAAGATTGACTAGGTTGGCCTTAACCATAACCTAGTATTACAATAAATGTACATAGGTTGGTCTTAGCCACATACATTTGTTATAATATGGGTCCTTTGTAGCCAGATGTGAAGATTATTCATTATACCATTCTCAACACCCCCCCTTAATCTAAACAGTGGGCATAGAGAAGAATGATGAAATATAAATGTGAGTGAGTTTATGGATACCCAACTCATAAAGTCAACTGTGGCTGATATATAAAAGTGATTGGGTTCATGAATACCCAACTCAAGTACAACTGAGAGAGCTCGAATGCTAAGAGTGGATTTATGGATTTATGGATACAAATGAGAGTGGGTTTATGGATACCCATCTTTGATATAGCTGGCCCAAATATATCTGAGAGTGAGCATATGGATACCCAAAAGCGAGTGGGTTTATAATTTACCTAGCTCAAAATAGGGTCAACCCTATTCACAACATCCCCCCTTAATTAGAACAGGGGCCTTGGGGAGAAGGAATTACATTACAACCTCCCTTCTTAATGCTGAACGCAACCATATAGTAAAGATATAATCTCTCCGAAATGCCTTATCTCCCACGCCAACACTGTTCCACAGGTTGGTAAAAGTGGCCTCTCGTAGAGGTCTAGAAAAAAGATCCACTGAAACATGTGGGTCAGCTAAAGATAGAAAGAGTGGCATTGGCTGTTCCTAAGACTGAAGTGGCCAAATATAGTATATCCTGAAAAGACGAACAAGGAAGAGATCCACTATAATAGGCTAAGACTCAATTATCGAATAATCATCCATAAAAAGTAGTGGGACAAATCCTGCGGACCTATGAATGGAAACACCATCAAGATAGAATTTGTACTGGAAGGATCATATAGACATTATATCGAAATATGGGCCCATGTAGTTGATCCAAAAAACCTGAAATGTGAGATTGATGAAGTCATATCTTGAATATCAGGAAGAAGTGGTTTCTCCATATGCATCCACAAACCCTTGCTCTGAGAGTCCGAAGACAGGCTATAGCATCTAAAATATCCCTGTCATAAGCTGTTACCCTTGCACATTCTTCAATTATCTGAAGACAAACCATGCAAGACTTGGAGGGATGTTCCTTGTTATGAAAAAAATGCATATAGGTTTCTTCTTCCTCTGATCAGCCCCAATGTCATAAGTAGGCCATGTAATTGGGCAAACTTTCACCTAGAGTCCATTATATTCAAAGATGGTGCAAATAAGTATGCAAAAGTCCCCTTGATTAGATCCAAAGGAGAAAGAAATAGTACCAGTGCCTTCCAAAATCTCTGCAATGTGTTGAATCTGTACTAGGATAGCACAAGCCTTAGTTGAAGAATTCAACCCTAGAGAGATAAATTTTGCTGCAAAATGAGCAAGAAAGATAGCATTAAACAGAACTTCATGATTGAAGGATGATCAGAAGCCAAACTCCTGAGCAAGTGATCTCCACTCTTCCACGACCCGACCCTAGGGTTTGAGGAAGAGGTTACCATAGGCTTTGCATTTTTGTATGTAAATATGTTTCTGTGAATATAAGAAGTATTTTTCAAATTGAAAAAAGAAAGATAGCATTGGGTTTGAAAAGGAGTTTTAAACCCAAAAGAAGAGAAAACCCTACTGCAATCGTTAGGGCAATGCAACTAGTAGAAAATCTCTGGATCAATGACTGAAAAAATCAGATTTGGAAACCTTGGTTCTGCAGCCCTTAGAGCAATGGCACTAGCCAAAAATCTCTGGATCAACTACGGAATGAAATCAGATCTGGAAAACCTAGTTCTACAGCCTTTAAGGCAATGCCACTAGCCAAAAATATTTGGATCAGCTGCCGAAAAAATAAGATCTGTAAACCTTAGTCCGTGCCCCTTGGGGCAATGCTGCTAGCTAAAAATCTCCAGAACAATTGCAGAAAAAAGAAAAAGAAAATCTGGAAACCCTAGTTCCTTAACACTTAGGGCAATGCCACTAGTAAAAAATATCCAGATCTGCTGTAAAATGCACAAACATATGGAGTCTGTACATGATTCTAGGTTGATACAATGCTAGGGCACCACTTTGAGGGAGAAATCTGCTGAACAACACACTAAATCAGCATTAAAACACTAGCAATAAAGCCACCAGCAATAAATCAACACTAGAAAAACCATGAATTAGTAGATTGTTCAGAAAATCTATTGTACCAGCCAGTAGGTGATGCAATGGGTCAAGAAACTTCTGGATCTGTCCAAGAAAAAAGCCCTGAAATAAAATAACAGGGAAGCCCTAATGTTGTTCACTTTGATCCTATGTAAAATGTATCCAGAAAAATGCATACAACAGGGTCAAAAACAGCCCTAAATGAGGTGCCCTTCTCTAGAAAATAAGAACATTAAAAAACCCTAATACCCCTTGTTTTACCTCACAGATTAGCACCCTTCAAGCTAGTTCACGAGGGACGGTGCTAAGATCGGCAACTTTCAAGAGGTGCACCCAATGTCACCTTAGTGCAATCTCCTCTCTCTTTAGGCCTGCTCCTTAGGCCATAGGAGGCTTCCCAAATATGAGGTAGAAATAGGCCTGTAAGATATGCAACGAAGACAACTCTATCTCTACAAGACTATCCCACTAAGTTAGTAGATCAGTGCCTTAATGGAGTCAACAAAATATGCAATAAATACCCAATGATTAGGAAGGTTTAGGCACTATAAAGCTTGATGATGATTGATTAACAAGCTGAATCAATTTTCTGCAGTAAAAACCAACAACTTAAATTTGCAAGAAAACCCAAAATAAACTGTGGAAACACCTCGAAAAGTACCTCCAGGTGATCACCGACCAAAGGATGAATACCCCCTAGGATGCACTTTCTTTGATGGATGAATGCTATGTTTTGGGAATGGTTTCACTTTCAGATTTGCAATTACTTGCAATAATGGCTGAAAATGTTGATTTGGCACCTCAAAACCCCCTAGGGTCAATCCCGAGACTTGGAGATGAAGTAAGGATCTTTTCCAACCACTAAGACTTTGATCTTCCTGTCGAAATGGACCTGCAAAACACTTAAAACAGATCTATAGCAGCCTTTAGAGAGTGACATCACCCTCCCTAGGGTTGTTGTCACCCTAAATTAGGGCCTTTTTAAGTTGCAAAACAGCATTTTTATGGATTTTTTTTGCTTTTGTAAGGATTATTGGATAATATAACCACTTCAGAAATTTGTAACAGCAGTAACTATTTCAGAATTGAATTAGTAAAAGAATTCCAACGGCAAAAAAAATATTTTTGGAGTTTTTCAAAAAATATTTGATTTTTAGAGTTCTTTATATTTTTTGATTTTTTTGTATTTTTTCCAATATATAATACAAGAAATTTTGTAAAATGGAGATTTAGGTGAAGACGAGGGAATTAGAGCTAAGTCTTAATCCTTTCGGGCACCAACAAAATCGGGGTTAACTTTCCTCCTAAAAATTGGCAATTCAATATTTGAATGAACTGGAGCAAAGCTAAGAAACCCTAGGTTGTGTTAGCTTTGAACTAGTTAGGACAAACAAAGATGCTGAGGTCCAAACAAGAGATCCCCTTCAAAAGGGATGTCTCACTTACAAGACTATACTATTATGCATAAAACCCCTAGGTTACTCCTATCATGGATGTCTCCGACAATGCAAGACAAGAGACTTAGAGATCTTACCTCTTTTCTTAGTGAATTCTAGAGTTTTTCAAGGATAAAGTTGATGCATGAGGTTTCTTTACTATCTTTCAAGGCTTGTCTAAGGTGGAAGGATTCATTGTCTAAACACTTAAAGTTAATGCGTTATTTTTTTTTAAATCTGATTATTTAAAAAAACTTGTCACATTTTATAGATACCAATTACATGGTAACATATTGTAATACCCTCAGTTCGACCCTAGTAATGTATCCAATTAAATTATGTAAATGATGTAATTATGCTAGTATGGATTCCTAGTGCGGAGCTCAAGGCCAAGGCCCGACTAATGAATGGCTAGGCATGTATGATGTAAATATTGTTATTTGGATTGTATGGTTGGTTTGTCATGTTGATTTAGAATATATGTAAATATTATGTGTATAAATAATAAAATGGTCCAAGAATGGCTGTGTAAAGAGCACCAAAGGGGCTATGATTCCATTAGAGGGGAAGAGGAAAGGGGGTCCAAGGGAGACTAAATCCTTGCTGCCAAGTGTCGACCTTAGAACTCATCCTATTTCAACCATGTGCTTTGAATAAGCCAATTATCTCCTTTACGACTATTCTCCAATCATTGAATGCATGTGTTGTAATGACCCTTTTTCAAAATTGATTAAAAGGCCCAATTTTCCACTTTTTTACCAATTTCGACCTTTGACTAGTTTTACTGTTTTGACGTCCAAATCAACCCAAACGCTCCCAAATCTTCTGTATGAGTGTATGAATGATATTTAGACTTGAATATTAGGTTCAGGGATGTTTTATGGTCCTCCAAAGACTTCTGAAAACTTGATTTATATTCTAACCAATATATGCAATTTTGACTAGTAATTTGTGCATCAAATCCCCCCCGGGCTAACACTGGAAAGGGCCTCCCAAATGCCTCTAAACTCCCTCAAATTTCTAAACAGAGGTATGTAATGTGTTAAGTATGTTATTAAGGTCTCATATGCACCATTAATGGATTATTACAACTGTTATTACCCTCTCCCATTCAACTGCAAAAATCCCCAATTCGACCCTTGGGGAAATGGCACTATTTCACCTCCCAATACAACTAAACTGAGTAAAAATGCTTCAAATGCTCAAGTACAGTACATGAAACTTGTAGAAGACATCCATGGCAGTGTATTGATCACAAATATATTAGAGAATCATCCATCCATTTGAAATAATCAACATTATAGTGTCATACATCAATGCATTGGGGAAATGGACATTGTTTGCTCATTAATCAATATTTTTGCATACAAACAGTGGGTATTTCGACTTGAGACTTTCTGAATATTAAGAACAGAGGATATGAAGCTATTACAATCAGAAATATATAATGAGAAGCTCTCCCAAGAAGCACAAGAGCTCACCAAAAACGCCCTCCCTCAAGGAGCATGAATATGCCTTCAAAACTGGAAACGGTGGAGAGAAAGTGCTGCACTAAACCAAACCATGAAACTTCCTGTAGCTGCTACCTGCAAATACAAACTCCATTAAAGCACCATGAAAGACCTGAGTGGCCTTTCCAAACACCAACTTGGATGGAAATCTTTCACCCTCGAAATTGGCTAAGGCAAGAAACTAGTCATTCACTAGCTCTCTCTTCACTAATGCAATTTTTCTCAAATCATCAAAAGCCATTCTCATACTTCGTTTCTACATTTTATAACCAACATTAGCCTTCTAAGGGTCGAAATCCTCTCAATAGATTCAATAGATTTCCATTTAGGAAATATTCCACATTTGCCACTTGTTTCCTAGTTCCAACCTTCCATCTTCTCCCAAATTCGATTTTGAGTCTCTTTGGCTTCTCCAACTCCCATGAGCGCCTTCCTTGAGCCTATTTTTGGGGCTGACATGTCATAGTGGTCAGATGTCAGAGGTCAGGTCTGCAATTTGTCATAGTTGTCATAGATGCACCATCATTGGTGTCACAGGGGCTAGGGAATCTAGCCCAAGTGTCCACAAACTTCCAATTTGACTCTTTATCTTCCATGGAGGTTACCAATCCTTCCCAATTCGACCTAAGATGCTCAATGACATGTGTTATGACTTAGCAACTCACCCAAGAGTTTTCACCTTCCCATTAATTCGAATTTGCAAGAGAGAGATACCATGTATTATGAAAAATCAAGCTAGTGTGGGTCCCACATCCTCCATATGTCTCCAAAACCATTTGCGACCTAGGATTTCTCTTGAATTTCTTTATTCACTCTATTTATTAAATACTTGAACCCTTCTAATGTCTAAACATCATTTATTAGCTTCCTTATTACCATTCCACATGTGCCCATCCAACCTAGGAAACTAGTAGGATTGATGGGATTGTCTTACTAGGAAATTATTTGAATGGGGACATTACATGTGTGAGGTTGGTGGGAAAAATCACCTCATGTAGTTATTGCAGCATGGGGTTGACTGCACTTTTGTGACAGTTCTGTCATGACAGAAGTCAGTCTGCAGCTGCCAGGAGTCCTTTCTTCTACTGTCATAAGCTATGTCAGTTGTCTTTTCACCATTTTCCCATATCCCTCTGAGTCAACCCTCATTCTCTCATTTTTTCATGCAGATCTACACTAGGCAGAGCTCTCCATTGTTGTCCAGGAACTTACAATGTTGTGTTTAACCCAAAAATTCGAATTTGGAGACCATGCTACAGACTTGGAAGGGAAAAATGATGGCTGTAGGTGAGTAGAGAGGTTGGGCAAGCTAGGAACCCTTACACATTGAGTTCTGCTGCTCATAGGTGCTTGAGAAGCCACAGATTGAAGCTACAGGTGGTTCTATAGCAGCACATGTCAGATTGGACTTCTTCTATGCACACACTAGAAGCACCAAGCAAGATGGATCGCCCAAGAGAATCGTGGATCAGTGAAGGGGATGCCTGAGCCAAGAAGAGTGTTGTGTGGGGCAGGTATTGTGGAAGCCAAGGCGGTTGTGGGTGAGTGAGACCACTGTAGAGCTCTGTATGAGCATTTGGCTAAGCACAAAGAGCAGAACTAGTTGTGGGTTGAGAGATAGAAGCTTGTAGGTGTTTCCTTCGCCTTGGTGGCCTCATACCTAGCTTGGAGGTGGCTTCTTAGCAGAACGAGTATATGTTGGACAGAGTGCCTATGGTTGGGTGGAAAATTGCTCTTACACAACCAGTTTCTTGGATCTGCGTTGGATAAAGATAAGTATTCTCATGCATTTAAATCTGAAACATTTTTAAAATGGTAGACTAAGTCGAGTGGTATAGGTGGATACTTCTTTATCGACTTTGCTGGAAAGATTTAGTCGTTAACCTTAAGGCAAATAAATGCTGGAGTGGAGATGGAGATGGAATGGATAACCTTCCTACCTTTAATGGTAGGGAAATAAAAGGCTATCATGTGTTCAGATCAGATTGAAGAATTGAAGGACTGGCCCTTTGAACGCTTGTCAAGGAATGGAAAGATCAAGAGACAGTGGTATAGCTACTGGCAAGGAAGCAAATCTGTAGATAAGCAGGGAAAGGACAGATACACATACAATGGTATAGATACTGTTACAGCTTCCCCTTGAACTCTAACCCCCTCCACAGTTAATAGACTACTGTGAAGGGAATGGCAACCAGGGACAACCCTTCCATCGTTACTCCAACCCTAGCTAAAAGCAAAGGAAAGATATTTATTATGTCAAGGAAGCAACTTAGCATTCTGATCCTTTATTTAATGCCTGTAATGTTTATGCTTGTATTTGCATGCTAGATGTCTGTGGATAGATTTTAATTCCGATGTGTATGTTTATTTACGTTTCTGTACATATTTATATGTTGAAAATCGTATTATGGCTTTGGGGCGAAATTTGAGAGCCCGAATTTGGTTAATGTCCCCTCCCGATGGTTGGATTGATGGAAGGGGACGTTACACATATGAACTTATTAGTAATTGATTTCTTAAGTCAATACCTTGAAAAACCTTTGATATTAGATTATTAGGCTTTTCAATAAGGTTATTGCGATGAAGACTATTGTCCTCAAGAATCCATATGGAACTTCAATATGTTGCGGCTCACATTCTAGGATAAAGATGAGGTTCCAATTGTAAATATGTTGTCTATCCATCATTGATAAGTGGATCCATAGTTAACCCTTGCTTAAGTAAGTGTATAAAGTTAAATTCAAGAAAATTTGTTGTCTTACTTGTAACTAGGGAATTATTCTTATGATATGGTATTTAGGAGTTGACTAAGACTGAAAAAAGCAAGAGTTGGCACAAGTTTTTACATGCCATTGGGTCGACTTGTGATGAAGCCATTCTCCCATCAATTCAGTGCTAAAGACGAGTAAAAGTATTTGATGGAGGTGAATTATGGGAAATATATCTGCCATAAGTGATTTCAAGGAAAAATATATAGCTAAGATATATTTAGACAACGGGGTGGGGGAGGGAGAGGAGGGTAAAAGTAAACTTAAAAGACAACGAGAGTGCTAGAGGTAGATTAGAGAGAGTGTTACCCACATAACATGTCCTCTAAAACCAGATTTCATAAGTCGTTGACATTGTTTTATTTTATGCATACTTAGCTCACAATTTTAATGTCCTACTTTGAGAATGTACCAACTACATAATTTTACCTCTGTAAAGGTTACGCTTCCTTAAAATTCCTGGAGAGGTAGTGTTTTTATTTTGACTTGCATTGGATCTCCACTAAATGACAAATATTTGTTGACATTACGATGCTTTTGTTAACATTATGATGCTTATACTTTTCTGCATGTTAGATATTTGAAGATAAAGATGAATACTTTAATGATTAACTTGTATTGAGAAGGTCTATACTCTATAGTCCTAGACACATGCTAGCATAACTTGTTTGTAAAATAAGCTAAGATCACCAAGAAGTATACTTCCAATAGATTTTAGGCCTCAACTTCTCCTTCTTCTAGATATCATACCTCAATAGGCTCGAAGGCATGTTGGGTGACACTTGTATTGGTGGAGGTAGATACCCCAATCTTTTCTATTTCTATTACAACCCTAAATTTGTTGCAAAAGTAGAAAAAGTAATTAATTAATAAATGAAATTTAAGTGTCATATTTACAATGATGTTATTGTGGCCTTTATTGACTTCAACATTGGTTGTTCATGTATTTTGCAGAAAATTTAGGAAGTGTGGAAATGAGTTGTTCTTGTGCACACTTGGTAATGGGATGAATTCAAAAGAGGATTTGGAACTGCATGTCACTCTAGCTGGTCCTAGAGAACATGACTTTCCTCTTTATCTGATGTGGATAACTACCTTTTGAAGAGGTTATTGTAGAAATAGATTTTCTATCGGAGAGATCTTTCGGATGTGGGCACCAAGATGTGAAAGACCTGGCCTGGTCTCTCAAACGAGTTTGGATCGCTACGTTATGATCGTCTTACTATTTAGGAGATTCAACAAGTGATCCCACTTGAGGAGATCTATAAGCTTAATATTCATAGTCCAAGGCCCATTTGGCAGGAAAGTCCATCTGGATTTACAAACCCAAATGATTTTACCAATTCCTTCTTACACCGCATTCTCTCCAAGACATTCTGAAAAGACATTGTAGTTTCTTGGATGCTGAAGAGAAGAGGGTGAATTGCCTCTAGATAGTGTGGTCCTTTCAAGTTTTGAGTGTTGACTCTTTGTTAGGTTGAGGGTATTTGCATGCCTACTACTATACCAAGATTTTCCCTCTTAAGGAGTGGCTATCTTGGATGGGCTTTGTAGATGACTTTTGTCGGATTTCTAGAGAGGTCGAAACCATTCACCATATCTTTTAAAGTTGCATGTGTGCTTAGGAGTGTTGGGATGTTGTATGGGGCACTTGGCATCAAATTGTCTTTAGTAAGATCGTTTGGAAAGCTGCTTTGCCAGGTGATGTTGACTCCATCGGCCCTTTGCACTTTAGGGGTGCTTGGCATTATATTTGAGTTGTCACTTTGAATATCTTATGGAAGCTTCGTTGTGAAGTTGTTTCTAGTAGTAGTGTGTTCTCTATCTCTTCTTTTAGAAACTGTCATTTCGATGAGCTAGGTGTCCAATTCAAAGCTAAAGAAGTCTCCTTCAGAGTGTTAGATTTTATACAATTCTAGCAGTATAATTTAATAGCAAATAATAAAACATGATCCCTAAAAGAATAACCAAGCATAGAAACAATAGACACAAGTTTTATCCTGGGAAAAACCCAACAGGGAGAAAACCCAACAACCTTTGTATAGAGATAATCAGTTCAGAGATCAGAGTACATCTAGATATCACGAATAAGAGAGAGAAAGATAAACTTCTCCAATAGTAGCAACCCCAAATAAGCCTTCTCTAATTGCAGCAGGGAACTTCTCCTCTTCTTGAGCGAACTAGCTTGTGTTGAGTGAGTGTGCAAATGAGAGGAGCACATCCTCTATTTATACTCATAAGAAATGACCTTTTCCCTCAACTGGGCCGACTTGTCTTGGGGGAATATAAAATTACATTTATTATTTATTTCCTTTGTGTAATTCTAACCCAAGGTTTACATTGATTCTTTCAAGACCTTTACATGATCAAATACATCAATAACTTCTCCCGAAGGAGGTACAACAATAGTACAATAAAATACAATAAGAATAACTTCCGAAGTTACATTTTATCCAACACTCCCTCTTAACAAGGAAGGTATTCTTCAGACACTGTCATCTTCAGCATCACTGGACACAATCATCTGGATCTCAACTGTACATCACATCTGTCTCGAACATCTCTATACATATGGAAGGTCTTCAACACAATCTCAGTGCATCGAGAAGTGTCACCATGAATCTACTCCACAACTCTGCACAGTCCATCAGAGAGTCCATCATGCATCAACTCAACCCAGTCCATCAGGGAACATGCACCGACCCAACCAGTCCATCGGTGAGTCCATCATACATCAAATCAACCCAGTCCATTGGGGAACATGCACCAAATCAACCAGTCCATCGGTGAGTCCATACAAGAGTACTAGTGTGCGCCAGTGTGCGCTAGCCTCTCCATCCCATCTCAGGATGTCTGAGAGATATCCTCACTCTTTTTAGAGTGATCGGGAGAATGCACTAAATCTCTCCATGAGAGATCTCCTCACTCCTTTCAGAGTGATCGGGAGTGTGTGCTGACCTCTCCATCCTTTTCAAGATGTTTGAGAGATCTCTTCACTCCATCTTGGAGTGATCGGGAGAATGCAATGGCCTCTCCATCCTATCTCAGGATGTCCAAGAGATCTCCTCATTCCATCTTGGAGTGATTGGGAGAATGCAATGGCCTCTCCATCCTATCTCAGGATGTCCGAGAGATCTCCTCACTCCTTCTCGGAGTGATCAGAGGATTGCAGTGGATTCTCCATCATGAATCATGCTTGCACACATATCAGCTAGCAAAGGCATCAAGTATATCGGGGTGGACATTTTTGTCTTGCCCTATTCTAGTTAAATAAATGGAATAATAACAAATCACATGACTGAATTTATGCACCTGCATGGGAGAGTATCAAGAGACTAGTCTCCCCACCCTATCACAGGTTGTCTGGGAGAAGATGTGGTACTACCATCAGACCACTCACCCTTAGCCAAGACACATGGCTAATACTTGTCCAATATTGCAATCATGCTCATCACATCTCCCTTTGTGCTGGAGCGTCCTGCTCCCTCTACATCTGAGCATCCCGCTCCCTCTCTAGAGCTATTGATAGGCAGGTCCATCGGCCTATCACTTTAGGTGCCAATCTGAGCACCAGCTTTCATAGAGAAAACGAGCACAGTTCCTTACTAAGATGTAAGTATCCATCCTGGTGACGACCAGGTACATCAAGGATCCTCTCAACTGTCTGTCTGAATCAACCAACAATGCCATTAGTGCAACCAGGTACTCACATTCATCATGCTGGATCTGCTCAGGATCTCAACTGTGTTCTTCCTTAACCTAAGAAGATCTCATCAAGTTTCTGCCCCACCATCAATAGGCCAAGATCCTCATCTCAAGGGCTAACTCTCTCTGTCTCGGTGAGGAACAGATCACCAGTATACGCCATCACGAACAAGTATACGCCATCACGAATAAGGGATCATCGTCAGCAATATGCTCTGATGCACAATTCTAATTGAACATATGTGCACCTCCCCAGAAATTAACTGAGTAACTTTCGTTCTTCAGGACTAACATACTCTAATCCTTCTGTCATGATTCTAACTGGAAACCAATTGCTTTCCATAATCATTGAAGAACCAAACATTTGTAGGCCGACATCCATTGGAGCCTTCTGCTCCCAAACACCAATCTCTATATGAGATCCTCTGGGCCCGTGGGTCATGTATCAAATGCAGTTGGATGTATTAGGTCTTCATCTGTCCGCTGCTACATAGTCATGACTTCCATCTAACTGCTTTGTCCAAGAGTCATCCTTCTAGGTTGAGAGTCATGCTCCCAGAAGCTTCCTGCTTTTGATTAATTTGAACATAAAGGGGATTCATGTGTCCACTACTTGCTCATCGGAACAAGTCTCATCATCCTTTTCTTGTAGGTTGTATCATATGGTCTTTTCCCTACAAGTCAAATCCTGTCAGATGGTTAGTGACATTGCATAACCAATTTATATTTCAATGCAATGGAAAATAGTTTACACAGGTATGCAGGCATCTTAAGCTAATGCTTTAGAACAACAATCATAAACATGTATCCTAAACACATATGGTAACTATCTAGATGTCTGTTATCTCCACTAGAACATGCCATCAAGAGCGTGCACTACTCTAAGCATGTAAGAAGGAGATATTATCTAAACTAGCTCCATCAGGTGTTGTGCAGCTCATATGCATAACAAGTACAACAAGTGCCTACGGTACATCAATAAGTGAACTATATCAAATGCTCAACAAACTTCCTAATAGATCTGCATACAATCTGTTATGAAAAAAACATATAAGACAAAACAGATCTATGTGAGCAATAAATCCAAATACTTATCTTTTATTGTTTTTGTGGGTGGGCTCTCACTGCCTCCTTGTGGGAATGAGAGTCATCTATTCTTCATTTTTCTTGCTAGGAGTCCATCGTAGTTTGAATCTTCATATCATCACCTCAACATGGGGAGCACTAGAAGAAGAACTTCATATTCTCATCATTGCTTGACTTCTTGTGAGAAGTATCTTCATCAATATCTGCAGTTGATGCTTCGTGCATCCTCTTATTTGAACTTCAACAATATCTGGCATAGTGGCCATACTTATTGCATTTGAAGCATTGAATATGAGAGAGATCTCTCTTCTTCTGATCTGGTGGCGGGCTTGATCCTCTATCTTTGTTCTTATTGACATGGAACTTTCTTCCTTTTCCTTTGCCTTTCTTGGCATGAGATGTAAAAGCTTGATTTTCTTTGGATTGAGTGCCATGTATTTTATTCCAAGCTGCAATTCTCGTTTCTTCCTGGGTGTAATCTACCCATAATCGATCAAATTTAGGCAACTTGGTTCGTCCACTTAGACTTTGAATAAATGGTTCCCAAGAAGGAGGGAGACCATTAAGGGTTGACATAACAAGTTCTTTGTCTTCAATTGCTTCTCCAATAGTGCTTAACTGATCTCTGAGTTCTGAGACCTTCATGAAATAGGTAGCAATTGAATCTGGCCTTGACATCTTGAGATTTGAGAGTTGTTGTCTCAAGGAAAGGGCACGTTTGATATTGCTATTTTCGAACAACTTCTTCAAGAATTTAAACATCTTCCTAGCTGTCCTTTTTTGAGAAATTTGAGGAACCAAGTGGTCTATTACTGAATCTACCAAGGTCCTTCTTACCCTAGCATCATTCTTTCTCCACTGGTTCTTTCCTATTTCTTCTTCTAGTTTTGGAACCTTCTCATTCACAAACTTTAATAGGTCATTTTCTTCAAGAATTAGAAGAAATCTAGACTTCCAAGAGCTGAAGTTGGAAGCCCCATCCAACCTATCCTTGACCTTCATCCCAATCATCTTGACTGCAACTGGATCAGAAACCCTAGTAGGAGCTAGGTCAATTTTGAAGTTGGGATTCTTGGAAAACTGATTCCACAGGGAGATGCGCCCTATCAAGGCGAGTTGAATATCCCTTCTTTTCTCTTAGATCTATGGACATAACAACTCAATACTGGAAACCCTAGTTTCCCGATTTTGACAAGGAATTAGGTCAAAAATGAAAAATTTCGGATCTGAAATCTACTTCCACAGATAGTTGCGCCCTACCAAGTTGAGTTGGAGAAAGATAAGAACGAGCCAAAATGGTGGACAGAAGGGATGGATTAAGCAAGCCCTAGTTTTGACCCCAACAGAGTATTAGGTCAAAAAATTAAATTTCACCAATCTGGATTTGGCCTCCACAGAAAGATGTGCCTGCCTTAGGGCGAAATTTCGAATGCTCTTTTAATGGAAAATTGTGGGAAGCCTTCGGAATATGAAACCCTAGTTTCCGACAATGGATTCTTTTAGCACTGCTCTGATACCATGTTAGATTTTATACAATTCTAGCAGTATAATTTAATAGCAGATAATAAAACGGATCACTAAAAGAATAACCAAGCACAAAAACAATAGAGACAAGTTTTATCTTGGGAAACCCAACAGGGAGAAAACCCAGCAACCTTTATATAGAGATAATCAGTTGAAAGATCATAGTACATCCAGATATCACGAATAAGAGAGAGAAAGATAAACTCATCCAATAGTAGCAACCCCAAATAAGCCTTCTCTAATTGCAACAACGAACTTTTCCTCTTCTTGAGCGAACTAGCTTGTGTTGAGTGAGTGTGCAAATGAGAGGAACGCATCCTCTATTTATACTCGTCAGAAATGACCTTTTCCCTCAACTGGGCCGACTTCTCTAACTGTCTGGGCCGACTTGTCTTGGGGGAATATAAAATTACATTTATTATTTATTTCCTTTGTGTAATTCTAACCCAAGGTTTACATTGATTCTTTCAAGACCTTTACATGATCAAATACATCAATAACTTCTCTCGAAGGAGGTACAACAATAGTTCAATAAAATACAATAAGAATTACTTCCGAAGTTACATTATTTCCAACATAGAGATATATGAGAGGTTGTTTGATAGAGGTGTATTATGACCTAAGGGCAGTTCTTTTTTCCTTTAGGTAGACTAATGTGATTTGTTTATTATCATTGTATCATTTCATTTTTGCATATGGGCACCATTTTTTAATTTTTAAAAGGTATCATATTTGTAATTATTAATGACAAGTAGTTGAGAAAGAAAATAAAATATCAAGGTGAGGCAGGGCTCTCCCTAGAAGGGAAGTTGACTCTCATATATGAATTTTAGAGGTTCAATGGATCACCCTTTTGGAGATAGAACATGTCAATTGCGATGTAGTTAAGCTGATTTAGGTAGAAAAGTAGAGAAGCTAACCTAAGGGTATAGACAAGGCTAAAACACTATAAATATGCCATAGAATTCCTTGTTTTGTCACAATTCCTTTATTTTCTCTTTGTTTCTCTACAAATAGCTATAATTGTAGTAGTGCTTGGCACTGTCTACGTCATAATTGAGGTGTATCAAAATGTAGATATTTAGGGTACATTTATAAAGACAGTGGTGGAGAGAGACAATAAAATATATATTTCATAATGATGTTGCAATGAGACATCTCTCACTCACCTTTACATTATGTTTCATTCTAATGTTTAATATCCCCAAGTGGTTATGGTGGTTTAACCACCTAAGTTTCTAACTCATAACTACAACATCTAACATTACATTGGTCACAAGTTACTAACATAGAAAGTGACACAAATATTAATGACTCCTAACATAACTATTATTGGAGTGTTAATACTCTGACACCTCTCCTTACCACAAAAAAATATTCCATAGATCTTACCCAACTTTTACCTCCCCTCAATACAAAAGTTAAATTTTTTTACAACTCAAGATCTTTACAAAGAAGTAGTCCAAATCTTATACAAAATTTGTTGATGTGAAGACCACATATGGGTCCTACACCATCCACCAAGGCCCCTAGGGTAAACAACTGCAATGCTCATTGGTTCTCAAGGTAGGTGACTTGGGTACACATTGTGTCTTCAATGAAGTGACAATTACTTCTCCGTAACCTATCATTATTTCTCCATCAGATTGCCGTCATCTTCATTCCGAAGATAGAATTGAGCTAAGATTTCCAAGACAATCTTCCATATTGAGCATTCCCTTGCTTAGAGACTTGCTTGATAGGCAACCCATCAATGATATACCCCTTTCAAATCCTTTGTTATCATGACATTCTCACTCTTTTCTTCTTTGTTTAATTGGGTTAAACATTTTTTAACTGTCATCTAGGGTAAACTCTCTATCCGGTCTTTTATATAACTGATTGAAATATCTATTATCTAATTAACCATATCACCAACCAAATTCTTTTAGAAGTATTCTCTGTAACCAATACATACAACTCAACTTACATTTCCCTTTAAATACGACATATATTTGAATTTCTAGGCTCAAGAAAGCCAAACTTTTTTAAAAAATACTGAAATTATTGTGCCTTCAACATCTGACCCAAATTTTAGATAAATAAAGTACTTGTGAACTACTTTGCTCTCTAATAACGTTCTAGTTGTCACATTAAATTATATGGGCACCTGTAACTTGCCCTAAATTCCACGTCTGTGTCTAAAAACGTCTTCAAATATAATTTCATTTTGGTTTGACTAGATTCTACATCAATACATTCCGAATTTGCAATTTTAAATCTCAACTTTATCACATTTTCTTTCATTTGGTTTGTTCTGGTTGCATGCCATTGAAAAAATACATAGGCATGTTTTATGTGTGCCTTAACTCCATCTGCAAGGTGCCTATTCTCCTTGGATGGGTGCCTAAAAGGGGATGCGATGTTTTTTTTACACATCTAATCTAACAAGCTTGAATAAAAATTGTCTTTATTGGATCTTGTTATCCCCTAAAATTGCACTAAGGTTGATTTCCAATGAGCAGTCAAAGATTTGAACAATTCAATTGTTCATCACATGTGTTCAGAAGTTCACCAGGCCATTTTTAGGCCCTTTTTGTAAAATTTGCATGTCCGGACCCCCTTGGGGGAATTCTAATAAGTTGGTCTAAGCATGGTATTTTTGTAACAGGCTTGGCTTACCTTAGTTTTATCTATCAGGGTAATACTCTATAGTGTTTTTTCCTTAGGAATTATGCGTTGTGCTTCAGTGGTGTATAATTGTTGAGTTTTTCACTCACACCTCCAAAGCTAGAGTATTTACCATGGTGGTTGAACCTTAGGAAGTTATTAAATCCTATGTGTCTATGTATTTTTTACATGCTAGTCATCAATAATGAGTCGTATGGACATGTACTAGGTCCCCTAGGAGTTTGAGTCAGTTCCGACAAAAACTATTTTTTCCCGTAAACTTAGGCTATTTTTTAATAGTTTAATTGATAAATTTAAAATTATTAAAAAAGTGTGGTTAGGAGGAAGAATTAGACATGGGGGTGCTCGTTTTCTAACTCAGAGCACCCACTTAACCCCTTTCCTAAGTTTTCAAGTAATTATTTATCTCCAAAATTGAATATTACTCGAAAATAGTAAAAAAGACCAAAAAAATAGAGAAAATAAAGAAACCGACAATTTCTAAAAACTCAAAAAACATGCCGAAAGTGAAATTTCTGAGTTGGAAAAGCAAAGTAGAAACATTCCTAATGTTTCTAAAACACGTTTGAGTGTTTTTCTCGGCAATAAAGGAAAGATGATGTTTCTCTTTCAAGCGGGGCGCATTTCCTCATGAAGAGGGCGCGACTCCCAAAAACGAAACGGCAAGTGTAAGATAAAGCATAGAGATGGACTTGGAAAGTGGAAAGAAGCTAACAAATATCCTTTTCCAACTCATTACACCCCACGCCAACCCGTTTACAACTCACTCAATGCGCTTCTCTCTTGGCAAGTGTGATCCCCCCCTCTGGCTCTCTCATTTTTCTATTTAAACAAGTTCTTGGCTCCTCATTTGCACATGAAGGATAGCACATAACCTCTGCTCTTGTAATGCTTGTGGTTTACTGAGTAATATATTTCAAAAGGCTTTGGAGGTCTACATGATTGTATGCTCTTAGCCCATTCTTATTCATGCATTTTGGTTGAGGTATATCTAGTGTAGTTTCTTTATGCTCTTATGTTATAAACTGTGATTTGATCTAATTAGAAAGGCCTTTGAGCCTGCAGAGTAAGCACTCATTGGATTTGACTTGCTTATTTATATTTAATTATTTAGAGATTGAGAAGCAACATATGTAGTCAGTTATACTAATGCCCTTCTTGTCTCTTTTGATTGATATACTGGATTTAATCATGTTATGTGTAAGTGTTCTTGAGATTATGCAGGATAGAGTGCTAAGCAAAGGAAGTGGATCTAGTTTGACTCTTCTTCCAAACTTAGCAGCTGGTCATACCATTTTTTTGTTGACATTTTTGTTTTGCAGACACCATTGATTCTCCAAATCTTTCAAGCTAAAGGCTTGGTTTTGTCTTCTTTTATCTCTTTCAAATAAACAAACTCTTCTTTCCCTTTCCGTTTCTTTTGAAGCAAGTAGAATAGATCTAAAAGCTTAAATTTTTTTATCTCTTGCTTCTCAAATAGATCTAGAAAAGTCTTATTTCAAAACTAAACTCATAGATTTAGATCTAGTATTTCTATACTTGAAAACGCTCAATAGTTTCCAATATATTTTGCAAGTATAGATCTTGTAATTTTCATATATTTTTATTTGTTCTAACCACTAATCTTGTAATTTTAGCTTGCTGGTTTTTAGCAGGTCCAAGAAAAAAGAGAAGGAATCTTTGGCCGATTTTTCGCTAGAAAGTACCAAAAATACATTCCGAGGACCCTCTTTTACCAATATTTCATTTTCTAAAATTGTAAGCCTTTAGATTCGAGTTTAAAAGGACTAAGAGGCACTTCTTCAACCAAGTATTGTAAAACTTATTAAACGAGAGCAAGTGGGCTACACAACGCCCACATCCCATCCCCCCTGGGGAGATTTGCGTTTTTCCTTTTCGTGGCGTGAATTTTTCTAACACTGTGTGTAGGGTGTATGCTTTGATTAAGTAGTTAAATTTTCTTTTCTTTTCATTTTGCAAATAATTAAATAAAGCCAATCTTGTTGCCACGAAGTATGCTCTCACCTACACACAAAGGCATTGCCGATTAGTGGTGGTTGATAAGAAAGTGACACATAGATTTGGTGAGTTTATCTATTTCTCTTGTCCAAATTATTGTTGTTTAACTGTATCTACTTCAAGCACTCAAATTTGAAAGAACATTTTGCTGTCTCTCGAAGTATGCTCTTTCCCCTTGCGGGCATTGGCTTAGTCCTGGGGAAATCAGAAAAGAGCGCAACAACTTATTAATTCTTAAAACATTTAATAAAAACTCACATTAATAAAATTAAGAACCCTCAACATAGTGAAAATCCGACACTCGAATATTAAGTAACGCGTGGGGAAATTTCTCAAAGGAAGCCGGAACCACTGGAGAGTGACCTCATGGCATCGTTAGACTACATCCTTGTTGGTGTAGTGTTGAGCATGCCCTCGAGACTCCGCTCCAGCACACACGTATTTGTGAGGAGCCACCTTTACCTAATTTCCAGACATTACTCCTTGTACCTCACGGTATATCGGGAGCTCCCATTTTCCCTTTAATTAACTCATCCCTTAATAATTCCTAAAATTGACTAAGAACACAATTGCAAAACCTTTACTTTTATAGCAACATTTACTTTGACTCCACAGCACTGTTCTTTGATATGGGTTAGTTGCATTAAGTTATATTTTGTCTTGATATTTATATTTATATATGTTGCATAGTTGATTTCATCTTGCAATAATCTTGATCAATGTTTTAATTCCAAAAAATTCTAAATAACAACTTTCATCCAAAAAGAACTAAGCACCTAAAACCTTAGTAACGTTAATAGCGTCTACCCCCCTTGGCTTTGTTAGGAGTTAAGCCTAAACGGAGGATTCAAGATCAAGTGACAGTACTTGACTCAGACTTGACTCCAAGGACGCACCTAGCAGCTTGAATATTTCTGCCGCGTTAACCCCAGGTGCGTAAGAGGCGACAACAGATCCAAAACTTGCTCACTTCTTTGTTGTTCAGAGTTTTCCCTTCTATATGATGTTTTGGGCTTCAAAATGGCATCTCAACATTGGTGATTTTTGGGGATCAAAATGGCATTATTTTTTACTCCTTTTCTACATATATTTTCCCTTGTTTCTCTTTGTATATAAACTTTCTACAGCATTGCTTGATGCCCTTGACTTTTGCTTGATGTCTTTGCTAGATGCATGTTCACTTGTCCTTGTTTTGGTCGTCATCCTATGTTGGTCAACATGCTTCACACTTTTCATCTTCCATTTCTTCTAGGATCATCTACTCTCACAGAATGCAGATAGGCACATCAGGATTTCCGTCACATTCTATTGGCAATTGCTTTGTGTTTGCATACGTTACCCACATCCCCAGTGTTGGCTTTGATGAGGCCTAGTCTAGTGGACATAGTTTATGAGGGAAAACAAGAACCATTGAGCAGTGCAACATTACTAGTGTTACACCTAATATTGTATAATATTTCACATTGCGTTATAGTTGGTAGTTGGTACCCGTAGAGCATATGAATGGACTTGGGGGCACATACATCTTCATGGAGCCTCTTCTTGTTTTGGCATTGGAGTATTTGATGGAGATCTTTGGTGATGGAGAGTCACTTTTCTGTGGTGGATGGTTATGTTAGATGGTGATCTTGAGATTTGATGCTACCTTCATTCATTTATTTCATTCCCTTGACTTATGGATTCTTGCTAGTCACTATGTATGATGGTGCTATGATATTGATGGTGTCACTAGGAGAGTGTGTTCTACATGGTTTCTTTGGTTGGATATGTGGAGGGGACATGATCTTTGATGGAGATAACACCTTTCTTGTGTCTTCTTTTCATATGGTATTGATGTGGTGTGGTATTACACTTTTCCTTGGTGGGAGTTCCCTAGCTGATGTAACTTAACATTCTAATATTGCTAGACATCACCTAGGGGAAATGTGTATCTAATGATGTTACAATGTGTATCTAATGATGTTACTACCCTTGTTCATGTATTATTTCATAAGTTTTAGTTAGAGGAGGAGGCTGGGGGTTACTACACAATTCTTTGATGATACTAGCTTTTTCCTAAGTTTTGAGACGTATATTGATGTATTAGACCTTTCAAGACGGTGTGCCCTAGGTTCCAGCCTAGGTGGATCGTATATTTTGTTATTATGTTGCGATCATGTGGGGGAATTTGCTAGGAGATATCACTTTATTTGCATGGTACAACACTTGATGGAGCACACCCCTTCTTTGGCACACAAGTGGAGGCATATCGACAATATTTTATATTATTTTTCTTGTTGGAGGGGCCATTTCCTAGGTCTTTGAGTTGGTTGGGCTACATGTGGATTCATGGCATGGTGGATACTATTTTTGGAGGGTTGTTATTCATTGGAAGTTGTGCTATGAGGTAGTTATGAGGGCGCCCTTACCCTAGTGGTTATGTTTGACATATGGTTGACCATTTCTCTTCCTTGTAGAGTGCCCTCTTCTTGTTCACATGTGTGAGGAGGTTGGCACACTTCCTTAGGACACACTCATGTGGGCTTGGTTGAGCATGGAATATTTTGTTGTTGATTACTTTGCAAAAAGTTTTAGGAGTTGTAACCACAATTACCAGAACTGGACTGGTCAAGCCCAAAAATATGAACCAGACTAGGATCGGAAAAAAGCTAGACCAAAAAAATGGTCAACCAAAAATAAATAAAGTATTCAAATTTTGAAAAAAAACATATATATTCATGTGCATCCAAATGATTCCAAACCATTATACAAAACTATGCAAAGTTTCTCATGTATATAACGAGTAAGAGTGCATATAACTAAAATAGCATCGAGTGCAATCCATATTTGACCCAAAATACATAAACAAAGAGGCTCTAAATGGCCTCTTGAGTCCAAAAAACTTCATGCTACAACAAATAACTACATATCATCAAAATCATTGCCTATATAGCTAAGTTACCGGAAACGCCATGCTGAACCCCCTGAAACGCTGTTCCCTGAATTTGAAACGGAAATGGATTCGAAACGGCGTCGAAACGGGGTTGATACGTTTCAAGCGTTGCAGGGTACGTATCCGTTGACTAGGATATGGATCAGCGAAAACAAAAACGGATCAGGGAATTTTGGAACCGAAACAGACGAGTTCTTAGCTCTCACGGATGGCTGTAAGACTTATTCTATAAAAAACGACGACTGTATCTTTTTCTAACCGACAAATTGTACGTGGCTGTATTCCATTCCTTCAACGGTGTTCCATTCCTTTCCCCGACGGTATTCCTTTGACGGTATTCTTTCGACGGTCACATTCCTTCGACGGTCGTATTCCTTCGTGAATTCAATTTGCTTGACGGTCATATTCCTCACGGGTTCCATCCCGTTGCTCGATGGTCATATTCCTTCACGAATTCCAGCGATATTTTCCTTTAAATTTTATTTGATAGAGTCAATTTTATTTATAATTTATAAACTTTATATTATATAATATTATTATTTATAAACTTTATATTATATGACAAAATTTATAAACTTTTATTATTATAAATATAACATCCAAGTTTGTTTTTTATTATGATATTTATTAAATGTTATTAGTTTATACATAAATATTAAATTTTGATATTATATATATATTGAATTATATACATGGACGAACCTAAGAATATGTAATAATTTACAAATTATTAACATTATGAATTCAACACTACATTCAAATAATTCTTAATAATATTAAAAATTAATTAACACATAATAAATTGGTCACTCTGCCACTTTTTTTATCCACTTTTTGGTCACTTTTGCAGCCAAAATCTAGCTAAAATAATAAATTGTTGGAATTGCCACTCCCAGATATAAACAGGCCACTTCTCTCTCTCTCTCTCTCTCTCTCTCTCTCTCTCTCTCTCTCTCTGTATATATATATATGCCGTTTTCCTGCCGTATCGTATCCAATTTTTTTGAAAATTTGCCGTATCCGTGTCCCCCCCAGTATCCGTATCCGTTTCAGTGCAACTTAGCTATATAGGGATCCTATTCATTAATAACACCCTGTGTCCCCCTCCTCTAGGCTCCGACCCTTGCCTCTATCTTGAATCATGAAGTTGATCCTTCAAGAACATTTTAACACTGTACAATTTTGATGGAACTTCCTAATCCAAGCGTTAAAATAAGGTAGAAAAAGCTTCCCATGCTTAATAAGTGATCCTTCTTGAATGAATGGTGCATTTTTATTAAGGTCATGACAGAGGAGTTCAACAGTCAACACCACCAACATCAAGGCACATAGAGGTGTTGATGTGCTTAATTAAAGCCAATTCCATACCCTCATACATGATAGAATCTAGTGGAGATGTTCTTGAAATCTTGAAAACTGTTAAGTCTATTGAATTTTGAATGGGATCTAAAATTTACTTTTTGCATATGAAGTCCAATGAGGTTGGAACCACTCTCAAACATCCTAAAACAATTAATGGTAATGTTAAATATTTAAGTAAAATCTTTCATTTTTTTTTTTTTTTTTTTTTCCAAAAGAAAAAAGCGTAATTCCATTCATCCAAAGAGATCCGAATTACATTCTGTATTCACTTGTACAGTGAATTTTCCAAGCCCAAAAAAATTGGTTCACTTGATGAGACTGTTACGTCTACTTTCAATCCTGCATAATATGGTACTTTTCAGTTTTTTCCAAAAGCTAGTGCTGTCCCACCGAATTATTTTTCGTTTACATCTTCATACAAATAACAAAAATACTTCACTGTCTAATATAATTTACTGCAGATTTTACATACTTTGATAAGTTTACATTCTTGTCAAAAAATGTAAATAACATCTTCATTTGCATCAGTCTATAAAAGGTCTGTGGTAGAATTCAGTTCGCTGTCCTTCAATGACTTCTGTAACTTTCCATGTGCCGAAAGCCATGAGCTGCCCTTCTTTGGATGCCTGGTCCGCCAATTGGTTATTTTCCCTGTAAACATGCCGGCATGTGAAAGAGTCAAAGGATTGTTTGACCAGTTGGATAGTGTTGATAACATTAGCAAGTCTGAGCACTCTGCAGGCTTGAGTTTGGTTGGTCCAATTTATAGCATTCAGCGAGTCTCCAAATACCTCCAACCTCGAGATACCCCTCTCAGCAGCGAAAATGAGTAATAATTTTAAACTCATGACTTCTACATAGTTATTAGATCCCGCTCCAAGACCCATCGTGAGCGTAATGAAATGTGAATCAGAGAAGTATAAGATTGCCCCCCCACCACAGATCTCATTGCTTGTAGCTCCGTCAAAAAAACCCCATGGATGAGATTTATCAATCTCAACAGCCGTGTCCCGTCTCTGATTAACAGCCCTAACATATCCAGGGCTAGCTTGATAATTGCCCACAGAAATTGCACCAATGATTTCCGGAAGACAAGGTTTTTCCTGAAATATAGCCCCATTCCTTGCCAACCAAATCCCCCATATAACCAGCAATGGTAAAATCTTCTGTTTTTTATTAGTTGTCCGTCTCCACCAGTTCTCCCACGCAATTTCCACAGAGTCTCCTTCCCATCTACAAACAAAATCAATCAATTTTGTGCATTCCTTCCACACAGCAGTCGTGAACGGGCACTTGATGAAGAGGTGTGTAATCGATTCTGTTTCTTGCTTGCACATAACACACCATCCCGGGCCCTGGAAATTTCTCTTCTGTAGTAGATCCCATGTCGGAACCCGATTCACCAGTGCGCACCACATAAAAAGTCGATTCTTGGATGGGCATTTAAGTTTCCACAGTGATCTCCACCACCAGACCACATCCCGATCAGCAGCTCCGGTACTAAGCACTAAATATCCCATCTTTGGTGTATAGATCCCCGCCGGATCAAGTTCCCAGATCAGCTCATCCTCCTGTTCTGATAGATGAATATGAGCCCTATTCAATCCTCTGATATAATCATTCAGATACACAGCCGCAGGATCCCCCAGTCCCAGCGTTTCTGCATTTTTCCAGTGTTGTATCCACGGGTCACCGGGTCTCTGTTCAGCCAATTGATTAAGTGTGAAAATGCCCCTATTTTCCAGCTCATTAACAACATTAACAGGCAACAAATGCAGACGTTCGCTCCCAATCCATGGATCTCTACCAACTCTCACCTTTTCTCCATTTCCCACATCCCATGCCAGGTTATTCTCCACCAGATCGAAAGATTTAACCACTGCTTTCCAGATCACTGATCCCCCAATATGGGACTTCCTAGGGCTCCTAATCCATTCCTCCAGGCTCATGTCTGATAGATACTTTCCTTTAATAACCCTGGTCCATAAGCTGTTAGTTTTGATAAGTCTCCAACCTCCCTTAGCTGCCAACGCTTGAGCAAAAAGAAAGATGTTTTTTAATCCCCACCCCCCCTGACCTTTAGGTACAGCAATTCTCTTCCAGTTGACCCAGGGGGTTACCTGGCTCTCCTTCTTTCCACTCCATAGGAATCTAAAACATAACCGCCTGATAGATTCAAGTATTCCATGCGGTATCCATGACAAAGACATCCAGTAAACTGGAATGGCTTCCAAAACGGCCTTAACCAGCACCAACCTGCCTGCACGCGACATCCACTTATGACTCCAGACATTCAATCTTTTCTCCACCTTACCAGTAAGCCATCTCCAATCCTTTTTAAGATATCTGTTTGCTTTAAGGGAGAAGCCCAAATATTTCAGGCCATCGTCCAGACCTGATAGCTTAAAAGGGAAAAGTTCTACAAGAGCCCTTTCCTCTTCCGGTCGCAGCAGATGGGTAGTAAGTGTGGATTTATCAGCATTTATTTCCATCCCCGTAGCTTTAGAGAATAGGTCCAAGATCTCCTTCAGAGTCCTAGTATCTCTTCGGTCTCCAGAGCAGAAAATGATAATGTCGTCCACAAATAAAAGATGTGTAACAAATAGCTGTTCACCAATGCCAATGCCTTAAAACTCCCCTGTAATTTAGCTTCGATTAAAGCCCTGCTTAACCCTTCAGCCACCAGCAGAAAAAGAAGGGGGGAAAGTGGACAGCCTTGCCTAAGGCCTCGTTCCGCATGAAAAAAAGGGGTGGCCGCACCATTCAATAACATAGAGAATGATACAGTAGTTATACAAGACATGATCCATCTGATAAAATTGATACTAAAACCCAAATGTGTAAGAAGAAGACGGATATAAATCCAACTCACCTTGTCGTATGCCTTAGACAAATCAATTTTGAGAATAGCTCCTTTGCTATGCCGAGTCTTTAGACTGTGTAGTCCCTCCTGAGCCACCCCTATAGCCTCATGTATCTGTCGTCCTTCAAGAAAGTCAAACTGTTCGGCTGAAATATGTTCTGACAAAGTAACCTTTAGTCTCCGAGCTATGACCTTCGATACAATCTTGTAGATACAGTTGCATAATGAAATAGGTCTGAATTCCGATAGTGTAGCCGGATTATCAGTCTTAGGAATGAGGGCTATAAAAGTAGAATTGAAGCTAGCCGGAATCTTCCCATTAATACGAGTATCTTCAATCACCAGTAGAAGATCCAACCCCAAAACATCATAAAGTTCCAGAAAAAATTCAACCGTCCATCCATCCGTCCCGGGACTCTTGTCTTTCTGGATGCTACCAAGGACCTCCTTTAACTCCTCCTCAGTGATAGCACTCATCAGTCTCCTATTATCCTCCTCCTCAGCAAACCTCGGAAACAATTGAGCTATCCTGATAACTTCTGCTATAGATGCCTGGACAGGTGCCTTGAATAAATTTTGGAAATGCCCCATCCCACATCTAGCTTTATCTTCAAAATCAAAATGTTCAATACCATCTTCATCCTTCAAACTCCAGATAGTATTGACCGACTTTCTCCCCCTGGCATATGCATGAAAGAATTTAGTATTTTCATCGCCACATTCCAGCCAAATCGCCCTACTTTTTAGTCTCCAGGTTTCCTCCTTTTCCAACAGAAGGTTGTTTCTAGTGCCTTCCAACCTGACCATACCAGCCTTAGTTTCCTGAGTCATTAGTCCTCCTCCATCCCCTTCATAGATCTGTAGGAGCTCAGCCTCCACCAGCTTCAATGCAATATCCGCCCGCTTATTCTTTTCAATAGCCCACACCTTAACAGCTCCTTTTAATCGTTGAATGTTCTCAGCAAATTGAAAAGCCGCAGTGCGTACGTGTTCCCCGTCATATGGCCTCCAAAGGTCCAGGAAGAGACTCTTAAAGGATTCATCACTTAACCAGTTCTTGTTGAATTTTAGAGAACTGGGAGGATTGATAGGTCCTCTCCTGATCTCCAGAAAGATAGGAAAGTGATCAGAATCCCCACCGCTCCCAACCCACTGTCTGAGTTGAAAAAACCTGTCCACCAGCCGCTCAGCCACCAAGAACCGGTCCAGTCTTTTTGCCACCCGAGCCTCTCCACTTCTATTTGGGGCCCTCAATCGAAACCTTTTGGATATTGAACCTATCAAAATCTTTCATTTTCTATCCTTTTCCTTCAAGAATTTATTATTACCTCTAGTTGATAACATCAACATTGACAAAAAATCGGCAAGTGTCTCGAATACAACTTCTCGACAACATCGGCAAAAAAATTGGGAAAAATCGGCAAACCATGACAAACATTAAAAATACAAGATATATTTTTTTTTTATAAAATTTTAAATATATAAAGCAACAACAACATCATATAAACACATTTGCACATAGATATGGAGAAAGCATTGATATATATATATATATATATATGTAGTGGATGCCAATTAAAAAATGATACATCAATGTCAATACTGAATCTTGAACTTTCATAGTTGTCCAATCAAGGACTCAAAAGTGGACAACCAATACAAAATTACATGAAATATATAAATGTATCTCATCATCATGAGGTAGATGTACAATCATACAATTACAAAAGTCACAAAACTAGTAGCTAGCTATCTAATATCAATGCCCTCTCCCCCTTTTATGGGAAGAGATCATGGGTTGTTTGCTAGGCCTGCCCCTAGCAATAGAAGGCCTTGGCCTTGCACTAAATGTCAGACGGTGACGATGGGTGCCAGTGTAGGACTAGGTACATCAATCAGTGTAGAAGGTGGTGCTGATGCAAGCACAATACCCTCCACAAAGTCTTCAAGTTTCTCCTTGCCTTGCTCCTCCTCCTGTTGTTGCTCCTTCTCTAACCATGCAGGCGCCTCCTCCATGATAGGCACCTCACTCTCCAGCGTCCACTTGGACAATACATAAATATTGTCCAAGGAAATGGCATCCACATCTAGTGTTTTCTCTACCTACCTCATCCACAGTCGGAGAGTGTAATGGGTGTACACCAAGTCATTTAGACGTGGGAACTCCAACCTATAATAGGGTCATAAAAAAATTATTGAGTCTTGAGGCTCGAGGGACATGATATGTAGAGGGTCATATAATACAATAAATGTAATTGCTTTGTTCAAGTTCTAACTTGTTGTGTTTCTTTGAGTGTATTTTATCAAATACACTCCAAGTGCGCTCACATCTTGAAACGCTACAGGTTTGGCTGAGGACTCAGATGGTGAATTTTCGTAAATTTGGTGCCCTTGCACCATAGTTTCGCCACCAAACATCTACAAAATATAAGAAAGAAAGGGAGTTGGATTACATTTCATTACAATGGAAAATAGGAAATAAGGAAAACATAATTCAACTTTCAAATAAAATTCTAAAACGCATAATTAAATTTTAAAAATATGAAGTTCTAAATTCTAATTAGTAATGGCTTACTTGGCATCAAAATGGTCCTTTTACAGATAGCATCAACAAATCTAAATAGTCCACTAGCCTCCTGATACATCTCCATCTCGCGAGTATCGGCATCATATACCATCCTATGAAGACATGTGAGGAGCCCTTCCATCATTTCACCATCAAAATCAAAGTTACATTTGTAGGAAAAGGCAGGGTTGAGGAAAAGTGCTGTTGCATGAATGGGTCGATGGAACATCCCAGTCGACAGACTATCAATCAAATCCCATCCATGGCCTCATACAAATAACCCATTGCGGGCTTATCACTATCAACAAATCTTAGAACATTTACCAAAGGTTCACTGATTGAGCACACTTCTTCCACTCCTGCACAAAAGGAGTCGGTGTACACCAATCTAGCGATGGCTCTCCCTGTTGGTCTTTTATAGATCCAGACTTGGTTAAATAGTTCGAATAATTACTTGCAATTTTCTTTTTAAATGTGGTTCATCGCCCCAAATATCGGTGCTAGCTACATCCATGGAATACTCCCCCGAGGGAAAAGCACTGTTGTCTACGGTGTTAACCGTCGGCTCTGATTATGGAGCCTAACTCGATGGGGACATCGAGTGAGGCCCCCCTAATACAATCGCAAAATAGCCACCCAGGGATTTGACCTCGAGACCTTCTGCTTGCAAGAACAACTCTCAACCACTCGAGCTAACACTAGATCTCAGCAAAACAACACAGCATAAAATACTAAAAACTCAAGAAATCATTCACAGATTTGACACTAGATTTACCCTGGGAAACCCCAACTGAGGAAAAACCAACCAACATATTGTTTTTATTAATAATATAAAACCCTCGGGCTCCCTTCTTGGGATAATGGCCCACTGAGGAAAATACAATGATAGAAGCTAGCTATCAAACCTCAAGATTAGTCCTTCTATCTTGTTGGTTACTAACTCTTGTTGCCTCTTGATCCGCTCCTCAAACCCTGCCCATCACACTTAGCTGAAAGTCCTTCTCCAACCCTCTGCGTGGTTGTTTTCTCTGTTTTGTCTCCTCTCACTTAGGTTTCCTTTTATACTATTACAATATGCAAATACCTTGGGCCAATACCATGGGCCCTCACTTTACATAAAGTAATTATAAAGGTACATTCACTTTAATAATTCACTTTATTAAAGTGAAACTCCTAAGTCTGAGAGTCAATAATGATGACTTCCACATGTAGACACTGTCCATGTGGAAGTACCTGTCGGATGTTACAAAAATCAACACTCCCTCTTAGTGAGGAAGGTACTTCTGCAGGAGCCTCTTGGAACTGGTTCTCCCACTGACCTTGACATATTGTTGCTCACATCATCCTGCACACTGGCATTCCTCCAACCTTGTTGGTTAGCTTCTCCTTGTTTATTGGAAGACATGAAGTCGATGATTCTACACGTGGTACACATCAGTGCCAAGAAGTTTGAAAACCTCGTCAAAGGCTTGCTCTCCTCACTGTGCTCCTAGGAGTTGTTTCCTGCTCTTGAGCATCCATCAGTGTCATCTCGTACCAGCTAAGTCTCCTGTCAGAACTGGAAAGGGACCAACTCCCTCTTCCCCTTTGGAGGTCTACTCCCCATATTGAAAGTATGTGAGCTCTTCTCACCCATCAAAGTCTTTTGATCCTTGACCTCTGCTACTGACATCGATCCAACTATAGGCTTGCCCTGTAACTTGTACACCTTGCCCTCTCTAACACCAACCACTCGTGCTAAGTCTTTGCTAGATCCTATCGGTCGAATGAGAACTTGTCCTCTCTCAAAAGAGAATGCATATCCATTGTCCTTGAATGCCGATATTGAGGCCAAGTTTATCCTAAGCTCCAGTACATACAACACGTCTGACACCTCCAGGGATCCTCCTGACTCTAGCTGAAACCTGATTGTTCTAACTCCCTTCATAGCACACTTGGCACGAGTGCCAAACTCCACATTCAAATGTGGTTTTGTTCTTGACAACCTGGTGAACAACTCATGTGTTCCCATCATATGACGAGAAGCCCCACTATCCACGAACCAGGAACTATTGGAATCTGTGCTAGAAATACAAGACTAAGTAGAACTCTGCGAACTTCTCAACAAAATCTTTCTCTTCTGTAGTTCCTCCTACCTACTGAGACTTGATCTTGTCTTTCTTTCGTTCTAGACATTGTGAAGCATAGTGCCCAAACTTGTAGCATGCAAAGCACTTGACTTTGCTCATGTCCTTCATCTTCTTCATCCCCTGTGAAGTTCACATTGTACTGTTCTTGTTCCTCTTTGTCTGATTGGCAAGAGCAACATTCTCCTCCTCCTCATCCTTCTGTTGGCCTCTAGATAGAGACACCTCCTGAATCTCCTCTTGGATGAAGTCATCCCATAACCTCTCCCAGTCAGGAAGGTTCTCCCATGCAACTATCCCTTTGATGAAGGGTGCCCATGGCTTGGTGAAGCCATTCAGGGAAATCCTCACCAACTCTAGATCTTCCACTTTCTCCCCAACTGTTGCCAACTTATCACGAACTTGTGTGATCCTGGTGAGATAAGAAGGTACAATATCAGTCTTGGACATCTTGGTGCTTCTAAGCTTCTCCTGCAGCACCATCTTCCTATTTTGATTCTAACTTTGACATAAACTTGTCAAAGCATACCACATCTCCTTGGATGACTTCTTCTCAGCTATGTGAGGGATCAAATGATCCTTCACCGCGTCCAAGATAATCCTCCTGGCCTTCACGTCCTTCAGATTGTGAACTGCCGGTTGCTTAGGATATGTCGACGCGGTCACCCCTTTGCTTGCAAACTCCCACATGTTATTCTCCATGAGAACCAGCATGACCTGCACCTTCCAAGGGCTGTAGTTGAAGGCGACCTTCAACCTATCTTCAAAACGAATCCCTGTAGTCTCCATCCTCAACTATTGTTGTTGCCCGCTGCCTAGATATGCATCTTACTGCTGCCCGGACTGCTACTGCTTCCTGGATTCCTTTTTGGGCTGCCCAAGTTCTTTTATGGGCTACCTAGACTTTTTCTGCTTGTTGCCTGAATTTTCTGGGTAGTTTCTTGGCCTGCTTGAAATTTTCTGCCCCTGCTTGGGGCTTGTACGTGACTACACAGAGGCTTTCCCACAGCTGTCTTGCTGCCCTGGGCGGTCCCTTAGCGGTTGGTGGCTAGCCGGCTAACCTCTGGAAGTTGGCGGCTGTCATCACCTTGGCGGCCCAACTTGACCCCGTTGTCGGTTACACGTCTGCTGGCTGCGGTGTGTCTCTTGCTCGCTAGATCCCAGCTTCTCTCCGCTTGACCTCCAGCCACCATTATTCTCAATTCATTGTTGTCGGTTTCTTTCTTGTCCATTTGACCCCACGTCCAGCTTGACTCTCGTCTGTTGGTCGTCGTTCCTTGCTTACTCTTCTGGTGGCCATGTCCTGTACCACTCTACGATCTCCAGCTCCTGATTGCATCTTACGCTCCACTCGCCTGCTCCCGTGTCTGCTATCTGTCCGCAGCCCAATCCTCTTGCCTGCCCGCACCTGCAACTCGGTTCGCTACTCGAGCTCGTCCGTGTCGGCCTTTCTCCACGCCACCCAAGCGGTTGGTTCCTTACGCAACCTAACGGAACTGCAACTCCTGTTACCCCGAGCTCTTCCATGCCGCTCGAGCTCGCGCATGATCCATGGGCCTGCTTACCAGTGCTATCTTTGCTCGCGACTCTCGACTCTATTGGTGTGCTACATCCACACTTGTACGCCGCTCGACTAATCTCTCCATGGCTTTGACAATTGCACACGTGGGTTTCTCCAAGCCCGCAAATCTCCTGTTGTATGTAGCCCAGATCGCACGATCTTCCACTGCTCGAGCTTCCACAAGATTTGCTGTAGACTAAGATCACATACGGCATATAGTTGCTGTAAGATCCCAATTAAAGAAAATTTCCTTCTTAACTGAGTTTCCTTCACTTTATTTGATATTGGTTAATTTAGTGACTTATGATCGCTTGCATGGGTTTGCATGACAGTTCATTAACCCCAAGAGTAATTGCATGCCAAATTAAACAACATTATGACCCTTATTCATCAACCATGACATCTGTTATGAAAGTAAATATATTCCAACTTGAAACCCAAGGAAATGTACCAAACCGGCTTATTCAGATAATAGGTAGTAATCTCTCCAATTAACACATAAAATAAATATTAATAACATGACAGTTCTGACCTTTACTCAGTGAATGGTGATGGACATTAGAGGATTGTAGCAGCTGATGGTTGGTGTGGATGGACCTCCAGAGGTAAGCTTTTAATCAATGTTGAAGGTGGACTGTTTGCTGGTTGCAACAGTTGTAATATTCAATTGCTTGAGCGCTCAAAATGAGTGAAAAGAAGTGGTCTGTAGCAGCTTCCTTGACCCTTGGAAATAATATAGAGTTTCCTGCAAATGGAAGTAACATGCCACGATAATACTATTGGTCCAATTGTACAGACTGTTCACGCCCTCTCCTCATGCATGCAGCCCTCAGAATGTAATGGTGTGATCTCTTGGCATCCAAAACAACTTCTGGGGATAAGATCGCGGTCCAATAACAAATCTACCCCTTCTACCAAGTGGATCGAGTCTCTAAGATGTTGGGTCGTGACTTGGAATGGAAGATTGTTGCCAAGGGAAGGGGGATCTTCCAGAATTCGGAATTGCTGCCTCTAATGCTTGTTTGGGTTACCATAAATTCCCATGCCTCCTTTGACAATAGATCAGACCTCTACGTGGCTATACTGCTGCTATAATGAAGCACTGTTGTCTTATGAAACAAATATCAAATTAATTAGCAGGGATCTCTGCTCTAGACAATAAATATCAGTCATTACCAACATGCCTCAGGTTTATTGATTAGATATCCGTCTTCACTCATTACTTGCTACCTTCTATTGAAATATTGTAACTTCGAAGAATATTCTATTGTATTTTATTATTGTAATTTATTCGGAGATGTTTTATTCCTCCGTCGGGATGTTATTATTGTATTTGATTATGTAAAGTCATTGAGGTAAATCCTCCCTTGTAAGTCGGGGCAATAGATTCCCTAGAGTCAAATGTAATGGGTTTTTTAAGTCCCCTTGAGGAGTTGGCCCAGTTAGCATTAATTGAGTGGTAAAGTTAGTTGAGGCCGACATGTCAAATTAAAGTAGAAGTGAATGTATAAATAGAGAGCTAGGCTCTCTCAATTATTCATTCATTCACACACACACTCACTTGTGTAATTCGCAAAGGAGAGAGAGAGAGAGATATTTGCAAGGAGAAGGAGCACTTGTTTGGGGTTTTGTCTTTGTACTTTTGATCATCTATATTGAGGAAGTTTTGCTGGGTTTTCTTCCCCTAGAGGGTTTCCCAGGATAAATTTGTGTCTCTTGTGTTTATGCTACGCTTGTTATTCTTTCAGTGATCCTGTATATGCTATTGTTGTGAAATTGAATTGAATAGTGATGTTATCTATCTTAGCATATTGAATCTTAACATGGTATCAAAGCTAGCCTGAAGGAAGGCAATGTATGGCATTTACGACACTTGTTTCACTTGCGACAATTTGAATTTTGAAAGCTAGGGCTTTGTATAGCAAAACCTAGTCATCGTGGAACTTTCGCTATAAATCACTTTTGGCGAAGCTTCAGGATTTGAAACTTGGATAGGCTGAAGATGACATGTTCCTGTACCTTGTGGCCGAGTTTTAGCCTCAGATTCGTTGTACTTTGTTAGATATGATCCATACAAGTTAGGGTTTCTGCCTCTTCCAGAATGCAGCCCTAAATAGGTGACCTAGGAAAAAAGGTCATATCTAGGGCTAGAAAGCTCCAAATGGAATTCCGTAAAAAGTGACAGTTAGGGCACGGACTGTAGATTCATAGGTCCGAGTATCAGAGGCCGAAGTTGAAACAGTGACACGTGGCATGCCGTACAAGTTCGCTATGCTGTTTCATCCCATAAACAGGTCATGTTGGGAAACGTAGCATATCTCTCTGATGGAGAATCCCATGAAGCTCAAACCTATGGGGTTGGAAAGATGACAGGTTAGGCTACCACAGGCCGAAGTTGCAGACCTTGAGGATCCGAAATTTCAGAGATACACCAGAAACAATACTGCACATCTAAAATGGCTCAACGGAGGAAATCAAAGAAGAGGAGGAAGATGTTCTCACTCAGGGTTTTCAGTTTTTTAGGTATGGCATGATCTGATACAATGTTGGAGACACTTGATGCAACATTGGAAACTTTGAAAATGGATTTGGAATCCATTCATCATAGATATTAATCTTCCATCAAAATGTTGTGGGAGGAAGGAGATTGAAAATTTGGGTTTCCAAGTAAGAAGAAACCCTAGCAAAGTTGGGAGACTCATAAGGCAACAATGAAGGAGGTTTAAATGGCACTGATATTCTATCATCCTAGCACCATGAACCTATATAAGATGTTTACAAGTGATCTACTTTGGATGATTAGGGTTTTACCCTTATAGAAAAGACTACAAGCAATCTCGACAGGTATGACTTGAGGAGATGCAGGTATGTTTTGAAATCTGTTTCATTTATCTGATGATTAAGTTCATGACAAAGTTACAAATATCGTGTCGGCGAATATATCGCCGAGGGTCCAAAAAGAAATTATCGGATTTATCGGCGAAAATGTCGGCAAACATCGGCAATATATCGGCAAACTTAAAAAAATACAAAAATATTCATTTTTTTTCAATTTTCTAAACACCTAAAGCAACAAGAACATCAAATAAACACATTGCCACATGCATATCGAAAGAAAACTGATATATAAGATGTGTAAGACGTATTGCTAGACATCACACATCAAAAATGAATCGTGTCCTTCATTTGTTTTCAATTTTCTAAACATCTAAAGCAACAAGAACATCAAATAAAGTTTAAACACATTGCCACATGCATATGGAAAGAAAACTGATATATAAGATGCATAAATAATAAGACGTATCGCTAGAGTCTAGACATCACACATCAAAAATGAATTGTGTCTTGGATCTTGAGTCCCCGACTCATGAATCACCAAAAAAATACAATCAATGTATCTCATAGAGTCAACTGTCATATGCAATGAAATCAACTAAATAAAGTAAACTATGGATTCCCTCTACCCCTTCTACGGGTAAAGGTAATCGCTCTAGTAATGGCTCTGCCTCTAGAGCTAGAAAGCCCAAGTGCTCGTGGGGGTCGTCGTGGACAATGGCGTCCTCTGCCTCTAGAAGTGCCTGGTCTCTGATGTAATATAGAAGAACTAGAAGACTGATAAGGTACTACTACGTCACGCTCATCAAGTCCTCTACCACTGCTATTGCTACCACTGCCCCTATGTCTGGGTCCCTCTGGCTGAGACGGTGGTCGTGACACCGGTGGCCATGAAATCGGTGGCCGTGCAACCGGTGGCTGTGCAACTGGATAGTCTACGGGTGGCTCTGCTACTGGTGGCTCCGGTGGTGGCACACTCTCAAAGCCAAACCCCTTATCCTCCCATATCTCACTCTGGGGATCCTTTGTATCATGATCATCCTCTAACCAATCAGGGGCTGCCTCCATAACAGGTTCCTCAATCTCCACTCTCCACGCAGTAGTGGTGTCAATGTCATCCAATGAAATGGCCTCCACATCAGGTTTTTTCTGAAGCTGCTTCACCCACAACCTGAGATTGTAGGAGACATACACTAGATCATTCAGGCGTTGGGTATCCAACCTGTATGAGGATAGTGAATTTATTAAATTAGAATCTAGAATACATAAATTATAATTACCCATGGGACATAAATTACAATAGATAATGAATTTCGAATTTAATTTCAAATTCTCTAACCTGTTGCACTTCTTGGTGTGTATTTTTTCAAATACACTCCAGTTGCGCCACAACCAGAAGAGCTGCATGTCTGGCTAAGGATCCGAACAGCAAGGCTTTGGAGATGGGGTACTTGTGCGCCATAGGTTTCCCACCAATGATTTACAATGAATTGGAGAAAGTTAGAAACATAAGAGAAGACATTGAAAATTTAAAATTTAAAACAAAGAAATAAATAAATTGAATTTTTTTCATTCTTGAAAGTTGAACTTGAAACAAGGTGAAGCTTACTTGGCATTTTGTTCTTCCTGTCCCTGATAGCCATAGCAAACCCAAATGTTCCCATGGCCCTCTTATAGATTTCCAACTCTTTGGAAATCTTTGAACGATCATCTTCACTTGGCACCATCCTCTCGACACATTCCAAGAACCCATCCATTACCTCTCCATCAAACCGAAAGCCACAGGAGTAAGAGTATGCGGGGTTGAGGAATAGCCCTGCAGCATGAATGGGGCGATGAAGTGTGTTGTTCCATCGCTGATCAATCACCGCCCATATCAATTGTTGCTTCGCTTGCCCATCCTCTCCCCTGTCCTCATAGTAGGCACGAATAGCCTCTTTGGCCCTATCCGTGGCCTCATATAGGTAGCCCATTGTGGGCTTGTCTCCATCAACCAAGCGAAGAACCCTTACCAAAGGTTCACAGATGGCACACACTTCCTTCACCCCATCCCAGAAGCTCTCCTGGTGTGACACTAGTCTGGATATGGCAAGTCCCTCCGCTTTAGTGCTAATCGATAAAGCACGCCACTCAGCTGAAAGGAACATAGTCTGCAAGTCCCACTTAGAAGTATGGAGAGACTGAAGAGAGATGAAACAAGTGGCAAAGCGAGTGATGGCGGGACGAACCAACTCCCTGTCATGAGTAGACTGCCTCATCAAGCTAAGCACAGAAGCATGATTGTATATAAATTTGATGATGCTTCTTGCTAGATCAATGACATCCCTGATAAACTCAATCTTTCCCATATCCTCTAAGACCAAGTCGATACAGTGTGCAGCACAAGGGGACCAAAACAAAGAAGGATACATGTCCATAAGCATCCTGCTAGCTGCCACATAATTCGTAGCATTGTCCGTTATAACTTGGACAACATGTTGCGGTCTTACCTCCTGGATGAACCCATCCAACAACTCACATAGTAATGCTGCATCTTTGATATGTGCAGATGCATCCACAAATTTTATAAACATTATGCCCCTGGGACAATGAACCAAAAAATTGAGAAGGGTCCTACCCTTCGTATCGGTCCAACCATCTGACATCACTGTGCATCCCGTGACCTCCCATGAACCTCGAAGCTCCTCCAACCTAGTAGTGCAATCAACCTTTTCATTATCAAGGAGGGGCCCTCTCAGCTCCTCATAAGTGGGGGGCTTATACCCTGGCCCAACAGTAGCAACGACATCAAACATAGGAATGTAGAATGGGTTCCTCGCAAAGTGGAATGGTATATCACTCCATAAAAGGCACTGACTCACAAGTTTGTCTGCTTCCTTTTTCTCATTTATCTTGAACATTGACTGTATACCTGGTTGTGCACCAGGCCCGGATCTCGGAACATAGTAATTAGATGTTGTTGAAGGCATGGCGGAAGATGAGGAAAAGGTCTCACTCCCCACTCCCCCTAAAGTGTGTTTGGCTGTCCCGGATCCTAATGACACTCCCATTCCAAGTTCTTGCCTGAGAGCTTCCCTTTCATCTTTCTTCTTGCCAATACTTTCAATTGCGAGTTTGGCTCTATGAATAATTTCAGGTGTGGAGTTTTTGCAAATATCCACCTCATGCCCTGAAAGTTGTGCGAGGTGGTATTTGAGCCTACGTATCCCCTCCGTCATCTCCTTCCCACACAAATTGCATTTTAGCTTTTGGCGATTTTGTGGATCAAGAGGCTCTGCGTAGTCCCAGAATGGATCCAAAGTCTTCAGCATGTTTGCAACTTTGTAAACTAGTTTGGAACTTTGAAAGTTTGAACCTGCAACATAAAAAAAATGATTTTTAGCATAAAATGATAAACATAAGATGATAAACAGAAAATGATAAAACAAAAAGTTAAAACATGAAAATTAATTAGTAATTATTAATTATTAATAATTTAATTTATTAACTTATTAAACCTCTGAATTTTCAAAAAAATTGCAATGTGCATGTTGCTGCTCTGCTGCCTGCACATTACTATATTAGCAAATAGCAATGCTAAATTGCATAACACAGAGCCACTGTAACTTACAGTGGCTCTGTCACTAACTCACCTGTGTTCACAACGTCACTGTTAAGTGTTAACAATTTTAAAGTGAAGTATTTTGTTTCAGTAAAATATTTTGTTTCATTAATATAATATATTATTATTTCCATTGTCTTAGCATAATTCATGACTGAAGCAGCCAGATATGCAACAATTTCTAATGAACAAGTCGTTTGCTGCTACAAAACTGTCAAGAGAATAGAACTGTCACACCCTTCAATGTGATCTCCAACCCTTTAATACAGAATCTCAATGCATGATCATCAACTCGTCCTAGGCTCCTATCAGCCTTAGGAAAGAGAAAAATTAATGCTGACTTAGTAGGCTGTGTGTGGAATCATGGATGCATGCCAAGGGTTACTTTTTTTGTGCTTTTCCTTGCTGTAACATGGCTTTTCTTTGGTAAATAAAGTTGCTAAGACCTTCACTTCAGCACTGAGCATTTGTGGAAGTCAATTAGTAACCTTACAAAGTTATGTGATTGTGAATAGCTGGGGCATTGTATTTACTATTTTCACATGTAAAATTTATGAATTCTACTTTGCAGTTTTCCCACACTAAAAAAAGAGTATCCTCTAAAAATGGAAGAAAAACAATGAAAAGTCTCTTCTCTTGATAGCATAACAAGTACATGGTAGTTCTCAAAAGTTTCTTACCACCAACACATCAATTATATAAAACCGTACTTGCACTCCAAACCCATCTAACTTTCAAATATATATACAAAAACATGTAAGTGAATACCCAGCCCCTTAATCACTAAACATAAAAATACATAAAAACCTATAACGCAAAACTAACCTTCAGATGCTCATAAATATAGTATTGAATATCAAAATCTGATAATGTTGGGTAAAGGACTTTGAAATCTGCGTTGTTTACATATTCAAAAATCAGGCTAGGAGTTTTAGATTGTTGGTCCCAAACTATATCAAGTAGTTTAACAATCTTAATAGCAAGGTCAACAATATGGATGAGCAATTGACTAATGTTGTTTATTTGCTAAAACTTAAAAGTGCTAACATCCTATATGACAACATTGGAAACTGTTGTCTAGCATAAGGTCTTATGTGGCAACTCAAACCCAAAATCGAGTGGTATTGGAGGATTTTTGTTGCTAAAATGGTTTCTCTCAAAGTTGGAACCAAGCTAGGAATTTCAACTGGAATATGACTGCCGAGTGGCTGTTGTTTCCATATTCTAACTGTATTTAAAATTCTTGCTAATTTGCTAATTTTTAATTGTTCAAACTTAAAACTTATAGCGTTTAACAGTTTAAACTTTAGGGTTCATTTTTTTTAAATTTTAAATTTTTAAAATAAAACTATAAGCATCAGGCCCTAATACGCAGGGGGGGACGGGACTTACCTTAGCAGTTAGCTCCAGCAACAACGCGGAGTGCGGATAGCTCTAGCAACAATGCGGCGATAGTCTTCTCCTCCACGACGGCGATAGACTCCTCCACGACGGTCGTCTTCAGCAGCTCTCACTCCACTTCCAGCAGCAGCTCGGGCCTCACTCACTCCACATCCAGCGCAACAGCAGCAGCTCTCAGTCACGAAGCGTCGAAGAAAAATAAAAACCCCCAAAAAACGTAAAACGAACCTTTTAACCCGCAGGCGACGATGTCTGTCGTTTGACTCGCGATTTTTTCGAAAATATTGCGAAAATATCGTTTTAAAAATCGCCCCGATTTTTTCGGTGATTTTTCCCGATAAAATCGCCGTTGAGAAAACGTCGCGATATATCGTGACATCGACGATATATCGCCGATGTTTGTAACATTGGTTCATGATATGTTGTCTTCATATTATTGAAGTTAGTACAATTATGATTAATTTTAGACTTGCCTAATCACCTTAGTAAAAGTATGAATGCATGTGAATGATAGAAGACATTCATTGATTAGGGTTGTGACACTTATGATTGTACTAATGCACTTGTGGTGTTGTATGAGGATGATGTTGTCTGCTAACATGAAAGGTACATCAAGAAAGACAAATCAAGTTCTAGATCAAGAATATATGACCATGATGACATGAAGACAAAGACTCATCCATAGTATTTGATCACATAGAAGCTCTACTTATGAGAATGGATAGAAGTTCAAAGACATATAATCATGATGCTATCATAAAGGGAAAATAGAGATCAAGAGGGAGGCAACCACACAAACATAAAAGATAAGCATTTGAGTTGTTATTTGAATTACTTCTTGAATCTTTGAATAGTTAATGATATTGCTCCTAATAATTGTATGCATATTTGTATTCCTAGAATCAGAAAATATATCATGCATAGTGTAAGCATTCATATAGCATTGAACAATATACTACTAATATGCATATGATGGGTAAGTTGGACAACATTCCATTGTTGCTTGTCTAGAATGAAACCTCTTTGCTAACATGCTGGGAGCAGTGCACGCTCTTGATAGTATGTTCTGGTAGAGATGGAAGGCATCTAGATAGTCACCGTATGCATACGGGATATGGAAAAGTGTTGTGCTAAAGCATTGGCCAAGATAGTTGCATAACTATGTGAATCATATCAGTATGCATAATAGGTTATCATTGAAATGTCAACATGATTTGATAATTATGAAGTGTTACTAATCATGTAATTGAATTTGATTTGTAGGAAAGATTGTGTGCTATGATCTACAAAAGAAGGATGATGAACACTTGTTCCGAAGAACAAGTGATGACTATTCAACAAGAAGACTTACAAATCAAACATACTATATAAGTACAAATCAAGGCTCGTGGCTAGATGATTCTCTTAGAAAGAGGGAGAGGATCATGATGAGATGTTTTGCTCCAATGGCTAGACACACTTCCAGAGATAGATTACACCCATGGATGACAAGACCGTTCTCTTGAATGGTGTAATTGAAGAAGAAGTGCATATCGAGCAAACTCCGAAGATCTGAAAGAGAATCACATGATTGAAGAAGGCTTTGTATAGGTTCAACAGGTACCCAGGATCGATAGTCATTTGACAAGCTTGATGATCGCCACGGGTGATGCGGATTTCAACCTTTGCTACAAGGTTGAAGATGGTTTCTATATACAGATGACATGCTTCTCTCAGATGGATGCAAGAAGGAACTCACCATAGAGTTCGAGTGATCTTGAGGCTCATATCAGTAGACCCATCTGACGGGAGATGGCACGGATAGATATGCAGAATATCACTCAATGTAGAGTGTGAATGATGTTCAGTCACAAAGGGAGGACAATACTCAGATGTAGAAAACTCCACTTCCGAGGGAGTAGATCTCAGAGTTAAAGAATCTTGGCATGATTCTTGTGATTAAATATGTGGCTGAGATTAGATGAGATTTTTCCTTAGCCAAGGAAAATGTGAAGTAGAGATTTGGGATGATGGACAGTGGTTTCTACAGTTTATAGACAGATGATTGGTTCGTTGATATATTTGACTAATACCAGGCCAAATATATGCTTTGCTGTGAACACCCTGAGTCAGTATGTAGTTGAGCCTAGACGTGTTCACCTGGTAGCTGCAAAGCATGTGATGAGGTACCTAAAAGGTACGATAGACTTTGGTCTATAATATGTTGGAGATCATGAGTACACAAATGCAGATTGGGCTGGAAGTGTCTCAGACAGGAAGAGCACCTCAGGTGGATGTTATTGTCTGAGATCCGCCATGATCTCATGGTTTAGCAGGAAGCAGTCCAGTGTTGCTCTAAGCATAGCTGAAGTAGAGTATATAGCAGCTTGTTCTGCTAGTTGTGAGGCCATATGGCTTCAAAAGTTGATGTTAGGACTATTTGACTTGGAGTTGGATACCACAGTGATTCTATGTGACAACCAGAGTTGTATAAATATGATGGAGAACCCAGTGTTCCATGACAAGTCAAAGCACATAGAAATCCGGTATTTTTATATACGAGATATGGTACAGAAGGGAGCTATAAAGCTCCAGTATGTGAGCACTGATGAGCAAGTTGCTGATGTGTTGACTAAGCCTCTGTCTCGAGTGAAGTTTGAGTACTTCCGTGACAAGCTTGGTGTTGTTCGAAAGGGGGAGCAGTGCTGATGCTGATGATGATGATGTTGCAGTGGGATTGTATCATCCCTGGACACATGGCCTAAAGGGATCCGTAGACTCTTGTCTCCGAGAATGTGATGATGATGATGTTGCAGTGGGATTGTATCATCCTTGGACACATGGAATAAAGGGATCCGTAGACTCTTGTCGCTGAGAATGTGATGATGATGATGTTGTGGTGGAAAATCCTAGATTTGATCTAGGTCACATCCAGTATGAAAAATGACTGGCACTGTGGTGGAAAATCCTAGATTTGATCTAGGTCACATCCAGTATGAAAAAGGACTGGCACTGTGGTGGAAAATCCTAGATTTGATCTAGGTCACATCCAGTATGAAAAAGGACTGGCACTGTGGTGGAAAATCCTAGATTTGATCTAGGTCACATCTAGTATGAAAAAGGATTGACACTGTGGTTGGATTGTATCATCCTTGGACTTCAGTCCAGAACGAATCCGGTGACTTCTGTTATCGAGAATGTGGTTGGATTGTATCATCCTTGGACTTCAGTCCAGAACTGATCCGGTGACTTCTGTCCTCGAGAATGTGTTGGGATTGCATCATCCTTGGACTTATGTCCTAAAGAGAAAGAGATTGATCATCCCGTAACTGGATCATGTGTGTTGCAGGTCATCTTGCTGCTGATCGAAAGATCAAGATGATGTTGCTGATTGAAAGATCAAGATGAGGTTGCTGATCGAGAGATCAAGTGTTGCTGTAGATGATCGAGCGATCAAGTGCTGCAGAAGATGAATACTAAAGATGAAGACTCAGTGCTGTAGAAGATGATGCTCCAGTACTGAAGATGTTGAAGATATTGAAGATGTTCCAGTAACTGTTCCAGTTGCTGATGCTGTTGAATAAAACTTCCAATGATTTATAGATGTATCACCTTGATGTTGTTGATGATGCTCTCTCTCCTTGCTCCTATAGTTGATGTTGATGTTGTCAGTAGAATACCCTTCTTGTTAAGGGGGAGTGTTGAAATATTGTAACTTCGATGAATATTCTATTGCATTTTATTATTGTAATTTATTCGGAGATGTTTTATTCCTCCGTCGGGATGTTATTATTGTATTTGATTATGTTAAGTCATTGAGGTAAATCCTCCCTTGTAAGTCGGGGCAATAGATCCCCTAGAGTTAAATGTATGGGGTTTGTAAGTCCCCTAGAGGAGTCGGCCCAGTCAGCATTAATTGAGTGGTAAAGTTAGTTGAGGCCGACATGTCAAATTAAAGTAGAAGTGAATGTATAAATAGAGAGCTAGGCTCTCTCATTTATTCATTCATTCACACACACACTCACTTGTGTAATTCACATAGGAGAGAGAGAGAGATATCTGCAAGGAGAAGGAGCACTTGTTTGGGGTTTTGTCTTTGTACTTTTGATCATCTATATTGAGGAAGTTTTGCTGGAATTTCTTCCCCTAGAGGGTTTCCCAGGATAAATTTGTGTCTCTTGTGTTTATGCTGTGCTTGTTATTCTTTCAGTGATCCTGTATATGCTATTGTTGTGAAATTGAATTGAATATTGATGTTATCTATCTTAGCATATTGAATCTTAACACCTTCTATACTGATATGAGGCTGCCAATCATGACCACGACTCTTGTAGGTAACCACGCAGTTGCCAGGATAGAGATCACGGCTTTCCAATGGAGAACCGAGCTCTGTTTAAACTATCAAACCTTCAAATGAAGATTGCGACCTTTAGTCAATCTATTGCCCACTCTTCACGTGATTCCTCAACTTTGGAAGTGAATCACTGCTTCTCTAATTCAATCTGATGCGTCCTTCACACGTCCTTCACAAATCCTAGTCATATGTAACTTGAACTCTGCTCACCACTAAACAATTTTCCTCTGAGATGAAGCACCTGTAGTAGATTTGGATGACCTACCCTCTATACTGACTAGGATAGATAGATTTCACTGTTGAAATCAATGTTGGTTAAGGCAGTGTGCCCTAAACCCTAAATGGCTCTCAAAGCCCTCGAATCACTTCTCAATAATCAATAATAACAATGCATACCCAGTAACTCACTTTATCTTTCTTTTATAACCTTGACATTGCAAGCCCTATACCTAAGTCACTTTTCTCTTCTATATCTTTGTTGAGTTGCATGCATCTCACTTGTTGCATGCGTGCATGCATCTCAATTCTACATGCATGCATCTCACTTTTGCATGTGTGCATGATTGCATGCATCTCACTTTGCATGCATGCTTGCACTCTCTTGAGCCAGGGCGCACATGCTCTGCATGTCCTTTGTTCCAGTTTTACCCAAAACGAAACATTACAGTTGTCGTACAATGCCATACGGTCTTCCTTTTTTTGTTGTTTCGTAAATCTCGTCAAATCTTATTTCCTCTCAGAGCGAGAACCCACGCTTTGATACTATGTTGGCTTTTTACAGATCCAGACCCGGTTAAACAGTTCAAATAATTGCTTGCAATTATTACTAAAAGCACGCTAGATCTCAACAAAACAACACAATAGAAAAACTCAAGAAATCATTCACACATTTGACACTAGATTTACCTTAGAAAACCCCAACCGGGGAAAAACCAGCCAACAGATTGTTTTTATTAATAATATTAAACCCTCGGGCTCCCTTCCTGGGATAATGGCCCACTAAGGAAAATACAATGATAGAAGCTAGCTATCAAACCTCAAGATCAGTCCTTCAATCTTATTGGTTACTAACTCTCGCTGCATCTTAATCCGTTCCTCAAACTCTGCCCGACACACTTAGTTAAAAGTCCTTCTCCAACCCTCTATGTGACTGTTGTTTTTGTTGTGTCTCCTCCTCTCACTTAGGCTGCCTTTAATACTATTACAGTATGCAAATACCTTGGGCCAATACCATGGGTCGTCGAATACCATGGGCCCTCACTTTACATAAAGCAATTATAAAGGTACATTCACTTTAATAGTTCACTTTATTAAAGCGAAACTTCTAAGTCTAAGAGTCAATAATGACGACTTCCACTTGTAGACACTGTCCACATGGAAGTACCTGTTTGATGCTACAAAAATCAATAATCCCATCCTCTCCTTCTATATGTGCAATCACGCTACTCATCACAAACAAAAAATTTCTTCAATTCAAACTGACATTGAAGCAAAGACTGAAGAGAAATGAAGTTGGTAGCAAAATATTGGATTGCAGGACGCATCAACTCCCTATTTCTTGTGCATCTCCTTGTGAGGCTAAGAACAAAAGCATGGTTATATATGAATTTGGAGATGCTCCTAGCATGATCAATGACCTTCTTGATGAAGGGAATTTTCCCCACATCCTCAACATCAAATCAATATGGTGTGCAACGCATGGATCCCAAAATAGTGAGGGGTGCCTCTCCATAAGCAATCTACCAGCAACCACATAATTAGCTGCATTATCTGTTATGATTTGCACCACATTATACAAACTGATCTCCTGGATGATCCCATCCATCAACTCACAGAACAATGCTGCATGTTTTACTTGTGCCAATGCATCAACGTATTTGATAAACATGGTACCTTTAAGACTATGTACCAAGAAATTGAGAAGGGTCCTACCCTTCCCATCTATCCAACCATCGGACATCACTGTGCATCCAGAGGTCTCCCATGACTGTTTGAACTCCTCCAATATAATGTTGATGTCCTTTCCTGTTTGAAGCATTGCCCCTTGCACCTCCTCATACTTAGGGCACTTATACCCTGGGCTAATGATAGCAATGGCATCACACATTGGCTGGAAAAATGGATTGGTTTTGGTGATGCTAAGAGGTAAGTCACTCTAGAAAAGCATCCTCCACATAATTCTGTCTACTTCTTCATTAAAGCAAATTTGGGGTCTAAATGGGCCTCCTAAGGAAAATATTAAAAAATACCATGTCACTAAGAATGTGCCACATCACACTATGTTAGAGGTGTTATCTAGTGAAGGTTAATCTATGTTGTCTCATTAAGGATACTTGAAAAAGCACATTGGGTTAGTGTAGAGTTAAGAGGCGAGGGTTGAAAATAATAATGAAAGACTTAGATTCTTCTACACACACAATAAATGTAGTTGTAAAAATATTAAATTTATGTCATAATATATTTAAAACAATTAACATTGATTAAATATATTAGTACTTTTCATATATTTAATAATAAATTTAAAATTCAAAAAACAAATATAATTGTATTTAATTGTAATAATATTTAAGAAAATTAATTATAATAAACCTCTTGTTATTATAATATTTGTTTAATAAACCTCATATAACAAATAACTAACACGTAACACATAACAAATATACCTCATATTCGTTATGTGTTAATTATTATGTTATTATAATAAACCTCATGTTATAATAATATTTGTTATGTGTTAGTTATTATATTATATAATTTAAGTTGTAAGTTGCTTTATATATAAACAAGAGCCACAAGGTGGCAATGTCCCCGCAGTTGCTAATAGCTATTGCTTCAATACATAAGCTATATAAATATAGGAATTGTGGCCGCAACTTCAATAACTCTATGCATGCTATGTTCTTTATCAATACAACAAAAATCCCAAATTAAATAAACTTCAAATATAGTATAAATATCAAGTATTAGTGCATAAAGACTCATATTATCATGAAACGAAACCATTGAAAAGATTCGACCCCATATTGTTCATTAAACTCTACACCGCAAACAAAATTGTAAAAACTTTATCAAGACCATGCATTGATGAATTGAAACCCTATGCTACTTAATTTGGCCATGTATCCCTTTGCACAATGCAAACTGGGTATGTATTAGACCCGTTAGGCTATGTCGGGAACAGTTGATATGGGGAGACATCAATATATAATAGAAGCACGACGTGAACTCTAATGCTTTAAATTAGCAAATCAAATTATAAAATAAATTTGGAAATCATCTTCAAGTTTCATACTTGTAGATTTTCTGCGTTTTTACTGCTTGCTGGTTTATGTTAACATTTCAGTGGTTTTCACCTTCATCCGGTTTTGCATAGGTTGAAAGCTACTTATGAAATTTTCAGTAACAATTAAACACGCTGTAAAACACTGCTAACAGGCTGAAAATAAATATTTAAAACATGCACACCATAAAAGATAGATTCAGAAATTTCCGGCAACTGTGCCCTGGAAAAACCCCCACGGGGAAAACCAGTAAGAGAGAGAGAGAGATTTTATTTCTTCAGCAAATCTTAGTACATAAACATTACAGCATAAATTTTTTACTTATCTCCACCATGACATTTCACCCAGCAATTTTATCTCGAAAACTGTGCCAAACTGCAACCTTGATTTCTGTGCATGGGTGCCTCGATTTCTGTGCTGAAAGTACAGTGACTGTAAAGTATAGTCCTCCTCGATATCTGTGCAGAATACTGTCTCGAATTGTGTGCCCCAAATCTGCCTTGAAATGTGTGCAACAGATCTTGAAAATTGTGCCACTCAAACTCCTCGAAAACTGTTCTGAGTATTTCGGGAAAAGTGCCCAGAATACACCTCGGGCTGCGTGCAAACAATATCGAAACTTGTGCTCAAAATTTCTTGAAACTCGTGCCTAGATTTCCTTGAACTTCATGCCAATAATTGACTGCTGTACCTACAGACCTCGGGATGTGTGCCTCCTCGAAACTTGAGCCAAGTTAACTGCCTCGGGATTTGTGCTGTATGGCCAGCGTTAAATGCTGCTGTACTAAACCTGGAAATCTGTGCAAAGATGGCTGCCTCGGGATGTGTGCCTGCTAAAGAACATAAACTAGAAAACCGTACTGTGCAATAAATGCCCAACTGCTGCCTCGAAAATCGTGCCAAGAGAAACTTCTCTTTCAGACTTCCTCGATAATCGTGCCCTCTTCCCAGCGCTACTCTCTTCTCTCTATGTCTCACTTCAATCAACAAAAGTGAATTAGAAATTGCCTCCCTCACCTTTTTGATCGAACCCTAGGGTGAATCTAATCCAATGGTGAAGAAAGATCTAATCCGATGGATGATATTCAATGAGAGTGAAAATCCCTTTTATTTAAATCACTTAAATAAAATTCACTCACCCATTTAACTTTATCAAAAGTGACTTTCATTTTATAAAGTCTCATTAAGTGCATTTAATGTGAGGGTCACCTTTTTCCCCCTTCTAAGTGACATTAGGCAAATGTCACTTGAGGAACACTTTCCTAGGTATAAAACTAACACTCCCTCTTACCGAGGAAGGTGTTCTGCACCACTCCCAACTTATCTCTGAAGAAGACAAACTTCCCCCTCCCCAAAGACTTCGTCAGGATATCTGCTACCTGCTCATCAGTGGAAATATACTGCAACTCAACTGCCCCTCTCTGGACGTAGTCTCGGATGAAATGGTACCTGATCTCAATGTGCTTCGACCTGTCATGGAACACCGAATTCTCAGAGAGCTGAATGCAACTCTGATTGTCACAATAGATCATCGTAGGTCTAAGTTGCTGATCAAATAAATCTACCAATAACTTGCGAAGCCACAGTGCCTCGCAAGTAGCCTGACTGGCTGCTATATACTCAGCCTCAGCAGAACTCAATGCAACAGACTTCTGTTTCCGACTGAACCACGACACTGCTACCGAGCCCAAACTAAAACAACAACCGGAAGTGCTCTTCCGATCCCTCACACAACCTGCCCAGTCTGAATCTGTGAAACCAACCAAGCTGACTCCACCCGAACCCCTGTAGTCCAAACCATAATCCACTGTACCTGCTAGGTATCTCAGAACATGTTTTGCAGCAGTCCAATGTACACTCCTAGGCTCCACCATGAACTGGCTAAGAGTGTTCACCGCAAAACACAAGTCTGGCCTGGTGTTGACCAGATACATCAACGATCCAACGAGCGGACGGTAAAGTCTAGGATCCACCAACTTACCCTGAGAAGCATGAAGTTGCTTCCAGTTGGTGATCATTGGTGTAGACATAGGCCTGCAATCCTCTATCCAAAATCTCTTCAGAATATTGACTGCATACTTCCCCTGTCGTAGGAAAATATGTCTAGGCTCTTGCTAAACCTCCATCCCCAAATAGTAATGCATCAGCCCAATATCAGTCATCTGATACTTAGCTGCAAGGTCTCTCTTGCAATGTGCAATGAGACGCTCATCTCCAGTGATAAACAAGTCATCAACATATAACAGAAGAATGAGAGGATCTCCACCAACCACAATGTAGTAAAGGTTGGGATCAGCCTCACTCTTCTGAAAGCCCATCGAAGTCAAGTATGCATCAATCTTGGAGTACCAAGCTCTAGGAGCTTGCTTAAGTCCGTACAAGGCTTTCCTTAGCCTGCACACATGAGAATCTCTCCCATGAATCTCGAATCCCTGTGGCTGCTCTAAGTACACCTCCTCTTGCAGAAGACCATTGTGAAATGCGGTCTTCACATCCATCTGGTGGATCTTCCAACCCATCTTTGCTGCTATAGATATCACTGCTCTGATGGAGGAATACCGAGCAACTGGCGCAAAAGTCTCATCATAGTCAACTCCCTCAACCTGTGAAAACCCCCGAGCCACAAACCGAGCCTTGAATTTCTCCACACTGCCATCTACAACATGCTTTATCTTGTAAAGCCACTTGGAAGTCACCATTGACTTCCCCTCAGGTCTCGACACTATCTCCCAAGCATCATTCTTCATGATGGAATGGTACTCTTCCATCATGGCATCTCTCCATACCTGATGCTGAGAAGCCTCCTCAAATGTGGAAGGCTCAGAGTCACAAAGACTCGCAACAAGAGCCATCCCATATTTGTCTGGCTCAACTACTGTCCTGATCTACTCCTGGGGTCTACCAAATGCCTCTGCTTCCTTCAAGGTGTCCTGAAGCCACTTAGGCTTCCTCTTCCTTGAAGGCTCCTCCCAAACTGGTCTATCCTCATCTGAGGAACTCCCAAAAGTAGAAGGTCCAACACCCCGAGGACCAGTGACTGATGAACCAGTCCCTGAAGAACCTGTAACCTGTGAACCTAAACCTGTACCTGTCCCTGAACTTGTCCCTGAACCTGTCACCTGAACCACTGAACCTATAGAAGCTGTGCATGTACCCTGTGATCCAGTCACTCCAGAAACCTGTGGACCTGAAACTTGTATCGAAGAAGCCTGTGTCAACTGAGGTGTGGGAGCTGGTGGCTCCCGCTGCTCCAACTCTCTCGACTTCCTGAAGGCCCTCTCCTTATCAAACTTCACTTCCCGCCTCACTACAACTCTCTTCTGGCCAGGAATGTAAAGCCGATATGCCTTCGAAGTCTCATCATAACCCACAAAGATACCTCTCTCAGCAGTGGGTTCAAACTTCGTCCTCTTCTCAGAAGGGACGTGAGAGTAAGTCAAAGAACCAAATATCCGAAAGTGGCTCACCTCAGGCATCTTGCCTGTATACATTTCCTCTAGAGTCTTCCTCCCCAAAGCACGGTGAGGACTCCTGTTCTGCAGATAGACTGCAGTGTTACATGCCTCTGCCCATAGAAAGAACGGTAACCCCTGATCATGAAGCATAGCTCTCGCTGCTCCCACAATCGACTTGTTCTTTCTCTTTGCTACTCCGTTCTGCTCAGGAGTGTAGGGAACTATCACCTGTCTGTGTATACCCTCTTGTCTGCAAAAAGCATTAAACTCCTTGGAGGTATACTCACCCCCGTTGTCCGATCTCAACATCCGGATCTTCCTCCCTGTCTGCTTCTCCACAAGGGCTTTGAACCCTAGGAAGACACTCAACACTAGGTGTGACTTCTTGCTCCTCAAGAAGTAGATCCAGGTCTTCCTGGAGTAGTCATCAATGAAGCTAATGTAGTACTCAAAACCAGTCAAGGATACTGTTGACATAGGACCGCAAATATCTTAATGAATCAAGTCAAGCACTCTTGCTGCTCTCGTGTCACTGCTTGGAAAAACAGTCTTGGTGTACTTTCCCAAAGCACACCCCCTGCACACATCACTCTGCTCAGTGCTGAACTCGGGTAAACCTGTAACCATGCTCCTCAACAATCTTAGAGCTGGGTGATGTAAGTGGGCCATCCTCCGATGCCATAGCTCACATAGCTCACTGCTGCTGCTGTGTGCTAGAGCATGCTGTGGCTGAAACAATAACTTGTACAGTCTTCCACATCTAACTCCAATGTCCATGGGGGTAGATACACCTGTAGTCTTGGGGAACACCTGCACTCTCCCCTCTGAGAAGCACACCCCAAGGCCCTTGTCCTCAATAGTGGAAACTGAAACAAGGTTCTCTTTCAGCCCAGGGACCAGTGTAGGAATTTGGGAAAAATCCCACCCGCCAAAATTGACGGTTTCGATACTAAATATGGACGTTTCGTTGTTTTCTTTGTTTTTTCTCACGGTTAATATGAAATATAAGCCGTATTTGACGGGCAAAATGGCCCATGACGGGCATTTTGCCCGTCAAATTCCAGCCCTGCCAGGGACATACAACACATCCCTCAGAATCATGGGACTCATAGACTCCCTCTGAAATGTAATGGTTCCCTGACCAACTGCTCTAACAATGGTATTGTCTCCAAGTACAACCTCCACATCTCTACCTGTCTGTGATAGCTCGGAGAACAACTCTCGAGTACCTGTCATGTGTCTCGAGGCTCCGCTGTTAATGTACCAAGTACTAGTGGTGGATGGACTCGTCCGATGACCTGCCAACAATGAATGCTCACTCTCCATATCCATATTTGTGCTGGTGGCTAAAGAGACTCTCTCTCTCTCAATCTGTCCAGCATATAGGGAAAACTCCCTCTGAAACCTGTCTCCAAAGTCATCAACCTCTGCTGAGGCTGCTGTCTGCTGTCCCTTCTTCTTCTTCTTCTTGCTTGGACACTGTGAAGCATAGTGCCCAAACGCTTGACAACAATAGCACTTGATTTTACTCAAGTCCTTCTTCTGTCCACCCTGCTGCTGCTTCTTGGCCCCACCCTTCTTGGGACCCTTCTTCTTCTTCCCCTTTGCTGTCAATGCCACGTTCTCCTCATCTACCCCACTCTGTGATGAACTGCCCTGTACGAGACCTCTCCTGGTCTCCTCCTGCACAAAGTCATCCCACAGTCTCTCCCAAGACGGTAGGTTCTCTCTACCCACTATGGCCTGCACAAATGCACCTCAAGACTTTGAAGCCCCATTCACTGCTGTACGTACAAGCTCAGTAGCAGATACCACTTCCCCAACCGCTGCCAGTTCATCCCGAACTGCAGATATCCTAGTGAGGTATGCTGTGACTCCCTCTCCTCCATTCATCTTTATACTCTTGAGTTTCTCTTTGAGAAACATCTTTCTATTCTTATTGGAACTCTCATATAAAATGGTCAAGGAACTCCACATCTCATGTGCCCTAGTCTTCCCAGAAATGTGAGGGATGATGTGGTCTTTAACTGCATCAAGGATAATACTCCTAGCCTTACAGTCCTTCTTGTTGAAGGCTGATAGTGCTGCTGCATCTATAGCAGCGGGAATGACAACCGGGTTAGCTGTAGTATGTCTAACCACCTCCACCCATAGTTCATTCTCCTCTAATATCAGCAAAATTCTGGCCTTCTATGGCACAAAGTTCTCTGTCCCATTCAACCTATCCTCCAACCTAAGTCCTGTAGCCATCTCTACTTCAACCCAACAAGGTGCTGTTCACTAACAGAAGAAAATCACTAAAAAACTGAGTTTTGGAAATTTCTGTGTGTCTACAAAATATCACTGTTTTCTGCCCCCTCGCTCTGATACCATGTAGATTTTCTGCGTTTTTACTGCTTGCTGGTTTATGTTAACATTTCAGTGGTTTTCACCTTCAGCCGGTTTTGCATAGGCTGAAAGCTACTTATGAAATTTTCAGTAACAATTAAACACGCTGTAAAACACTACTAACAGGCTGAAAATAAATATTTAAAACATGCACACCATAAAAGATAGACTCAGAATTTTCCGGCAACTGTGCCCTGAAAAAACCCCCACGGGGAAAACTAGTAAGAGAGAGAGATTTTATTTCTTCAACAAATCTTAGTACATAAACATTACAGCATAAATTTTTTACTTATCTCCACCATGACATTTCACCCAACAATTTTATCTCGAAAACTGTGCCAAACTGCAACCTTGATTTTTGTGCATGGGTGCCTCGATTTCTGTGCTGAAAGTACAGTGACTGTAAAGTACAGTCCTCGATATCTGTGCAGAATACTGTCTCGAAATGTGTGCCCCAAATTTGCCTCGAAATGTGTGCAGCATATCTTGAAAACTGTGCCACTCAAACTCCTCGAAAATTGTGCTGAGTATTTTGGGAAAAATGCCCAGAATACACTTCGGGCTGCATGCAAACAATATCAAAATTTGTGCTCAGAATTTCTTGAAACTCGTGCCCAGATTTCCTTGAACTTCAGGCCAATAACTGACTGCTGTACCTACAGACCTCGGGATGTGTGCCTCCTCGAAACTTGAGCCAAGTTAACTGCCTCGGGATTTGTGTTGTACGGCCAGCATTAAATGCTGCTGTACTAAACCTGGAAATCTGTGCAAAGATGGCTGCCTTGGGATGTGTGCCTGCTAAAGAACATAAACTAGAAAACCGTACTGTGCAATAAATGCCCAACTGCTGCCTCGAAAATCGTGCCAAGAGAAACTTATCTGTCAGACTTCCTCGATAATTGTGCCCTCTTCCCAGCTCTACTCTCTTCTCTCTATGTCTCACTTCAATAAGCAAAAGTGAATTAGAAATTGCCTCCCTCACCTTTTTGATCAAACCCTAGAGTGAATCTAATCCAACGGTGAAGAAAGATCTAATCCGATGGATGAGATTCAATGAGAGTGAAAATCCCTTTTATTTAAATCACTTAAATAAAATTCACTCACCCACTTAACTTGATCAAAAAGTGACTTTCATTTTATAAAGTCTCATTAAGTGCATTTAATGTGAGGGTCACCTTTTTCCCCCTCTAAGTAACATTAGGCAAATGTCACCGTTACGTGTTAATTATTATGTTATTATAATAAACCTCATGTTATAATAATATTTGTTATGTGTTAGTTATTATATTATATAATTTAAGTTGTAATTTGCTTTATATATAAACAAGAGCCACGAGGTGGCAATGTCCCCGCAGTTGCTAATAGCTATTGCTTCAATACATAAGCTATATAAATATAGGAATTGTGGCCGCAACTTCAATAACTCTATGCATGCTATGTTCTTTATCAATACAACAAAAATCCCAAATTAAATAAACTTCAAATATAGTATAAATATCAAGTATTGGTGCATAAAAACTCATATTATCATGAAACGAAACCATTGAAAAGATTCGACCCCATATTGTTCATTAAATTTTACACCGCAAACAAAATTGTAAAAACTTTATCAAGACCATGCATTGATGAATTGAAACCCTATGCTACTTAATTTGGCCATGTATCCCTTTGCACAATGCAAACTGGGTATGTATTAGACCCGTTAGGCTATGTTGGGAATAGTTGATATGGGGAGACATCAATATATAATAGAAGCACGATGTGAACTCTAATGCTTTAAATTAGCAAATCAAATTATAAAATAAATTTGGAAATCATCTTCAAGTTTCATACTTAGGTATAGACAAAGTATTAGTACAGCGTGATAAGGAATTTAATGTATTAGCAGTCTTAATATTTGCATAGCAAACGAAAGAACTTCTATTGCCAAATGATCGAGAGGACATAGATTTTTGTATATCAAATCCACTGTTTGAGCGCACTTTAAGATTTCAATGGCAGAATTGAATGCACCATGAAAATGATTGTGCACCCACCAATGAGCAACTCAATGTCACTTGTCCCAGATATGAGAATGTGACAATGAAAGCACCGCTAGCATTGGTATAGTTCAACTTAGGATTTCATTCATACATTGACCTGTACATAACAAGGTAAAGATAATAATTATCAATGGAGTGACTATATATGTTAATGGCAAGCATAGGAGTTTGTAAAGCGATAATACAATGCAAGCATATACGGCGATTCCCGTACTCTCTGCATTGGAAAATAAATAAAGAATAATACAAATACAATTTAAAAAAATAGACTGTTTGAAAAAAAATTAATAAATAATAATAAAAGATGATATGAATGTTGTTCAATGGTTTGTCTAACTGCATTTCATGCAACAACAATGCAAAACGATTATAGTCCTACTGGAGACAGGAAATAATAATAACATAGATCATTTGACTCACAGAAGATGCATCAAATTATATAATTATAAAGGATTTGTTAATTAAATTAAAGATTAATTTTGAAATTACTGAATTGGCCATAGAACTTTATACACACAGAGAGACGTCAAGTTATAAAGTTGAAATTATCAAAATGTTAGTTGTGGGGCATTAATTGAGAACATAAAAACTGTTCTTCCTTGAAATAGTCATTTTCTCATCATAATGTATGTTATCTGAAAAACTAATTGTCCATGACATGTTCATCCCTGGAGGAGCCATTTTCTCCTTGCAGTGTATGTGTTCTCAAAAACAAGTCATCCATGATACTTTCATCTATTATCTGCCTTTTCAAAATGTTTCTTCACAGTCTCTTTTACTATGTAACAATAAAGGAGATTTTATTGATAGCATTCTAGTTTATCATGAAAAATACGAAGGAATCAATCAATTTGCTTAATTGGTGAAATAGCATATGCTCAAATTTAGAGTTAAAATGGATTGGTGTGTGTCTGCATCAATTTTAAGTTAATACCAACAAACATTGACAATCTAATAATTATCATAATAAATAAATTTAATATATATATATATATATATATATATGAATAAATAATAAATAAAACTTACCTATTTGCAATCTAACAATATAGCATGTTACATAGTCCTACTTTCTAATTAGTAAGTTTTGTTTATAATTTCTATTCTCTGATAATAAACTTATAATCTATCACAGGATTGCAGTTTAATCACTCACTGCCATCTTTAAGTGCCTTAAGTAATACAACGAAAAAACTATTAGTGCTTTTTCTAAGGTGCTCATCTTAGACTTAAACATCAGAAAATGTTATTAAATTTATTCAGTCCATAAAAGGCCCAGGCTCATTTTTTCTACAAAATTTACTAAACATAAATCCAACCCTTACCCTATGTAACATGAACAGAACGTCTTTCAAACACAGAAATGGCAATAAACCTCTCCACTTCACAGGGAACGGCTTGGCAAGTATAGATCTCATAAAGCAGATGTGATGCCACCATTCCAGACAAAAGTTCGAGCAACATGAAACACATTTTCTCATGTAACAGCTTTAGAAATTTTAGTATACTTGAGAATGGAAACTAATTATGTATTCAAAAAATTCTTGAATGTTTTTTTAGTTAATTTGACATTTATGTGTCTTTAGATTTTTTTGGCCTGCTAAATTAAATTTCAGTTTCTTAAGTAGTGACTTAAAATGCAGTCATATAAGTACCCTAAATCAAGCTTACAAAAAGTAACATCCTGAAGTCAATCTAAAAGGATGAACAAGAATCATCAAAGGGTTCTTTAAAAAGTGAGGTTGAATTTTTATAATGCACCCAAGGTCAAATCACCACAGCTGAGTTTTTTTAAATAATGTCATCAAGCGTATCAAATAACTCATTTCAAACATACAGGACTCCCTCAATTACAGAACAAGCTATGGGAATTCATTGAAACAAGGTGTGAAAGTGCTAAACTGTGGTGTGCAATCCACATTCACCCATATTTTAGACTGCTCGTGTTGCATACAAATAGAAAATAAAATATAATGTGGAGCAAACTTGAAAAGTCGTCCAGCAAAATTGTCATTATCTGTGGATATATGTGGGGTTGCAGCTTGCAGCCTACATTCATACCTAGATAGAATATATTAGACTGGACTGCATTGTATGTGTCTGCTCTGGTATTTTACAAGGTGCTTCTGGATTCCTCAATTCATGCAACACACAAACCCAGCCCCATCGACGTAAATTCAGCCCATATTATTGACACGACAAGCACAGACAATCTTACCAACTCACATGCGCCTACATAAGTGAACTGACAAACCAAATGAATAAGCTGATAGCTGTCCTTGAATCCTATCGATATGGGAATATAATAATATATGCATCGATCAACTTTATTCAGACTTTGTTCCTGGCAGCAGCCTCTGCAATTCACTAACCTTCATTACTCGGAGCATTTACAAATTCAGCTACCACTTCAAACGCATGATCCAATCAATTGTTAACCCACGCCACTTCCTACATTCTCCAGGAATAGAACGCAATGGGCTAACAATGAAGGGCAGTGGGAAACAATCTGCCTTTGAATAGCAGCAAATCCCCATATAGGCAAGACATCATTTGGTAAACTACAGTTTATAGCAGAAATAGTTCATCCATTTAGCCAAATTTTTAATGGTTAGAGGAAGTTATAAATCCATAGATCCAAAAAAAAAAAAAAAGCAATCGAACATATGTTTGGACAAGAGCAAGCGCTCCACAGTTGCATGCAATAACATAGTTAGCTTATGGGGATTGGCATAGACCAGGAACTCAACCGCAGTATGCCTATATCCCGATTTATTGAAAGTAGTCCCTCCCTCCTTGGTTCCATAGATATGGTCATAGGTGAAGCCATTGTAAGGCGAAACGCCCACTTCAAGAAGTGCTTCCGTGACTGCAATTTACCAAGGCTTGATCTCAGGTCTATGGGCAACCATTTTCTCGACCTAGGGAAAAGATAATTCACAAGCTCTCCATCCCATCCATTCCTTCTCACGTCCAGGCGGCTGGCGTGACTGCAAAACCTCGCATTGAAAGAGCTCCCACCGCCAATAACTCTCCCTCTCGAATTCACAACACCATTCTCGGAAATAAACACCTGATAGTACGAGGAAGGAGAAACAACCGCCAAATTGATGTGAAAATTCTCTACCTCGTGATATTTATGTTGTTATATGGCTATCCCCCTCATTCAGGAAGTAGCACACTAAAGTTCTGTGAGAGCGTTGCTGCCAAGGGGCACCCTGCTGTCCCTCCTCCAACCACGATATAATCATAGTATTCCTTGGGAGCAACATCAGTGGCTTCCTTCATAACTTCATACTTGCCAGGCTGCCTCACCTGTACTCATCACAAAGGAGGAGGAAAGAAGGGTCAGGTGAAAGGGCATGGATGACTTTGCACCCTTATCATGGTTATGTTGATATATTGTTGATATTCAATAGTTATGCTGCCATTAAATGCATATGCGTTACATCTGGCTGCATCTCTGTATTAAGGGCATCATGGCCATTATCGAGTTGCTCGTCAATGCCGGTGCGCGACTGAAGGCTTTCAAGTTTCAACACAAGCTTCATGAGGTTCGAAGCTGCAGGTTCGAAGTCATTAATATATGCAGTGTTAAGTACTACATATTGTCCACTCACCGCCTCTTGCTTATGGGCGAGTACAAATGCAACCATAAAACAATTACAAAACCCCTGCATGTACGTTCCAACCTAGCGTAAGCACACCGCCGTGTTATGGGCGACAATTCCCTAGAACAACGTCATCATCGATAGCCAATAACATTTCATATAAATAGATTTTCTTAAAATTATATTTAATAAAAAAATAATTTTACAAAGTTTAACTATGGAAAACATAAAAAATTGTTTATGTACGGATGAACTAATGGCATAGCGTGATCGCTATTTAGTCCCCTGCGAGGACATAATAATTGGATATTACATATAATTTAAAAAAAATATACCTCATTAGTTACATGTTAGTTATTATGTTATTATAATAAACCTCATGTTATAATAATATTTGTTACGTGTTAGTTATTATATTATATAATATATGTTGTTATTTGCTTTATATATAAATAATTGGTTATTATATATTATTTAAAAAAAAATTAATGATATAAATGTTTTTAGTATTTCTAGATAATTTCATTATGATCTTAATTAAAGTTATATTTAGTTTTATGATGCTTGGAGGTAGTTGTAATATGAAATATTCTATATTTAGTATTTCAAGAATATTTATGATATTTTATTGATATCTTAACCAAGGTGAGTTTTATATGTAGTTAACTATTGCCAAATAAAAATGTGACACATAATATTCTTTGACTTGTATATGTCAAACTCAACATAATCGTTGACCCAATTTCTTGAAATTCTATTGGTTTTTGAATTCCAACTCATCTATGGAATTTTTTCTTACGAGGCCCATTTTAGACCCCAAATTTGCTCTAATGCCTTCTCCTTTTCTTTAATCATCGACTTAATGGAAGGTTGTGGTCCACTTCTGGTTTGTGGAACAAAAAAAGATGAGGCCCTCTCGGTAGGTGAATCTGTGCCTGTGGAACCCCTACCACTATTTATCAGAACTGGACCGGTGATTGAACCAACAGAGCCCAAAATGTGAACCGAACCGGAACTGGAAAAAAACCGGTCAACCAAAAAATACATAAAATATTCATATTTTGTAGAAACATATATATTCATGTGCATACATATGAATCCAAATCATGAATACACAAATATGCAAAGTTTCTTTTATATATAGGAAGTACGGGTGCAAATAACCGAATAACCAAAATAGCATCGAGTGCAATACATCTCTGAAGTTCTAAACCAAAATACATCACCAAAGAGTAGGGGCTAGTTCTTTAAATAACATGAGTAGGAGCTTAGGGTTAGGTTAGAATCTTTAGGATAGAATTTTTAATTTGAAAAATGTGGGTCCCCCGTCGTGGTGGTATGACAGAGTACGGACCTGCCGGTTCTGTACGGAACTGGCCAAAATCAATCGATATGGTGGTTTTGGTCTAGTTTCGTACGGACCCGGCCAGTTCACAACTGACCCAGGACAAAATCGGGGGTTTTCCGGTTTAGGCACCTAATTGGACCGGTTGGGCCTGTGAACCGGTCGGGCCGGCCGGTTTTACCGGTTTCAGTCCAATTTCGATAACACTGACCACTATCCTCAATGGAATAACCGTATATCCTTGAAGTTCTAGCTACTCCACCAGCTGCAAGTTCAGCTCTGTTTGCGGCTGCCTCTTCTCTCTTTCTATCCTTTGAGTGAATTGAATCATGGGCAATTCTCATAATCTCCCGGGTAACTACACTACAAAGCCCCACATCATGCCTAGGGAGTTTTTCCAAATGGTACTTCAACTTGCTATTACCTCCCGTGATATGCTGCCCACACAATTTTCTATTCAAGTGTTGCCGGTTTGTCCTATATTTAAGGTCAACATCCTGCCACAGTGGGTCCAATGCCTTTGGCATATTTGCTATGGAAATGGACAACTTCAAAAATTAAACCTAAGGCACCAAAGCACAAAAAAATTGCATTAAACCCCACAAGAAAAAAATAACAGCAGGCTGGTTTAAAAAATCAGCCCTCTAGATTAGATTATTAGCAACGAAAAATGACTATAAGAGGATGGATAAAAATCAAGCTTGTTGTCCCATTAAAAAAACCCTTACATTGTTTTATGGGGATGAAAATCATGGCAAAATGACAAAAAAAGAAGCAAAATGTAGGCTCAAGCAAAGAGGCAAGCAACCATGCATAAATCTATGGAAAAAAATAGCATTAACATGGTGGGATTTAATTACATACCTAAGATTGTGTAACATACATAATAATAATAATAATAATAATAATTAATAATGATTAATGAAATGACACATCCTATTTAAAACACATGACCAATTGAAAGGACATGACTTACCATTGTGACCAATCAATGCTATAAGTACACCGTCACATGGTCATTGTATCTCATCATATCATATTTTATACATTTATTATATTTGTCCTTTATGGATTGTAACCTGTCGTCTTACTTAAATTGGATATTCAATTATTGAATTACTCTGTGTATTCGAGAAACAAATACTGTTCGTTCCATTGGTATTAGAATGATAATACAATCAACGGCTAAGATGAGCCGGTACAATATAACATGGATCACTCACATGAGGGGGGTGCGCACTCACTAAATGATGCCCTAGGGGTTTGCGCACCACATAAAAGTGACAATAATATAAGTGTGCCACAAAAGATGACAAGGACAAGTGACTAGGAGCACATGGTGGGGCTAGGAGGTTTTACTTTCCTTCACTAGCATCACCCCATGGCACAATAATATAAAACATGACTCAATAACATGTCCAAGTGAACAAATGATCAAATCCTGGCCCCCTCAACTGAGAGAAGAATGCATCAAAACACAACCCGATGACTGTGTGGACCCCACTGAATGCCGCAAGCTGATCTGGAAGGAGTGGGATACACCATAGATGACCTTTGAATAGAACTCATGCCAAAAACTTGCCTCAATTTCCCAAATCGATTTCCTTAATGACCTTTTTATTCCATTTTTATTCCACCTGAAAAGCCATCAAATTGCCCAAAGCCCACTGCCTGGTGCCCGGGCACAAAATCTAACTGTACCATCATGTCCGGAGAGGGGGTAATATGGTAATGACAAGTGGCTGGACCACTCCTCTCCTCTGTAGCGCCCTAGGAAACGACTCACCATCAAAGCATCTGCTGGACAGGCCACATCAGCATGGCCAAACTGGTCAACAGGTGAAAAACTGTTCATATCATCACTGCCAGTGCCTGAAACTGAAAACTAAGTGTCTCAATGGATCCAAAAGACCCAAATCTACTAGAGATGAGTACACATACACCTCATGGTAACCTGTAAGATCATCTGTAGCATCCACCATACCCGAACAAATAAAAATATGATGATTTGGAAGTAACAATAATCAATAAAAAGTTCATCAACCATCATTTGAAACCTGTGTCCAATAAATGGATTCATCAAAAGGTATATCAAGGACCATGGATCAACATCATACAACATAACTGGTCCAACTCATCATGGATCCCAAGGTTGACCTTGGTCAAACTAGGTTTGACCGGTCAAACTAATCAAAATATGACCCAGGCTAGAGAAGCATGCTGCTGCAAGTGCAAATGGTTAAGACATGCTCTTTTAATCATTTTCATAGCAAGACTTAATTTAAAACATCAAGCATCATTTCACTGGCAGTTAATAGATAATAATAGGTTAAAATAATAATTTACTTTAAAAAAACCTCACGAATATATTCATTTCTAAACATGATCAATTTGTTAGCAGAGGGTGAAGGCTAAGGATGCAAGGCTAGGCAAAAGGGAATGACTTGACTGACTTGAAACTATGATACTTTGGATAAGGGAAAGGGTATTACACATTCAAGCATATGTTGGATAAAGAATATACAGGGGATGGCAGTGTCTCACAAATGGGTAAGTTGTTTAGATAGGTGCTTTTTCAACCTTGGCAAATGTCTACGACTCACATCCAAGCTGTATCAGCTCCGTGAGGATCTTTTCTAGAACCGCTGTGAACTGGGTGCCCGACTAACTGTAGCTTGAGGTTCCAGGGGACACTTAGAATTAGCTGTCCCTTGCTCCATCTCACATCACAACCCGTAGGCTCCATGAGGAATTAATCATTACATTTCATTTAGCAACCCTTTTTGGGATTTCACCTGTGCTTAGAAGCACAACTACTAAATCTTTCATCCAGGGTGCTTTTGAGTTTCCATTTCCTTGGCCAGCAGTTCTTTAGATTTAGCATTTGTTTAGCCACTGCTTTTTAGGCCTACACAACCCTTTTGGGGATTTTGCATGTGTTTAGCAACACAATTACTCAAGCTCTCATCCAGGGTGTGTTTTCATTTGAGTTTCAAAATAGTTTCATAGCTCTCTTTCATTGTGTTGAGAAGCACAGTTTTCAAAGTACTTTCATGGGATTTCATAACAAATATACAATAGTTTCCATATGTAATGATGGTAGTACAAATTGCTTCAGGTTTTAGTCAACACAAATCAAGCAACTATGGGGACTTTCCACAATCAAGACCAAACATCGGGGCAATCAACTAGAGTGATCAAGGTATCAAATCCAACTCACCAAAGGTAAGTTTTGTTGCCAACTCAGAGCCGAGACACAAACTAACAGGGATGCTATCCAACATAGAGGCAAGAATGGGGAAGTCCTCCATATCACAGGTCAAGGTGTAAGTCAGGGTAGAAACCAAAAGGTAGGAAGGACAACGGATGGATGGGGCTCCATATCACAGGTCAAGGTGTAAGTCAGGGTAGAAACCAAAAGGTAGGAAGGACAACGGATGGATGGGGAAAGTGAAGGTGATGCCTAAGCTAGCAAGCCAAAAAGATGGGAATGATCATGTCCACACTCCTAAGAGGGTAAAACCAACGAGTATAAAACAAGAGCTTCTAATTGTCAGTAATACAATCATTTATATAATCAATAGTAACCAATTTCATTTTATATAGATATACTACCAGATCATAATCACTAGATGTTAAGTGAAGCTATCAAAATGATCAAAACAACAAGATAATAATACCAATGCACATCATATACCTGCTGGGTCATATACTTGTAATCCAGACCAACTATAACCACTGAGAGCACTGCTGTTGAAACTCTAATCACTGCACTATATCTGTATGGAGTAAAAGGTCATCTCGGTCATCAAATCTGAGGTCAAGAGGCTCAGCCTTGGCATAAGGTCTACTGCATGTCTGATATAGGGTTGCTCTGATGTGTGAGTGATATCAAATAACACGGCTCATCATAGCTGATCTCACTGAAACTGTGTAAAGGAAAAGCTCAAAAATATGTAGATAACTGTTCTGAAACCATGGTAGCCCAGCTACTATGGATGTGATAACACCTCCAAAGCATTGTATTCCACTGGATCAGCTACCCCCTTCAAGAACATTGTCAAAGTCCAAGGTGACCTCAAGCCATCTCCAATCCTTCGAACAAGAATCCAAGTTTCCATATGTCAACTAGGGCTTGAAGCCCTCCTCAATGATGCACAACACTCCACATCCCCTATATGGCACTCTCCAACCAAAATGTTCCCTCCATGTGGCGACAATGAAGGGATTCACCATCTAGGCAAGAGATCTCCAATGCCTAAGGGAAGAAAGCCAAGCTAGCACCATCCTGAGGTCAAGCATCCACTGAAAAAGCTATCTTAACTATGCACATCCATCATAGACCATCTCTCATGCTACAATCAATCTCGAACCATCCAGGGGCTGATCATACACCGTCTACCCTAAATTTCATGAAGCACCCCAAAACATGGTGTAAACGTTTTTGAAGAAACCCAAAAATCTAATAGAGATAGGTCAAGATCTCAGTTTCTACAGAAAATAAATTTTGGCATAATTTTATCCAGTTGAACAGAACTTCATATGACAATATCTGATGCGAATTGAGTCTTCTTTAGCTTCTCGGAGTGTTAACTTCTCCTTTGGAAGAAACATACATTGCGCTAATGTCAGCTAAGCACCTGTACACTAGTTAAAACATGGAAAAAGCCTAAAATACAATTTTCAAATGCAGTGGCAACACTGTTGCTGCATGACAACACCATTGCTGCATGACAAAAGAAAATGCACATCCTGACAAGGAAAAGGCCTAAAATACAATTTACAAATGTAGTAACAACACCATTGCTGCATGACAAAAGAAGATGCACATCCTGATAAGGAAAAGTTTGAACCAATGGATCACAATCCCTTAGATATGTAATCTCTATATGTCATGATAATTGAGCCACAACATATGGTAAATGCATTGGAACAAAGACATGTGCCTTAGACTAACATATGCTTCCTTCCATTGTCTATGAAAATATGAAACTAATTATTCTCATCCAAGAAGTTTACCTCCTACTAACGGTATCTCCACACTTAGGATCTCTCTTCTTTCCGATGGTATGGACAGAGGTCTCCGTTGGGGATACATAGCAGATCTAGATCACACCTTTGGGAAGGTTTTATTACCACAAGTAAATGGCATGTTGGTGAGTCGACGCTAGTTACATCTCCACCAATCTATCGATGAATCTACACCATATGCAAATATCTTCTCCCATTGTGATAAATGACACTTGGATTATGTCTTATGTGGTACAGATATATTGCTATTGATTCGATGGGAGAAATTCTATGTGTAGGTTGATCACTGTGGTCCTCAATGCTACAAAGGATGTGAAGTTACCAAATCATAGAAATCCTTGAAATCACATAGGACAGGAGTTGATCCAAGATCAGAAAATATAGGCCATGCACAAGAATTGAGTCAAAGGAGGATCACATCCATTGAGAGAATTGTGATCCTGATGCATTAAGCAACCCTCGAGCTCTAATTTGATAATAGGAATGAGGGATGTTTCGACAAACACCTTTTTTTGCATCAGGTAGACAAACTCATAAGGGCATGTAGTAGATCCTATAATGTAGAGCATGGCATTGCATTGTAGTAGATCCTATAATGTAGAGCATGGCATTGCATTGTAGTAGATCCTGTAATGATTTATGTTGAGCATGTCATTGGCGCAAGTTCCTCTTGATCCATGCCTTCAAACTAAGGTGGCATCTTACCCAGCCTCGTGCACTTCCATAGTGCCACAACCATCACCAGTCTTACATAGTCGATATGTGGTCCTCTTGAGAAATATGAGTAAGCTCAAGAAACATGATCTTTTCTGAGTAGTAGATCCAAGCAAGAGTAGATTACAAAAGGCAACGATATTAGTAATAATAGTTCACTTCCATTGAGTTGAAAACCTCACATATGCATCATAGAGATAGCAGCAGGTCCAGCATTTAAACAAAAACAAGATCTGATTTCCAGCATTTTTTTTTACCACACTAGAGCACATAAGTGATTCTCCAAGTGGCCTTTACACAACCTCTTCAATAAGTACTAGCTGTGTAAGAATTTCTATGACCTCAACCTTGCCGCGTCTCACTTCATAAATGCTTCAGCTTTGCTTTGCTCACCATCAATCGGCATGGGAGCAAAGCTCTCACATGCCTAGGATCTTCATGCTTTCATATCCATTATGTGGGATTTTAGTTTTTACCCACACGAGAGCCAATTGAGACAACCCTGTGATACAAATTGCAGAATGCCAAACTCTGAATTAAGTTCATTAACGTATTGTTACATATTTATGCAGAACATATTCAACCACTTCTTAACAAAGGAGATTGAGAAATTCTCTCAACTATCTAATCACTCCTGAACTTAGGAACACACCTTGTTGGAGAAAATCTCACATCCAACTAAGATTCAACAACCGTCTAAAACTTAGAAGAGAAAGACACACTCTACTTACACAATAACCAATAATCTAAGGAAAATACCAAACTGTGTGCTTACGCAATCTCATAAGACAAGTAGAATAAAATAAGACTATACTAATGACTAATGATCCCTATCACCCTCGTATTACCATACCTTGAAGAGATTTACAGGGTTTGCAACTTTAAATCTATGTTATTATTGGGTGTGCAAACCCATGTGATAAATTGTACTTTCTAATCTATGCAGAGTTGTATTTTTGCCAGAAGCCCTTTGGGTTCAACACTAGAGCAAGGCTAACTAGTACCATCATTTGTGTTTAATATTCTCTATAAAAGAAGTTGAAATGATGCTAAAACTTGAAGTCCCGCAGTCAAAATACCATTGCATCATGGAGGTAACTTATTACTCTGAAAACAATGAATCCTCAGGAAGTACAGTGGAGAGGAAAAGGAAAAGCTACTCAACTAACAGCATAATGGAAAATTTCCTCCATTTCTTTTTCTTTGCAAGTTCATCTACTTGTGTGTTTTGAAGTCAGAATTTCTCTTACCGTTCAAATGAACTAGACCTGAAATTTCTATTTTGAGAAATTTGCCAATTTTGAAACACTGCTGCTCAAAGTTAACTGCATATATAGTCACCATTTAGATGAGAAAAGCCCCTGTAATTGTTGCAAATTAGTTTCTTAGTCCTCGATGGTGGTGTTGCAGAATGAAAATATATGCATGTCCTGTAGCTCTTAGATTCTGCCATTACCTCTTCAGTTGGGACTGTTGAAGTTGAACATATTAATAGCTATCTTACCAAGATACGGATATGGATTCACCAGATTTTGAAAAGCCAGGATCTGGATATTGGTGGCAAAACGACAAGTACAAAAAGACATAAAAATTATGTTATTATAAATAAAAAACAGAGTGAAGAATCAAAACTATTCATGAAACACAATAATATGACTATAAGTTGTTGCCAAAAAAGAGTTTTCATGCATGCTACAATTAGGCATTCATGTACCATAACCAATAATTTGATAAGTTATAACCGTGATTGATATTGATAATTTTGAAGATCATTTCAGCATGAACATGAAGCAGGTCATAACAGCATTTTTGTGAGCCACATCCACATGTCCATATTAGCAGTGAATAAGTGGTTTTCTAGAAGGCTATATCAGGACTAAATAACAGTGTGCTTGAAGTGAGCAACGACATAGCACATAAGGATAGATCAGCCTCTGACAGCAGACTTTGACCATAAAGATAGATTAAATGAAAGCCTTGAGAGCAGACCTTGATAGATCAGAATTTGAGAGAAGATCCTAACATAAGGATAGATCAGACCTTGAGTAGGGATGGGGTTTACGGTTTTATCTCTAAGGTGTTCAGCGTTTTGGAAGTTTTTTCATTAAAAAAACAATTTTTGGGGGGATTGGTGCATCACAAAAGCCTTGGAAGTTTCAGGATCTATTTGAAAATTTGAGGATTTGTTTGATTTTCCACAGGATCCATTTCCTGGGATGAGGATCCATTTCCTTCTGTAGGGGATCTGGGATGAGGATCCATTTCCTTCTCTAGGGGATCTGTTTCCATGACGGATCCTAGGCGGATCTTGGCGGATCCCGATAACATCCACGGATCCTACACACTGGGGTGGCTGATCCAGTAACACAGATTAATAGCTTTGAAATCTACTTGTGAGATTTTGTGTTTCTTGTCCTTTCATATCTGGCCGAGGCATAGGTACATATAACTGGAAGAAATATAGCAAAATGAGACTTTGGTATGTCCGGGAGTAGTCATGTTTTATATTCCAATGGAGAAAAGTCGGGGAATTGAAGGGCTGGCCGCTGGATACACTTTCAAAATCGGAAGGGAAAAAGAAGCATTGCTTTTCTTTTTCAAAATGTTATAGAGATGTTAATAAAGAAGAATGTTTCCATTAATTGATGTTCAAATTTTGCAGTGCTAATATGGGGCAGAGTGACTGCATTGGGAGAGGAGGTGTAGAGTCAATACCCAACTGCAGTCACTTGCATAGTTACCGCTTTTGTGTTGGGTCATTTTAATGGAATGGGTGAGTCTTGAACACACAACAAAACTTCATAGTTGTGATTTCTCTGTGAGATTAAAAATTCACGACACTATGTTTGCATGGTAAGAAACTCCCCAGGACTCCTTCAATAATAAATTCAGCATGACAGCGACATATACTCTAGAGTCTATGTTACCTGATCTGCCTGTGCAGGATCCAGGATTCACATTTCCATGGATCTGATCTGCCCAAGATCCTCTTGGGACAGGTTTCCGATTTGAAAATGCCAGAGGATCTGCTCTGGATCCATTTTTGGCCTGCCAGAAATGTCAAGCTTGTGGGTCCTCCAAAAGAAACCATATAAAAAAAAATACATGAAAAACATAAACTAAAAAAAATAATGCAAAGTGTTGGGCTGTAAAATTCTAACTTTTTCCTATAAAATAGCCCCTCTCCCCATTCTAAAACACACAAATCTGATTTTTTGATAACATCTTGCATTTCTGAGTTTGCGAGAGCAATTTGGAGCGAAATGTATTTGGAGGTTTGAATTTTCTGTGTTTTTGGTCCATGGTTTAGATGTATATACTATATATGTTGTTCCCCCTATTTGGATTCTGACTTTTCATAAAATCTGATGGATTCCTTTCCATATCCATATCTGTTGCAATGCGGCTTTTAGCATAGGCTGTGAGCTCAACATGCAATTGAGCTTACGTACTGGCAAAAGCATGTGATTATTATTTAAATTTTAAATGGATTTCATTGCTAAGATGAAGTTGTGCTAGCTCCACATGCACTTCATATTGATCATTGATTACTGTTGTGAAGCAGGATGCTGGTTTTACAGTATGCTCCAAATGGCACACTTTACGAAAATTTGCATGGTTTGTGTTCTTATGCCCTATATATTATGGACATTGCAACCTTCATACTTTTTATTTTTCTGTTTCCCGAATAGGAGAGCCTCTCACAGTGGTCATACGTGCAAGCTCTCTCTGATACAGGTGGGGAACAGCTCTCCTGGAGGCAAAGAATGAGGATTGCAGTTGGCACTGCATATGGCTTATCTTACTTGCATCACTCATGCAACCCTCCACTGTTCTTCGATGGGAAGTTTAATTCGTCAAACATTTTTCTAACTGAAGATTATGCAGCCAAGGTGCATATTGAAACTTTTCTGATGTGAATGAGCCTTATCGAGTTAGCACTGTCATATTGAACCTTTAGTAGTAGACCTCTGGAAAGCTCTTTCTAGTTTCTGACTCTACCAAAGAGCTCTAAGTTTTGCCAGATGGAAGACAAAAATAAATAATTTTTTTAATTAATACTAATAGTCATCAAAGAATAATTGTTGTCTACAGAACTAAAATGTTAATCAAGTCAATTATTGGTTTGTTAATAATGTTTTGAAGTTTTTCCAAGCTATGAAGTGCGTTTGTGGCCTAATGGAAACCTTGATTATTATTACTATCGACACAGCTAGTTGGGGGGGCAGAACATAGTTTATAGGTGTTTAAAACCTCATAAATTAAATTGCATTATGTGCATGCAAAGTCAGTAGCTTATTAGGGAGTGGGACTTAGTTGATTGTAATCTGATTTGAAGCCATCTAATAATAATAAGAATAATGATCTAATTTATGGTCATGGTCTAGCCAGATACCAAATTGATGTATGAGATCCCCTTGTTTGTGGGACAAAGGGCCCCCTCTGTGCAGTGATTTGACTGCTTAGTCTACCCCCATGTTTGTGGGACAAAGGACTCCCTCTTTGCAGTGATTTGAATGCTTCGTCTACCCCCTTGTTTGTGGGACAAAGGACCCCCTCTGTGCAGTGATTTGACTGCTTAGTCTACGGAGGCATGGATACTCTACCATACTATAGCAGCAGTCTACTAGGACATGAATTTCAGTCCTAGGTATAGGAATTGTCCAGATCTTAGTTTGCATATTAAATTTCTTATTAAATAATAAATTAAATACCCTACTTTGCATTAATACAAGAATGCTTACAAAATCACTGTCTCAAGCATTGATGTATGTAATGTCCACATTTCTTCTGATGATTTTATTCAGGGTATACTTCTATCCTGCTGTTTCATATATGATAGACTCACCAGATCAATGTGATGCAGGCTGCAGCCCAAAATAGGTGTTCAAGGGGATTCTTTAGGTTTCCTATTCTAGATTGAGTCCTTGTCCATTGGTTAGCTTAGGTGTTAAAATTGTGGAAGCTAATTAATTTGGATGTAGAAACCATTATATATTGTTTCGCCCAATGCGGCTTTGAGTAGCCCTTCATAGGTCTCAAAATACTCTGAGATTGTGTGCTTAGAGATCAATCCATGCTTAGTGATAGCATTTCCACCTAAATTGGTCAATAAGAGACATCAATCCACACAAATTTAGGAAAACTGTAGAATGTTCTTATAGATTTTCCACCTAACACATGTCAATATTTTCTTGAAATTGATTCTGGAGCGAGAATTTTCCATAAACTTAGCTGACTTGGTGCTCAAGTAATCTGATTGTGTGCTTGTTCGGTATTGACCTTGCAACTGTCACTGTTTCTCATTCTAGAAAGAGAAACATGGGCACCATCCCACTTTCCCTCTATACTCATCAATGTTCTACTATACCCATGAATGTTCTAGTAAAATCCCCTATGAAAACAAGGCCAGAAAGTTCTCAAAACAGAACAGAGTAGTGACCTGCATCAATCTGTAGTTTTTCTAATGCCTCTCTATCACGGCAAAGGACTTGGCTGTGGCATTTCTGCTACAATCTGTAGTTTTTCTAATGCCTCTCTATCACGGCAAAGGACTGAGGAACACATTCATTGCATGTCCATGATCTTGAGAAGTCCCATGTAAGGAGAAGCCCATTTATTCTAGTGTCACAGTGACTGAAGTTTGAACCCTATTTGAACCCTAGATTCATGATTGTCTACAATGTCTCTTATTATTCCTTTTGGTTCCATCTTTCCAACTGCCCTTCCACATTTTGGCACATCCGGACAGCCTTGACCTAGCCACTTGGTGGATCATCCCTATAACAGATTGATTTCGTAGGATACTTTGTTGGAGGCTTCATCACCCATCTGACATCTTAGTATTCATCATTCCAAGTGGTTTCACTCTATGTATGCGTGCCATTGTTTCTTCTTGCATTTTTATGGTTTGGTTTCATTTATTTTGGGCATCTAATTCATTTTATGGTTCAATTCGTCTGTTTGAATCGTTTTTTTTTTTGAAATCCTAAAACCCTAGGAGACAATATTGCTAATAATTTGGTTCATTATATTTGATTACTTTGTCTATTTATTTTCCATCGTGGTCATGGTCATATCTCTTGCTATACAATTATTAAGGTTTAATTTATAACTGAAAACCATTTAGCATCAAATTCATGCCGGTTTATGTTATCTAACCATCATTAGAGTTTCATTCCACAATTGTGAAAAATGAATTATTCTTTACAGTTAATTTGGGTACTCCCATTATTTGGTTCCATTTTTGACATAAGACAACATTGTCTTGTTATGAAGATTACAGGTCTTGGGAAGTCTTCAGGAAGAGGATCTGAGCTAGAAGTGAAATCGTATAATGACAATAATGTACATATCCAGCAAGTGGAGAGTGCCAGAGCTGGTGATGTTTACGCATTTGGCATCCTTCTACTAGAGCTTCTATCTGGCAGAGAAGCTTCAAGTCAAAGTGCTTTGACTCTTATTGATTTGGTAATGAAAATTTCTTAAAATATTCCTAATGTGACTGAGGCCTGCTTTCTTCTGTATTACTAAATCTTGCTTTATTTCATGAATGAGTCGTCAAAAGGCTCATTGTTGAATCCTATATATGGCATTACTACGTAGAAAAATTTCTCACTTTCTCTTTTGATATGGTTCTCTATGTATGTTCTTTTAGTGTCATTTGATTTGAAGCAAATATTTTCACTGTCTTCTCTGTTACCTCAATTCAAAGTCTTTTTGTTGACTCTCAGACCAACTTATGGTTTCCTGTAGGCAAAGCAATATCTCCACTGCAACGATAAGATGCCAGATATAGCAGATCCTGCCTTGAAGACTGTTGTTGCAGGGGAGTTCAATTCTATATGTGAAATTGCTTGCCGCTGTATTCAGCAAGATACAAAAGCTAGGCCAAACATGGAAGATGTTATTGCATCACTTGTGCAAGCTCTGGGTATTGGTTTTGAAACTGCTGCACCTATAACAAATCCATTAACATTAAGAGGCCTTGGGGAAATCTTCTAGAAATCCGAGGTTTTTCATTTGGGCCCAGGTACTTTGGTAAATGCTACTCACAAATATATTGAAGGTACATCTTCTAGTGCCAGATCTAAATTTTCCTTTTCCCAAGAAATATAGTCCCTGACTTGCCCCTGTATTAAGCATTCCAAGTGAGGATGCTGGTACCTTGCCAGCTCCCCATGGATTAACCCCCTCTTCCCCAGTTTTCCGGATGGACGACAATAGTAACCACCAGCAAAAATACTGGCTGGTAGCCCCAAAGGATTCAATGAAATTTCATTCTGAGACCTCTGTGAACTTTCACGCAATAGAATCTACCAATTGAGCTAACCCTTAGGGCTAGTGCCAAATCTAATTATATTTTAGTCCATCCTTGCTCTATTAGATAATTTTCTTTCTTCATATATAGTTCAGTCCTTCAATGTAAGTATAACTAATCATCTAATAAGAAATTCTATTCCATCTACAGAAGTGTTGATCGATTAATTCCCTTTAAGAAATTCAAGCATTTAGAGGAGAGCACTAATGTATTGAAGATTTAGGCTACAACATACCCTCATTTCATGAATGGTGCATTCTCTTATGGACAGACATACATGTAAAGGCAAAGTCTCGTCAAATCTGCTTGAAAATTTGTGTGCCACCCATAGATTTTTCATCTCGCAAGATTGTGACACAAAGGATATCATGCAGTGAAGCCCCAAGGAACTCCGCAGTGAATAAAAGTTGCTTCCTTCCAGCATCTCTTCTATAAGGGGGGTGTTCATTCTTTGCCTGGGACAGTGGGGTCAGTATTACACACTTGGATTAACCAATTCCTTTTTTAGCAGCTAGTACAACTTTGTAGCAGAAGTAGGCCATATGCAGTTTGCAGTGTCATGTGTGTATACTTACAACATTTCAGAGTTTACAATCAAGTACCGAGTTCGTTTTTCATTGGATTGTATCTTTGCTCTATTTTTGATTCTCCACAATTGCAAAATGGGATATTTTTTCCCTATAGAGCTTGTGTCTATATATGTTGTGCACAAGGAGTTGATCAACCATCAATTTAGTTGTATAATCAAGCAGGGCTATTGACCATAAATGGGATAACGATTCCTTTTCATTTCGAATATTTGAACGAGTTGGTGGTGGTGGTGCAGGACTCTATATTTGGATCAATTGTAAACTTGGAGGTAATAATAGTTATTAGAAGTTAGTGAGGAGAAATTTATTATTGGAGTTTAAAGAATATTATGAAAGATTTGTCAATTCTTTTATAATAGACATTGAAAAGGAAAATCAACACATTCACAACTAGAAAAGGGTTTTTGTTCATTGCTTATTCCTTAATTTTTTGTACGTCTTCCATAATAATGCTATTTTACTACATTGCTAGTTTTTCAATGGTTATTAAGTTGTATTACCTAGTGTGTCCTCTCTGATTTCCCTTTGTAAGTAGATAGACCGTGATGATAAAAAAAATATGTGACTTGTTTGCATGGACCTCTTGATTCATTGTTAGAGGATGGGTGCCTAATAAACATTGAGTTACGTTTCAGCCCTAACCATCACCAACACAAAATAAAAATATTAGTTCCTCCACAATCCTCAATGTTTCCAAGATGTTACTGATACCACTAGAAAGTTGTTTCACTTATGCCAATGTCCAATTTGTTACCCTTTTCAGATAGTGAATTCTTTGTGGTCTCAACATTATCTCTCTTTAACCAATTGGCTGAATCGAAGATCATGCTCTTTCAAATATTCATTTTACATTTTTGGTATTCCTCCCTTGACATCTGTGTTGCATGGGTACCCGTACCGGGTACACGTACCAGGTACACGTACCAGGTACTTGAAAGGTACCTACCTAGACGTACCCAAATCAGACCTCCTGTACCCGATACGTCATCCATGAAATTTGAGTACTTGCACACATTTTGGTACGTCGTACCCTGTGTTTGGGTATGCCGGGTACGACCGTCGGTCAAGTTTGGTCAATCCGCCTGTTAGGGGGTCGCTTTGCAATGTTTTAAAAATTAAAACTTTAATAAATAATTTAATAAACATTATTAAAAATTTAAACAAATAAGAAATTAGCCCTTACCTAAACTCGGGTCCTTTTAACATTTCATTGTTGCACCTCTCCATTTCATTGCTCAGTGCTCACGACTCCAACGATAGTCTAGAGAGTGATGCCTATCTAGAGAGCTTACTGGCATAGTACCTCAGTGATGTTGATGACATTGATCCTGAGGATATTGATGACATGACTTGAGGAAACCAAATCAACTATCTTGTTCATTGTTTACTATTTTGAAGTTTCTTTTTCATGTCTGGAAATGCCATTAGGCAAATTTTGAATGTAGTATGACAATGAAGTTTGAACTCATGGAGTCATGGACATATACTATTATGAATTATATAACTTCCAGTCTTCCACTTGATATCTACTAAGAGTCTACGATTTATCAAATTTATTATTTTATGTTTTAAATTTTCAATGTGAATGTTCATATGAATCATTGAATTTAGAAATATGCATGTATGATGTGACTGTGACATGTTATATATATACACACACACAGTACCTCTGATGTGCCCAAGTACCCTGTTTCAAAAAGTGACATCCCCGTCCCCGTCTCCGTCCCAGTGTCTGTCCCTGTACCCATGTTTCCTAGCAACTTAGCTTGACATTTTTTTTCCAACAAAATTATATAGTTATATCCTATGGAGAATGGTTGAATTTTTTTTGTTGAATCCACTAAAAGATACATGTAAGAATTATATTTGATTTGTAGAATAATGGAATAAATAATAAGATAGATCCATGTTTCTATTTTCTATTGCATGATTTTGAATTAAGCATTAAAGTCATTCATATTGGAATGAACAATTTGTAAGAAAAATAAGTTATTAAATTTGCGGTTTGACATCTAAATTGATCCTTATGCCATTGTTATTTTTCCCATGAGTTGATTACAAGGTTTTAAATCAATGTAAGACAATAAAAAAAGTAGCAATTGCAAAACATTGAGATTTGTATCCCAGTTTTGATTGTTTTTCCTTGGGGTCTCAAGGCCAACATCAAGTTTTCAATTGTATTACTATATAGTATAGGAGACGTCATAATTCCTGGCAAGGTTTAGGCCTCAATCCCTAGTAGAGTTCATGGCCTAGAAGATGATTGATTCTTATCCATCACAACCATATGACTTGCAAATAAATTGGGAATTGCTTTATTATTAACAAAAATAAAACAGTTATTCCAGCATAAAAAGTACTAAATTGATCCTCCTGCCATTGTTATGTTTCCCAAGAGCTGATTACAAGACTTTAAATCAATGTAACACAATTAAAAAAGTAGCAATTGCACAACATTGAGATTTGTATACCAGTTTTGATGTTTTTTCCTTGGGGTCTCAAGGACAACATCAAGTTTTCAGTGGTATTTATGTATAATATAGGAGACATCATAAACCCTAGCAAGGTTTAGGCCTAAGTCCCCAATAGAATTCATGGCCTAGAAGATGAATGATTCTTATCCATCACAACCATATGACTTCCAAGTAAATTGGGAATGGCTTTATTGTTAACAAAATTAGAACACGTATTCCGACATACAAAAGTGTTGCCTATGTATAAGAATATTGATGTTCAAAATCCTACCATCTTGTCATGTTAAAATCTTATAGGAAAATTTAAAAAAAATCTATATAAGTTGACCGTTTGTAATAAGAAATGATGTTACGAAAGATTTAGAAAACTCAAAATTCTTGCTAGGACCCATGGCAATGTTTTAGAAATTGTGAAAGTTGATGTGATCTTGGGCACATTGAAGATTCTATATTGAAAATGTTGAAAGAATATTAATGTAGATAATGCAATATTCCATAATCCAAAGATATATAAATCAAATGTGAGAGTTCTAAAAGCTTCATCTTCATAAAAATGACATGGTTTCATGCAAGCTAATTGACATATCAACCAAGTGGTAGCTAAAATGAAAATTGTAAACATCAAATAAGAAAAGATAGAACATCAAAGTGATGGTAATTGATAACTTAAGCATGTTCAATGCTTCCCCTTGACATTGTCTAAGTACTCATTGATACCTACAACATAAACATGTACTCCAATTTAATGGTGAAATCATATATGTAATACAATGTTTCAATTCTTGGATTTTAGGTATAACATCCTTTATCCCCTTTATATTTAATTGTGCTTTCATGCTTTGCATATACAAAGTGTTGGATCAAATTTTCTTATTAGTCTCTAGATTTTAGATCTACACTAGTCATTCTCTAATATGGTGCTAAACAATAAATATTAACATAATGACATTTTTTAAACTTTTAAGATTTATCTTTGACCAAGAATTATCACTTTAGAATGAAACAAAGTTCTATCTAGTATGATCTTGGGAATACTATATGGTCCATACAATGACTTAATGCTGGTCTTGGGTTATAGATATAGTGGAACTTGTCTTATAAGAGGCCAATAAGGAATGACCACACAATTAAAATAAAATACTTCTTAGAAATGTCCAAGGTGAAAAAAGAAACATGGTTTAACTTTCGATGCTATGTATAAATAAGAATTATCTAATATTATAACTTATTATTTTTTCAAAATGACTTATCCACTCAATTTTGTATACTTGACTTCTAGCATGTAGTAAGTTGTCACCTATAAAACATAAGGTTTATAAATACATATAAACAATATAAGCAAACTCATTTTCCTAAGTATTTAGTAGAACTTTTAGATTAAGAGACTGTGATGTCAAGAGACAATTTCATCCCTTGTGTGTTATAGGGATCAAACCATTAAGCTCAAATTCATGGCCATTAAAATTTCAATTATAGTTCAATAATGTACAATGCTTACTAATAATTATTGATTTAGTAGACTCCACCCTTAACCTGGTCACTAGGGGTATAGGTATCAATTTCTACCTTTAATATCCTTGATATCTTTTTCCATTATATAGACATAATTCATGCTTCCTTTTAGTGATATTTTTTGAATCACTATCTTTAGCTAACAATAATAATTAGTAGCCTATGAAAGGCGTATCATGATGTTTCTTTTGTATATCCATTGATTTTTTTAGTTATCTTTCATTGCATAGTTCTTTGATAATTATTAGTTTCTCTAGTGTCAATTGAAGTTGATTGTTTTTCAAACAGTAGGTTTTCAACCTTATTCTATGAATAATTTCAATTGGTTCTAACATAGTAAGGTAACGGACTACAATTCATATGCCACTTTAAGATGACTATTAAAGTGTAATATTTATAGAGAAAACCCTTTAAATATTGTCAAATAACTCATATATATCACGGAGGTGGAGTTATTTTCTCACATGTAAATCCACTTACTAATAATGAGTATATAAATGTTATATATTAATTAATAAGATCCAAATTCACATGAGATACCTTTCAAAGCTTATTTATGTAATTGATGCATTGGGACTTGTGCATACTTTCATCAAATGATGATGTTTTTCAAGGTACATCATTAAATAAGTCCTTTATTATGTTAAGTTATATGTTCCCTTAATGTTGGTTTCATGAAAGCATCAAAATATCACAAGTTATATGTTCCCTTAATGTTGGTTTCATGAAAGCATCAAAATATCACAGGGTGTTGTAATTTTAGGGATTATAATGCAACACCTACATACACACACACTTTCCATAAATGAGAGGTAGTTATAATTGTTGTGACTACCTCTATGATCAACTAACCCCATTGCTTAATTCACTCTTACATATATGCATCTAGTTGATTCCTTATGCTATTTCACTAGCTGACTAAATCGCCTACAACATCTTTCCCATTCTCTTCTTCATCCTAAAAAAGGGAGGAGATGGATGCAAAATTTATGAAACATTTTTTTCCTCAATTATTTTTACACAAAATACAAAAGCTCTTTCTCGGCACTTGTCTACTTGGATGGTACTTGTTTGTGTAGGTTTTGTTGTGGCCGATGGTTGATTTACTAAAGGATGTGGGTGGAAGAATGGGTTCTTTGCCGCCGCTAGATGGGGCTATGGTTCATATGGCTCTGTTGTTTGTATATTTTTATAAATGTATGATGCAATGGATTTCAACCTCTTCAAAATTCATCCACTCCAAATCCTAGTGTGCTACTATATTGGTGTGCTTCACATCGACCAGGGAGTCCAACTTGGTGCTTAGGGGTGCACCTTACATCTCTTCCAACTCGGGGTATAATAGTTCTTTCATTTGCATAACTTGTTTATGAGTTCCCCAAATTCGTGAGACCATTTGAGAAATTTCCCTTCTTGAAACCATTCTCTTTCTTGTATTGCCAACTCTTATACTTTTCTTTCCTCCATATGTTGTGTTCTTAGTCCATCCCATCTTGCATCGATAGCTGCATCTATCATGTCTTCCAATTGAGAAACTAATGCTTGGGTTACTTTCAGTCGATTGCATAGATTGGCATAATATGGTCGCTAGTTGTTCAAAATAGTGTTAGTTGAGCTAACTATGCCTTTGTTTTAACTTAGCTTTTGTGGAAGCTGCACAAAATTTCCATATTCTTCATTCAATATTATACTTGCTTGATATGCTTTTGGTCTTCTATTTTCGTCCACAAGTTCTTCATGTTGACTTAAGTTCTAGTGTAAAGTTCTTCAACTCATTGACAAAATCAACATCCCTTCTAGTTACTACAATCCCTAGCCCTTTCTCTAACTCTCTCTTTGCACACTCACCACATAGCCTTATCCCCTTCTTTTTCTTCTCTTTAAATTTCCTTGTTGCCCCATTCCATCTCTTATTTCCACTTTGTTTATTAGTTTATCCAGTGCTTGTATTTCACCATCTAATACATGTTTGGGTCGAATGAGAATACAAATATTCTAGTTCGGTCCTCTTGTAGCATACATCCTGTAAATGTCTTTATTTTTGTCAACTTGTGCTATTTCCTTTTCTTTCTCTGTTGAGTACTTTTTGGTTTATTTGTTTGCTTGTCCACAATTTCCTTTAAACACTTGTTTGTTGTTTCCTTCTTTGGACTTGTCCAATTTCTTCTTTTTATTTCATCTAATTTTCCTTGTCCTCTGTGTTTATGTGGTTAACTTGCTTTATCTATAACCCCCACCCCAAGATCTTCTCCACCTTTGCTTGTTTAGTTTGCATGTTTTCTTATTCAATGGGAGTGGGTTGGATTGAATCTCCCTCCTCCACTAGATCTTTTGTTAGATCAATGGTTTTTGGGTTCCACTATTACTTGGCTCCCTCTTTCTCCCCATAGTTGACTATTCTTTCGTTGCTTCGATAGAGGTTTGCTTGTCCTTCTCCACTTGTTCATAAGTAGATTTTTCATGACCTTTTCCTTATTGGCTTCCCTGGTCTTTATGAGTTCCAGTTGTGGTCAACTTTCCTTTTTCTACGTGTCCTTGATTCAATTGATCCTTCTTGTTTTTTTGGGTTAATTTTAGTGACCCTGCCTTAAATATGGCTTGGGCATTTGATGTTGAGGAGACGCCTCATTTCATAACCTAACTTTAGTTAACCTAATTATTAATTATTTAATTATTATCTTATTTTATGTTCATAGCATTTTCTTTGATATTCTCTTATGTCTCTACCTTCTTCTTCTTAGTAGAATTTCCAACTTCTCCATTAAACATAGGCATTTGCTCTTTTTGCATCTTTATTGTCTCATTGAACCATCTTTCTAAGGCAATTTTGTTCTTGGTAGCTTCAATGAGAATTTGCTCCAATTGCTCCATGGCCTCTTGTTATGACACAAGAGGGGCATATATGATATTAATTGTATATGATATGAACCCAATAGGGGCATATATGGGTTTAAATTTATATGTAATGAAGTAAATGTATATGTACTAGTGGTCAGTCCAATGAAGGGCCCATGTGAAACCATCGTATAGAGGTCCTGTAGTAATTATGGAGAGGAACGTGTGAATTGTATATATGAATGTATTGGGGTACTTGGAATATGTTCTCCTATTCTTTAAGGAGTCATTGTGTAATTTATCTCTCTCATGTATCTTGGAGTTGTACTCCACATTCACCTTTAATGTATATGGTGTGTAATTTGGTTTATTATTCTATTTTAAAGTAATGCCCCCCCTTACTGCTAATATGGCTTTTTTGTGTTGTTTGTTGTTGTATTTTTGGTTTGAAAATTTTGTCTAACAGCTTGGCAACAATGCTTTGATACCACTGTAAGATCCCCTATATAATATTTCCCGAATTTCACTTTCCCAACAGAGTAATTTCGTTAAACAATTTTCTTGCTTATGGTGATTGATTGTTTACTAGTTTTCTGTTTGTTTTTGTTTTATCTTGCAGAGATACCATTTGACTTTGCAAAGAGCTCAAACAATTAGATAACGACAAGAAGGAAGTGTCTCTATTCATAAACCAAGATATCACAATATTATCGATTATGAGTGCAGAAATATAATGCATCAAACCAATGAAATTCTGACCTTGAGTTGATTAAAATAATATTGCACAGATATGAAATTCAATCTGAAAGTTTCTTTATCAAAAAACTGGAGTAGTACATGGACATTAACTGCAACGACTCCAAGAAAACTATGATCATTTTATACGCAGTTTCTAGTATTGAACAACAACAAATAGAATAACAAGTTGCACTTCCCAAATACACAAATATTGACAAAGATTTCACAAATATTCCAGTCGTAAAAATACATATTGCAGCACTCAGAGTTACAGTACAACAACACCCTTTTTGATGTGAACCTAAGGTTTCCCAAAACACTTAGCGAATCTCATGCCACATTGACCAACAATAGGAACTTAGCGTCCAAACCCACATGAAACCTTCAAACAAATAACCCACATTGAGATAGAATATTCAATTTCAACTCTACCAATACCAAGTTGCTCAACACCTTCAATGAATCCAAACTCATCCACGAAAAACCCTTATTTCATAACATTACATTGAGACAAATTTCCTGGAAAAACTTCGATCACAACAACAAAACCTGATAATTATATTTTCAAGGTCTTGATTGAATTCATACCATAACCATTGAAGTACCGATGCGAAATCTAAGTGACTCTGCCAATCACTAGCTAGGAAAGAATCTTTCACCATTGAAACTGATCTTCCAAAGAGGGTTTTCGTCCTCTAGACTCTGAGATGAATCTAGTTCGATCTCCAAAACCACAAGGGTTTCAATCATAGAAATATAATAAACTCAACATACCAAATGAGCTCTCAATTCCCCTTTTTATAAGATTTTTAGGCAACTTTCCATAAACTCCTTTTTAAAATAATTTTATTAATTTATTAAACCTTTTAACTCCAAAAAGTGATTTATTTTATTTTAAAACATTTCTCGGCACTCGAAGTCACTTTTCAGCATCCCAACATTTAAAAAATTTCATCCCGGTTCTAACGAGCTATAACACTAAGGTGCCCCTTAAATATGTTAATTAAAATAACAACCTTAGTGAAATATTTAAATATAGCTCAATATTGCTTCCAAATTACGGGAACGATTGAAATGCATTGGAACTAAAAACTGACTTGGCAAGAGTGATCCCAATGATGAAAGATGATAAATAGAACTAGCTGGGTGACTTACTAAAAATAGGTGCTCCTTCTAAGAATCTTAGATCCATTGGATGTCGAAAATAACATCTAAAAGCATCAAATAACTCATCTAAAGAATTTGAGTTCATTGGTAACATCAAATTACCCCCTTCTAAGAATCTTAGATCCCAATCTGGATGTTGAAAATAACATCTAAAAGCATCAAATAACTCCTCTAAAAAATTTGAGTTCATTGTTAACATCAAATTACCGCTCTGATCAAGATGACACAAACATAGAAAGTTAGCTCCAACTGCAAAGCAAAAGAACCCCAAAAAATGGGGACATTACAATCCTCCCTTTCCAAAGATTGATTATCATCGAGCAATGCCAACATAACCCCAAACTCAAAAGACTATACCAGACTGAAACCAAGAATGAGCCCAGGATCCCAAGTCAACCTCGGAGATATGTAGTACCATCCTCTCAAGATACGGATCTGTAGGGTACCAACACAAGAGACCTCCTGAAAACTATCGATAAGAAGGGAAATCATATACTGCAAGAACTCGGTCAACTCCTTAGAGAATCGCTCTTCTATGAAACCAATCCGAGGGACCATAGGAATAAGCTCAAGAAATTCAACACCGACTCTTTAATTCCCAACAACTACTCGAATACAAACCAATGTGATCCCAAGGTTCCAAGCTAATCTCAGAAAGGACCCACCATGTTGACGCTGCGCCACTGTGATCATAACTGTTTGACCATCATGCCCATATTGCATTCTCCTCTCCTAGAACCCCGAAAAATAATCATCATTAAATCCCATACGAAAACACTTGAAAGGAATGAAATCCACACCAAGAGACATATCCCGCCAAGTCATCTGAGTGAAGTCCAAAGCTGCAATCTCTCTGCCAAACTCAATCTTGGGAAATGGAAAAGAAAATATTTCCAACCATAACATATAACCCTCAACATATCCCCGCATGTTGTTCCTAAAATGAAGCCGATCAAACACTGTAAAGGGGATCGTATAGAAGATGTCATCAAAACCATCTCTAATATTAGCCATCTAGGAAAATGCTCAGCGGTCACAAACTAAAAGAGTATCAACAACACTTAATCTCCACGTGTCAAAGGGAAGCCCGAATACTCCAGCACACCCAACTTACTGCAATCACCCATAGATCGTTTGAGAATATGCATATCAACATCATGAAACAACTGTAGTAACCATCACTCACCCAAGTGGAAGTGGAAATTAACTAAACTATACCTGCAAAATCTTCCACAACTGGTTGCACCATAGCCTGCAAGAGCTCAAAATATATTTTCCCATGGACCGAAGTCACTATCAACAACGTGGAAAGGAAAGGGTAGCGGTAATCAATATGAAATCCTTTTGAAAACATAGGAGTCCAGTATGGAAGTAGCTAAAAAGTCATCTCCTATGACTAGATCATCTCTACCAATCAATGTAAACCACCAATTTCTCTACTGCTGGTGTGAAGAAGCTAGCCAACACATCTGCGTGACATGAACTATAGTCCAATGTAAACTGATTGGGAAGTGGACATCGGTATCATTACTGAAATTTGATTCACAATTCCAATCTTGAGTGTTGAAGGAATAGAAGATGTCATCAAAACCGCAATGTATTAGAGATGGTTTTGGTTTTGTTTCTAAAAATAAAAGCAAAACGAAGCTCGTTGAGCTTGGGACGTTGCGGTAAATTAGCCCCAAGGTTTTGTGGACCTTTTGAAATACTAGCCAAGAAGGGCCCAGTAGCGTATGAGTTAGCCTTACCAGCTCATATAAAAGTTCATAATGTTTTTCATGTTTCATTAATAAGGAAATATGTATACGATTCTAAACATGATATTGATTGGTCCTTATTACAGGTGGAGCCCGAAGGGGAGTTCATGCTAGAACCACTCCACATTCTAGACAAGAGAGAGCTCCAGCTTAGGAGGAGGACCATTACTCATCCGAAAGTGCAATGGAGGCATTTTGGACTAGATGAGGCTACTTGGGAGAATGAGGCGACCATGAAAGAGGCATAACCTGCCTTGTTTCATGACTTCATTACTAGTCCCTAGAAACACCGGGACAGTGCTGTTCTAAGCTAATATCCGGAATTTTGGACTAACTATTTTATGATGTTATATTGGGCCATGGCCCCAGCACCTATGATTTATTCTTTTGTAGACTGACATATTAGGCATGGACCCTGACTGAATTTCATTATTTGATTATATATTGGGCAAGGAAGCCCCAATGTTCTGATTATGTTTTGATGTCGGTACAAAACTATAATATACTAAGTTGACCTTTTTCTTACATACTATGTAGTAATGTGAATGACATAATTGACTTATGTGGTGTGTTAAGCGTGGACTCAGAAATACGCAAATTACCTACGTACTGGGCGAAAGCCCCGATGTACCTAGAGGAAATACGATGTAATAGGAGTAAGCCCTGATGTACATTGATTGTTGGGCATAAGCCTTGGAGCACTCTAAGCTTGATAAAATGAATACCGAATCCTGCTGATGTATATGTAACTTCGGAATGTATTTCACATATATGTATATTGTATTCCTATAGAGATGTTATTATTCCTCTATACGGAAGTGTCGTCATTTATATTGTAAGTGTCGTAAATTATACTTGATGGGTTATTAGACCACCTTGTTGGGGTCCGCCCTATATAAGTCGTGTGGGTCAAAGGGTTATTAGACCACCCTATTGGGGGTCGACCATGTGGGTCAAAGGGTTATTAGACCACCCTAGTGGGGGTCGGCCCAGTCAGCATTATGTTAAGTGGTTAAGTTGAGGCCGACCTAGTTGAGTAAAGGTCAAGTCAAGTTAGTGTATAAATAGAGAGTGTCTCTCTCTCATTTTACACATTCTATTCTCTCACTCACACTTGGGAAAGTGGCACACTTGTGGAGGAGGAGGCTCTGCTACTAGGAGAAGACTATCTCTTGTATTCTGGTTGTATCATTGCTCTATTTATCTCTGAGGAAGTTATTGGGGTTTTTCACCTTTATGGTTTTCCCCAATTAAACTGTGTGTCTCTTGTGTGCTTGCATTATTGTGTCCATGGTTGATATGCTGTAGATTTGCTATACATGTTGTTCTCTCAGTTACGATCCTAGATCAGATTGAAGTAAATTCTGAAAATTTAACATGGTATCAGAGCTAGCCTGAAAGAAGGCATGATATGGCATGTATGACACTTGTTGCACTTGCGATGCTAGGGCTTGATATAGAAAAAACCAGTCATCGTACCACTTTCACTATAAATCTATTTTGGGGGATTTTTCAGATCTGAAACTTTTACAGGTTGAATATCAGATCCCCATGTACCTTGTGTCCAAAGGACAACCTCTAATTCATTGTACGTTGTGATTTATGATCTGTACAATATAGGGTTTATGCCTCTTCCAGATCTGAGTCAAAATCAGGTGACCTTGGAAAAAAGGTCATAACTTGGGCTAGGAAGCTCCAAATGAAATTTTGTAAAAAGTCACAGGTAGTACATAGACATTACTATCTAGGGACAAGTTTTCAGAGGCCGAAGTTGAACCAGTGACATGTGGCACACCGTACAATTTCGCTCGCCTGTAGTATCCCATAAACAAGTCACGTTGCGATACTTGGCATAACTCTCTCTCAGAGAATCCAATTGAGGTCAGAACTATCGGGATGGAAAGATAACAGGTTAGGATATCTCAAGAAACATTTTCATAGGCTGAAGTTGAACCAGTGACATGTGGCATGCTGTACAAGTTTTATCTTTTGTATTATCCCATAAAAAGGTCACATTGCGACACTTGGCATAACTCTCTCTCAGAGAATCCAATTGAGATCAGACCTATCGAGATGGAAATATAACAGGTCGGGCTATCTCAAGAAAATTTTTCAGACCCTGTGGATTGAAAAGTTTGGAGTTACACCAGAAACAATCAGGTACATATTTCTGTCAAAACATAATTATTTTTGAGCACCTTCATTCATGGCTTCCGGAATTTAGGGCTTCGGAGAAAGTTGGAATTTTTGTAATCGGAGACCACGGCTGGATGCTACCCATCAAAATTGAAATTTAGAGACCAAGATCAGAATTTTTGGTTGGGCAGCCGGGCTTGATCAGAACCTAGTTTGGGACTTTGATCGAAAAAGTGGAAAATTAGGGCTTTTGCAAAAATGGGGATTTTTGAAATCTGTGACCACAGCTGGAAGCTCCTCAGAAAAATAGAAGCTTAAAGCTTTGGATCAAACCTTTTGATTGGGAAAAAGAGTGGGCTTCATGAAACCCTACTTCGGGGTCACGTCCAGTGAATCCAGAAGTTTCAAAGGAAAAATTGAGGAGTGAAACTTTGCAGTTTTCAAATTCTGAATATACCAGCTTGATCAGCTCATCAAGGCACATATTTCTATCCTTTCGGAAGTTTGAAATTCAAAGTTTGAATTTTTGGGGTTTCTCTGACAAACCCTAATCTAGCTCCAGGTCCAATTCTTGCAAATCAAGTGGATTGGGTTAAACCTAAAAGAAGTTGGATTGGTCACCTGTATAAGTGAAGAAGTTCCTGTTTCAGAGGGAGATGAGGCTAAGGCCTTACATAAGAAGATTACAAGCGATCTCGACAGGTATGACTCATCGAGGTATGTTTCGAGATTTGTTCATGTTTAAGTTTATGGTATGTTTGTCTTCATGATTATTATGGTTAGTACAATATTGATTTGAGATTTGTCGTATCACCTTAACAAAATTATGAATGCATGATAGAAGATATTCATTGGTTAGGGTGTTGACACTTATGATTGTACTAATGCATTATGGTTTTGTATGAGGTTTATGTTGTTTGCTAACATAAAAGGTACACCAAGAAAGACAAATCATGTTCTACTTCAAGAACATATGATCATGGTGACATGAAGACAAAGATTCATCCATTGTCATGGATCACATAGAAGATCTACTTACGATGTATGTATAACTTGGTTCTACAATGGTTAACTTATGAGACATGCAGGTTGCGAGCACAAGTCACTGAAGAGAACCAGAAGACATTATGCGGGTATGTTAGACATATCTAGCTAGCATGGTAATCCAGGTATGTTTTTCCTATACCAAGCTAGAATCCTACCTTGTGTTAGGATCTTATACTATTGTGTTGTTGATAATGATTATTCATGAAGTCATAGGTTTGAATAGTCATGGCTGTATGCCTATTATGTTTCTTACCATAATTGATGATATGAATAACTAGAAGAATCATGAAGGTATAGGTTTGAGTAATCACGGGTTTATGCATTGATGATTTAACTAATCAGAAGAGTCCCATGATCAAATAAGAATATGCATGAATAAAAGAAGACTTCTTTGAAACCTTGAATACTAATGTTTATTATCTGTGAATGATCATGACTATACATGTTTAAGATTATTGTGTTTTGATAGTATTAATATTATACTAATAAATGTGTGATTATGTATGAGACCTCAAGGATAACACAATGATGATACTAATAAGCATGCATAGTGATTAAGGATGGATGTAAGTTCAAGGACAGGTAATCCAGGAAGCAAAGATCAAGAGGGAGCACACTCCAGTTGTTCCTGCAAGAAAGCAAAGGAGCACACTTCAGTAGTTTCTGCAAGGATGCAAATATTCAGAGGGAGTTGACCACTTTTGACAATCCACATCAGAATGGAGTTGCAAAGATTCAGAGGGAGTCCACCTAGCAACCAAACAAAGATAAGTACAGAGCTTTACATTGGTTCATGAAGTACTCTAACACACAACCCAGAACCCTCGTAGATATTAGAGCTGCGCTTGTGGCAGAGTTTAAGAAACCCAAATTTGAATCTCAGTGTATAACCGAGTTGAAATAAATAAAGCAGAAACCGACTGAAATAGTTTGGGAATTTGATCAGAAGTTCAAGACCCTATTGGACCAAGTGAGCTTTGTTATAGCTCCGGAACAGCTCAAGGAATGGTTCATTATTGTGCTGTTGCCCCATATTATATTACCATTGACGCAGCAGAAGGTTATGTTGCAGGCAGAGGCCTTGGAGATTGCAATGCAGATAGAGGCTTCACCGATTGGTCAAACTAGTTCTGGAATGTCTCAGATCCAGAACCAACTGACCACCCTGACACTAGAGCTGCAAAGCATGAAGAATGGCAAAGAACAAAGGTATGAACCTAGACATGAGGTATGGTGTACAAGTTGTAAAGGAGAAGGCCATGACCGAGAGCATTCCCCTTTATTCCGCGACTATCTTAATAGTGGCATGCCCAACCCACTAAATCAGAATCAGCCCCATGGTGTGAAATTTGTAGAACTACAGGACATAGACCTGAAGACTGCTATCTCATACAGAAGTATGTGAAGACACCTAAAAATTTATACTGCAACTTTTGTAAATGAGTTGGACATGATGAATCCAACTGCCGCGCATATGAGCTAATGAATGACAGAAAACGAGATATGGAATCAATGAGAGGCATTGGCTTGTACCGCATACAAGAATATAACCACCCGAAACAAGAGAATGCACAATATGACCAAGGAGGATACAGAGGTCGTGGTGCTGGATACTGCTGCAGAGGAAGAAATGTTGGCCCGGTGCAGGGAAGAGGCTACGGCTAGGTCATTTGTTATAATTATGGCTAGCCAGGTCAGTATCTAGAGATTGTGTTAACCCATGCACTACGTGCAATTATTGTAAATCATTTGAGCATGTTATTGAAGATTGCCCAGTGCTAGAGGTGGAAATGCATAAAATAAGACAAACAGACGCACTAAACACGAACGTCCACGCGGAGAGCAGACCAGTAGACCTGAGCATCAATGTGGTCACGCGCAGTGGCACTGAGATAGGCCGCGATAGGGGAGAAGAAGATTCCACATCAGGGGAGGTTCACACAAAGCAGTCTCCTCTTGAGACAGTATGGATAAGGAAAGCTCCGGTAAAAATACCTGCTCTCGACCTACGAAAGAACAAGGAAGTCTTTATCAATGCGCGGGATACGTTCAGAGAGCCCGCAACAGAATCACAGAATATCCCGTTGCACAGTGAAGCGCCGCATGTTGAAGACATGCCAGCGGCCTATGAAAAAACAAGCACTGCAACGGATGTTAGCACCTCCGTTGCGCAGTTCCTGCAGAGCTGCATGAAGCTACTCAAAAGTGAAAATGCCATAGTAGAGTTGCAGAAGCTCATTAACCAGTATGAACCATAGACAGGAAAAAATACTGCTGATAGCATAGTACATCACATAAGGAAGCATAAAAGAACAAGCCGAGAAATGAGGCTTACAGTGCAGATAGGAGATTTTGAAATGGATAAAGTCATCCTTGATCTGGGATCCGAAGTAAATGTCTTGACTAAGCAGACATGGCAGCAGATGTGTCAACCAAAGTTGTCATGGTCACCTATCTAGTTGAGAATGGATAACCAAGAGAAAGTCATACCTTTTGTCCAGTTAGCTAACGTGATAGTCGACATCGATGGAGTCCAAAGTCATGCAGACTTTGAAGTTATCGATATTGTGGATGATAGTCAGCCTTTTCCTGCACTGCAAGGAATTGACTGGGCTATTGATAACTTGTATATCATAAATTTGAAGACAAAGAAGATGATATTTGAAGGAAAGCATCTTAGGGTCATCTCACCATTGGATCCTACAGATGGTGATAGATACAGTGAGCCGATTCAGGAGGAATCCAAGGTTCAAGACTTGGACAGACTATACCAGCTCACAGCGAACCAGGAAGATTACATTAATCTTGCTGCAGATGGTACACTCAACTGGAGATGCGACGGCTCCCGCGTCTCTAATTCGGAGGCAGGGCTGGAAAATTGGCAAAGCTAGATGCATGAAGTATCAACAAGAAGGTGCACGTAGGTTACGAAATCACTGCGCTGGATCGGGAAGGAGGTAAGTCCTATTCCCACATATGATGGTTCTGCTAATGTTTATACTTTCATCCAAGAATACACTATAGCTATTGCATATGAGCACAGATTACCAGCATTGGATATGGAACTACGCGACACACCTGCAAGATGGTGGAATGCACAAAAGCAGACATTGACCACTTCGGATCAATGCAGAATTAAAATGCAGATCTGATTTGTTGAAAGGGTTACCTTACCCTTTGAAAAGTTTAATGGACAGACAGATCCTAGTCAACACATTGAAGTCTGTTCACAAGCATGGGCGGAAAGGCCACACACAGAATGGGTGCATCTATTTGTACATACACTAGATGATGACATTCCAAAGAAATGGTACCTAGACCTAGAGTTGCGCAGAGAAACCACTGATTGGGAAATGTTGACTGCGAACTTCCAGAGGGACTTCAGCTTCGAGGATGAGAACCCACTGATCCATGAGGCATTGCAGATAATTAAGGAACGCATATTTAGGGAAGACTGTCCTCACAAAAATACAACGTTGGAGGAATTCTTCAAGGCAGATCACATTCTTGCACACCTACACTCGGAATGGAAGGAACATGAAGAACATCTCATAGAGTGTTATAACCTAGCTGAAGAAGATGGTGATAGCAAGGAAGACGATGACGATGATCCACGCAACATAAACATACCGGAATCAGAGGGTGTGTGCGACATAGAAGGACCTCCGTTAGAAATCCCAGATATGAGCGGACCAGTAAAAACATAGAAGGTGAATATTGGCACAAGTGAAGAACCAAAGTTCGCAGGAATCGAAGACTATTGGGACAATCAGGCTATTGCAGAGATCGCAGACACCTTGCATGAGTATCAATAACTGTTTTCGACAAAATTTATAGAAATGAAAGGAATTTTGGGAGACCTAGGAGTCATGAAAATACCTTTGAAGCCAGGCGCAAAGCCTATGAAGCAGAGACCGTATAGACTAAATCCGCGCTACAAAGAAAGAGTACGCGCAGAGTTGGATAAGATGCTTGAAGCAGGAATCATTGAAGTTGTTGAGGAGTCAGAGTGGATTAGTCCCATGGTCGTTCAAGACAAGAAAGCTAAGGGTGAGAACAAGATTCGTGTTGATCTCAAAAAACTGAATGATGCTTCCATGCACAACCCATTCCCTACTCCATTCACGGACAAAGTGCTTGATAATGTTGGAGGGAGTGAGGCCTATTCTTTTACTGATGGCTTTTCAGGGTATCATCAGATAAGGATTGATCCCACAGACATGTTTAAGATGACTTTTTCTACAGAATGGGGGTCGTTCCAGTACACAGTAATGCCTTTTGGCCTGAAGAATGCACCTGCCATATTTTCTAGAGTGGTCGTCGCAGCATTCAAAGAATTTATGCATAAGTTTCTTGAATCCTATTTTGATGATTGGAATGTGTTTGGTCTATTGAAGAACCATTGCGTGAACCTCAGAATGATGCTCGAGAAGTGTCTACAGCATCAGATCTCTTTAAATCTAAAGAAGTGTATTTTTTGTGTTCCTTATGGGATTCTACTTGGACACATTGTTTGTAAGCAAGGACTGATGGTGTACCCTATGAAGATTTCCATTATTGTGAACTTGCCAACACCAAATTCAGTCAAGATGTTGTGCTCTACCTTAGGCCATATTGGATAGTACAGGAAATTTATAAAGGGTTACGCATAGATAACTGCAACAATGGAAAAGATGATAAAGAAAGATGCATCGTTCATTTGGAATGCGGAATGCGAAAAAGGTTTTGATACACTAAAAGAAAAGATGGTGACTATGCCGATTCTAGTCATTCCAGATTGGACGAAGCCATTTCACGTCCATGTTGACGCATCATGCATTTCCTTGGGAATCATATTAGATTAGCCAGGAGAAGGAGGTATTGACCACCCTATTGCATTCTCGAGTAGGAAGCTCTCAACAGCAGAGAAGAACTATACTACTACCGAGAAGGAAGGCCTTGCCATGGTGTATGCCCTACAGAAATTTAGACATTACTTGCTTGGTGCGCACTTCCTTATATTCACTGACCATTATGCGTTGAAATACTTGGTCAATAAGCCAGTGTAAGGGGGACGCATATGCAGATGGTTACTACTGTTCCAGGAATATGACTTTGAGATTATTGTTAAGCCAGGTAGAATGAACTTGGGACTTGATCATCTATTAAGGGTTGAGTCAGGAGAAGAACCGACGAACATTGAAGATAGTCTGCCTGATGCACAGCTATTCGCTATACAGGTTGCTAATGATTATTATAAGGATATCATTAATTTTTTAACAACAGGGCTGACACCATAGGAATTATCTGTCCAGCAGAAGAAGCAACTAGTGGTGCACGCCGCAGACTTCACTATAATTGCAGGTCAGTTATACAAACTCAGACCGGATGAAGTCCTATGCAGATGCATACTAGATCATGAGAAACCGTTTATTCTAGTAGACGCACATTCAGGGATCGCGAGAGGTCAATATGCAGGAAGGGATACCACGTAGAAGATATTGCATGCAGGGCTATGGTGGCCCACGATCCACAAGGATTCAAAAGAACACTGTAGGAACTGTGATGTATGTTAGAGGACAGGGAAACCTTCACGAAGAGATGAGATTCCATTGAACCCACAGTTGACCTTGCAGGCATTTGAGAAATGGGCAATTGATTTTGTGCGTCCTATAAACCCACCAGGAAAAATAACTGGTGCGAGGTATATTACTACTGCTACTGATTACCTCACTAGATGGGCGGAAGCAAAGCCAATAAAGGACTGTAGCGCCAGTACTGCTGCGCAGTTCATTTTCGAAGACATATTGTCAAGATTTGGTTGTTCAAAGATTTTGATGAGTGACCAAGGTACTCACTTTTTGAACAAGACCATTGAGGCACTTGCAGACGAATTCCACATTCGTCAATAGCGCAGTACTCCATATCATCCATAGGCGAATGGCACTATTGAGGCTTTCAATAAAATTCTGGAGAACGCATTGACTAAGGTCTGCAACGTAAATAGAGATGATTGGGATCTGCGCGTCTCTTCTGTGTTATGGGCATATAGGACTACATGTAAGAAATTGACAGGACATACACCTTTTCAGTTGGCTTATGGGTAGGAAGCTATAATGCCAATGGATTACATTGTCCCTCGTTTAAGGATCGTTGCGTTCACAGGGATGGCAGACCGCACAACATTAGAAGAAAGGTTGCTACACCTCGTTGGGTTGGAGGAAGATTGCTTCATTGTCGGCTTCCACCAGCAAGTTCATAAAGACCGTGAGAAAGCCTGGCATGATTGCCATATAAAGAACAAGTGCTTTCAGGTAGGTGACCTAGTCCTCTTGTATGATAGAAAATTGATGAAGTTTCTTGGTAAATTTAAGATGCGTTGGCTTGGTCCATATACTGTGATACATGTTACTAACACTGGTGTAGTCCAGTTAGACAATTTAGCTAGCGATACTCTACCAACTTTGATAAATGGAAGCAAGTTAAAGCTGTATCATGACAGCCTTGCTTCGTAAAATCTTGAATAAACAAGTAGAGGAAGAGACTTCCAAGTGTCAAGTACAGTTGAAATTGGACACTGGAATTGTAAAGGAGTCTGTACATGTATGATAAGTAGAACAATGTGTGTACTGTGCAGCACTGCTAAAGCTGCGCGGAAAAAAAAAGGAAACCACGTAGTTGAAAAAATTTGGCACTGCAAAGTAACTGCGCAGGATCATAGATGGCTTGCCGTGCAGCTCGACACAGCACTCAGAAAAATAGCCGTTACACTGCCTGTGGAAAAAATAGTCGTTAGGTGACCGTTGCAAGCACTCGCTTTAGCATTTAACGAAAAGATAGCCGTTCTGAACACACTGACGATGGAAGGGACTGAAGGATTCGCTCAAATTCACCAACGGATACCACATTAAATTCCCATCTAGCCGTTGGAAGGCGCGGGGAGGACTCAACTGCACCTATAAATAACGCTGCATAAGGACTCGTGGGTGTTACCAGACACTTAGAATTTTCATGCGTTCGCTCCTATGTTAGAAATCCTTAGTCATATCTCAGAAACAGTTGCCTACTCTCACCAGTGAATGTCTAAATCACCAAACATAGAAGAAGAGCTTACACTTCAAGAATCAATCCGAGTCTTTCAGCACGGGGGAATTGCAGAGTTAATGAAAACCCCTGCCAAGAAGGTTGTACTTGAACCTGGTCAAGCATCCAAAAGATCACCTCGCCATAATCCAATCATGCAAGACAAAGGGAAAGACGTAATTGTACCACGAAGCAATAGTCAAAAGAAGGGCTAGATGGCGCAAAGATCACCGGTCTTTCAGAAGGAACCCTTGAAGTTGACACTAGAGTATATATCACCATAGGCATTGGATGCCACAGTCTTTAAATTGACCAAGAATGCTAGATCTTAAATCCCATTGTCGCCGATTTCAAAACATGTAGAAGTTGCCAAGAACCTACTCGGAAAGATCACAGACTGTAAGTGTGAATATTTTGACCTCCTAGGTATGCAAAAGGAAGAGCCCCATGCACCTAAGTACCCATTGTTCCAGCCTGACTAGTATATGTCTTGGAAAAAGGATGCCAAGGGAACTTTTAACTTGGTTGCCGAAAGCTAGCTGACACCTGTTGTTCAGTCAGGACTGTTGAACTTGTTAAGGTTGCCACATTTTGATCGATCACCAGAAGTGAATGTGGTGGTTCGCACGCTGATGGCGCAAATCCACCAGGGATATCTGTGGCTTGACAGAAATGTCGATGTAAACATTGATTTAATCCACCGCATCATAGGGTTAAGCAAGTGTGGTAAGGATCCCAAGCAATTCTTCCAGGGGAAGAATAAAGAAAAAGAAGTTGTCGCAAAAATGAAGCAGAGCCATGTATTGGTGAAGGGGAAAAGAGGTTTTCCCACAGAAGAAATTGAAGATAGAGCGACGAAGTTTATCACACAGTTGCTCGCAGGAAAAGTCATAAGAACAGCTAGGCCTCCGGAGGTGCCTGCGGGCGTAGTACTACTTGGTGTCGCAGCGGCTGAAGGCACTGAATTCAATTGGTGTTAGTATCTTCTTAATGAGTTCTTGGATGAACTCAATGATACCCAGGAGAATGGCGGACAGTTCAACTTTACATGGCTGATCATCCTTATCGCCTTTTCCGGATGGAAGGATCCAAAGGACTATATGGGTGTCATTACAGAAACCAACAATCCTAGAGGGTTCCGTTATGCCAACCTCTGGGAAAACATAAACGTAGAGCGACAACACGCAACAGCTGAAGTTTTCTATCAGTATTACACTCAGATGCGCGATGTGATCACCCATACAGCCCGCACCACAAAGTAGGTAACGTCGAAGTACATCCGTGTTCTTGATTTCATGGTGGACATGCGATGTATCTTTATTTCACCCAAGAAAGATTGAAGAAGTCAGAATGGTACGCGGGTAACTACCATATGTATGAGGACGACATTGACATCCTCATGAAGGACTGGCTGGCCGACTTTCGGGTTGAAGTCATGGATGTGGAAACTGACTCAGACGAAGATGAACCCATCTTGCCATCATGCCCAATTGTTGAAGATACAGGAAAGTAGAAAGAGCCTGAGACCTTGCAGAAGCCGAAGGCATGGAAGAAGATGAAGGCCACAAAGACTCAATCTGAGACAGTGCTGAACGAAGATGACTTTGAGATGATAGTAGAAAAGGTCTCAGACCAAATGAAGGAGCTCATGACTGACAAAGACAAAAAGGATAAGGTCATCCAGGATGACCTGCAAAAGAATAGGCTCGCACTACAAGGTCTCATGAAAAAAATGGACGATGTCCAAAAGTGCCTAACTTTGTCGCGCGACACAAGAGTTGAAGGGAGGTCGGTAGGAACCTCGCAGCAAACACCACTGCAGCTGGCAATAACATTTCCTTCTAAGACCAGGGTTGTCCATTTGGACCCATTGGCTATTTCATTACCAATGGCAGAACAGATCGTCCTGGACACAAAGGGAGTTGAGCGGGTAGAACTCGACTTGGCCAAGATTCCTTTGCCTGGATTACACTTTATCCACACGCAGATCATCGATGAGATGCGTGAAAGAATAGTAGAATCCATGAAGTCTCAAGTGGAGCTGCACGGAGCAAACAGGCAGCTTGAGTTGCACGTAGAAATGCAGCTACATGATGAACAGGAATGCCGGAAATAATTGGAGACTACCATATCTACTGTTGCCCAATATATTGAAGGCGTAGAACTCCAGGATGATCCTGCAGACATATTTCTGAGGATCACAGAAAAGGTGATATCTTTGAAGAGGGAGATGTAGGATAGGGACATCCTTTATGAGGTCGAGATTGAAACCTTGAAGGAAAAACTGAACAAGCAGGCGCCATTAACTGAGCAGTAGTTAAGAGAGCAAGTAGTGAGTGCTGCCACGCAGAGCATAACGAGTGAGATGACTAAGTGCCAAGATATCTTGGAAAAGGTTTCAAAGGCATTCACTACCCTTGAAGAGGATCAAGGCCTACTGCAGGTGAAGACCTCGGTAAAAGAAAAGCAGTCTGCGCTAGAAAAGTTGGACGTAGAAGTCAAGGCTCTACCACCCAGGGAGAGGCTGTCAAGGTATAAGGAGATATCAGTCATGAAGAAGGAAGTCCAGGCATTAAGAGAAAAAGAGACTGAAATGGATAATCAGTCGCAGTAACTCCTGGAGGATGCCGTGGGGGTGTCGCAGCAGATAGAAGACAAGCTGAAGGAATTGCGCAACAACCAGGAGCAGATACAGGAACAGATTGGAGAAGAGATAACTCCAGCACTGCTTGATGTAGTAAAACAAGTTGAACAAGATACGAGAGAAGCAGTGGAATAGTTGTTCGGCACATATAATGAGTTCACGGCCAAATTAGTTCCATCGGTCGCGGGGCAGAGCGAGACGACCAAAACAGCAAGTGGCTCGAGGACGAGCAACATGTAAGTGTTAGGGGCATGTTGGGCCCAAGTTGGGACAAATTTTTGGTAACATTTTTGATAAACAGGAAAAGTTGAGCTGAGCGCAGCTTAGAAAAAGATGCAATTTTGTCTAAGTGTTGAGGGTGCTGCGAAGCTGTGCGCAGCATCCAAGTTTTGACCATGCTGCAAAGTTGTGCGCAGCATCCAGATTTTGGAAGCACCGTGAATACCAACATTGCGAGGAAGCAGTGCTGCAAAGCATTCAGGCCACGTGGAGCCAGCAAAGCGGAGTGCTGGACAAGGATCAGGTGTAGGTACCGGATGGACCAGTAGTGGTCTAATTTTGGAAAGATGCTCCAGGAGTGCCGAGCAGTGGGCATGAGCAAATCAGGAAGGAGACCAATGCACGAGTTTGTTAAGGAAAGGACAGCTCAAGCAAAGCGATGGCTTGGTATGCCTAGCCGGCGAGACCGTTAGAGATGAGCAGTTCAGTGAAAGAGACCTGTTGGCATGCGTGCGACAAGAAGGCCAATAGCGACAGAGTGAAGATGTGGAGAACCGCCACGATGAAGCAGATGCTACCAGATGCCAGCAAGCTGGTTTAGGGAAACCGGCACATTTTTGTAAACCCTAAGGGTTTTTTGGTTAAGGTCTTTGGAATTGTAAAGACATGACCTTTGGGCATGCTCTATTTAAGAAGAAAATTTTGTATGGGATGGGGTTACACTTTGTGGTTACTATGTGGTTACTTTTTGTTGTGACATTTTTGGGTTCTGGATGTTATAGTGTAAAATCTCTTTTTGGCTAAGAAGATTGTAAATGCTCTGCAGCTGTGTGCGTAGAGACCTATCTGAGAGGAAGGAGAGTCTGCAGCTGAGTGCGCAGACTAATAACGGTTGTCCCCATCCCTTTTAAAGATATATATTACCAACCGTTCTTGTGGACGTAGCTTCCCACCCGGGGGAGTGAACCACATTAAATATTGTGTTGTGCGATTGTGTTTTATGTATGAATGTTTATCTATGTTTCTGTAAATGAATGTCTAGATGTTTCCTTGCATGCTCTTATGAGAGAACTGTTATATGCATTTGCCATCAGAGAAGGTATGGAGATGATATGTTAAAGTTCTGCATGAATAGATGAATGGTGAACATTTAGTTTAAGTTTGAGAGCAGGAAGTTAGTTGGTTGCTTAAGTATTAAGAGATCACTTAAGTATTTCCTTATGCGCAATAGAACAAATGCATAACAATTAGAGGGTATTAGTGGAATATGCCCAAGTTGTAACCATACTCAGTGGATGAACGAATAGTAGATGGATAATCGGATGAGTAGCTAATTGAGTGGATGAGTGATACTCAATTCTGCAGTTCAAGCAATTTCAAAATAGTCTAGTATAAAGTTGCACTGCATTGTTTGCAGTTTCAGTAGAAGCTCCGTGGTAAAAGAAATTAGTGGTGCGGACCACAGCATTGCCCAGTGCTGTGCAGTCTTACCTCGCAACACATACACCCTGTTGTACTGTGTAGTACATCCATCCAAGCAGCTTGTCACTTACTGTGGAAACCTGATTCCGCAGTACCCCATAGATACACCTCGGGTGAGACCTCAACCTGCTCGTAGGTTGTTTCCGAAAGGGCCAGTGTGAAGGGGTTTTGTTGGTCAAAGGGAAATCGCGAAGAACTTGGGTCTCATAGAAAACCTTTGGGTCAGTTATAACCAACATCGATAAACTGGTAATTATTGCTCTGTAAGCAATGGCAGGGGCACGATAGTTATAAGAAAGAGGATAAGGGCGAGATTTTGAGAAAAGTAGTTGACTTTTTAAGGGTTTTCCAACCCAGAGGACTCACTGATCATTAACAGAGGTCTGATGCAGAGGGGAGGGGGGTGAATGGAGGTCAAAGAGACCAACTTTCACAACTGGTTTTAAAAAAGAGAAAATTCACAATCAAATATGAATGAAAGTAAAAGAACTCAAAACAAAAGGGGTTCAAACCAGCAGAATCGCCAGCTTTTGTTGTAGAGATTTCTTCCTACGAGTAAGAAGAAGCCCTCTTAGGATAAAGAAAGAAAGACTAACTCTATACTAAGACAAAAATGAAACAAATGCGATCTTGAATCCTAGATTAAACAAGTATTTCATAGTTTATGTATTGAAGAGAATGAGAGAAAGTAACTCACCTTCACTCTTGATGTTTGTCCCGCTTGTTGTTCTGATCCTGAAGTCCTTGCGATGAACCTATTGAGATTAAACAATACACAAGCATATACAATTCTCCAATATCCCTGAATCACAAGTTAGAATCCAAATCCATATAGATACAAATCATGAAATTGAAACACAATCAACACACATGACTTGGGAAACAAGACAACTTAACTTTATTACAACTTGAAGATGTTTACAAAGGTTGCTTGATCTCGAAGCCAACTTTCAGCTCCAAGTCCTTCCTCTAGCTATCTTTGAAAAAGTCTCAAGATCATAGGTTGGATACCCCAAAAAGTCCTCTCTTTGGCCCATGGGAGGCCTCTCCTTTATAGTGTTTGGAAGGGTTAACCAAAAGGAGAGTAAAATGGATCTAAAGAGTGTTTAGTGGATCAGGCCTACTAAACAGAGAGAGGGGTTGGGATCGAATCAAAGCTAGTAATCCCAAGAAGATATCTCGAAAGGTAAGATCCAAAGTCCATGGAAAAAAGGCTAAAATAGGATTATCGCGCCCCTGGGTCTAAGCATAACGCTGCATTATCGCACCCCAAAGTAGGAGCATAGCGCAGAAACCCTCATTATCGCGCCCCAACCGATGTGCAAAGAGCGATAATTTTTGCATATTGGGTCAGATTGGGTGACACGTGGTAGGTAAGATATTGTCTTCGGTATTCAGGCAATAGAATTCACTCCTGGGTGTCGAGATGATCATTACGGGGAAGTGTCATTTAGGTCACTTGGTTTAAGGATGCGACACTAGGGTTTAGTGTGTAATACTGAGGTATAGTATAACACATTATCGATAGAAACAAGTGTCATGAATTGTAGTAAGCCTAATATACTACGGTTTCAATTTATTGAACATGTTAAATGATATTTGAACACTAGAATTGGTTTCCTGGAATTCCTCGTAAAGTGCAACTTCTGTCATCTCCATCACACGTTTACAGTGCTCCTCATAAATGCCTCTGGATAAACGTTGTTGCAAGACATGCTTTTGATCTGGAATAGAATGAGAATGGATATCTCAAGGCTTTATCACCTTCTCTCTAATGCCATTTTTCATCCTACCTCGATAGGGTTCCCTACAAATAAGATCCCAACAAACAACTTCATGATTTTCATCTATTTGGACCCTGAATTTAGTATATTTGAACAATGTTCTTTTTGAAACTTTGAGCAATTATGCCATTGTTGCTACCATTTGATTTCTTGAGGTGCTTGGTGGCACAACAATCGTTGTAATTTCCCTATGCACACCTTAGATATCATCGTTTCTTGATTTTCCAAACCAAGATAATGTAGTTCTTACATTTTCTATTGCATTCTCGCATGTCTTTTTTTGTTTTAGCATCTTGAAAACCCAACAACTTTGTGACACGTTTCATTTTTTGTGGTTTATCAACCCATGTAGGATTTGAGCTTGTGCCATTGTTGAATGTTGTTCAAAATATGACTTGATTATGTTACTAACATGCTCTCTGACTGTCCGACTAGGGATTAGGTTCTCGATCTCTTCTCAGGCAGCAACAACTTCTCAATCCTCTAGACAATTTCCACCCCTTCCCCCTCACAATCCTGATCATCAAAGTTTCTTGTGATGGCTGATCAAGATCATGAGGGGGAATGGGGTCATGTGATTCTTGATCATAATGATGTGATTGTTGACCATAATATATCCCTACATAATCAAAATTCATGTGAAGGGAATTTCAATAAGAAATGCACTATGCAAGGAGGTTAATTATAAAGCACCAAATCGAAGTGTTTTGAAATGCAAAAGACACAAATGGAACTCAAGAATTTAATTTGTCCATCATCATAATATTTAAATTTGATTATGATTGTAGAATTTCATGGCATTAATGTTATAACATTAGTATTATTATATTATTGTTTCACCAACTCATATGCATAACATACACACACTCATTATTATTTGATTTGTAAGCTCCTAGATTTGATTATTAAATTGATTATAATTCCCTACTATGGTACTATAAGGGAAAAACATCTAACTTATACCTACATTCATGCATATAAAAAGTTGGTACAAGAATTGAAAATACATTAAAAACAATAAATTGTTTGTAACTTGAATTCAAAATTTATACTAAATATGTATTTAACTTGAGAATTGTACATTTAGCTTGAGAATTTCTAGTAAAGTTTGAAAATCAAGTATATGTATTTAACTAATTGTTAATAACTTTATAGTTGTACATTTAACTTGAAAATTGCTTGTAACTTGAAATTTGTTACATGGAAATTAACAAATTGAAAATTGCTAGTGACTTACTTGGAGCTCCGTGCATTCATGCATAGAAAAAGTTGGTACAAGAATTGAAAATACAAATTAAAAACAAAAAAAAATGTTTGTAACTTGAATTCAAAATAACTAATTATGTATTTAACTTGAAATTGTACAATTAGCTTGAGAATTTTTAGTAAAGTTTGAAGGTCAAATATATGTATTTAACTTGATAATTGTTAATAACTTGATAGTTGTATATTTAACTTTAAAAATTCTAGTAACTTTGAATGTGTTACATGGAAATTAACAAATCAAAATTTTCTAGTGACTTGAGACTTGAGCTCACATGAGGGTATAGAAATAATTTTTTGTAATTCTTTAATATGGTACTATAAGGAAAAAATATAACTTATCCCTACATTCATGCATATAAAAAGTTGGTACAAGAATTGAAAATACATTAAAAACAAGAAAATTGTTTGTAACTTGAATTGAAAATAACTAAATATATATTGAACTTGAAATTGTAAATTTAGCTCGAGAATTCTTAGTAAAGTTTGAAACTTAAGTATGTCTTTAACTTGAATTGTTAATAACTTGATAGTGTACATTTAACTTTAAAATTGCTAGTAACTTGAAATTTGTTGTGGAAATTAACAAATTGAAAATTGCTTGTGACTTGAAAATTATCCTTTTAACTTGAAACATGTTACAAATTATTACACATTGTTATGTGTATTTATAAGAACAATATTTGATTTTTTAGTACATGTTTAAGATATCATGATATACACATACCACATAACACATAACACATACCAAATCTAATTAGATCAATGATAGGAAGAATTTGAGATTTGACAAAATCTACAACCCTTTTATTGGCATTGAATCTTCAAATTATTACATCACTATCACAATGTTCATTTTTATTGTTGTCATTGTATTTTCCAACTAGTACACAACTATCACAATGTTCAATTTTTTTGATCATGTCATTGAATTTTCCAACTAGTACATAATTATCACAATGTTCATTTTATTTGTTGTCACTCAATTTTACAAATACTACATAACTATCAAAATGTTCATTGTATTTGTTTTCAAATTGAATTTTCCAACTAATACATAACTATCCATTTAACTTGAAAATTGTTACAAATTTTAAAATATAAATAACATATAACTTACTATAAGGAAAGAAATATTTAACTTATCCCTACATTCATACATAGAAAAGGTTGGTACAAGAATTGAAAATACAATAAAAACAAGACAATTGAATTTTCCAACTACTACATAATTATCACAATGTTTATTTTATTTGTTGCCATTGAATTTTACTACTACTACATAACTATCAAAATGTTCATTTCATTTGTTTTCAAATTGAATTTTCCAACTAATACATAGTTATCACAATGTTCATTTCAAATAAAATGACGGTTCTAAAATGAAGCATTTATAGTTATTTCAATCGACAAATGTTGAGGCTTGGAGCTCGCATGAGGCTATACAAATAATTTTTAAAAAAATATCAAAAACAAGAATTGAAATTACATTTAACTTGAAATTGTTAGAAACTTAGAAAATTGAAAATGGAACTAGTAACTTGTTTACGGGTCTCTCCCTCCCCCTTGGAATTAAAGGATTACAAAATCATGGGGACACCTTCAGATGGGATTTCCCCACACTAAGGGTTGTAACAATGGGGGATTATTTTCCTTCGTGGATATCCTTCTTAGCCTGTAAATTTGCAATTGAAATATTTGAATTCCTTGTTGCTGCATAAGTTTCCTTTATTTCCAAAGATAATCCACTTCAAACACCACCTTCTACCTAATCCTTTTGTGTTTTTAGATATTAGATCATAAGCCGAGGTGACCAGATTCATAACATCCTTATTGTTGCTAATCCATGACTAGATAGACTTCCACCCTTCGTGTGGTCTTATCGAGACTTCAACATTTTCGTCCCATACACCCAAGGAATGAAAATGGTCCTATATCCCAAGTAAGTCCTTATAATTATCCCTTTTGTCACCTTTGGTTTGTTCATATCATAAACAATTATTGCCTTAATGTGCAGTATATAAATAGTTTACAATTTCTTGTCTAATTGTCATCTACCATGTTTTTCCCATTTCCAAAACAAGATAATAGATTTTTTAGTCTTAAAATGGTTTTGCTACTATCGATTCTTTTTAGATAATATTTTGTTTGAGTCCTATTTGCTTTCTCTTCTATGTTGTTCATTTGTAATTCTTGGTCTACTAAACAAAATCATAAGAAGATATGCCTATTGATGTATATAATTGAAGTTACTGTAAAGACTATCTCACGACTCATTGTATTTTTAGGATATTTATGATTGTCCATATTATCGTTGTGATTAGTTGTATTTACCAACTAAATTTGTTGTGTTCTACCTCCGGGACAAGGAGACTACCAAAATTGTGTTGAAATGAATTGTCCAACCCATTAACAAAGATATAGCTATTGTTAAAATAATCAAAGTGCACGATATTTTTGGTAGAAATTTCGGATTTTATTCTTCTACTTTATAACTTTTTTCTTCTAAACTTTCATTTAAGAAGCTCAAAGTGCATGTATATTATAACAGTTTTATTAGTTGTCTACACTCTTATGTTCTCATTATGAAGGTGGAGCTAAATTTGTGTATTTTACTATAAACTATTTTCAATTTTCTACCTATTTTCCCGTTGTGCTAAAGAATTTTCACATAGTTGGAAATTTCTAGGTTACACCCATGTAATTTATTTTGTTAATTTTTTTTATGTTGTGAAAAAGATCCTCTCTCCAAGAATAGTTTTGAGATTTTAATCATACAACCTTGTATACCAAAAGCTTGGCAATAAAATTTAGGGCTTTTTTATTGTGAAGTTCTTTATTTTATGCTTATCATATAATGCTTGCTTATTTTGGGGTTTTTGTAATTTTATATCAATGTTTATGGATTTTGATCTTGTCTTGATTGGATTGCAATTTTCCCGATTACTTCTATTTATTTTAATGTTTGTTACATGAGAAAGTGTATTTACGTGGTGCCAAACCATCTATCCCCCTTCATATGTTTTGAAAGACATATACCCAAATTATCCACGTATCCTAGGATATATAAAGCTTTTCCGAGTGTTAGAAGTTGTCCCAAATTTGATAGGGGTAGCTTCCCCAAAAGAAAACTTAACAAGTTTTTTTTTAAGATAAAGTTTTTTCCTAGGAATATTCATTTCCTATCTCTTAATATCCCACAACATACAAGTGAAATTGTTACATGAAAGAATGAAAATCCCTCATGAATCTCAAACTAGTTAATATATAGTACATTGGAGAAAGGTATTTTGCTAGTGGAACATGGTTTGATGTTAACATTCAGCAATTCTTGATGTTTAGAACTTTAACATAAGAAAGATTGTTATTCCTCGAGACTAGGCACAAATATGTTTGGTTTAAGAAAATGTATGCACGACGAGAGGCTCCAAACTTATTTGCTTGGCGATTGACGAGGTCAAACATATGACAAAACTATAAATAGTTTTTATGTCTCATAGCCATGCTTGAGTTATATATATATTGATAAATTTACATCAATTACCAATCGTTTGTATGTAACAAGATTATTGCATTTGGAACCTACACCGTAAATTGTTAGATGTGTTTTTTCTTGGACCCTAAGCATAGAAAAGAGTTATGAAAGCTCGAAATGACACGTGGAGATATGGAAAGGTCCTAAAAAGTTTTATTGGAAATATCATCCTTATTATTTCGTAATAAGGGTTGATACAAAATTTCTTTTCTTTCTCGACTAAAAGTTCATCCCATCAAAAGTGAAAATCATTCTAATGTAAAAGGTATCAAAAGGTTTTATTAGAGGTAAGCTCTAATTCTTTTTCTAGAATTCAGGTTGATACAAAATGTCTTCTCTGAACTCATACAAGGTCCTAACTAGAAGGTCAACCCCACTACATTGCAAACCATTTTAATGCGAAAGGTCCTCAAAAGTTTTATTCCAAGGTAAGGTCTAAGGCTATATAATCTCACGTAAAGTTCTAACTAAAAGCTCAACCTAGTTCACACCTAGCTAAATTGCAAACCATTCTCATTTATTTCAATTGTTGTGGTTGGTGAATATATATGCCAATAAATTCAACTCAATTACTTATTAATTCATTGTATATTTAAGGAGAATGTGGCATCTCTTCTCATGTTATGTGACTAGGTAGTGGTATTACTGGGATACTCACAAGGTATTTATGTTTCTATTTTTAATGTTGATTATAAGTTATTTTAACTTTTGAGATGGGGATGACTTGAGTTTTTTTTTTTGTTTTTTTTTTTTTTTTTGGGTAGTATTTGCATGTGCATAGGAAGTTGCTCGGCTATTCATAAGGGTGTAAAGGAAAGAGATTTCTGGTTAATATTAAGGAAAATCAAGTATCTAATTCTATATTAGAACATGTAATCAAAAGTTTGGGTTGAGAGAGTAAGTTTGAGTTGAGAGAGTAGTTATGGTGACTTGTTTCTATATGGAATGATTTGTGCCTATTACCATGGAGTAAGATAGCATAATGAAGTGGTAGGCCTATTTTCTTAGTCAAAGATATGAAAGATTTTATATTAAAGTGTATTGGTATGTCTATGTTTAAAAATGTGTATGTTTCTTTTATAGGGACATACCATTTTTTCATTAAAAACAATTATCATTTTACTTTTAATGCTATTTTCCGAGTACTTAGCTTTCTTAATTTATTTTTAGATCAATGGCATAACACTTTTGATTTATTTTTAATTTATTTTTAGATCAATGGTATAGCACTAGGAAGTACTAATAAAGGGTAATATTGAAGATATTTAAATATTTTTTGTTAATATGAAAATGTTTTGTAATTTCAATTTTTATTTACTTGATAAACAAAAGTTAATTCAATATAATTCATTCTCTATCACTACAAAATTTACTCTAGAATTTAAATAGCTCACTATAGTGCAGGTAGGGTTAGAATATACTTAAAAATTTTGCTAGAAAAATGAGGCAAAAAACAAGAGATTGAATTTATTCTATTATTTTTATTAATTTTTTTAAAGTAAGAGAACATTATATCATATCATAAACAAAGATTATACATAACTATGGTGGAGGTCGGTGGCCTTCCCTAAAAAGGCATGATCAAAATGCCAAAATAACTCAATTCTCCATCACTACCAAGGTTCTTACATATAGCATAAAATCTTACAAAACTTTCCCTTAAGGCTCACCGGGAAAGACTCAAAACCCAATTCATAACTAAATTGTAAAGATACAAACCATAAACTCAAAAACAAGGACACATAGCTTAGCATGAGAGATGGTTGTCATCCACCTCGGACTAGTCGTTATGGTGTCATGGTTCACAATTTCGAGCTGAGGAGAACTGCATCCTTGGCTAGAGAGTAACGAGATAACATAAGAAATATTTCTATCCATGAGTTCCAATATGAAATGTAAGTCCTCCATACTACAATGGTTGTCAAAGACCAAATCACATAATGCCTAGACCACTATCACATTTTGATTAGAAGAGAAGCATGGAGGTTCAACAATTGGTTAGGAAAGAGGCTAAGAACGATTCACATAGCAATTTCCATGCTAATGAGGCTTGCTTTCTAGAGGCAAGAGGAGGGGCACCATATTTTCCCCAAAACCTAGGGAGCGGCCAAAGTCATCGAGTCATTCCACGAGGCAACCCCAATTTCCAGACATCACCTCCATTCTAGGAGAAGTGGCCTCCGCTTTGTTATCAACCATGTCCATCGATTAAAAGTGAAAGGAGGATAACCCTTGGGAGGTGGGAGAGATGGGAGCATGTAGAGCATGAACACGACCACTCCAGGAACTATGGGAACTCCGCTTGAGCCAAGGCCTAGGAAGGCCTTTAAGTCAAAACAAATATATTCAAACACTACGAGTTGCTTAGAGTAAAGAGAGGATCCCGAGGGAAACAAATATTGAAATTTGGAGGTCTACCAAAATGGCTAGAGAAATCAGTTTCCTTGAGTGATAAGTATGCAATCACTTCCAAAGAAAATGTCTTAAAAATCACGTGCCACAAAGCACAACTTGCATTGAGGGGTGTCATGTGTATCTGGTGAAGAATTAACTACACCTACCATCGAAAGGAATAGAGGAGCATGTGGTAGACCATGAACTCTTTGAGAATGAGTTTGAGAGGATCCTGCTTTAAATGGATCGTATACATCACATTAAATAACCTTTGAAGCCTAACTTAATGTGGGAGGATGCACCACCATCTCACCCTCCCCACCAACTTCCATATATCCCTCCTCACCGTCCACATGACACCCCATCTCGGAATCATTTATTCTATTATTACTCAATAAGGCAAAATCATTTTTTCCTAAAATATATTATAGAGATTTCATTTAGACATAAATTTTATAATAAATAATTTGTTAATAAATTGTGTAAGTTAATTAAAATGATGTCTCGTTACAAAAACTTATAATTAATATTTTTATCAATAAAAAATCAATATTATATATATATATATATATAATATTTTTTTAAGTAACATTAATTTACTCAATATATGAATATTATTATTTGTTTTTTCATTTATTGTGTAAATATGATTAATTAATGTTCAATGTTATTTTGTATATTATATATATAATTTTTTTTTAAGTAACATTAATTTATTAATATTATTATTTATTTTTTCATTTATGATGTGAATATGATTAATTAATGTTCAATATTATTTTGTATATTTTTAATATTTTTAATTTTATTTTTAAAAAATAAAAAGTACAATTTAAAAAAAACTTAATTTAATTCTTAAAATTCGAATATAGAAGAAATAGAACATTTACACCTCTTTAAATTTTAAAATTAAATTTTTATTATTATTACTATTAAAACTAAAAACTAAAAACTAAAAAATATGCTTTTAAAGTTTTCCTTACTTCGTAGACATATTCCTCAAGTAAAGTATTCTGATTCAAATCAAATTCAGTAGCATCAGCCTTAAGTTTTATACTTTGTCGGCCTTGAACTAGCCAATGTCAATCATATATATATATATAAACCTCAACCTAAGACCAAAGTTAAAGTTTAAGCAATTTGTCGGCCTTGAACTAGCCAATGTCAATCATCACATATATATATATATAAACCTAAACCTAATACCAAAGTTAAAGTTCAAGGCAATTTGTTTGAGCTTAATCATTTTTACATAAATGGTTGGTAAATTCGTTCGATACCTGAATCGTTGCGAGAATGTGTGTGTGAAACTCTTGAGCTGCTGACGAGAAGTATAGAAACCCAAAGAGTGAGTCGTTGCGAGAATGTGTGTTTGAAACTCTTGAGCTGCTGGCGAGAAGTAGAGAAACCCAACGAGTCTACAATGGCGGTAGGGCGGAAGCGAAGCAGATCAGAAGTATCCGATGTGGACGATCAACATTGTGGGGAAAGTGTAGCTTTTTCTTCTTCTCCCAAGAGAGCGCGTCAGAATAGAATCCGAATACCTTTCAGCTGTGCAACGCGGCTGTTCGAGCTGACCAAGAAACTGGGCTTAAAACAGGATGGAATGACGGTGGAATGGCTAATCCAACACTACTATCAACATCAGTACTATCAAGATCAAGATCAAGATCCTTCCTCTGATATGCTACTCATCAATGCCACACAACACATGATGATGCAGACACCATCGCGGAAACGGGCCACGGAGAGACCGGGAGATAGAAAAGACAGGCACCGCCGAACGGAGGACGGGCGCGATAGAAGAGTTCGATTACCCAACGGGTGCTTGTCGCAGATTATCCAACTAACAGAAAACCTCCGCCTCAAATCGGACGGCGAGACCATTGAATGGCTATTCAGAAAATATTGTTTATCTTTAATACGGTCACAGGCGCAGGCTATTCAATCGACTACAGCAACTAATTCAACTCCCGCCATCCCAGATACGAGCTTCAGTGTCGTGAATCTCAGTCCGGGTAATGTCAGCTCGATTTTCCCCACGGGCTTCTCCACTTCTAGTCATGATAATCAGCAGAATCTTCTTGCAGGACATAGTTACGACCAAGAGATTCTGCCAGAGCACGCTTTGCAATATGGTATTGCACCATCTTCATATCTGCGCAGTGATATTGACCTTCCACCTTCTTCAACTGCGGACACTGCAAATCAGTTGCAGTTTACATACTATCCTCAACAACAAACTGCCATACAGCAAAATTCAATAGACTTACATTCATGGACGACTAATGCAGGAGGAGAAATGCAGGCAGCGAATGATGGATTGATTATGGAGGGAAGCAGATTTGAACCGCCCGGACAAATGGGTAGCTTGCAGTATACTCTATATTTATATCCTCAGCATGAATATGGGAGCAGTAGTGCTATGGCTGGGGATAGGCTCGTTGGGCCTGCAGGGAACCTGTCATATGCTGAACAAAATTAACACCATACTGCTGGGAACTGCACCTGGTTCCCAAATCCTTTGATTGAATCCAATATCATCATTGGAATAAAAAAGAGCTCCATCATCCCACTTGAAAAGTGGATTACTGAAAGAAGACTTAGCATCCATCTCAAACAATGGATTATGAACTAGTTGAATGCTATCATTATTCTCATGCTCAACCCAAATCTCCCGCTGGTTCAAACTTCCAGTTTTTATTTATTTGGGAAGGGCATAAGATCAAAATATTTCTGATTGCTATCAAGCTCTTCAATTACCTGCTTGATTTCTTTATCCCTTTCTCTATTCTCTTGTTCCCTGATTTGTCTGGCCACATAAAGCTGATCTTCTACTCCCAGTAATCCATTTTGAGTGTTTCCCAATGAATTTTTAGATGATTTAAGCTCATTGGCGAGTTCTTCAACCTTAACCCTTAATTCCTTGGATGTAGATATTTCCTTATCTGCAATCTTAGTAGCCACATCTCTAGCTTTGATCATATGCAAATAGGCTGATTTCATGCCTCCCATCGTGCTCTTAATGTTCTGTAAATCAACAAGAGAAACAATTTGTTCATACTGATTTCTTGGGTATCTTTTGGATGAGATTTTCAACAAAAATCTTCATGTCATCCAATTTAGATAATGTTTGCACTTCATTTTCAATTGACACTATTAATTGTTTCTTCAAAGTTTCCTCATTAATGTCAAGACCACACAAGTTTAGTGATATGTTGTTATGATGCATATAAAAATCAGAATTCCCTTCGTACCTTACAATGGTGTCACTATGGCTGCCCCAAGTTTCATGTGCCTCTTCATCAAAGCTTGTCTCATCTTCGTCACTAGGCCTCCGATCAAAATCAGGTCCATGCAAAAACAATTCTGATTTGTCTTCAAAATCATAGTTCACAAAATCAATTGCCTCTATGGCATCCTCTTCGCATAGTTTATGCTCTAAGGTTTGGAAAACATCTTGGTCAAAAGAGAATTCTTCCCAAACTAATTCTTCATCAAACTATAGTGCCCAAACACCTGGATCCCATGGATCTATGAGATGATGTTTTCTATATGAAAGAGTATGCTCATTATGTACCTCATGAATGGTTGATTCTCCGAACAAATCACTCTCCAAGTCCAAGAGACTGAAACTATCATGAACACTCCTCTCCATAGGATATGTTTGGAAATCAAACCAAAACCCATCTAAACTAACATCATCGACTGACTTGGAGACTTCAACATATTTTCCTTTAACATGCTCTTCTTCTGAAAGTGCATTAGTGTTCGACAACAATGTCATCGTTTGCATCTACTCCACTAGTGTCATCAAGGAATCCGGTAGTCACAAAACTCCCATTAGATTGGTATGAACTTGCAATCAAGGTTGTTGTTTTGTCTTTTCCCTCATCCACCAACTCATCAACAGTAGTTGCATGCATGTCTAAGAGGTCATCTTGGGTTTTTGTCATACATTCCTCGTGAGATAAGGCATCTTCCTGACCAGAAGTTTTTGATATGAATTCCTCTTCTTCCTCGTACTCCTCATGGGCTAAGAAAGGCTTCAACTTCTCACACTAAGCAATCACCATCTCAGCTAAGACTTGATTCACAAATAAGGATTTTTTATCACTCTTCAACATGTTGGCCGATAAGATAGAATAAAGTGAATGTGGCACTTCATCGCTTTCATTGAACAACCAAGGTTATAATGGAATGCATGGTTGTAATAACAATGATAGCCAATAAGATATGGCACTTCATTGCTTTCATTGAACAACCTTATAATGGAATAACCAAGGTTATAATGGAATGCATGGTTGTAATAACATTGATAGCCGATAAGATAGAATAAAGTGAATATGGCACTTCATTGCTTTCATTGAACAACCAAGGTTATAATGGAATAACCAAGGTTATAATGGAATGCATGGTTGTAATAACATTGATAGCATGATATTTTTTGATGGTTGCAAAGAATTAATGAAACATTTTGAGAGTTAGATCATTCAACCTCATATCTATCATGATGTTACCAAATCTGATTTTTGCAAATGTTTCATGTATGGTAACACCCCTAGTAAATTGAGAACTTGTTACATCATCCAATTCTTTGAAACTATCCACCAACAATTGAAATGTCTCTTTCATTGTGTTATCATTGTTAGGAGCGTTAGGTGCTGAAATTCTCACGATTTCACTCAAACATGAAGTGACTATGAGTCTTTATCTGTGTGTTTCAACAACTTTTGCTCACCCAAGGAAGTCATTGTCGGAGTCATGGATGCTTGTTTTACTTGAGAAGGTGACTGATTCACCATGTGCAAACAACCCTCAACTTCCTCCAAGGTGCTAAGAAGAACATATTTTGGCTGGAAAAGGTATTCAAGTTTACCTCTTGCATTAAAAAGTTTATTGACCAACTCATCTCTATTCATAAACCAAGATATCACAATATTATCTATTATGAGAGGAGTATAATACATCAAACCAACAAAATTCTGACCTTGAGTTGATTGAAATAATATTGCATATATATGGAATTCAATCTAAAAGGTTCTCTATTACAAAACTAGAGTAGTACATGGACAAGAACAATAGTGGCACGATGAAAACTATGATAATTTTATACATAGTTTCCAGTATTGAACAACAACAACTAGAATAACAAGTTGCACTTCCCAAGCACACAAATATTGACAAAGCTTTCACAAATATTTCAGTTCTGAAAATACATATTGCAACGCTAGAATTGTATAGCAACACCCTTTTTGACGTGAACCAAAGGTTTCCCAAAACACTTAGCAAATCTCATGCCACAATGACCATCGATAGGTACTTAATGTCCAAACCCAAAGGAAACCTTCAGACAAATAACCCACACTTAGATAGAATCTTTAATCTCAACTCTACCAATACCAAGTTTCTCAACAACTTCAATGAATCCAAACTCATCCAACAAAAACCCTTATTTCATAACATGGCATCTAGACATAACTTTCCTAGCAAAACTTCGATCACAACAACGAATCTTGATAATTATCTTTTCAAGGTCTTCATTGATTTTATACCATAACCATTGAAGTACCGATGCAAAATTTGAGTGACTTCGCCAATCACTAGCTAGGGAGGAATCGTTCATCACTGAAATTGATCTTCACAAGAGGGTTTTTGTCCTCTAGAGGCTAAGAAATATAAGGGTTTCAATCTCCAAAACTAGAAAGGTTTCAATAAAAGAAATATAATAAACTCAACATACCAAATGAGCTCTCAATTCCCCCTTTTATAAGTTTTTTAAGAAACTTTCCATAAACTCCTTTTTAAAATCACTTTATTAATTTATTAAACCTTTTAACTCCAAAAAAAAATGATTTATTTTATTTTAAATGATTCAACATCCCAACATTTAAAACTTTTCATCTTCGTTCCTACAAGCTATAACACTAAGGTTCCCCTTAAATATTTTAATTAAAATAACAACTTTAGTGAAATTAATTAAATATAGCTCAATATTGCTTCCAAAAATAACAACTTTAGTGAAATTAATTAAATATAGCTCAATATTGCTTCCAAATTACAGGAACGGTCTAAATGCAGATAGAAACTGAAAACTAACTGTGCATGAGTGATCTCCATGATGAAAGATGATAAATGGACCTAGCTGGGTGACTTACTAAAAATAGATGCTCCCTCCAAGAATCTTTGAGCCCATAACTCCTCTAAACCATCTGAGCTCATTGGTAACATCAAATTACGCCTCTAAAGTAGGGTCCAACTTCAAAGCAAGAGAACCAAAAGAGTGAGGACATTACATTTAAGTATTTGGTACATAACATTTGGTATCAAAGCATATGGTTCTTGGTTCAACTCCTCAAAACAAGTTATCTTTCTTTTTGCTACATTTTCTTGGAAGGAGGTTTTAGATAGTGAATTTTTTGCAAAAGTGATGGAAACCTAATTCGTTAGGTTACAATGATTGTTCATTGGGAGTCCAAAAGACCACTTAGAATATGAAAGCCAATGGTCATACATATGTTTAATGAAAAGTATATCACGGTTATCATATTTTCTTGTGTATTTGTCTTCCCACCTTGGCATACCATTGTCCTTGTGGCCTCTGCAGAGATTCCTTCATACATGTGCTTTGCCAATGCTTTCATGCTAGTATATTGCTTGTACTGATTCCTTCTAGCTATACATTATCTATCAATGCACCTCTATGTGTATCCATTGGCTAACCCTAATGTTCTTGCTGCGAACTATTCTCTGTCATGCTTGCCTAAGTGACTTGCGGCCTCCTCTACACCCATTACGTGCAAATATCTAATCTATCCTACGTGAGAAACCCTAATTCTTGAGTTGCGACCTCACTCAAAGCATGAATGCAACCTCCAGGTTATGGACCTTCACATCCGCCACCCTTTATGTGAGAGAACTGAGTCATTCTTTCCTCCTCACGTCCTAAGACAACCCTAATCATTAATCCTCTCTCTCCCCTGCGTGCATTTCATTCCAATATTCCTTTTCCATCATTGTCAATGAAATAGGCCTTGAGTAGCATCTCAATATCCTCAACATCATTTTCAACTCCAACAATGCTAGTAATAATACTAACAATTCTTAATTGTCATCTCCAACAATGCTAGTAATAATACTAGCAATTCTTAATTGCTGAGAATTTATGTGAGAAAAAATGTTGTAGTTGCCCGGCCACTTTATCTTTCTACTGGTTGAAGCTACTGGTTGAAGCTTGCAATTGTTGATAATGGAGATACTTCCGAGTTAAGTACAATTCATCCAAGTCTCAATTGTCATTCAGAAGATGTTCCAATTCATCCCTCACCTTCTGAACCCATGCAAGGAAACATTGTGGAGATCTCTATACACCCATGGAGACCTACGTTGAGCTGTGTGTGTGAACGGTGAGAGCTTCGTGGAGCTGTGTGTGCATGGTGTGTGAACTGCTACGTGAGAGCTATTGCTGAGAGCTATCTCCTCTGGTATTTGAGCAATTCTGCCTCGTGAGCCGAACTCTCAATTGTAGCATGAACTGAAACCTTCCACTTCTCCGTGACCTAGCCATCTTGAGACCAGATTACTGTGTAGGGCTGCAAAACCAAAGAATGATAGCTAGTTGCGTAGAGGTGTTACCTGATGCAGGTCGATGTTGAGATTAACATTGTTACGGAGGAGATATACATGTGCGTGCGGAAGTCTTCAAATGATACTCCTACGTACTAATTTCGCGACCAAACCCTAATATCTTTCACGTTGCTCCTTGTGTGTGAATCGATGATGAGAAATAGGGCGGAGGCTTCTTCAGCTAGTCGGAGTTTGCAACCCATCCATGATCGTGCATTGTTACAGGTGGTAGGCGATTTCAAGAGTGATTGTAGATTAGGCAGTCGGGATATCAAATTTACAAGTGGCTCTTTTGGATTATTGGAAAAATATAATTAGGATGTTCAATCAAAATTCAACCTTTTGTCTTTCATGTACATCTACAAACAATTGAACCATTCTTTCGTTGATCGGATATCAAAAAAGGCAATTGGAAAAAGTGAAGGTTGGCTCTTCTATGAAAAACTCCATGATCATTGGGTGATTTTTACGGGTACCACCTTCAGCAACAAGTAGCGTATCTACGAGCATCAGCGGAAGCAAAGGTAGTACCAGTTGCGTAAAACGATTCCCAAGAGCTTAAACCAGCTCTACTTAAATGGGCACCCAGCTAAATCACTGAGATGCCACAAAAACAATTAATTGCATACACAGGAAAAATCACAGAAAGAACACACTGAAAAAAACAGGGCACTCTGTCTTAATTCATTCGCTTATATCTGTATGTCTGAAATAACAAGATGGGTTCCATTTTGTACAAAAATTGGCAGGATGAAACCATGCCGAATACAAAAAATATTCATTATAGCACTGACAGAAATCCACCGCCTCACCGCCATAGTCAAAATCCGATTTTCCTCGATCTCTGCTGCTGCTGCAACGCATTAACTCTCGCCGTCTCTGTTCTGCTACGAGCTTCCTGACGGCTCCAGAAATAATTACTGCTAACAATCTCCCCCTTAATTATTTTTTGCAGGATTCAAAAATTGTTGCTGCATCCTACAGCAAGCAAACTCCCAGATTACCTCTGTGAAATTCAAACAATTCTGTTGCCAAGGGTTTCGTTAAAATGTATGCAAGCTGATCTCTAGACTTACAGTACTCAATATTGATTTCCTCAGTATTTACCAGATCTCTAATGAAATGGTACCGGGTGTCAATGTGTTTGCTCTTCTTATGAAACACATGGTTTCTTCACAGGGCAATGGCGGATTTATTGTCGCAAAATATCTTTGTGGGACCTGCCTGCTCATGCAACAGCTCCAGCAACATCCTTCTCATCCACATTGTCTGACATGCTGCTCTTGTAGCTGCTACATACTCTGCCTCTGCAGATGATAATGTCACTATGGGTTGTTTCTTGGATGCCCAGGCAACTGCCCCTGATCCACAGTTGAATACATAGCCAGTTGTACTCTTTTTGTCATCACTACTACCAGCAAAATCACTATCAGTGAAACCAATTAACTTAAAATTAATAGTAGCGGCATACAGAATACCATACTCAATTGTTCCTGCAATATATCTTAATATCCTTTTCCCAGCCTGCCAATGACTTCTTGGGTGACTCCTAGAACCTGGAAACCAAGCTAACAGCGTACATAATGGCAGGCCTAGTTGCAGTTAAGTACATGAGACTACCTACCAGCCTCTTATAAAGAGTTGGATCAACACACGATCCAATATCAATCTTGCTAAGTTTTGTTCTAGCTGCAATTGGAGTTGCAGCTGCCTCACAATTCTCCATCTTGAACCTTTTCAAAATCTCTCTAGCATACTCTCTTTGACAAATAAAAATTCCATTATCAGTCTGTCTTACCTCTATGCCAAGGAAATATCTCATTAATCCTAAGTCTGACATCTCAAACTCTATTTTCATGGCTGATTTAAAAGCATCAACTGAGAGGTTACCTGCGAATATTAGATCATCTACATACAAGCACACAATTAGGATCTTCCCTTCCTGATTTACCTTAGTGTACAAGGTGAGCTCACTTGGACTCTTGTTAAATCCCTTATTGCACAAATATTCATCAATTCTGCTATACCACACCCTGGGTGCTTGCTTTAACCCATACAGGGCCTTCTTCAACCTGTATAATTTGTCTTCATGCCCATCAATTTCATATCCCGAAGGTTGCTTTACATAAACTTCTTCTTCCAAATAACCATTTAAGAAAGCAGATTTTACAGCCATCTGATGTACTCTCCATCGATTTTGGGCTGCAATGGCTAAAACCATTCTGATTGTATCAAGCCTTGCTACTGGTGCAAATGTTTCGTTATAATCAATCCCGGGTTTTTGACTAAATCCCTGAACCACTAGTCTAGCTTTATGTTTTTCAATGTTCCCTTCAGCGTTCAATTTTGTCTTGTAGACCCATTTAACACCAATGGGTTTCTTGCCCTTAGGCCTATCTACAAGCTCCCAAGTATTGTTTCTATCTATGGACTCAATCTCATTATCCATAGCATCAATCCAAATATCCTCTTGGACAGCTTCTTCAAAATTCAAAGGATCACAAGCAAGCAAAGCAAAATTCATGTGTTGATCTAACACTTCTTCCTGTTCATAAATTTCCCTTAAATTCCTAAATTTCTGACTCTTAATTCTATCCCTTAATGTTGCTAAAGTAGTATTAGAATTGGGGCTTACCTCTGGGCTAATACGATTTTTTTCACCATGTCCCGATGGACCTCCATGCTCTAGTGTTCTAGGCATCCTCCATTGCGCTGGACTTCCATTTGTCAATTGTCCTCTAGGAATGATTGTAATAGGTGTATTAACTTGTGGATTTTGCTCTCTACTCTGAACTTCTTGCTCAATTTCAATATCATCATCATGAAGGATCCTTGCTCCCCTTGCAACTGATTTAGCAATGCTCCCATCCCAAGCTTCCTCTTCTTTGAAAGTGACATATCTGCTGATAACTACCTTCTCGGTGATGGGATTATAGAGCCTATATCCCTTAGACTCATCACTATATCCTAACATGATACATTTCTCGCTTCTATCATCCAACTTTGTTCTGATTTGCTTAGGAACATGTGATTAAGCAACGCACCCGAAAATTCTCAAATGAGACACATCACATTTCCTTCCACTCCAAGCTTCTTCTGGTATCATATCTTTGACACTCTTGGTTGGACATCTATTCAAAATGTAGACTGAACACACTACTGCATCTCCCCAATAGCTATTGGACAAATGTTTCTCCTTCAACATACTTCGAGCCATGTCCATGATGGTTCGATTTTTCGTCTCGGCAACTCCATTTTGCCGTGGAGTATAGCGAGTGGTGTACTGCCTCTTGATTCCATGATAGCTGCAATAATCAATGAAATCGTTTGACATAAACTCACCACCCCTATCCGATCTGAGCAGCTTTATGTACTTCCTAGATTCCTTCTCAACCATGGCCTTAAATTTCTTAAACACACCAAAGGATTCAGACTTCTGCTTCAGACAATAAATCCATGTCTTTCTACTGTAGTCATCAATAAAGGTTAGGACATATAAGTTTCCAGCCAGTGATGGTGTTTTCATTGGCCCACACACATTTGTGTGTACTAGCTCCAGTGGAAATTTTTCTCTATATGACACACCAGACACAAACTTATCTTTATGAGACTTTGCCATAATGCAACTCTCACATGAACTATCAGGTTGCTAAACATAAGGCAACCCCTTCACCATTTGCTTCCTTTGTAACAAATCGAAACCACCAAAATATAGATGGCCATATCTCAAGTGCCATAACCATGACTCATCCAGACTAGTAACTTTGCAAACATTTACACAGTCCTTCAACTCATTTCTCATAATGAGTGGGAACATTGTGTTCTTAGTCATTTCAACTCTAGCAATCATCTTCCTACTTGGATACTTGTCCAAAATTGTGCATACTTTGTTCTTGAAAATTACAGAGTATTTCTTTTCTATGAGTTGTCCAACACTTAAGAGATTACACTTCAAACCAGGCACATAGTAAACATCCTCTACTGATTTACTATCTCCATTCTTAGCATAAACAACAATCTTTCCTCTTCCTTCAACTTTGACTACATTGTCATCACCCAATTTAACTTCACTGTCAACACTGGTGTCTAAACTGGTAAACAGAGCCTTGTTTCCAGTCATATGATTGCTGCAGCCACTATCCAAAAACCAAATGTCTTTGGATTTCATCTGTGTAACATTACATGCCAAAAATACTACATTTTGATCATCATCAGTTTCCTTAGTTATCTTGGCAGATTGCTTACCAGCATCTGCTAGCTTCTTTCTGCACTTATTGGCATAATGGCCAAACTTTTTACAGTAGTAGCATTGCATGTTGGACTTATTTGTCCTCTAACCTGCTTGTCTACTATTGCTCCCCCTTGAAGTAAGAGGGTATTGCTGAGATCTCTTCTCAAGCTCAAAATCATCTCTTGAATCTCTATGGTCCTGATTTTTGCCACTTCTTCCTCTACTTCCATATCTCCCTCTACCACTGCCTCTGGAAAATTGCATCTGTGTCTTGAATGCACGGTCAAGACTGTTGTCCTCATATCTACTGATCCTAGACTCATGAGCAATCAGTGAACCAGTCAGCTCATCTACATGCATCAGTCTGGTATCTTTTGACTCTTCTATGGAAGCCACCACAGATTCAAACTTTTTGGGCAGACTTATGAGAACTTTTTCAATCACTCTTTGATCCGGGAGATCCTCTCCATACTGCCTCAACTGATTTACAATAGTCATGAACTAAGTCATGAATTGATCAATCGTTTCTAAATCTTTCATTCTCAAGGTATCAAAATCTCCCCTAAGATTTTGTAGCTTAACAAGCTTCACCTTGGTTACTCCTTGATAACTGGTCTCAAGGGTATCCCAAGCAACCTTTGAAGATTCAGCGTTGGACACCTTCGAGAAAATGGTGTCATCGAGACCTTGTTGAATAATGGCAAGAGCCTTGTTATCCTTCTTTCTATGTTCTCTTAGCTGGTCATGCTCATCCTGTGTCAAATTGAGCTCAGCTGCTTGATCCGCTGGCTCTTGATAGCCTGTAGCTATATAACCCCATAAATGTTGAGAATGTAAAATAGTTCTCATTCTATTTGATCATGAGTCATAATTTTTCCCAGTAAGTATTGGAATCGTGGGCTGAGATAGACTGCTCGAAGCCATCTGTAGAAATCCCTGATTTCTGAATATACCTTCAACAACAGGGTTAATATTCCTTGGGAATCGACTTGCTCTGTGAATAGACCTGCTATGATACCACGTTGAAGGGAGTAAAAAGATCCCAAGAGCTTAAACCAGCCCTACTTAAATGGGCACCTAGCTAAACCACTGAGATGCCACAAAAACAATTAATTGCATACACGGGAAAAATCACAGAAAGAACACACACTGAAAAAAACAGGGCACTCTGTCTTAATTCATTCGCTTATATCTGTATGTCTGAAATAACAAGATGGGTTCCATTTTATACAAAAATTGGCAGGATAAAACCATGCCGAATACACAAAATATTCATTATAGCACTGACAAAAATCCATCGCCTCACCGCCATAGTCAAAATCTGATTTTCCTTGATCTCTACTGTTGCTGCAATGCATTAACTCTCGTCGTCTCTGTTCTGCTACGAGCTTCCTGACAGCTCCAGAAATAATTACTGCTAACACCAGTCCCGGATTAAGTAGTCGTTGAAGCAGTTGACCCAACACCAATATCAACAGATGTATTTTAATTTTAACTGACCGGGATAAAACCAAATGTACCTAGATCATGGATGTTGAAAGTCATCAGATGAGGTAATCTAAGCGTAGACACAAAGATAGGGATATCACCACCCCACCCATAAAGGGCAAAGCACCAGAAGCATAAGCTCCCTTTCCAAATAATATGGGCAAAGCACCAGAAGCATAAGCTCCCTTTCCAAATAATATGTCATTCCAATAGCAGCAAGCCCAAGGAATATCTGCTTCTTATGGGGAATATGCTCCTCCAAGCATATTAGAGTAAGAGACTACTAGCTGTTGTGTGTTGGTGAAAAGAAAAGGAGATGATTCTCTAGTTTTGTTAAGTTATGGATGACTATGCTAATTTTTTCCTTTGGAAGTTCACCAAGTTAGTTTAGCACATAGTTTTTCTTTGAATTATATATGATTTATGTTAAGAGTTGTAATCTCAATGGTCCTAAGTTGGTTAGTTAGTTGAGTCAATGGTTCTAAGTTAATTGAGTTAGTTGTTGACTAGGTCATTAATTGACCCATGGTATACACTGGCCCATAGTATTAGCCAGTGGTTTTGGTGTTATGTGAAACTATATATATGTGTGTTTAATAATGAGAAGGCAATCAACATGCCCTTTGTGTTTCTGCTCTTTATGTTCTGTGTATTGCAAACTTTATCATGGTATCAGAGCGTATGGCCTGATCCATACATGTTGTTGTTGGGTAAGCCTTTTCACATAGTGGAAAGCACACACGTGTAGATCAACTCTGATCATGGTATCAGAGCTAACAACATGATCCTTCGATCTTGATTTTTGGGTAAGCCTTTTCAGAAGCTGGAGAGCACACACACACAGCTGGAAGTTGTAGCACGGGACGGAGACGGAACACTCGGGCCACGACAATTTTTTTTAAAAAACAATTTTTTTTTGGCGAAGGGTATCTCAAAAAAACCCCTGAAAAGAGGCTGTCGCACCCTACCTGAAGGAAAACTGCGACGTCTCACCCTGCCTGAAGGAAAACGGCGATGGTGTCGCACCTTTCCTGAAGACAGACTGCGACCGTGTCTCACCTTGCTTGAAGACAAACTGCGACAATGTCTCACCTTGCTAGAAGGAAAAGTGCGACGATCTGCCTTTACTTAGATAAATTTTGACCGACGCACATTGTCGGTGCCCTGTGTCAGTTAGAAGCCTGCGACGGTCAGTTTAACAGTTGTCATAATCCATGGCAAGCCTGAACATGAAGCCGATCTCAGGTCCAATGCTGAACGACAAGAATTATGAATTTTGAAAGCTGTGCCGACCAGTTTAAGAGTTGTCATAAGCCATGGAAAGTACGAGCATTGTTCAGATCCGGTCTTGAAGAGAAGGTATTACTGATGATGAGCCAAACTATTGGACAACGTTCCAGCCTTGATTGCAGAAGATCGAGTCTTGCAGAGATCGATCCAGAGAAAAAAAAAACCTGTGTAGAAAAGGTATCCAGTTACCAAGGATCTGAAGTCTGAAGGATCGCTGATATTGAAGAAAAGCAAGAAGATCGAATCTTGAAGATGGGGCTAGAAGAGCTACTAGAAGAATTCGAAGAGGTAAGAAATCTGTTGATTTCAATAGGTTCATGGAAAACCTTTGATGGAGACAATTATGAATTATGGTCATTAAAAATTAGGGATCTGTTAAGGTCACAAGATCTGTGGCATTTTGTAGTTGACGAGGATCCTAGTGATCTAGAACCATTTGAGAATTTGACAGAGTATCAAAAAGAAAGGAGGCAAGTTGTTGCCTTAAAGTATCATACAAAATGGTATAAATTATTCCATCTTTCATTACATTTCAGAAGCTTCTACTCCCAAAGAAGTTTGGGATATATTGAAAGCAGAGTTCAGTGAAGAAGAACCTGAAATAGAAGAAGATGAAGCAGAGTTCAGTGAAGAGGAACCTGAAGAAGATGAAGCAAAGTTCTCTGAAGAGGAACCTGAAGAAGATGAATCAGAGTTTAGTGAAGAGGAACCAGATGAATTTGCAAGAAAGGAAAAGCACGAGGAATCCCACATTGAAGTGGAAGACAACAAAGAAGACTGTGTTTATGATGTAGCCAATGATCAAGTAAGCTCAGCAAAGCTTGTTGATCTAGATCTGTTTGCTAATGACAGTGAACACAAACCTGTCAATGTAGAAGTCCTTAGTGATGTGAGTGATAGTCTCTCAGAAAAAGAGACAGTTGATAGCAGCAGTGATAGTCTCTCATAAAAAGAGACAATTGATAGCAGCATAGAAGTTGCACCAGCAACGAGTTCATCACAGAACCAGAAAACCAGAAGTTTGAGGGAGCTATATGAGCAGACTCCCATTATTGATGAGCAGTATGAGTATGCTTTGTTTCCCTTTCAGCCCACAGTTTTTGAGGAAGCAGTGAAGGATGCACTTTGGGTACAAGCTGCAATAGTAAATGAGAATGCTGATGTAGCTGCCATTAAAACACCAAAAGAGGACTATGAGGAAGATGAAGAAAAGGAGATGAGGAACACGAAGAAGTGAATGCTCTCCAAGAAGAGCTGAAATATATGAATATTTTTTCTGACAAAATTTTTGATTATGCAGGAAAAATGGACATCAACATACAATATGTTGAAACAGAAGAAGAAGAAGACTTGCACTATGTTCCAGGACCAATGAAAAGCAATAACACTGTTTGTTGTGCAGAAGACAAAGAGGATGCTGAAGAACACCTACTTAGCATCAAGTTCAAGAAGACAGATAAGAAGCAGTCCAAGTACACATCAAGGAAGAAAGTAAAGCTTAAGTTTATTTGAATGCTATGTATTCCTAGCTGAGACATAGACCAGCAGGCACAATGCCCAAGTGTTGACGCATTGATAGTGCTAACCACACCATCCCACTTGAGATTAAGGGGGTGTGTTAAGAGTTGTAATCTCAATGTTCCTAAGTTGGTTAGTTAGTTGAGTCAGTGGTCCTAAGTTAGTTGAGTTAGTTGTTGACTAGGTCATTAATCGACCCATGGTATACACTGACCCACAGTATTAGCTAGTGGTTTTGGTGTTATGTGAAACTATATATATGTGTGTTTAATAATGAGAAGGCAATCAATATGCCCTTTGTGTTTCTGCTCTTTATGTTCTGTGTATTGCAAACTTTATCAGTTTAGAAGAGTATTTTTGTTATATTTGATAGGAATGACTATGTCAATTAGAAATACTATCATATCTTTGAGGATCGGGTTTGGAAAGATACTTTTGTTGTCTTTGATTCACTTTATGAATATCAATAAACATTTTTTTCCAGATGAAAAAAGAATTGATTTTTTTGGGAAATTTAGAGTTTTTAAGTTTTTCATTATTTATAAAATTTCAAAAATGTTCATACAAAATAATTTGTAATTATTTAAACAAGAGCCATGAGGTGGAAATGCCCTTTCCGGTGTTTTCTAGCAATGTAAGTAGCTGAAGTGAGACAGTGGGAAACAAAGGAAGCAAAGACCAAAATTAGTAGATATGTTTTCCATAAGCTTTTGAAAATCCTTTGGCGCCTAAATCATTGGCCATGCATTGGCAACTGCTTCCTCTGAAAAGCATGGTCACTAGCATAATCAAGTGGATCAACACAAGAGGCTGATGCTGGGTAAACTGTGGAATAAATCAAGCCTTGATTGATTATGCAATTTACATATCAAAAGGAAAAAATTGACATGTTGTAAATGGATTTATTGTCTTAAAATGAATTCAATTACTAAATGGGTCACTTGAGTTTGAGTTAGAAAGAAAAAAATGATATATTAAATAGATATTTATAATTAGTTTGAAATTTGAAATATCTTGTTGTGCTAAGAACATGATAAGAATATATTATCATAGTTATATAGAATTAACAATAACCAACAATATAGAAGAGAAAACTACACAAATATCTTTTAAAAATATTTAAAACCTGATTATCTAACCAACCATGTAGACATTATAAAACAAAATTAATGTTAACATTAACTATAGGATGGTGTAGATTTTGTTGTTAAACTGGAGGAAGAATTCCTGCACCTCTAGTTGTTTTGAAAAATTCAAATTCATTAATTGACCATTAAAGTTACAAATTAATACAAACTGAATCGGTTTGTGAAACCTATCAAACTCGGCTAACTTATAATTTGGGCTCTAAGCCTATGAGGGTTTGAAAAAGTAATACAAATTGAATTCATGATGTGTATGAAATCCATCAAACTTAGCTAACATATAGCATCATACTCAACTAACTTCTAATCCTAACTTATAATTCAAGCTCTATGCCCATCAGGGTTTCAACATAAGTCATTTGAACCTAAGTCATTAACATGGCAATGGAGCATCTGAAACACTAAATACTCGTCCAAAAAAACTAACAAAGCATTTTTACCAAGGAAATAAAAAATATAATAATGCATCGATCTACATGCTTTGCATCTTAGCTAACCTAATTCTTATCTAAATATACACATCGAGATGCACTTGCCTGCTTGGCCAATGAAGGTCCTCATGTTCCACAAAATCTTGATTCAACAAAAGTCTTTCGCATGCATTTATGTCCTTAGTTAGAATGGAACCTGTAAGTTTTGCTTCCACCATAACACTGAGAAGGAGCTGCTTGGGCTATACAAGTGGATAGAAACATCAACATATGCACAAGTTGAAGCATAGATTGTACTAATGATTTTGGGAGAAATGAACCAAATGTTCTTTACTAGTTGATTTCACCTTGGGCTATACAAGTGGATATAAACATCAACATATGCACAAGTTGAAGCATAGATTGTACTGATGATTTTAGGAGAAATGAACCAAATGTTCTTTACTAGTTGATTTCACTAGCTTCAAGACAACATTAAACAAACATTGAACATGGGCTAGTTTATGGATTTGGTTTGTAAAAGAAATTTAGTTTCATTCTAAATAAAAAATAGGAAAAGAAACAAAACTTGATTCCACAATAAGAGTAACTTGCATAGACATAAAGTTACATGAAATTAATCAATAAATCAAAAATAAGAAAAAAAGCAAAACTTGATTCCACAATAAGAGTAAAGTAATAAACATAAAGTTACATGAGATTGATCAATAAAGAACGTTTGTTACATTTTTTTGGGATTTTTGCAAGGCATGCAACATGTCCTCTATATTCAGAAATAAGAACTACTAAAAAAACTAGCCCCTCTAACAATTTGTTTGATTCATCTAAACAGCTGAACCTTTATGTTTGCTAGCTCTATCACCTATTTTTTTTATAGGCACATGGAACAATAGGTTGAAAGAGAAAATGCTGAAGACAACAACAATGTTCTGAAAAAAAATAAGCACACGACCATCTTACATTTAAAACAATAAGTTTAGTATATTGTCAAGATGGAAAAGGTACATGAAACATGTTAACAGAATGACATGGAACAATTGCGTATAACCAAGTAAAATTAATCCTTGGGATAGAGTATTATTATTATCTTAGATATACTAAGAAATTATAGAAATTGAAAAAGATTCCAACATAAGCAAGTGACAATTTTTGTAATAATTCTAGCATAAGCATATGACCACTCTAAATTCAGCCATAGTAGGATTTATATCCATGCCAAAGCACGAAATATGCATTTAATCAAATGAATTAATGGAATGACCTGGAATAATTGTCTATGAGAAAATTAGATGCCTCAATGTGCCTTCATGATGTGGAACAGCAATTTTTTTCTCAATGGATGAAGAAGAATTAAGGTTAAGTCACCACAAAATACATGTTGTATGTCAACTCTTTATGAATATACACCTCAAGCAAAATAGACTGCTATGTATTTTATTGCATTACTAGAATTAAAACACACCTTTCACCTGAAAATATGCCCTACATGCATAAATCTATGTCGAAGGAAAATAAATTGACATTAATGCACATTAAACAAAATGTTGATTAAAAACAAGGAATAATGCTATTTATTAAATAGACAAATATGAAAGTCAAATAACATAGATGCCTCTTAAACCTCAAATTTGTTTACCACTAAGAAATAGGTTCGAAATAGATTCACTTGATTTGTTAATCCTTGTCAATACTTTAACACATTCAAGTTAAATTGGATTAATGGCAAAATATATCATGCATTAGAGGAATTTAAAAGGTGATGTATGAGTTTATCAAGATCGTTGGTCGATAAAGAAATTTTGTTCTAGTATATGTGGCAATAAATATGTTCCAATGCGGTGTGTTGCAAAGAACATTCTCCAAACATTGAAGGGTATCTATTTTGCAAAATTACCCAAGATGATTTGCACTCAGCCTTGTCCCTGTGAGTGTGACAAACATATCATATCAAAAAGGAAACACTGGTGGAATTCACTTTGTCAACCTCACAAAGAACCAACATATTTGGCCCTTCTTCCATTGAATAAACTCAAAGTAACCAAGTTCTGATCGCTGATTTCCAAAGACCGTCTTCCTAGGAAATGATCTATCTGTTCACATTGATAACAAGACTAGAGATATTACAATTCTGATCACAATTACCAGCACACGGAACAAAATCAATAGATGAATGAACAATAGCATGTGCATTATGGCATTATGGTAGATTGCAGACAAACAAAATGATTATAGATTATACATAAAGCAAAACCACTATTGGGTTATAGGCAGTTATTCTTGAACATCAATATTGACACGGTGCACAGTATTATATCAACCATCATAGAATTTGAGCGCAAAAAATATTGTAAACTGTGCATAGAATGTAGTAGATAATTTAAATACATGTGGCTATGCCCAAGCAGCAATATATATACTGTAGATATAGTCCAAAAAAAAGCAACCCTTAAGAGATATAGTCCAAAATCTCCTTGTGTAACTGAAGGAGCTTTGATACAAGCTATAAATGTATTAGCATAAAAACTATTGAGCATAGTCTGGTAGCAATATTTGCTGGTAAGCAATTACTGTAAATCTCTCTCTCTGTGGGGAAAAAAAAACAGAAGTCCTATAATGGTATCGAGCATCGATGCAAAACCAAGGACAACGATCACAGTCCCCTAACTTCAGTGATTATGTTTTCTACTGTGAGAGTAAAGAAGCCTGCATGGCAAAGTCTACACAAGTAGTGCATAGTTGACGGAATGCTTTTTGAATAATCCTCGAAGGAATTTCTGGATAGCATTGTTCAAGTGCTGGGCTGCGTAAGGCATAGTAGATGGGCCCGTCCTCTATTTCTAAGATGCATTCAATATTGTGCTTATATATTGACTCTGTTGTTTCTTTGCAAACTGCACAGGTTGATGAACTATGTAGTAATGTACCATTGGTTGGTTACATTTGGTGCAAGAACGTTGCAACCACAGTGTGAAGGCACTCTGTACAGAGGAAACTGTTTTTACAATTTGCTTTTTTGTTTGTCTTTGGACTATGGTGTGAAAAAGGAAAAAGAGAATAGAAGGCAAAGAGTAAAAATTGCATGTGAAATAACATTATGAATTTGGCAATGGAAGCAAATAAATCCTATGGCATGAAGGCAGGAAAAAGAAAAAGAGGCTACGTTTTTTGCATGGATTACTACAAGCAGAGCTTCTTTTGGGACATCAACAAAATTCGCTGCAGAAAACCGAATTGAGTGGGTTCCCTTTGGACCATTCCTAACAACGTTTTTGAACAAATACAGTTGGTCAATGTCGTTTGTAAGCTGCTCCTGTATTTGTTCAGTTAGGTCTTTGTAAGTTTCATTGACTAGTAACTGAAATAGATTTGAAAGTGCTATTAGCAACTGTGAAGGGAATTGAAGACATTTCAATTGCTCGAATGTTGAGTCATAGAAAATGAAAATGTAGATGAAGAAAGGATCGTGGCCACCTATATACTATGCTGTGAAATAAGAAAAGATTAATACTTACAATTGCATTATCATTTTCTTTTGTTCCATCCTTCATACTCAACTCATATTGTGTATTGTAACTATGTGGGTAGCTAATGATAGTTGCCGCAACAGATCTGGTTAAAAATTGTGATAACTAATTAACAATTAACCATAACTAAGGTGGTTTCTTGTAACCGTTGGTTGGTTGGAAGTTTCTCTAACCAGTTGTAGTTCACTCATGTACGTAACTCCTTCTCCTATGTATTTATATGTAGTTTTGGAGATGAGTAAATGTAACCGAGGAGAATGTATGGATAGAGGAATATCTTATGTGTAATCTCCGTGATTGAGAGGAACAAGACATCAATACTTTGCCGGGTGGATGTTTCCCCAAGTGTTGGGGTTTTACCACGTTAAAAACTCTGTGTTGAATGTGTTTATTTGTCCATTATTCTTGTTTATTATTTTTATTACAGACTCATATACCAATAAGTGGTATCAGAGCCCTGGAGAGAGAAACGATGGAAGAGAGGAGCTGTCCTGTCGAAGAATCCGTCATAGAGCAGAGAGACACTGACAAAGAGCCGAAGGCTTGTCCTGGAGAGCCTGCTGACTTGGAGAGAGCACCGAAGGTGAACGTTGAGTCTATGAGGCAGCCAGCGAGAAGCCTAAGGAAGAGCCGCTGTTGTGGTCATCATTTTTCCGTGGGAGGTTCTCCCTTTGCCTGTGCATGGAGGAGGCCGCTTATCCACGTCCCGTGTGGAAGATTGAGAGTGCGGCCCTGGTGGAGGAGTCACAGCCACAGCCCTGTGGTGGAGGTCGTAGTTAGCAACCGCTCTAGCCTACAACTTATGCGAGCCCATGGAGGCTGTGAGGCCGCCAGGAGAACAGCCAACAGGCCTGTTCGTGGAGGAGCCAGCGGAGGCTGTGCTGTGCGATGGTGGAGAAGAGCTGCCCAGAAAGCAGAATCGAGTTCTTGCTGATGCTGCGTAGAGATTCTATTTCTGTCAGTAACCCTGATCATGGTGCTGGTGCAAAGATAAGAACTCAGAGGTATTTTTTTGTTGGGTTATTGATCTTCTGAGAAAAGATCCTGGTTATATATAAATATTTTGGGAAGTCTGTAGTAAAAATGTTTTTTACAAAAAAAAATGATGGCAAAAATGTCTAATTCTAAATTCTAGATTGAGAAGTTTAATAGCAAAAATTACTTTGAATTGTGGAAACTTAAGATGCGAGATCTGTTAGTTCAGCAAGGGTTGCAGAAGGCGTTAGATGGCAAGAAAAAACAACCCTTGTCTATGACTGATGGTGAATGGGAAGAACTAGATGCCAGAGCACTTAGCACAATTCGATTATGTCTTGCAAATGATGTCTTATTTAATATCGCTGGAGAAAAGACAGCAGCGAGTTTATGGAGAAAATTGGAAAGCTTGTATATAACGAATTCTTTGACAATCATAATTTACTTGAAGAGACAGCTATACAGTATGAAGATGAAAGAAGGTACGAAGATTGCATAACATTTGAATGTATTTAATACTCTTATTTTCCAGTTGAGTAGTATGGATGTTAAGATTGATGATGAAGATAAAGCAGTAAATCTTTTAGTTACTATACCTGAGTCTTGGGGTCATGTAGTGTCTTCTATTAGTCTTAGCACAACTGAAACTTTGGAATTTGACACTGTGGTTGGAGCTTTGTTGTTTGAGGAGTTAAGAAATAAATCTAGTATTGAGTCCTCTACACCAGAAGCTTTGTTTGTTAGAGGTCAATCCAAAGAAAGAGGGGAAAAATCAAGAGGTTTTTATAGATCTAAATCAAAGGGGAAAAAGAGAAAACTCAAGTGTTGGTACTGCAACAAGAATGGTCATCTCAAGAAGGACTATTGGAAAAGACAAGAATCCAAAAAAGAAGACTCCAAATCTGAGGCAAATTCAGTTGAAACTGATTCAGGTATGATTGATGAGGTTTTGTCCATTTGTAATGTTTCTGAATACAATGAAGAATGGCTGTTAGATTCTAGTGCTTCACACCATGTTTGTCCCCATAGAGAATGGTTTACTTCTTATCAGACAGTTAATGATGGAGTAGTTCTTTTGGGAAATAATTTTTCATGTAAGATTGTTGGGGTTGGAAGTTTAAAATTAAAATGTTTGATGGAGCTATTAGAATACTTGCAGATGTTAGACATGCGCCTGAATTAAAGAAAAAAATTAATATCTTTGGGAGTGTTGGATTCTTGTGGTCATAAGTTTACAGGTTTAAATGGGGTACTGAAAGTATCTGTTATAGGTCAAATTTGCGCTTCTCTGTCTGTGATTACATCGCTCTGTTGATCACAGAAAAGGACAACATGGATTGAAGAGCTAGGTTGATCTAAATGATGTATGGAGTAGAACTACCCTCTTCAGCTGAGAAATTCCTTGTTTCTCCCGATCTTTTGACATGTGCGCTACTCTTTGGGCAACAAACCAACGCACATCTGCTAGTATGCCCTACTTTACTCAAGTGAAACTAGCGCACACCTTGAAAATTGTTGCAAACGCTTGTTGCAAAGTACAAGAGTTGCACACTGTGCGCTACTCTGGTGTATGAAACTCGCACGCATCTTAAGATGAAACCAAAAAATATATTAAGATTATGAATTGGGATTAGTTGAAGTTGGTTCTGCAACTTCCCCAACTTCCCAATTCAACCACCTCTCGATTCCAACTGCCTACCTTGTCCCATAAATACAAGGAGGATCCATGAGAGAGGGACCTAGAAAGAATGCATTAAGGGTTGTTACGGTGGAGGAAAGTCCCAAGTCATTGTGAAGAGCAAAAGCCCAGGACTCGGTTGCAGAAACATCTCGACACGTCAGGTATATTGTACTGATTCATGTTTCTTTGACAATAAAAAGGTCGAAATAGCCTTCATGTCCCAAATCGAATGTCTGTTGGATTGTATGTTCATTTGAATTAGTATTTGATTATTGTTGATGGTTGATTGTTGTCAATATTCATCATATTTATATATAGTCAAGATACACTGAGGAAGGTTCCTTTGTGTTGCAGGTTCATCAAGCGGGAGATCAAGTGGGAGATCAAGTGAAAGCTAGGATCAACCGTCAGTTAAAGGTATGTCTTTCGATATCCTGATCTCTTTCCTTTGTAAGAACTAGTTGCAATATAATGAATGTATTTACCTGTCAACCCCGCTTAAGTTGGTAGTGTCTCTCCTACCTATAAGTTTAAAATCCTGAACAACAGACTGGCGACTCCGCTGGGGAGTAACCGGTAGTTATTCTGCTCTAGGAGGCCTAGTTTAGGGTTTCTTCCAGTCCCTTTTTCAGTTTTTGATTCTCTAAGAAGATTTATAGGTATTTGTTACATGTTCCTTACTGCTTGATTCATCTCAGTCCACTGCTGCAAAGCATGTTTCTGCCCTTCTGAGGCATGTGCGCTGGTTTACCCTACTTACAGTAGCGCATCTTTCCTGATGAGCGTTGGTTTGTGTACTGAACAGTAGCACATATTTTCTAGTGTGCGCTGGTTTCTGCACTGCACAGTAGTGCATTTTCCTGTGTCTTCTAGTTTGTTGTTAGGGTTTGATTTCCAGTGGTTTGCTTCCACTTCCAGCCTGTTTCTTTTCCTTCTTGACTGACCCCTGAGACTTCAATGTCTCTTTTGAGTCTTGTTGGCCTCTCTTGAGTCTCTTAGTTTGTTTTTGCATGCTTGAGTACTTGTTTAAGTGTCTTTACTGCTTTCTAGCCCTTTTTGAAGTCCGTGTACTATTCTCTTTTGACATAGATGCATTCTTTTACCCTAGTTGCTTGTCGCAGTCATACAGACTTGCATTTTTTAACGTTAGTTGTCTGTTGCAACATTTAGCACACTTTCACTTTGTCTTATCCTTTCCATTAGGGTTTGACCTCAAGTTCAAGTCCTTAGGGTTGCTTTCGAAAGGTTGCTTGGTTTAGATACTTTCTGATTGTCTTATCAGTTCAGTCCAAGTAAGTCAAATCTTTCTAGTTATCTTTCTGTTGAGTCCGTGTGTTGTTAAAGTCATTCTTGGTTCGTTTGCTTACTGTTTGCTTGGCTTAGTGTTTTCTTAGGGTTTTGATGCTTAGGAGCAACCTATTTAGGTTTGTCATTCCGTTACGAGTGTCTCTTTTCCCTGCTTCTTTTACATTTTGTTTCCAAGCCTCAAGTTTTTCTTTTGCAAAAACTTGGTAAGTCAAGTCTTCATTGAGTCTTTTGATTCATTTGTTTTGAGCCATTTAGGTGTTTGTCTTACGCACACTTTACATTTAGATCTTACTTGCTTTTGTACAAGTTCTCTTTCTTTTAAAATTATCAGAAAAGACAAAAGTTTGTTCAAGTAGCTTAGTAGTAAGGTCTTTCATTATTTTGAGGTAGCATAGTTTGCTTTGAAATATTAAAAGAAAAATACAAAAACAAGTTTGATTTTAGGATTGCCTAGTTTTCGATTTTTGAAAGAATATAAACGGAAAAGAGAATTTTTTTTGTTGAATTTGAAAGCATTACTTTACATGCACTTTACTTTCATAACAAACCATTCCACACACCGCACTACAACCCTTAAGTAACAAGTAACCCTTAAAAAGAACCTTTAATAAAATTTATTAGCAACATTTTTCTTTTTAAGTATACACATCATCAACTAGCTTAGGCTAGAGGTTCGGACTTAAATCACCTTAAACGATCCGAAACTGGCTTCATTACTCAACAATCGTAGTACGACTTTCATTTATGTAAATCCATCTCTATCAAATAGTCCTGGGATGCTCTACTCAAACCAAAGTTAAGCACAAGGCCTTGGGAGATTGGAATTGTTGAGGATATATCCCCTCACTTTCCTCTCAACCATAAACCAAAGTTGACTCGCGTACGGGGGTCCTTTCGTACTTCGGGATTTGCTACCCCGCCCATGCATTTCGACTAGGTTAACGACTGTCCCCCCAGGTTATTTCGTATTGATGGTAGCCTTAGTATCATACTTTTAGGGCTCTACACAGGTAGAATGGGCGGTTATTCCCACTTCACCTCGGACAGACTTGGAAGGTAACCCTTTGGCACTAATCCCGGGAGGGTGGTTTGGTGATTCAAATGCTTGCACCCAGTGGACCTCTAGAGGACGCCACGTAAATGACCGTCGATACTTTGTTAGTCTGTTCTGGGCCCTAATCATCGCAGACTTGCTTCCGAGAGTATTTTCCATTGTTTGCCTGGTTTGATTACTTAGGAATTTTTTTACTGGTATGTTGTTTGCCCCTTTAGTTGTAGTGGCCACTAGGTTTTTTACTAAGTCTACTTTTTGTAGTTGTGGAGGACCAACATCTTCGCCGCTCTCGGAGGTTGCAAAACCTTTCCCCACTCATAGTGGAGCCTCCACCGCAACGCTGGAGGATAGATTCCCGTGGTTCTTTTGAACTTACGAGCGACATACAGGTTCTTGGTGAACCGCAACCCAGAACCCCGGATCGACAAGTCTTTGATACTGTCGAGGTTGAGGATCTAACTTTTAGAGAGTTCAATACTCCTTTCAACCCTCCTCTTACTAGACCAAATGATCCGCTTCTGGTACCTGTAGGTTTTCAACAACCTGAGTATAGTGCTTAGTTGTTTACACCGGGTTATATTATGACTAACCCAGGAGATGAGCAGGGAGTCCCTCAAACTCCCACAACTTCTATGGATGCAAGGATTGTTAATCTTTCCTTCACAAACACTGCTACCCCGAGTTAATCACAGACTGCTTCTTCCTCAACTCCGTCCTTTAGTTTCAATGCTGGTACTCTAGGCATGCCAAGCTCATTAGCTTCGACATCTGCCTAAGTTAATACCCCAACGTTTGGACCAAACAATGTCCCTTTGTCAGGGATACTCGCAGTGAACTTCACTCAATCTTCTGCTACACAACAGTTTCAAGTTGTAACTCAAGTTGTTGCTTCCACTTCCACTGTAGGATCGATTCCCTCCACATCTATGCCTGTCATGGGTACCATGACTGCGCTGTCCACTACAACCACACCTGGTTTCAACCCCTATGCAATGTACAATGTGAACCCATTGAATATACCTGCAGGGAGTATGCCCTTCTCTTTGTTTTCAGGAGGAGGGGGTAATATGTTTAACCAGCAGTATGGCGGGGTTAACACCCAGCCACAATGGACAAACACACAGGGTTTTAATCCGCTTTCTTTTGGGTGGAGTAATTTCAATCCTTTTGTTTCACAACCGATGGCTGGGGGCAACCCCAACCAACAGTACACGAACCAGGCAATGGGTGGTTCCCAATACCAGGTTTCTATCTACCAGATGCCATCGGCTCAACCCCGTTTACCTTTTCTGGCAACTTTGAACCTGCTAGATCTTTCAAAGCTCACGAACGACCCCGTGCGTCATGACTCTACATGGCCACCTACTCCCACTAAGTTTCCCTCAAACATACCAAAGTTTGAACGTAAGACTGGTGAGGACCTCGGTGACCATGTTACGACATTTCATCTCTTGTGCTCCTCCAATTCGCTGAATGATGATTCCATAAGGTTAAGGCTCTTCCAAAGAACCTTGACAAGTGTCGCAGCCAAGTGGTATATCGAATTGCCTACAGCTTCCTATGGCACCTTTCGAGATATTGCTATTGTTTTCTTGAACCACTTTCAACTTCCTGTCCGGTACGATGACGACACAGACCTTCTGTCGACCTTTCAATAGAACAAAGCCACTCATCTATCTGATCATATTCAGGAGTGGCGAAGGCAAAAGAGGCTCATCAAAGCCGACATCCCCCCAACATTCTTATTAGAATGGTATCTTAAGTCTCTTCTTCCTTATATTTCTAAGGAAGTTGCCACTTCAAGGGTGTCCTCTAAAGAGGAAGCCATTTTGAGAACCCAGCAGCTGGACTTGGTCTATGCTCAGTCTGGACTTTTATATGAAATTATTCCTGATGCGTCGAGGTCTAATATAGACTTAGGTAAACCTAAACCTGGACCACATGCTGATGGAATTGTGGGTTCAGTCGATTATGCAGTGTTTGATGCCTTAACAAAGCAGGTTCACACCTTGTCAGTCAAACAGTCGGCTGCAGAAGCAACTTCTATTGCATCCTCCCCTTCTACTACAGAATCTGTACAGCAGGTGTAGACAAACCAAAAGGGCTCGCGACAGCCGAAAAGGAAGGGCAAGAAAGGGGAGGGAAACCAACAAAAGCCCAGAAACACACAAAATGCTGAGGAGGGAAAAAAGGAGAAAAGGAAGGCTAAGTTCCCTTGCAAGTTATGTCAAGAGGACCACCTTACCCATCAATGCCTTCTAATGGAAGAAGCCCAGAAGCCGATCCGTGAGAAGAAACCAGCTGTTTTAAAAGACCCTTTTCCTCACGGACAGAGTTCAGCTTCTGGTAGCTCTAGTGCGGGGGGCACCACTCGTGCCACCTCTGCTGATCAGTATTTCGGTAATATGGTTAACTCAAATGCTCTACTGCAAACTCAAGCAAAGAATTATACCCCGGATCCGCAGCAGAAAGATGCTCCTGAATCCTCTACTCCTCTTCACATACCAGTGGAGATGCTGCTGAAGATACCGAAAGGTGTCTACAAACGGGTTGTGCACAACCCCAATGCATGGGCTGCCCCCAACTACAATGTTGTGGAGGACTTAGCCCAAACCCCCTGTGCCATGTCTACTTTGGAGGCACTGCAAAGTTTCCCATTGCAACGCAGTGCACTCCTCGTAGCGATTGGGAGTGTCGATTCATCCACCATTCTTGCGCATTTTGATATGAAAGATATCAAGTACCAATTTCCAATATCATGTCGCTCTCCAGATAGAGGTCGTCCATGGTCCCATGACCATTCGACGAGCTATCGTAGATGAGGGCGCATCAACGTGTGTAATGTCTATGTCTTGCTGGAAGGATTTGGGAGAACCTGAGTTAGCTCCCTCTAATACGGTACTCACCGCCTTTGATGGAAGATCCTTCCATCCACACGGAGTCTTACCATCATTTGATGTGGAACTTGCGGGAAAGCTAGTATCGGTAGAGGTTGAAGTTCTGGATGCTCCACTCGATTATAACTTGTTGTTGGGTAGGAGTTGGACATATGCCATGTAGGAAGTGACGTCAGCTGTTTTTCGGATCATAATGTTCCCTCACGAAGGAAAGATCGTCACGGTCGATCAACTTTCGTTTTCCCAGAAAACCAACCAGACTTCATTGGGTTCAACTATCCCATTGATTGATCAGTCCAGCCCAGTCACTAAGAGTTTGGGAGTAGGTCTCTACGGGTCATTAATATGCACTTTTGACCTACCTTCTCCCGTTAATTTTATTGGTTATGAGGAATGTTCTTCATCCGAGATATTGATGGCTAGTTCAACAACATATCCATGTATTCTCCCTACTGAATCAGAACCAGTTGTGCCTGTACCTGTTGCAGAGATAACTTACTTGGATTCACAACACACTGCAACAGAACATATCATGACTTCGTTGGTCTCTACTGAGTTAGATATGGACTACGCTCCTGCATGGTCAGTAGACTCTGTACACTCTTTTGATTGTCTAGACACTGTTTTTCCCTCTGATGAGGCAATCTTGGAAGCAATTATAGGCCTGGATTACCCTTGGGAACATATGCATCACATGTCCTATTTCCTTCCCGAACTGGACATGATAGAGAGGGGCGAGTTTTCTATGAGACCTGGTGGAATTGTTGATTTGTCCACTGTTCCTTCTACTTCGAAAGTTGTTTATGCCGAAGGGAATATGGAAAATATATCGCGAACCATTCCAATCAACATTTCCATCAAACCTGGGGTCGTGGAAAATATTTTCATTGGAGCAGACTGTTCTCCCGATGAGATCATTTTGTATACCAATCTCTTTAAAGAATTCCGTGACGTTTTTTCCTAGTCATACGAGGAGATGCTAGGAATTGACCCCACCATTGTTGAGCATGTCATCACAACGCACCCCAATGCCAAACCCGTGAGACAGAAGCTCCATCCAGTGAACCCTCGAAACGCTGCTGCCATTAAGGCAGAGGTAGAAAAATTGCTCAAAGCCCGATTTATCTATCCGATAGCTATGATGGAATGGGTTTCAAATCTTGTTCCCGTAGATAAGAAGCAAGGTACCATTAGAGTCTGCACTGACTTCCGGGACCTAAATAAGGCTTGTCCGAAAGATAATTATCCCACACCATTCATAGATCAGATCATTGATGCATGTGCAGGCCATGAAATGTTTTCCTTCATGGATGGGTTTTCAGGATATAAACAGATACAGATCAAACCTGAAGACCAACACAAGACAACCTTTATTTGTCCTTGGGGAACCTTTGCTTATCGGAATATGTCGTTTGGATTAAAGACTGCTGGAGCTACTTTCTAGCGAGCGATGAATTTTTCTTTTCACGATATCAAACACATGGTCGAACCTTCCTGGATGATCTCCCAGCGCGATCTCGCAAGAGATAGGAGCATCCTGAACATTTAAGACTTGTGTTTGAAAGATGCAGATACTACAAGATTCGATTGAATCCCAACAAATGTGTATTATGCGTTGAATCTGGACGACTACTGGGTTTCATAGTATCCAGTCGTGGTATAATGGTGGACCCGTTGAAAGTTGAGGCGATTGTAAATATGCCTCCTCCTCGCACCCTGAGACAACTTCAAAGTTTGTAGGGCATGTCAAAATTCTTGAGACGCTTTATCATTAACTATGTTAAAATTACAAAAGGTTTCATGAGACTGCTTAAACAAGACACCTAATTTTGGTGGGATGAGGCTACTCAAGCTTCATTTGAGGCCTTGAAAAAGGAACTACTTTTAGCCCCCTTGTTAAGCCTGCCAGAATATATGAAGGATTTCCTTCTATATCCAGCTGCATCAGTATATACAATTGGCATAGTACTGGTTCACGAGGATGGCATGCTCCAAGAGCATGTCATTTATTATCTATCACGCACTCTGATAGCTCATGAGATCAAGTATTCTCACGTAGAGAAGTTGGCATTGGCTGCTGTCTATACGGTCCAGAGGCTACGTCACTACATATTATTGTGAACTACCACTGTGGTTGTGGAGGTTAATCCTTTCCAATATGTTCTTACTCGATGAATAATCGGGGGGGAATTTAACAAATGGAATGTCATCTTGCAAGAATTTGATTTGGTTTTTCAGTCTGCCAAGTCTAAGAAATCACTGGTGTTCGCTGAACTGATCTCAGAATTTTCTAGTGACATAGTGCATGTTGAGGAAGAATCATCATTCCTGGATGAACATATCTTTCTCATTGCATCCTCTAACCCATGGTACAAAGATATCCTAGTATATCTCTAGACTTTGAGGTGTCCCACCACTTTCTCCAAGGATGAACGACGCAAGCTTAAGACTCATGCGAAGAATTACCTCATTATTTCTGACACTTTGTACAGACATGGGGTAGATTCCATCTTACGTCGTTGTTTAACCCTGGAGGAAGAAGAATCAGTATTGAATGATTCCCATGGTGGAGCTTGTAGGGGTCATCTTTCTGAGTTGGAAACAGCCTAGAAAATACTGCGTGCAGGTTATTTTTGGCCTACAATATTCAAAGATTGTGTGGAAGCTGTGAAACACTGCCAGAGATTTTAGTTTTTCACCAGGAAGATGCGAGCACACCCAGCTCCTCTTCATCCCGTAATAACAGTAGGCCCCTTCACCAAATGGGGGGTTGATTTTATGAATTGTAATCCAGTTTTAGCTAGAGGCCATCATCATATAATTGTTGTCGTCGACTACTTTACTAAGTGGGCCGAGGCAATGCCTACTGTTAAAGCGGATGGAGAAACGACTGCTTATTTCGTTTTCAACCAGATCATTGCAAGATTTGGTATACCCAAAAAGATCACGACTGATCACGGTCGCCATTTTCAGAACAACATGATGACCGATCTGTACACCATGTTAGGTTTTTGACATGAGAATTCATCTTCATTTTATCCGTAGGTGAATGGTCAGGTCGAAGCAGTTAATAAAACTTTGAAGACTATCTTACAAAGGATTGTGAATGCCAGTAGAACTAATTGGCACATTATACTGTATCCTGCTCTTTGGGCCTACCGAGCCAATGTAAAGACTGCTACTGGGTTCTCTCCTTTCCAACTGGTACATGGGGTAGAGGCAGTCATTCCGGTTGAGTGTGAGATTCCTTCATTGAAGTTAGCTGTACAACTATTACCAGACACTTCAGCTTTGGAAGAATGTTTGTTGCATTTAGAACATTTGGATGAACAACGCCGCGATGCACTTACAGCAAACGAAGTACATAAGAACCGAGTTAAAGGACAATATGATAAGTCTGTCAGACCTAGGATGTTTCTCGAAGGAGACCTTGTCCTGCTCTGGGATCAGGACAATGAACCTTTAGGGGCTAACAAGTTTAAGTCCATGTGGCTCGACCCCTACATAGTTTCCAAATTTTTGAAGAAAGGTGCATATGAGTTAACAGATTATGAAGGTAATAAGCTGTCGGAGCCTAGAAATGGGCTCTACCTGAAGAAGTACTATGCTTAGGTATCTGTGCTTTTTCCTGTATTATAGCTGTACATTTTTGTAGAGTTAGTTTTGCTTACATTTGTAATTATGTGTTATGCATCTAGTATCATATTATCATTATTATGTCATTGAGAAACTCTGTCAATAGTTACTAATGCGATTGTTGAGATCCTATTCTTTGGCAGGTCATGAACTTATGATCCTAGAAGCTGTCTTTTAAGTCGTTTTAAGCTCTTGTTTTGACTATTGAAAAACTAAACAAGATTGCCGAGCAGACTTGCTCTCTTCAAGCTCGTTAAAGGAATTGAAGTTCCATCCGCTTAGGTATAAGTTTAACCCTTTTCCGGACCCTTACGGATTACTTACGAAAAAGGAATACTCTAGTCATACGTGGATATAAGAGTTCTTATCTCATCGTTTTAAACTTTTTTGGGGGAGGAGACTAACTGTACGAAAAAGGACCTCTTGGAGCCTTCTTCAAGGTTTTCAGGCTCTCGAAATATGAAAACACCAAGCGAGCACTCACCTACTCGGGCTCGATGTGAAATCCATGAGAGGGTATATAGAGGATTGTTTAAGTTTTTCAGACTCTATAAACAGGAAAACACCGGCGAGCATTAACCTACTTGGGCTCGATATTAAAATCCACGAGTAGGTTTATGGAGTTATTGTTTAAGTTTTTCAGACTCCTTAAAATTGAAAACACCGGCGAGCAAGAACAGATCTCGGCTCGATATTAAAATCCAGAGATCAGTACTATAGAGTATTCATCTATCTCTTCTTCGAATTCTTTAAAAAATGAAGAAGGTCTTGAGTCTTCCTCCCATGGGCTCGTTAAATTTTTTACATGGTTGGGGTTATTGAGTTTTCTATCTTTCTTGGACTCATTAAAACAACAAGAAGGACATTCTTTTACCAAAAAGAATAACGGATAAGAAGGTTATATCACATCTTTTTCAGTTTCAAAGGCAGTTAAGTCAGTCATGTCCTTGAACATAGCACCTACTTGAGTCTTTCATGTCAGTTGGGTTTTAGTTTTTGACCTTAGGGTGAACCTGATCTCCGATTTTTTACTCCCCCGGTTGGTTATTCTTCCAACCATATGGAGGGTCTGTCAATGTCTCTTACATTGCAGGCTTATATCATTTCCCCTTCATGTTGAAAACTGCCTAAGTCACTTTGTGTCATGTTCAGTGTTCAAGGATACAACCTGTGTCGGCCATTCTGCAGTTTACCTTGACTTTATGTGTCAGCTATCCTGGTGTCAGTTTGTTTCATCTTGTTACTTGTCCTACTCCACATCAGCTCATACCTATGAGTGTTCCTTGTGTTGGATGATGGAGGATGCATTAAGGCCTCCCTTCCAACGGACTTCTTCCCATCGACTTCAACTCATTATGCTCTGGGAATGAAGTTTAGAGTTTCGGTTAGTACCTTGGGGATTGCAGTCATCAGTGGCAGTTTCCCTCGCTGTTGAATAAATGGGAATACATCAATGTCTCTTATTCGACAGGTTCCTCAAGTGTTCAACTTCAAGTCCTCTTATTCACACTTGTTGGATCGTACTAGGTATCTTGGACCCCATTATCATTATCGATGGAAGTCCTCGCGTTTGTTAATGATATACATCAATGAATGGTAATCAAACGATACCCCCCATGTTCGACTTCAACTCATTTATTCGCATGGTTAGGGTTTGTAACTTGGGTTGTTTGGATGAAGACCTTGGGACTATGATAGCATCACCTTGTTTATGTTATAACCCAAGCTATACAACACTGAGCCTCACTCATTTTGGCTCTTCATGAGACATAGATCCAGCTTGTTGTTATGGCTATGATCTCTCATTTTGACATGGATCCATGCTTGTATTTCAGTGGCCATGCTCTATATATACATCTCCTAGTTATGTATCGGAGATCATGCTACACATCTATATGATGTCAAGATTGTAATTGCTCGCTGACCTTGATCATTTTTTCAGGTGTTTTTTGTGATTTGGTTCTGCGGTTTCTTGCTCCTCCTCTAACTTGGACTAATAATGTATTTCGGCCATCGTTTCCCTCTGAACTCACATATTAGGGGGCATCTGTTATAGGTCAAATCTGTGCTTCTCCGTCCGTGATCACATCGCTCTGTTGATCACACAAAAGGACAACATGGATTGAAGAGCTAGGTTGATCTAGATGATGTATGGACCAGAAATAACCTCTTCAGCTAAGAAATTCCCTTTTTCTCTTGATCTTTTGACATGTGCGCTACTCTTTGGGCAACAAACCAACGCACATCTGCTAGTATGCCCTACTTTACTCAAGTGAAACTAGCGCACACCTTGAAAATTGTTGCAAACGCTTGTTGCAAAGTACAAGAGTTGCACACTGTGCGCTACTCTGGTGTATGAAACTCGTGCACATCTTAATATGAAACCAAAAAATATATTAATATTACAAATTGGGATTAGTTGAAGTTGGTTCTGCAACTTCCCCAACTTCCCAATTCAACCACCTCTCAATTCCAACTGCCTACCTTGTCCCATAAATACAAGGAGGATCCATGAGAGAGGGACCTAGAAAGAATGCATTAAGGGTTGTTACGGTGGAGGAAAGTCCCAAGTCATTGTGAAGAGCAGGATCCCAGGACTCGGTTGCAGAAACATCTCGACACATCAGGTATATTGTACTGATTCATGTTTCTTTGACAATAAAAAGGTTGAAATACCCTTCCTGTCCCAAATCGAATGTCTGTTGGATTGTATGTTCATTTGAATTAGTATCTGATTATTGTTGATGGTTGATTGTTGTCAATATTCATCATATTTATATATAGTCAAGATACGTTGGGGAATTTTTCCTTTGTGTTGCAGGTTCGTCAAGCGGGAGATCAAGTGAAAGCTAGGATCAACCGTCAGTTAAAGGTATGTCTTTTGATATCCCGATCTCTTTCCTTTGTAAGAACTAGTTGCAATATAATGAATGTATTTACCTGTCAACCTCGTTTAAGTTGGTAGTGTCTCTTCTCACTATAAGGTTAAAATCCTGAACAACAGTATCTAAGGGTGATTTAGTGGTCATGAAGGCATTGAAGGTTGGAAACCTTTACAAACTAGTTGGAAAAACTCAAGTTAATGAAACGGCATTGATATCTGAAGTGGAATCAGAATCCACTCTATTATGGCATCAAAATCTTGGTCATATGAGTGAGAGAGGACTACATGTATTAATGAATCGTAAATTACTTCCAAATCTGAAATCTTTAGATTTGATGTTTTGTAGACATTGTATATTTGGAAAGCAGTGTAGACAAAAATTCAAAGTAGGGATTCATGCAAGTAAAGGTGTTCTTGACTACATACATTCTGATGTATGGGGTCCATCCCCTACTATTTCCTATGGAGGAGCAACATATTTTGTGTTGTTTGTGGATGATTTTTCAAGAAAGGTTTGGGTCTATGTTTTAAAAAGAAAGGCTGATGTGTTGGATACTTTCAAATGTTTTAAAATTATGGTTGAAAAAAGAACTATTAGGACGATCAAGTGCTTAAGGACAAATAACGGAGGTGAGTTTACTTCTTTAGAGTTTGAAAATTATTGCAAAGAAGAAGGGATCGTAAGACATAAAACAAATATATACAGTCCTCAACAAAAAGGCGTTGCAGAACGCATGAACATGACTCTTCTAGAGAGAGCAAGGAGCATGCTCAACGATGCGAATTTTGGTCAAGAGTTGTGGGAAGAAGTAGTTTCTACTGCTTGTTATTTAATAAATTGGTCACCTTCAATTGCAATAAATTGTAAAATTCCGGAAGAGGTATGGACTGGGCAACCTTGTAGTTATTCGAATTTGAAATTTTTTGGTTGTGAAGCTTATGCACTTACTCCTAAAAATCAGCGTTCTAAGTTAGACCCCAGATCAAAGAAGTGCATCTTTGTAGGTTATGATGATGTAACGAAAGGCTATCGGTTGTGGGATCCTACTGCTCGTAAAATCATCATTAGCAGAGATGTAATTTTTTACGAGTCATCTCTCATTAAATCAGAAAATGTAAAAGTTGACATGGAACATGAACAGGTACCGTCAAAACAACTAGTTCAGTTGAAGCTTCCATCTTCTAATGACTCAAAGAAACAAGAAGAATTTTATGGTGATAAGGAAGTCATAGAAGATGAAGAAATTGTGGAAACTCCACAACCTACACCACCTACACCAAGAAGATCTACGAGGGAGAGAAATCCTCCTAAAAGGTATACCGATTTTGTTTCGTCTGTTGCTTTATTTACTGATGACGGAGAACCTTCTTGTTTTTAGGAAGCCATTGATTGTGTTGACAATGCTAAATGGAAGATGGCAATGAAAGAAGAAATGGATTCTTTGAACAAGAACGAGACATGGAACTTGGTTGAACTCCCTAAAGATAGAAAAGTTGTTGGATGTAAGTGGGTCTTCAAGTTGAAGAAAGGTATTGATGGTAAGATTGAAAGATACAAAGCCAGATTGGTCACAAAAGGGTATTCTCAGATGGAAGGTGTTGATTATCATGAGATTTTTTCACCAGTTGTTAAGCTTGTATCTATTTGTATTGTGTTAGCACTAGTTGCATTGCTTGATTTGGAGTTAGAGCAACTAGATGTTAAAACTACATTTTTATATGGATATTTAGATGAGGATATTTTTATGGAACAACTAGAGGGTTTTGTGCAGCATCGTAAAGGAAAATTAGTTTGCAAGCTCAAAAAATCATTGTATGGCCTAAAACATTCACCCAGGCAATGGTACAAGAAGTTTGATTCTTTCATGGTGAGCCACGGTTATACTAGAAGTGAGTATGATCATTGTTTGTACTTCAAAAGGTTGGATGACATATTCCGTTGGATTCCCATTTTAAGCTTTCTTCAGGTTTATGTCCTAGTAGTGATGAAGAAAAGGATATTATGTCTCGTGTTCCATATGACAATGCAGTAGGATGTTTAATGTATGTGATGGTGTGTACTAGACCATATATTTCACATGCAGTAGGTGTTGTCAGTAAATACATGGCAAATTCGGGAAAAGAACATTGGAATGCAGTGAAATGGGTGCTTCGTTATCTAAGAGGCACAAGTGACTATTGTATCACTTTTAATAATAACAATGATTCTATATGCGGTTTTGTTGATTCAGATTTTGCAGGTGATTTGGACAAGGTCCACTTATGGATATGTTTTTACTCTTGCAGGTGGAGCTATAATTATGATGTCAAAGCTTCAGGAAACAGTTGCTTTATCCACTACAGAGGCTGAATACATTGCTGCCTCACATGCTTGCAAAGAGGCAATTTGGCTGAAAGGTCTACTTGAAGAAATTGGAAGACTACAGAACAGTGTGCCTATTTTCTGTGATAGCCAAAGTGCTATACATTTGGATACAAATCCTGTTTACCATAGTAAGACAAAACATATTGATGTAAAGTATCATTTTGTAAGACAAGCCATTAGTGAAGGTGGAGTAGATCTGAAAAACTTTCATACTCAAGAAAATTCTGCAGATATGTTTACAAAACCAGTGTTATTAGAGAAGCTACGGTGGTGTGTGGCTTCTCTTGGTTTGAAAAGAAGTGATGAATAGTCTCCGGCAAAGTATTAGATAATTTGTTTTCAAGGTGGAGATTGTTAAAAATTGTGACAACTAATTAACAATTAACCATAACTAAGGTGGTTTCTTGTAACCGTTGGTTGGTTGGAAGTTTCTCTAACCGGTTGCAGTTCACTCATGTACGTAACTCATTCTCCTATACATTTATATGTAGTTTTGGATACGAGTAAATGTAACCGAAGAGAATGTATGGATAGAGGAGTGCCTTATGTGTAATATCTGTTATTGAGAGGAATAAGACTAGATTAGGAGGTTTCTATTCAACCACTTTTTTTTTTTTTTTTTGCAAGTTGCATATGTTGCTTACATTGTAGCAATGGATATGAGATCCAATGCAAGTTGTGTTGGTTATGATATTTTTTTATCCTAATTTTTTATCCTACTTGATTACTGCTCAAGTGATATGAACATACTAAAGAACAAACCTCTTTAAAGAAATGGTTGTGAAGTCAACAAAAGATGGAGACTACTGGACCTGGCTTAAATTCAATTACATGACATAATTTTCCATCAAGCAAAAAAAATCACACATCATGGGTATATATGGCTCATTGAAGGCAGATTCTATAGATTGAAATGCTTTTGGGATGTCTAAAACAAAAAATACCTCAATTTACTGTAAGGCATTTTTACATTTATCCGTTGGGAAAAGATATTTGGGAACATTTGGAAAATTATACCAAGAAATCTATGTTAGGATAATTATTGGGAATATTAGAGCTGCAAAGATGCGTTAGTTTTCCAAGAAATGAATCCAGTTTGGATGAAGATAAAGAGTTTGAAAGGCATGTGTTAGCAGCATTGATTTTGGTGGACGATATTTCGTAAATGGGTGTTGCAAAGAACAACTTTGCTTCAGAGTGAAAATCAATGTGAGGTTGCAATGTAATAGTTTCTATAGTCAATTACTATTGCATGGTCCCCTAAACCATGTTTGGTTGGATTTTGTTGAATAGATGATGATGTTTTTTTAAACTGTGGACAAATAATGCATTTGTGACCATTATGCGTAATGCCTGTATCTTGAAACCACAGTGTACCTTTAACTGTGGACAAATAATGCATTTGTGGCCATTATGCGTAATGCCTGTATCTGGAAACCACAATGTACCTAGACACAATGGTTGGATTTGTTATTTTTTTAAAATCTATTATTATTGTTATTATTATTTGAAAAATCCCCCCCTAATTTGTTTTTAGTAAACATTAATATTGATGTCTTCATGGCAATGTTGATCACTGTTGACAATGATTGCAAATGCATTGGATGGATGGAGAGAGATCGAAATATATATGGCATGATGATCACTCCAATAAGCTTCGGTAACTATAAATTTAAGATGGGTAGTAGGCATATTGGTCCAAAAGTTGTGAAGGAGTGATCTTGTTTCATGTGTAGCTTTTTTCGTGCTTAGCCTAAAATTCCTGCCATCCATAAATGACATGAGTTCTTTTTGCAAATTGTTATCTAGGAGCATGTCAATGTTGAAATCGCCAGAAAGTATGATGTAATTTGCTTTCATTGTATTTCCTAAGATGTTTGTAAGGAAACACAGAATGTGCTCAAGTGGTGTATGCGGTGTACATAGAATGTGCTCAAGCAGTGTATGCGGTGTGCTGTAGACATTGACCATTTTGAAAGAGAATGTTTGTAGATGGAAATCAACAACTATTGATTCAATATATGATGTGGTAAAGTTATATGAGTTTTCAAGAACAATGTTTTTTATATAACATGTCATGACTCCATGATGATTCAATATTGACAAATGATCGTAGTTTTTCCATAGCGAAGTCCCTTGCGGAATCATATTTGTGCGGGTTGCTTGGAAACATATTATATCATTCTTCATAAGATCATAGTCACAAGAAATCTCCTCAATATGTAATCGAAGGATACATGTGTTTAGCGAGTAAATTAAGAGACAATTGCTTTTTTTAGAATAGACGGTATTCAATTTGGCAATAGGAGTGTTCTCTTAGCCTTTGCATTTCGTCAATAATTTTTTGGCAAATAGGGAAGTTATATTCCTGCAATTCGCTTATGAGATATAAAGACTTTATGTCTTTGACACAAGACAATGTTGTGTAGACAAGTCCATTTTGCTTTATACCACTGGGATCAAATGCCATTTTTTGCATAGTAATCCCTTGTGACTTGTGTATGGTTCGTGCACATGCCAATTGAACAAGAAACTGTTCTCTTAGAAAATGAACTCCATTCCTGGTTCGAATTTGTCGACAAACATAGGTAATAGGTTTCCCAAGTATTTCCTATTTCAGATGAATAGAATTGTTGCATGTTTGCTCATTGCAATGATCCAATTGTTGGATTTATGAAATCAATCCATAATATATCTTTTTCCATTGTTTTGCGGAGCTTGAAGATGCCATTAGCACTGTTGACTAGTCTGTCATTGATATCAAAGTTGACTCCAACTAGTTAAACAACCATTTCTTCTTTATGCATTATTGTACAAGGCATATCCAAATATTTGATTGCATAGTTATCTAAGAGTCAATTGAATCTAATTTGTTGTCAATTGCGTTCAACTCAACTGGTTTTGATGCTAATAGCGTTAACATTTTTTCATTGTGATGATGGACATCTATATTGCGATGGAAAAGGTATGTGAACTTTGGATTATGTGTCAAGGATCTGTAACAACATTTTTTCAAGTAGCATATATTGTCATTTGTTTGAGCACATATCCTAATTTTGTTCAAGATTGATATGAAAATCTCATCGTCTTAACACATTACTTTATTTAGCTGGAAGCATTTGACATTTGTCTTCCAAAAGGTGGATGGAATTATATGAGAATGAAATTTTGGGTTTTCAAAGATCCAAGAATCACGTACTGGTTGAGCTTGGAAGAGATCACTGCAAAATACAATGTCAAGATTCCAAATGGCGATGTTGGTGTATGCATAATTTCACGTAGGTGTTTTTCAATGTTGTGAAGCATTCAAGACCCAATTAGTGAGTCCTCATCTACAAGCAATAGTCTAAGTTTCTCATAATCTTTAGTCAATATATCCAATGTATTGGAAGAGAGTGGAAGAATTTCAAGTAACATTAGTGGGAGATGGAATTCAGAATGGGCTGTAATGTCGTTTGCATTATGTGCGGCTTTTCAAGTAAACACAACTATCAAGCCTTTTTTCTTGAGAAGGTCACTATGGATATCTTTGTTATGATGGCACACTAGTACATAGTAAATTGCCTTTGAAGTGGTTGTTTTCCCTATTCCTGCATCTCCAGTTAAGAACAAGTAAAATGGTTTCGATTGATTGTTCTTTTCCACATTATAATATGCTTTTTTATGCATTGTTGTTATTCATTTAGTTTTTTCCTATATTCATAGTATGTTTTCATGTCTAAAAGGAATGGATGCGAAATTGTCTCAACCGCATTGTTAACATTTGTTGAAGTATTTCTTGTATGCAATTTGTGATGCATATTGTGATGGACGTCATATTTCTTGGTCACAAGAGCATCATATGAATGGTCTGATAAATCAATGAAATTGAACATTTGTTCTTCTCTAGATGCAATTTCCTCATTTACAATGTCAATGTCGCCCCAAGTTTTTGTTAGGGGCGAGAATTTCTTCTCGATGGTGTCCACAAGAAATTTTATAAAGGAATATACTTCCGCCCATGATTGGGAACCTGGTTTTAGCGAGTCTTCATTTTCTATGTACGGAAAGAAACAACATCATTTTTTCCCCATAGTAATTTTTAGGATCTTTTGTTGATTGTAGCGAACATATAATATCACGACTATACATTTTCTTTTTTTTGGCATTTGGTTGTGAGTGTGAATAGCATGATGTGAATTTAGCTAAGAAAATATGTTCTAGCTTAGATGGACGAGCAACATACTTGTCAATGATCGAAGGGAACGCAATTTCTTTAGAATAATTTGGTTCTTGTGGAAATATTTGAGGCCTTTTAAGAACAAATGTTCTTTTTTCAGATGGTGTAGTGTTAATAAACACAACTTTTCTAGAAGACGAGTACAAAGGCAAAGAAAGGACAATACACACAACTTGGCGACTTGACATATGTTTCATGTTGAGAAGAGAATTTCCAAGCTTCCTATTTGTCTCAAAATTTCTATGATTGTTATAATTGCAATCTTCCCTGATTGTTTTGAAAGCAATTGTCATTGTACGATCCATTTTTTTCATGTAGGAACTGCAATACGTTGCAGTGGCATAAGCATCGAGAATGAATTGTGCATCTGTGTTGGCATGCCATAGCACTTGGATTTGTTTTGCAAATGCATTTATCCTAATGCCACATGGATTTCCCTTTAGCAGTAGAACATAGCACACTAGCCATGAGCGCAGAAGAGCAATATACTCTTCCTTAGACATCTGTAGTTCTTGCAAGAATGTGTGAAAGGAAATGTTATCAGGGTAAGCTTTATGTTCTAGGATATGGAAAAATTCATTTGTTTTTTTGGTAACCTATTGTGTCACTGTCAAGTGGATGCAAAATGCTAGTCCCTTCAATTGGAGAGAAGGGGAAGTTGAACCTACCCCCGCAATTGCGCTTTCTTTTGCAGCTTTTTGTGTGGTGACGTGTTTGGATTTTGACAGTCTCTAGTAAGTAGCTTTGAATAACAAGAGATGTACTTGTCGATGAATGTTGTTATCTTGCTTTCATAGCTTTGTCCATCGATCAATTCATTTAGTATCCAAAGCAGTCCTTGGTCATGCTCATTTCCTCTATTTTGGAATTTAGTAATGAAGAAATAGTCCTCCACCTATTTGAACAATTCACTATTATTTGAAATCAATGTGCTCATTGTTGACATCCTGTGTCTATATTATCAGTTGCAAATTGCCGGATGGTTTCTGATAAGTGAATCAATGGATTCGTTAGAGCAATTTTTGTTATGACTAGTTATGGGAACATCCTTTTTCCCTTTCAATGCATCAACCAACGATGCCCAGAGATGTTCTACACTTGTGAAAGTGACAAAGAACGTTGGCAGGACGAGCTGGAGTATCATGGCAAAGACATTCTTTCTAATGTTTTCAAAATAATTAGGTCATGTACGTATGCTTTGGAGTGAGTGGTATGCAATTGTTGATTTCAATATCTTTTCAAGGTTCTTTTGGTATTTGACATCTTTTGAAGTTATTTTTTGTCCTTTTAATTCTCCTTTGGAGATAGAAAGCCATGCATAAATTGAAACCTATTTAACAAGTTTGTGAATTTCCTTGAAAAAATGTTTGTAATATGTGCCGAGAAGTATTTAGATTCATGTAGCAACTCCCATTGTTCTATTTGTTGACATGAGAAACGGTTAACAACATCGCTTGGTCTACTGGAACCATAGAACAAAGTAGGGAAGTTCAACTCCTTAGAGAACCTGTCTTGGAAAATGCCTAATGGATTTAGCCCTTCAAAAGGTGCAATCTGTAAAATATGCTTGTCAAGGTCATCTATAACATGCACTTCCCCATATCCATGCACCAACATTTCAGATATTGGATTTGCATCTTCTTCATTGTCATTTGGATCAAGGGATTCCAACTCTAGAGACACATTTATATGTTGTTGCTAGTACTCTTAAGTTTTTTTCTCCCAATCACTATTGATCATAATTCCTTCAGATTTGTAAAGAGGAGTGTTGCATAAGTCTTTTAGTGCAATCATAACATGTTATGGTTGAATGTTCCTAGACAAATAGGCATTTTTGTATTCCATTTTTCTTTTTATGATGACAACAATTGTCATTGTCTCAGATAGGATTCTTGGCAAGGCCAGTTGAACTATGTTCAAATTGGTTGGGACATTTATGATTTTGCTTGTTAGACCGATCTGATATTTTTTGTATCCAAGTTGTTTTATTTGTGCAAAATCCATGCTTGGAGCAACCCATCTTTCTTCTAAAGTTGTCAAAGATGAGACATAACATAGTTTTTTTGTTTCGTTGTATTTACAAAGGGTTGCAAAAGGAGGTATTGTTCCATTTGCAATTGCGTTATTGCCACTTTTGCAAATTTCCTGATAGCTTGTGGATTGTGCAATTTCTATTGAAGATGAAAGAGTTGATAACAAATAACTGTTAACAATGTGCATATCTTTTTGGAATCGTAGACGTTGGCAAATTGCACAAGCATAAGTAGGTGTATCTTGAATTGATTCTAAATATGTTTCAATTGGAGCCATTGCTTTGGCATGGGTTCTTTGTTGTTGATATTTAGGCAATCCATTTTGTCTTATTTTTTGTTTCAGGTAGTGAAGTCTTGTTTGAATTTTACCAGATTGGAATGAAGTCATCAAATCACTTTATTTATGGGACAACAAGGATCGTGCTGCTTATTCTGTGAGCTTAGCCAATTTGTCTTTTGCAAATGGGATTCTTTTCCTTTTTAGGTTTTTGACAATTGTAGGATAACCTATTTTGCTTGGATTTGGAATCGTTTTACTTGCTTTTTGACATCAAACAATGGTTCATTGCAAAGCACACTTGAAGAGATTTCTTTGTTGTATGAATAAGCAGGTTCAAGCTGACAGGAATAGGTAATGGAAAGACTATTCTTGTCCTGAAGCATACCCAACCATTGATAATGGCTATGTCTAGGAATAATAGGACAATGCAACATATAGATGATATTTGTCTAGGGCTTTGACGAGTGGAACTTTATATGTTAACATGGAACATTTCACAAAACCATTGGATCACAAAATCAACTCCCTCTAGATTGCCTTTAGCATAGAGCATTGAGCAATTGATAATGGAATCTTTCCAATTCGTAATAGAGTGTTCGTTTATGACAATAGAACTTAGAAGATATTTGTCCAAGGATTTTAATGCACGTGGGTCATTTGCAGCATAGAAATTGTAGAAATTTTGTGCCAATGTTTTTCTTACGGAAGGTACATCAAATAGCTATGCAAAAATGCATATTGATTCAAACAAATAGTCATGGAAATCGCCAACTATGGGACCAAATAACTAGAAACATTTCTTTGACGTCAATGTGCGCTGAAGTGATGGCATGTCCAAATCATTCTATGCCAAGCTATTTGAACATAAACATGAAGCAAGTGGCCTGGTTGGATTTGACATAGCATTTATTAAGAAAAAAGACAATATTGGATAAAAGTGACTAGATCTTGGATTGATATCATGGAAAAGTAGATGGTATCTATATTCTCTTTTTCTGGAATTGAAATGAAGATATTGTTTTCTTTTTGATAAGGACCAAATCAAAACTGGAACATATGTAACCACTTTGAGAACCATTTAACATAGAAGATATCACCCCATAGTCCAGTTGCACCTATTGAAGTTGTGGAACATGATGAAATGCACATTCTCTCCAAGTAAGTTTCGATGCCATTTACATGGTGTAGTTCATAAAGGAATTTGGGATTCACTTCTGTTCTGATAGACATAATGGCAGATGGATCTCTTTGGCCCAAGCAACATCGGAAATGGTTAACTATTCCTTGTCTTATTTCAAGCGAATTGTACCAAAAATGAAGCAATGTAGAAAATGAATTAAATAAGCAATCTCCAATCTCCTATGCAATAGTGGATATTTCTCCCCCGGATGCAGGTGTCCTCGAGGATCACACACCATGTGTGGATGGAAACACGACACCATCCTTCTGTCTACCATGTGGATCGCGTTCGGCTCACACGCCATGACCATTAAATGTACTCCATTTCTCAAAGTTTGAGGTTTTAATGCTCCTCACCGTCTTTGCTCTCTGTAGTTCGGGTGGAGGTACAACTCTAATCATGTCTCCCTGTAGTGGTTCTACGCCTCCTAGGGAGGATTATTTCAAGAATTACGGTAAGGAATGTTTCCATTTCTTGGTTTTTTATGGTTGGCATCCAGACTATCCTTTTTTTCAGTGCATTGGAAAGAATTCTACTTTGGGTTCGGTCAATTTCAGGAACATTATTCGGCTCCCCTTCTTTGATTTTTATGTTATTTGGCTCTCTCATGATCTCCCTCAGCTGCATATTTCGCAATTTATTGGGTTTATTCTCCATTATCTGGCCACAAACATGTTTAGGAGGCTTCACACCACCCATCGAAATGCTAGTAGAGGCAGGGGAAGCTTCGATCACAGATTAAACATAGATTCTTCTGAGAGTGGTGAGAGTGGTTTTGATAGTTCTGTACCTTCTCACGTGAGAAATATTTTGTACATCTCGGAAGAAGAAATGCTTGTGCAAAATTTGGTAGGTCAACGGGATCGGGTGCTTCACAAATAGTATTGGAGTGTTAAAAATATGTTGGCTTAGGTTCTGATGCAGTCTCAGGGTTTTGTTAGGGACAACAACTCCACGTCTTCTCCTTCTCCGGTTCCGACTATCCATTCCTCTTCCTCTCTAATGGAGACTCAAGAAGAACAAGCTCTAAAAGATCCCTCGACGTCCCATGATAAAACCAATATTGCTTCTACTAGTGGTTATAAAAGGAAGAAGGTGGAACGCATCGGGCATGTGGACCTCTCCTCCTTCAGGAAAACCAAGGTGCTCCTAGTTAAAAAATATTTGGACAACACTTCTAGTTCGAAGGAATACCGGTGCCCCATTCTAGTAGAGAAGCCCGAAGATGTTGAAGATGCCCACAACTTTGAGTAACCTCTAAATAGAATAGCAAGGGAATACAAAACAGAACACAACTTGTTATTATGAATACAAGTTTACAAATATATAAGCTCTGAGAGCCTTTACAAACTCCTAAGAAAGTGGATCTCAAACTACACGTATGCTAACCGTATAACTATATACTATTTTAAGCATTTCACCATTATCATTTCAACACTTCCCCTTAATGGAGAAATGGATTCTCTACCACACCTAACTGTTTCCTACATTCTTCAAAACTCATCTTTCCAAGAGGATTGGTAAAGATGTCAGCCACATTCTCAGTGGTATTACAGTAGGTCAAGACAATTTCCTTCTCTTGTATCTTTTCTCTTACAAAATAATGTTGAATTTCAATATGCTTGGTTCTGGCATGATAAATTGGATTGTATGCCAATTAAATAGAGATTTGATTGTCACATTTGAGAACAATTGGCTTCATTTGCTTGTTGCCAACATCTTCAAGAATTCTTCTTAACCAAATAGCTTCACAAGTAGCATTGCATAGAGCTTTGTATTCAGCTTATGTTGATGATAAAGAAATAGTTGGTTGTTTCTTACTGCTCCATGACACGATCCCTGTACCTATGTTGAATGCATATCCTGAGGTTAATTTCCTATCATTGGGATTTCCATCCCAATCTGAATCAGAGTAACCTGTCAACTCAACATCACAATCATCAGTATACATAATACCAAAATTAACAGTTCCTTTCAGATATCGAGAACTTTCTTTGCAACTATCCAGTGGCTTTCCAGTGGTTTAGCCATGAACTGACTCAGGATGCTGACATAATATGCTATGTCTGGTTTGGTAGTGGTAAGATAGTTTAAAATTCCCACCAACTGGCGATACAGAACACCATTTGCCTCTTTAGTTTCATCAAGACTAGATAACTTAACTTTCTATTCTAAAGGTGTTGATACTGCCTTGCTTTCACTCATATTGAATCTTTCTAGAATCTCCCCTGAGTATTTGCTTTGAGTGACAATTGTTTTACTACCTTCTCTCCATATCTCCAGACCTAAACAATAATGTATTTCACCAAGATCCTTCATTTCAAATATCTGTGCTAACTGAATCTTAATATCTTCAATCAAATGAGAAGCACTACCAGTGATAATGAAATCATCAACATATAAGGATATCAAAGCAACATTTCCATTTCCATCCCTTTTAACATACAGATTAGGATCATTTTTGGTTTTCACAAACCTTTCTAGGCAAAGAACGAATCAATCTTAATATACCAAGATCTAGGTGCTTGTTTCAAACCATATAAAGCTTTCTTGAGTTTACAGACAAGATCTTCTTCCCCTTTCTTTATAAATCCTTCAAGCTAAACCAAATAAACTTCTTCTTTTAAATCACCATTCAGAAATGCAGATTTAACATCTAACTGATGTACTTTCCAATTGTATTGTGTAGCTAATGCAATCATGACTCTAATTGTATTTAACTTAGCTACAGGTGCAAAAGTGTCTTCATAATCAATTCCTTCCTTTTGTGAATACCCTTTTGCAACTAATCTGGCCTTATATTTGTTAATACTTCCATCTTCATTAAACTTGGTCTTATACAACCATTTACATCCTATGGGAACTTTGTTTTCAGGCAGCTCTATTAATTCCCAAGTTTAATTCTTCATTATTGATTCATATTCTTCATTCATTGCATTGTTCCATTCCTTGCGATTTCTGGCTTGCTTATAAGAAGCAGGTTCTACAACATTCATTACTTGTGTCATCAATGCATAGTCTTTATACCTGGAGGGTATCTGAATTGTTCTTGTTGACTTCCTCAGTGGTCCACCACTTTTTTCACTTTCATCTCTTCTTTTCTGAGGTGTAGGAGTGGTTGGAGTCTCTATGCTGCTTTCACCTTGTTGTTGTACCTGTTCCGTTTCTTGTTCTTGTTCATTATCTATATCAATTTTCACATGAACATCATTGTCATAAGGAGTATGCCAGACATCATACTTACTTATTTCTTCATCTGTACTCTCATGAAAAATCACATCTCTGCTTGCTATGAGCTTATGTGAATTAAGATCAAACAGTTTGCATGCCTTATGATCATCATAATAACCAAGAAATGTACACTTAACAGATTTTTCATCCAGTTTTCTTCTCTCATCTGTGGGAATATGAGCAAATGCCCTGGAACCAAATACTCTTAAATGACCAACTTCAGGTCTATAGCCATAAAGAACTTCAAAAGGAATTTTTAAATCTAGAATCTTAGTTGGAATTCTATTCTTTACATAAATAGCATTGTTAATGGCTTGTTCCCCAAAACCATTAGAGATATTTTTACCTTTTAACATGATGCGAGCACATTCCACTAATGTCTTGTTCTTCCTTTCAGCTACACTGTTTTGCTGTGGTGTAGAAGGCACTGCGAATTGCTAAATGATCCCATTGTTCTTGCAATAGCTATCAAAAACTCTTAAGGTATATTCTCCACCTTGGTCAAATTTGAGTATCTTGATGCATTTTCCTGTCTGTTTTTCCACCATAGTTTTGAATTCTTTAAAATATTCAAATACATCACTCTTTTTCCTTATAAAATAAACCCAAGTAAACCTTGATTTGTCATAAAAAAATATAAGAAAATACCTTGTACCACCAAGTGATAAGGTTTGCATGGGACCACATACATAAGTATGTATTAATTCAATTATCTCTCTCTGTTTCTTCTCTTTATGCACTAGAAATTCTTCCCTATGCTGCTTACCTAGTGCACAAGCTTCACATTCTATATGCTCATGTTTCAAAACAGGAATCCCTTCAACCATTAATTTCTTTTGAAGTAGCACTAAGTCATTTTGATTAAGATGCCCATACCTGCGATGCCATAGCTCTTCAGTTGTCATTGTAGTAGATGTTAATGCTTGATGAGTGGACTTTGTGACATCAAGCTTATACAGTCCTCCAATTTATGTCCCTGTGGATATGAAATTATAATGATTTGCACTGAATTGTCGCGCCCCTTCAAGTTGGGGACCCGCGACAATCAAGTATTTTTGCCCCTTCAGAAAGCTCCTAGTGATACGACTGCTTTCTCACTCTATTCCCTTAGCTCCTGCGCTCATGATGGTTGATCCCTTTCAGCAATCCTTTATAACAATGATCTCTTTTATGTTTTTAGACAGGCGACGGATCCTCTAATAAAAAAAACATCTTTTCTCCTTCAGTTCTTCCTTCCACAACAGCTGGACGACAGAGCTGGAACTAGTTCTTCCACAATGTGATTACATGCATCTTCTACAGTAATCTCTGTCAGCTTCCAAGTTGAACATATTTTCTTTGCCTCACACGGGTTTGTATTCAACGTCTCATGGCCCTCAAAGACACTTATCACAATGAATCCCTTATACCTTAACACTATCTCCTCCTTCAGACACCCACGATCTCCAGTCCACGCTGCAACTCTCAGCTCTTAGCGTGATCTCCAGTCCACACTACAACTCTCAAAATTCTCAGGAAGTGGCAAATTCAACAAAATCGACCTGTCTCCTTTGGAAACTCCACACTGATCTAGGCAATGCGACGGCAGAATACCACACTCAAGAAAGACATGGCTCTCGATGCTTCTTCTATCCACGGGCCACTAGGCTCTGATACCAAAATAGAATAGCAAGGGAATACAAAACAGAACACAACTTGTTATTATGAATAAAAGTTTACAAATATATAAGCTTTGAGAGCCTTTAACAAACTCCTAAGAAAGTGGATCTCAAACTACACGTATGCTAACAGTATAACTATATACTATTTTAAGCATTTCACCATTATTATTTCAACACCTCTGTGTTTTTTTCTTTGTCAATTTTTGTTGTTGTTGTTAGTAGTCAAGGAATTCTAGTTTTTGAAGCTGCTAGTCTTCTTTGCTTAGCTTTTTATGCCCATAGAGGTTATTTTAAAAAATAGTCCATTTTGGAAATGTACTCAGGCATAAGCCTTCTTGGTAGTTTTTTGGTCACCCATGCATGGAAGATGAACATTGTCAGGTTTAGTATGATACTCCATGCATGGGTTATGTGTTTATGTTTATGTTTCGGCAGTCATAGGTCTGTGAGAAGCCATGGTGGGATGATAAACTTCTTGTTACTCTTGTGCATGTACTTATTACTTTTTGTACACTAATATAATTTTACTATGGAGCTTACAAAAAAAATATTGGAAATTTCGCATTTGGAACAAGTGTGAGGATGATAATGCATAATCAATTTGCTCAAAGTTTGCTTCATCAATTCCAAACTTTTTTTGTGCAACTGAGTGATCCAAACCATAAGAAAACATTGCCCCTTGTCATGTCATCTGCAAATTGCAAAAGGAAAAATAAAATATTGGATACATTGGGGCAATAGACAAATGGTTTTTAACAATAGAAGAAAGCAAAAATCAGAAGAGAACCAATGCACAAGTTGCAATTGTCAATCGTAGTTAATGACTATGCAAGTAGACAAAGAAACTATAATAGTTATGGCATGAGCAACATCAGACGAAGTTGAGGCTATGTATGTACGTGTAAGTGTAAAGAATCACATATACTATTTTGGTTGCCAACATTCTATCCTTATTTTTTCTTGTTTACTTTTTTTTGTAACAGAGCAAAGTTCAAGATGCTATAACAAATCCATATATGTGAGAGCTATATGCATTCAATAAACATAGAGAAGTGGAAATGAATATAAAAGGACTTGTAGAAGAGGGCATTAATCAAGAATCTCAATGGATTAAATCCCATTTGCATAAGCAATTGTGGGGACAAATTTACTTTTAAACACTGGCCTGGTAGATAGCCGGTGTGACACACATCTAACTAGAGATTCACTTAGAATGTTGGCATCAGAAGAAAACTTGGCAACTCCAGAAACCATTGTGACTATACTTACAAGCATCTCAAAGAGAAAAGAAAATTGTAACCAAGCCTACAAATATTTATGAGCTATTAGCGATGATAGTTCCAATGCATCATACATTCAAAAATCTATCCATTGACAAACTATGCATGCAGGAACTATGCATTTGTCGATCACATCGAATTTTTTTATATAATTACAAATAAACACTATAATTTTCAAAGCCTTGAAGGGATTCCATGCACTTGGTGAATTGCAACAGAACAATGTGTTGTCAACAAACTCTTCGACACCAACTGTCATGTTTTTGGAAAAATGTTCATGTGCTTACATCTCGACAAAACTTCCAATTGTTAGAAGGAATGTTTGGCCACACCGCCTCTTACCTCTATGTCTGTCTTAGTGTCACCGAGCATGTGCAAAAGAAGTAATTCCTAGCATGACACATATGCCACACCCAAAATTTATTAGAACTTGACATGGCCAACCAATTTATGTACCATGTCTATTGAAAAAGAGATGGAATAAGCAACTTTTATATATTGAAGCATGGTATTAACCAAAGACACATTAGACCATCAAGGCATCATCCATTAAAAAATTATTCTATCCATCCTTAGACAGATAAGAACCATTTGGTTGCTTTAGCTACTATGGAACATACAATGTAGCCCTTATCAAGTTCTCTAATCAAATGTCCTAGCCACAATCTCCATTCAACTCTAGATCTGGATTTGGGAGTATTTCTATCTCATAGGGATTAAAGGCCATGTTTACTGGGTCCCATGTGTATTGCCAAATTGCTCCGCATGGAAAAAATATTTAGGAATCTGGGCATATTGGCTCTACAATATGCTATTTGATTTAAGTTCTAGTATATTGGCTTGAAGCCATACTAAGCAATGCTCATCGTGGTTTATCTCTATTGTTAAATTGCTCTTGCTCTTGAATTTTTGGATGACAATGGTATTCATAACAATTAAAAACAATACTAAGTTAAAACTCCGTATTTGTAAAATGGAAGGAGAAAGCAATTTAAATTTGCAAAAAACATTTTAAAATATTAAATATAAAATATTTCATCATTGATTGCCATCTTTGTCATTTACACTCATGCATGTATGTAATACAAGGAAAAATATCATTTTGTTGCAAATTTGAAATCAATGGACACAAGCAAGAAGAAAAAAAGCCAAACACTAAAATAGGAAGAAAAGTTGACCATAATTTATGGAATTGAATGACTATCAACCAACAATAATAAATCGGAATTTACTCCAACCAAAGCTAGAGCAAAGATGCCCATATCTATGAACCAAAGGAGCAAAGAGCTATAATTTACTTGCAACACTTGGATGATTGATACATCATATTGGGTTTTTCAATTCATAAGGGATTGCCATAAAAAAAGCATCACCATTCTAGAGCATACTCATGATATGCCAATAAAAAAATTAATTTTGAATACATAGCTGGGATGATCAAAGCTGGTGGACTCACCGCCCAACCACCTTAAGCAAATAGGTTGAAATCTCGTCATAGGATAAAGACAAACAACTACCCACCTAAATAAAGAGGCATTGGCACTTTGAATTTCACCTTGAGAGAAGTAATGTTTTACAATCCAAGTGGTGGATATGCAGAGCTACACTACGTGCATATGCCACCACTCAGGTTTTTGTACTAGGAGAAGAAAGTTTCTTACAACCTAGTTGGGTATGGATAGATCCATCACCATTGTGTACATCTAAATATAGTTGTAGGTTCAAAGCTCTCACAAATTAAATGAACACATCTACCTATCCAAAACAACATCTACTACCACTTTCATTTTTTGTTTTGGGAGAAAAGTGTTTTACAACAGAGTCAAGGTTGTAGGAATCTATTAACATTACTTGTATCTGCACATGCCTTGTAAGGTATCCACAAATAAAATTGAAGACAATTTTATTTATCAAAAATAGCAAAAGAAATCAAGGCATTGCCACTTTCAATGCATTTTTGTAAAATTTTTACTCTCAGGAAATAGTCAAATTCTAGGGGAAAATTACTTAATCGACCATGCATAGAGTTGCCTATAAAAACTATTGTGATGGCATTCACAGCCACTGAGCTCTTTAAACCATAGTACAAGGTTTAAAAAATCTTCGCCTAGGAAGCCCATATTTCAATTTATAGTTGGAAACAAAGAACCTGACAAATAAATCATGGCTCAAACATGACTCAGATGAAGAGCATGGTCACTAGCATAACCAGTTGGATTAACATGAGAAGCCAATGCTAACTAAACTATGGGATAAATTGGGCCTTGATTGATTGTGCAGTGTACATACCAGAAGGGAAAAAGTGACATATCTTAAATGAATTTAATGTCTTAAAATGATTTCAATTAGTAAATGAGCCACCAGAGTTTGATTTGGAATGCATAAATAACATTTCATAATGATATTTTAAATATAAATTTATAATTAGTTTGTAAGTTGAAATATATTGCTATGAAAAAAACATGATAATAATATAATATCATGGTTATATACAATTAACCATAACCAACAATACTGAAGAGAAAACTACATAAATATCTTTAAAAAATATATAAAACAAGATTATCTAACCATGACGACATTATAAAACAAATTTAACAAACCAACATTACCTAGAAGATGGAAATGCACATTTCTTTTACTTTACTTTCTTCATTTTAAAAGTAAAGGAAACAAACAATATAAACTATGGAAAAAGAGATTGGCATCTAGAGAAACATGGGCGGGTGAGGAAATCTATAAGATTTAGGTTTAAAGAAATGAAACGTATTTATAGTTGAAAAAGATAGAGTATGTTGACCACTTGGCTTCTTGACTATCTTGCCATCAACTCAATTATGTTGTCTAAGTTTGCAAAGATACACAAAAGAGTAAACACATACCTAAGAGTCTATTGATTAGCCTATTAATCTTCCATGTCCATCATTGTGTAATCACATATAAAAATGTCCATCCAAGCACTTACTCCACTTTACATGTATAGACCTCCTTATTAAGTAGTAATTGTATTTTTAATGTATCATTTCAAATTTAGAAAAAAAAATAAAAGAATCACAACCACCACTATTATTTTTTTTTATTTTCAAAGATTTTTCTTTTTCAAAGTGCTTCTATCATTATTACAATGAGTGATCATGAATAGTTCAATCACTTACTAATGTGTCCATTTAAATAAGCATGGAGAAGCAAAGCGACATGCCCCCAACGCCACTATTGCGAAATCACAAATCACAAAACTAGTATTAGCCAACACTATTTAATAAAAGTAAATATTCCTCTTAGCACTGTTCATAAACACTTACAGATATAGCTGAATCCCAATCCAACGAACATATATATCAATTCAAATAAAATTTCCAAATGTACAACAACATTCAAAAGTAGTTTGTACACTTGAATCCTTCCTACCTACGTCAGCCGAGATAGGTTTCACATTGCAAATTTGCACCACCGAGCTCCATCACGTTAGATAAATCTATATAGCAAACCTTCGTTACCAGAAATTTTTTTGTGGTACGGCCATGATTAATAGCTTCCCGTGAGCGCTATATGTCCATGCAAGGACGACGTAATAATATGATGTTTAATATAACATTATTTTATTTTTAATTTTAAAATTATTATAAATTTTATGAAAATGTATGTTATATAAAGAATTTTCTTAATTTTTTTATTTAAAATAATTTTAAATTCTTATATTTTTTCAATATTTATAACTAATAAAATAAGAAGTTTCTTAAAATTATTTCAAACTTTTTAAAAACTATTTAAGTTTTTTATTATTTATAAAATTTTAGTTTATAAAAGCGAATATAACCTTTGAAGAATGTCACAATCCAATAAAAACAAGGAATGCCGTAATCAAACATAATCATTGACGAGTCTCTACGTATCCCAATGAGACATATAACAAAAGTCAACGTATCCCAACAAGACATAACAAAAGTCAACAAAAGCCAACCATGGTCAACAACATCGATAGCTAAAGTCATGTATGGGTAACTAAATTCAACCATACTTACCTAAAGTCGACCATGTTTAAAGTCAACCATGGTCAAACAATAATCAACCATGGTAAACTATTGTCAAACTTATTCAACCATCATTTGTCACCCATAGTTAACCTAGGTCAACGATGGTCAAATATGGTCAACCTTAGGTAGCTAGAATCAACCATTGCTCACTAAAGTCAACCATAGTTAACCAAAGGCAACCACAGTCACCCATGGCTAATTAAATTCAACCATGGTTAACTAAATTCTACCATTCTTACACTAAATCCAACGTGGTTAACCAAAGTCAACCATAAACACCTATGGCTAATCAAATTCAACCATGATTAACTAAATTCCACCATTGATACATTAAATTCAACCATGGTTAACCGTAGTCAACCATGGCTAAGTAAAGTCAATCATGGTTAACTAAATTCTACCATTGTTAAAAAATAGTCATCCATGGTTAACTATGGTCAAACTTTGTTAACCATAATTTGACACTCATCATCAATTATTGCCAATGATGGTCAAACATGGTTAATCATAGCTAACGAATGTCAACTAAAGTCAACCATGGTTCACTAAAGTCAATCATGGTCTGGTTCACTACAATTAATCATGGTTAAACAATAGTCAACCATGGTTTACTATGGTAAAACTTAGTCAACTATGGTAAACATAGTCAACCTTAGTTACCCATTGTCAAACCATAGTTAATTATGGTTAACTGGGGTCTAAGTTTGTTAACCATAGTCTACAATTGTCAACCATAATCAAACATGGTCAATGATATTCAAACATGGTCACACATAATCAAACATTTAACTAACCATGGTCAACCAATGTAAGCCATAGTCAACTTAACCATCATCAACGATGGTCAAACATGATCAATCTTAACTAACCAAAGTCAATATACCTTTGAAGAATGTCACAATCCAACAAAAACAAGGAATGCGGTAATGAAACATAATCATTGATGAGTCTCTACATATCCCAATGAGACATTATAACCACCGATGAATGTTGCAATCCAACATAACCCCTTATGATCATAGGAAACCAAAGTCAACAAAAGTCGACTATGGTAAATGACATTCAACCATAGTCAAGCATGGTTCACTAAAGTCAACCACGGTAACTAAATTCAACCATGGTTAATCAAAGTTAACCATGGTTCATTAAAGCTATGGTGAACAAAAGTCAACTATGATCAAATATAATCAACCATAGTAAACTACGGTTAAACTTATTCAACCATCATTTGTCACTCATCGTCAACCGTGGTTAATGATGGTAAAAAATGGTCAACCTTATCTAATTAGTTAACCATTGTTCACTAAAATCAACCATGGTTAACTAAAATCCACCATAATTGCCAATGGTTAACTAAAGTAATCCATAGTCAAATGTCTTAACTTTGTCAACCATGCTCAAACATAATCAACAATAGTCAACCATAATCAGACATGGTCACACAATCAAACATGGCCAACCAAACAAATCCATAGTCAACTTACCCATAGTCACCAATAGTCAAACATGGTCAACCTTACCTAACCAAAGTCATTCATAGTTAAGCATGGTTCATTAAAGTCAACCATGGGTAGCTAATGTCAACCATGGTTTATTAAAGTAAACCATGGTTAACTAAACAAAACCAAGGTCAAACAATAATCAATGATGATAAACTATGGTCAAACATATTCAACTATCATTTGTCACCCATCGTCAATCATGGTCAAACATAGTTAACCTTAACTAACTAGAGTCAACCATTGTTCACTACAGTCAACTGTGGTTAACCTTGAAGTCAACCATAGTCACCTAGGATTAACTAAATTCTACCATTGTGAAACAATAGCCATCCATGGTTAACTATGGTCAAACTTTATCAACCATCATTAAACACCTATCGTAAACTATTGTCAATGATAGTTAAACATGGTTAACATTAGCTAACTATAGTCAACCATGATTCACTAAAGTTAACCTTGGTCATTCTTGGAGAAATCATAATCATTTATGATCAACCATCATCTAACTTTGAGTAATCAAAGTTAATCATAATCAACCATAATCAAATGAAATCAAACATAGTCCATATTATTAAACATTAATATTATTATTAATGTAGTTGTTGCTAGTGCTAAAAATGCCATAAAATTATAGAAGAGATAATGAAGCTAATTGTAAGATTCCTTACCTCCAGCGAAAAAGTAAGGTTGTTTACCTCTAGTAAAAAGGGCTCAATCATTATTGTAATCATAAAGATGAATATGAAATAATGATTTTTGTAATCATAACGATGAATATTAAATAATGATTTGTTTTTATATAAATGAAATCACTGCTGAAAATATAGATACTGTGTGGGTAATTTCAACAATTTGGATTGCTTGTTCTAGATTAACTGCCCAATTTTAAAACTAGCCAAATTACCGAAATTCTAAATTGTGATTTTGACAAAAATTGCTCTGCCAAATTCAGGTAAGTTAAGAACGGTTTTAGTTAGCCATTATACAGCTCCCATAAATACACTCATTCTTATTGCATTGAATATTTGTAAAATGTACATCCCATATAGACACCCCATCTACCAATGCATTATTTAATAGCTGCTAGTAGCTACTCTCTAAATCATATAAGAGCTAACTTTGAAGTGGCTTTCAATGACGTGAGAAAAGCTATAGAAACAGATAGTCTGTGTAGCCGACAACAGGATCTCTGTTGTATTTGTTTTGAGGGTCACATTTAACTCAAATCTTCAATATCCATGTATTGCTGTATTGTTCACTCCAGGAGTGGATAGTCCGTGTACCCAACAACAGGATCAGCAGTGTAAAAAGTGCTTCTGTCGTATTTGTTGAGAGGGGCATTTAACTCAAATCTTTTCGGCAAATCCGGGTTTGCCAAAAAGAGTCGACCGTAAACTACAAGATCGGCTTTACCAATTGCAATTGCTGCATTTCCATCTTCTCTGCCATAACCGCCTGCAACTAAGAAGTTTCCCTTGAATGCCTTCTTAATTGGCATTAGACTCTTGTTTGTTGCAACATTTTCCCCTGAATTTACAATTCTGGGCTCTACATAGTGGGCATACAGGATCTTGTATTTATTTAAGGCCTCAGCCATATAAAGCCCCAGTGCCTCAGGATCTGAGTCAAAGGAGTCTCCATGTTTTCCAAATGGAGAGAGCCGTATGCCCACTCGCTCTGCTCCAATTTCATTTGCCACTGCTTCAACAACCTCCAGAGGAAACCTGCACCGGTTCTCCAGTGTCCCACCATACTGATCGGTCCTGTTATTTACGCTGTCTTTCATAAATTGGTCGAGGATATATCCATGAGCACCATGAAGTTCAACACCATCAAAACCTGCCACAAAGCCACCAAAACTATGAATGGAAGAAGGTAGCACTTCCCTATTTACTTGACAGAAAAAACTATTTTGATGTAATGACAATTGAATCTGTTATTAACATTGGAAAAAAGTAGAGTTCTTCCATTGGATAAGAAAAGCCCTGTGATCTATTAAGAAGTAAAGATTGAGTTCTTGTTTATATAAAAACAGCTCCTGTGGCCTATGTACTATGTCTGCAAATAGCTAAACGCTGAATTTACGATTTCTGACAAACAGTCACCTGCTTTGATAGCATTCCTGGCAGCAAGACGAAAATCATTAACAATCTGTGGAATCTCCTCAGTTTTTAGAGCTCGAGGAGTTGAAAAATCTGCAAAATCCTTTCGGTTGGGTAGTAGAATCTGTCCCGATCTTTTTCGATCTGATGATGAAACGGGAGACTCGCCATTGGGTTGATAATCTGCATTCCATAAACCCACTTAGTGATCCCTATTCAAACAAACTGGCTGCCATGTTCTTTGTCACGGACAAATTAACATGCAATTACATCCATGAAAAGACTAAGAGTTGTCTCTACCATTTTGAATCTACTTTGGTTAGCAACTGAACAGAACCCCAATACATACAGATCTGCCAAGTGGGTACATGGAAGGAATTTATGGATAGCAATGGAGAGATAGTTACCCAGATGGGAAGCCCTTCCAGTGTGCCAAATCTGACAGAAGAAAACGCCTCCTTTCTCGTGGACGGCATTGACAATGGGTTTCCACGCCTCCACCTGCTCCTCTGTCCATATTCCAGGCGTATCCGGGCCCCTGTCAATTGCACACCTCATCATTTAGGGTTCTAATAACAAGCACTTGGTTTATTTTGGGTATCTGAGAGATAACATGTTACCATACCCCCCCTGAGCAGAGTCAGAGACTCCAGTAGCTTCTGTAATGAGAAGACCTCCAGGACTGGTTCTTTGGGAGTAGTAAAGAATTGCGTGGGGCTGGGGTATGCAGTTGTAGGATCTCTGTCTGGTTAACGGTGCCAAAACCACCCTGCCAAAACCCAAAACCCTTCCAGTATTAACAAACTGAAAGTATGTTGTTAAGAGGAGAAACTGTAGCAGAGGAAATGAGAATTACCTGTGAGACAAGCTGAAAGAACCCAGTTGGTAAGGTGTCATCAATGGGATCTGTTGCTGCTGAATTGATTGGTTTTCTTCTGTGTTTAGTTTTCCTCCTCCCATGATGATAACTATAAGTGTCCTCCTTCCAACTGCTATAATTGAAGTGACTGAGCACCACCGATCTGGTAAAAGCGGGTGATGAATGTGGATGAAAGATGGAAGATTTATAGTGTAGTGATTTAATTTATAAAGAGTTCTACTGTAACTCATATTGGGTGTCACTAACGTCATGGCTGATGTCCCGTCTCCATATATATATATTCAGTGGGCACAGATCGTGAGTGGCGGCTGTGGCATTTGCGAGTGCATTATTATGTCTATAGATATTGGCGGAGATGCGCTCCTGTGATTATGATTAAAGTGTGTATATTTTATTGAATGTTAAATGAGTCGTGATTGGCAGGCGCGCAAATTATAAGGGCACCCATCACCTTCTCATTGCAATTTGCAACCAGTGGATATTACATAATATATAAGATGTACTTTATTAAAAAAATTAAGGTGTTAATTTAATCGATTTGAATAATATTGTTTATATAATTGTAGAATTTTAAATGAGTCACAATTGGCACGCGGAAAGAAAAAGGCACCTATCTGACCAACCACGGGAATCCGGGATATGATATGAGATTTAATGTGCATTTTATTTAAAAGTTGAATGTGCCAATTTAGATTTATGTAGTTGTTGACCGATTCTCTATATATAAAAATTCAAAACAACTCCTTTGATCGATTCTCGATATATATAAATTCAAAACAATTCCTTGCCGACATTGTAGGCACTAATTGTCTTCAATAATTGTATTTGTTTTTGTTTTTTGTTTTTGTTTTTTAAGATGAGAAAATTTATTATAATGTAGTTGTCAAATTAATAATGAAAAAAAAAAGTTATTATGCTTGATTTTAAGAAATGTAAATTAAATCATAATTTTTATTCATTATAAAATAACATAATATGATATTAATTTTTTTCACATAGTCTATTTATTTTAGGTTTTCGATCGTTTTGGTTGGAAATTTGTTTTTCGGGTAAAATCCAAAATTTTACATGTTTAAATTGTGTTTTTGAATCCATAAATAGATTTCAACACTCTCGAATATTTTTGTGACATCCAAATTATGCAATTTTCATAGCTAATATTTGTAACGCTAAGTTTTTTTAATAAGATTTTTTAAAGATTTCCACTTGGAATACGAACAAAATAAGTCAAAAAATAAAAATCCAAATCTTTTCGTCTATTCTATAGACTTATACTTAACACATTTTATAAAAAAAACATTATTAATATGCTAAATATATAAAAACATTAATAATATTAATGTAGTTGTTGTAATTAAATTACTAAAACATTATATTATAGTAAAACAAATCATAATGAAATATTGATGATGATGATGATGATGATTAACCTCCACTAAGACCCTTTGGTCTATCGTACCTTAAGAGACGATAAATGAATTACTTGGACTTTTGTAAAATTTGATTCTTATGAAGAAAAAGCTGAGAAAGAAGTCGTCCAAGGTTCCCATAATGTTGGCAAGTTAGAAGATCATGGAGATTAGAGCTGTAGAAAATATTAAGAAACTGCAATCGAATGTGGGTGTACGCAGGTCACTCTAAAAGAAAGTGAGATTTGTCCTCAACCATCATGGACTCACAGAGCTGGCAGATCCTTTCCTCCCATGGTGTTTTAGGAATAGTCCATTGTCCTGTTTCACTATGAATCTCATGGGAGTTCGTTCTTATCTTGGCTATATTGATATTTTTCTTTGAACTTGTTAAGATCGAGAGGTATGTTTGGTCTTCCAGATTAGAATTAATGACTTCCTTGTAATATCTTAACTTTCTTTTACCCTTTAAATCTTTCTCGTCCCACAATCTCGCTTTGAACTTATATGTGATAGTTTTTTTTAGGTTGTTGATATCTTGCAAAGTGGTGTTTGGTTGTTGATATCTTGCAAAGTGGTGTTTTCGTCAATCCCCCAATGACTTAACCAAGCTATGGCATCTTTGTACCACCCTCTCTTGAGCCGAAGACGACCTTGAATAGAGTTTAAAGCAATTTTAGAAAGTGACTCTCTGGTATGCCATTGCATTTATCTTATTCTTGTACATCAAGTATCTATACACAACTATGCTTTCAATGAGGGGGAGACCTAATTCCATAAGGAGAATACAATAGGGTGTGTTGCTCTTAATATTGAGATTATATGCGATAAACCATTTTTTAATTTGCTTCATCTTTCTCTAGGACTGTCGAGAGATGCTACACCCCCAAACTTCACAACCATAAAAGATAACGAGAGTGACGAGAGTTTCAAAGAGGAACTTCTTTTTATACCACATCACTAGATTTTTTGATTTGCAATTGTTTTCTAGGACAAAATAAGCTTTCCACCCTCCATTAATCCTTTTCTCAATGCTATAGTTCCATTTGAGCTTGTGATAGATATCAATTTCGAGATACTTGTAAGAGGGCACTTCCTCCAAGTTTCTATTGTCATAAAAAAAATTAGCATAGGTGTCTTTATTAGACTTGATAATCATAACTTTGGTTTTGTCAGTGTTAGTAGACATACCCATGTTAAAGCGGAAATCCTTGAGAATCCTTAATTGAGTATCAAGGTCAGAGGGGCTCCTTGCCAAAAGGAAAATATCATCGGCATAGATAAGGAGGATTACGACTATTCTAGCTAAGGTCGTTCCTGTGCATCCTGCCTCTTCTAAACAACTTTCTAGTTTATCAATGTAAATGCCAAAAAGGGTAGGGGAGAGGGGGCATCCTTGTTTGAATCCAATATTACAATTAATATCTTTCGACCACCCCCCAGAATTCTTAAATTTGGCAATGAATTTCTCGTACAACCTTATCACGACAGCTCTCAACTCTAAAGGAACCTTTAGCTCTTCTAATCTATTCCACAGGTTACTTCTGGGCACTGTATCAAAAGCTTTCCTAAAGTCCACGAAACAACATAAGAGATTGGATTTAATATTGCGACATTCTTCCACAATTTTCCTAAGTGTAATGAGGTGATCTGTGGTAGAGTGGTGTTTTCTAAACCCTACTTGGCCTTTAGCTTGCTTACCTTCCCTTTCAACCCAAACACTGATTTTCTTCTCTAGAATGATACCATAAAGCTTGGCTAAGAGAGGGCTAATTATAATGGTTCGATAATTAGAGAGGTTATTTTTATCGCCACTTTTAAAGATAGGGATGATGAGGATTTGAGTCCAAGGAATAGGGAAACCTTGTGTGACAACCAAATTGAAGAGCTTGTGGATATAAGGAATGAGAATAATACCTCCAATTTTTAAGATTTCAGCTTAATAACCTTCAATGTCTTTAGCTTTTCCATTTGCTAGGCGCTTAATACTAGAATTTCAACTTGATAACTTATAAAAATATTAAATTTCAAAATAATATTATATAAATAATATTATTTCAAATATTATAATTATAAAATTAATGATAATTTATTAAATTAAAATAAAATATAAAATTAATACCAATGTTAAAAATATATTATACACATACAAAATATTATTCTTAATATTATATAATAAAACTATTATAATAATAATATAATACAATTATAAAAATATTAATATTTAAAATATTATAATTATAAACATAGAGAAGTGTTAATACAATTTATAATATTTTATTAGACAATAATAAAAAATATGTGGAAAATATTATTATTAATATGTTATATAATATAATAAGATTTTATTAGTAATTATAATGTGAAACAAATTAATATTACATTATATTATAATATTATAAAAAATTAATATTAATATAACATTTTTATATCAAATATTTTTAGAAATGTTTATCTTGGTTAAGGAAAGTTGACTTGTGATGTTTTTCAATGTTTTGTTACATTGTAATATTAATCAATGATTATGTTATGTTGTAATGTGACATCTTTAAATGATTATGTCATATTTCAATTTTTTTCAATGGTTATGTCACATTATGAAATTATAATTTTGGAATGCAAAATATTTTTATTTTAGTTGACTTATGTTGAATTGCTATAACTTTTAATGGTTGTGTTGCATTATGACAAATATCAAAGTTTATGTTACAATTGCTTATTGATTATGGTTCTTAATGGTTAAGTAAGTTGAATTATTAAGAGTGCTCATGGTAGAATTTGGTTTAGTACTTTGGTTGACTTTGTTGGATATGATATTGTTTGGTTGACTATTGTTGACCATGTTTCACTATAGGTTTCAACCATGTATGACTATTGTTAGATATGGTTGGCCATTTTCCAAGATTCAATCACATTGCGACATTAAGATATTAACTTCAGTATTATATCAAATTGTGATAGTAAGAGGTTTATAATATGGTTATATCTATTGTGATGTTCATCTTGATTGACTTATGTTGGTTTAATACATTCCTAAATGGTTGTGTCACATTGCGACATTGATTAAAGTTTATGTCACATTGCGGCGTTCCTTAAGGGTTACGTTGGATTGTGATATTCCTTAATGTTTATGTTGTAATATGTTGTTCATCAATGGCCATGTGAAATTGTGACACAAAGAGGTTTATATGGTTAAACATCAATTTTAATGCCTATATTGGTTGACTTATGTCAACTTTCTATGTTACTTAATGGTTATGTCGCATTGTAATTTATGATGTTCATCAAGGATTATGTGGCATTGTGATGTTCCTTAATCGTTACACCACATTGTGATGGTTTACTATGGATGGTCATGTTGACGATGGTTAAACATGGTTGAATTTAGTAAGAGTTATGCCACTTTGAGACATAACTTAATGGCTATGTTGGATTTTGACATTCCTCTTTGATTATGTAGTATTGCAATATTCCTCAAGGGTTATACATTATTGCATTTCTCGAGAGTTATGTTAGATTGTGTGTAGTTGACTTTGGTTGCCTATGGTTGACAATAATTGACAATGGTTGATGAAGTTTAATCATGGTTGACTATTGTTGATTATGTTCAACCGTGATGTTCATAGTTGATTATGTTTTACTATGGATGACCATGTGGACTATAGTTGAATTTGGTCGAGTATTGTTGGTGATCACTAACTTCAACATTATGTCACATTTTGACACTAAGAGGTTGATTATCTATTGTGATGTTCATCAATGATTATATCATATTTTAATGTTCCATCATGTTTACAATATATTGTGATGTTTCTCACTGGTTATATAACATTTTCACTTTCATCTTGGCTAGCTTATATTGAATTGGTACAATACTCAATGGCTATGATGGAATACAAAATTCATCAAGGGTTAGTCGCAATTATTTATTGATAGGGTTTGGTTGGATTTGATGACATTTATGGTTGATATTTTTTTTTGTATTCATACTCCTTAACTAGAGTAACAACTTTAGATACCATCTAGTCATCCCAATAATCCTCTATTGATGCTTTTTTTGTTTTTTTCTTCCGTGCCAATAGTAATCTTCCACAATTGCATAGTTGGTTATAGGATGCACCAATATATTCTTGCTTCTTCTCTTGCATAGTTCTAGAACCTTCCATTTCCTTAAATGATAAATTCCTCAGGTGATCCAAGTGAGTCATCTGGATCTACCTCATCCTGATCAAATTTTCTGCAATAAAGGGGTGATGCCATCCAACAAGGGGGAACTGCAGATTAATCAAATCTTGATGATATTGGCAGATAGGAGGGTTTCTTAAGGTTCACAACTTATCAATAATCAAATATTCCTATATTAACTTCAATGCAGTAATGACCTTCTTAGACTCTCCTATAAAGGATAAATCCTCACAAAAATGTGTTTGCATGGTATTCCATCTTCTTGGTGTCTTCTAGTTTCCTCATGAAAATAACAGGATTTTGAAATAGGGCCTAAGACATGAATAAAATTATGAAAAGAAAGGTCATTCTATAGTCCCCCCCTTTCCCACCGTTGAGTGCATTACTCCACATGCACAAAAGGATTGGTATCCCCATTATAGATTCCTATAGCGACATATTTTTTATTCCCTGAAAAGTTCATAGACTCAAAATTAGATAAAGAAACATATAATATTTGAGCATATAGATATAGGCACATAAACTAAAGATATATACAATGAAAATCAAATCAACAATCAACTAATCATGTAACAAATGAGATATCATAAATCATTGCACAAAAACTAGAAGTAGATAAGAAGAAAAGAATCATGTATTTCATTAATTGTAATTAATGGAGGTGAACTATTTTCCCAATTGCAAACTAAGCATGTGTGAGACATAAGGAAAAGTCCATGGTGAACTAACAATTATTTTCGAGCTCTTAGTAAGGGTTGCATCCAATCGAAGGTAACTGCTATAGGGATTCTCCTTTTCCACCATGGATCCTCCTACGTATCAAGGTTCAAAGGAGCGAGAGAAGAATATATAAGAGGACTTTAGGCACACTGTCTCGTCATCACGGGCTTAGATACATCCTTCATGAAAGTATTCAAGGTTTGTGAAACTATCAACAATCCCCGATGTGAAGTTAAACTCTGCAGCTTCAAAGCATAAGGTAATAGCACTATCAGAGAGGGTCTTGGTGCAGAACTTTATGGGCTTATGGACATCCCCCAGAGCCATCTAAATATAGCTTAATAAGATTTGAAGGCCCTTAATAGAAGGAGGTGTACAACAAAACTTCTACAGAAGACGTTTTTCTTTTCTTTTCTTTTTGTTCGAAAAAAAGAATAGCAGAGATATCATTTTTTGGAATGGGTCGTATTTTATGGGGCTGAGAGGGATGCATTTAAACCACTGGAGTGTATCCTTCGATCCTAAGAAGGATATACCCTCTACTGTCCCGGTTTGGGTCAATCCTTTGCACCTTCCTCTCCACTGATGGAGTGACGAAGATCTAACGAAAATAGGTAACTCTTTGTTAGAAAAACACGATCACAGAACAATAGCATAAAACAAGATGTAGAAATAAAACACATGAACACAATACAAGACTCGCAGGGTAATTTTTAAGGGCGAAATTTCACCAATTGGCTATTTTTTGGGCTTTCTTTCAAAAAATAAATTCATTATTTGGTCATTTTTAGTCTCTAATATCGCCTATATTTACATAAAATATGTTTTTTTTATCATAATGTTCGCCAAAATTTACACGTTTTAGTAGTAAACTATATGTTTCAAATTTAATATTTTCCTACGTATCTATATACATGTTTCTTTCAATCCAAACTAATTGCCTAGGATACCAAACTTAACTATAATATTAGAATCCTTAAAAAATACCATGTGTAACAAGAGAGACACCAATATATGTGGTTCACCCAATATGGGTCACGCCCACAAAGAAATTGCTAGTCATTTTATTATATCGTCCAACAAAATGAAGAGATGGAACCTGCAACACATCCACTACACTTTCCTCTTCACTCTCTCGCAGTCTCTCTCACACAATCACATGGATATTTTTCACAATACAATACTACAATACACAACTGTATTACAATGCATTCCCTTTAAAGAGGGATTAACATGGGAAAATACCATGAGCTACCCAATACCATGGGCCCGTAAATCACCCTTTATTGATCAAGTTATGACTATGAAATTACAACATTTTATAAGGCATTTTTTTCCAAAATATTCGCTACAGGGCCGCTACCCCCAAACCTTTGCCAAGGGGGGGCTCCTAAATTAGTAGCCCCCCTAGACCCCCCGGGTGACTATAGTTGGGGGGAGGGAAGCCCCCCCACACCCCCCTTTCAAGTGGTGGGATCCAAATATGGCCTATACACAACCCAGTGAATCAAGAAGATTAGGCTCCACAACCAACACTCTTTGGGAAAATATATAGACAAGTTGAAACCAAAACCTCCTGTCTTCTCTTGTGTGAGGATATGCATTTAAGTGGACCTTGAAAAAGGACTCCCAGAAGCAATCAATATCACCATGGATGGCTATAAGAACTTGCAGAAAGTTGATTATGAACAATTACCGTTTAAATTCAAAATATTCCACGAATATATGCATTTTTCCTAGCACTACCCTAAGAACAAATATCAAGAAGAAAGATGCAAATATTGGGGAAGATTGACAACATGTCACAAAAAAGGGGAAGTAGTCAGGGAAAATTCCTCAACCCATTCCCCAAAAAGATGTTTCATCAACAAATAGCTTTCAAGATTTGGCGGATCCTTGGGATGAATAAAAGTTTGGCCTGAGCTAGCATGGAAATCCAAAGCCAGCCTTCAGTGAGACCGAAGATCAGCCAGTCCTTTTGGAGATAGGTCAAGAAGAACATTACACTCTAACTCTTCCTACCTATTCGATTCATGAATACAGATTCTAAATTGTCATAAACCTTGGAGGTTCAATTATATATTCAAAGACTAAAAAATTCCAAGAAGTCTCTTCCAAAGGTAAAGAGGAGGAGCAAGATCCACCATCAAAGAAAGGAAGAAATCCAAACAAGATTCATATAGAAATGGAAGTAGCTAAAGATAAGGCGATAGGAAGGAAAGCTAGTTTAGATTAGCATATAAAAGTGATACCATTGGGCAGGCTCCCAAAGGAATGGAGGAGGAATCAGGGGATAGGCGTGACATCTCGACTATAAGTAAATAATGAAGGTCGTCTCCTGGAATAGCAGGGGGTTAGGTGATAATCAAAAGTAGAATCTCCAAGAAATATATTATGGAATGAAAACCCTTCCATTCTTATAATCTAGGAGAAAAAAATGGAAGTTGACCCTCCCTCAAATCTAATGTCTCGTATATGGAAAAATAGTCAAGGAGTTGCAGTAAGCGAGGCAATATTTTCAGGGCGAATTCTATCATGGTGGCCAAAAGGATGTTTTAGACTCATTTACCATCTACAAAGCCAAAATGGCTTATGACGGAGTTGGAGGAATTGGAAAATAACAAATTAATTTGTATAATTAATGCTTATGGACCAACTCTTTACAACCAAAAATCAGAATTTTGGAGCTCTCTCTCCAACCTTGATCAGACCTCCCAATATTGCATTGTAGCCGGAGACTTCAATGTTACTATAGATCCAAATGAAGGAAGGAGTAGATCAAAAGTTTGTGATATGTTTGGGGAAAATTTATAGGACTTGTAGGTGGAGTGGGACTTAAACAACATCAAGCCAAAGAAGGGATTATTCACTTGGTCCAATAGGAGGATAGAGCCTGGACACATTGCAACTTGTCTAGATCGTTTTTGGTAAGAAACTCCTTTCTCCAAAAAGGGCTCATACTACTCTAAAAAATTCTCCCATCAATTGTTTTCGACCATAAGCCAATCCTTCTCTCCTTCTCCTCTCTTGAAAAGCACGACCTTATTCCTTTCTGGTTCAACTCTCTTTGGATGTAATATGAATAAGTAACACAAACAGTTAGACATATATGGGAGTGCAATCTGGAAGGCTCTTCCAACTATGTCTGGGAATCAAAACTCAAACTGGTCAAATCCACTCTCAAAAGTTGGGCCAAGGAAAACTACTCTGATCCTGGGACAAAAAGGAGGCTAACCCAATAGCCTTTGGACAAATTTCAAAAGAACATGGAGCAGTTCCCAATTTCAGAAGAACCCCTCATGCAGGAGAAAGAGCTATATCCAAAAGTTTAAACTCATGCACGAAAATAAGAAGATGAGTGGCACTTAAAGTCCATAATCCTTTGGCTAAAGGATGGAAATAGAAATACAAAATACTTCCATCATTAATGCAAAGAAAAACTACAGCGAAATCAACAAGTTATACAACTTGACGATAAATTCATACTCAAAACGAGAACTCTAGCCATAAAACTCATATTTTTGTATAAAAAACACCAAAAAAGAACCCCAAATCAAAATCGGTGCTATCAGTAGCACCAAGTTTTTTGTGGTTAAAAATATAGATATGGACCAAAACAATCCTTATTGTTGTTTACAAAACCCTTAAAATCAAACCCTAAATTGAAAACTAATGCTACTGGTAGCACACTTTTTTAAAAAATGGCATTATTATATCATTGTATCATAATTTAAAATTGTATTTATTAAATCATTTAGTAACACTATATAAACCTAGCACTGAGTTAAGCCCAAATTATTCAAGAAATTATTTTACCACTATTTTCATATAAAATAAAAGAATTTATGATATTATTCATAATAAAACCATATATTAAACCATAAAAAGTAGAAGATATGATATTTGGGCACATAAAGGAGAAAGAGGAAATGCAGTATACTCTAAAACGAGAACTATATATAAAGAACGAGAACTATATATAAAGAACAAGAACTCTAGCCATAAAAATTCTTATTTTTGCATCAAAAACACCAAAAAAAACCTTAAAATGAACCATGGGTAGTATCGTTGTGATCGAAACCCTAAACCGACTCTCAGATTGAAAAGTGGACCTCCTAGAATTAAAACAAAAATTAAAAAATGTGGAAATTCAAAACTGGAAAATTTATTAAAAAAATTAAAAAAAAAAAAATTACAACCTTATAAGAAAATTTATGGTTTGTGGGAGACTCATATCCACTCTATGAAGTTGCAAAACCCTCCTTTAACTTAGCCTTTCGAATCCATTACCCCTTATTTAGGATATATAATCTACCATGACAATAGGAAACAAAAATGCACAAACACAAAGCACAACAAAATAGAAAAAATTCATACACACAACATGCATAATTAGCCATATTCACATAACCAAGAAACAAAGACAGGCATTGCACAACACATGCTATAAGAATACAGATCCTTAATGGAAACCAATACAAGCAATTGGTTGTGTAGGAGCAATGTTCCACCCAACTGTTGGTATCAAACTTAGATAACACCCCCAAGCCAGGCCATGATGGGGCTAATGCAAAGGACACCTCTAGGATTTTATCTCCCAATCAAAAACCCATTTTGTCACAATGCTTACCCAAATTCTCATCCAGAGTAGCATCATCTTAGGGTATGTTTTAAGAATTCAAATATTATCCCTATGTATAGTATTATAGGTGACTATTTGGATTGAAAAATTTTACATGTAGGTATGTAGGAGAATATTCAATTAAAAACACATAATACACTATTAAAAATTGTAAATTTTTGACAAATTTTAGCATTTTAAGCATATCTTATCTAAAACAGGTGAATTTTTAAGCTAATTAACGTTATATTTTTTTTAAATGCCAAAAAAATAGCCAGTTGGCGAAATTTTTCCCTTAAAAAAATACCCATTCTACATGAATCTCAATTAGCCATCACAACCATGGTACTCCTTCCAATTACCCCACCCAACACAAGGAATGCATTCCCCTTCACTGTTCCATAGGTTGTTGAATATTGTAACTTCAAAGAATATTATATTTGTACTTTATTATTCCGGAGATGTTTCATCCCTCCGAGGTAACCCTATTATGTATCCGGAGATGTTTATTCCTCCGAGGGTTTGTATTAACTAGGGTTATTAGACCCACCATGTGGGGGTCGGCCCTGTAGTTATATTTTTGGGTTTATTAGTCTTCTCCAGGAGAGGTCGGCCCCATTAGGTCTTTTAGTCAGTTGGGGGTCAGTATAAATAAGTGAGGTGAACTCCTCATTAGATCATTCACTCACTTGTGGAAGAGTGCGCACTTGTCTGGGAGATCTGCTAAGGAGACAAAGAAGGAAGGAGCACATCTTGTATTTTGGTTGATCATCTTATTGAGGAAAGCTTTGTTGGGTTTTCTACCCCATGAGGGTTTCCCAGGGTATATTGTGTGTCTATCTTGTGATTGTGTTTCTTTCAGTGATCTTGCTTGTCTATTTGGTTTAAACTTAACATGGTATCAGAGCTAGACTGAATAGGACATCTTTCACAAGGTAAGAATACCTCTCTCTCTCTCTTTGGTGAAGTTAGGGTTTCAGCCCAAAGTTGGTATTATTGATTTTTTGTTGCATGGTTGGATAGCTCTTTTCAATACCTTTCTTTTGAGCTATAGATCGAACTTTTTGGTTGGGTAGAACTCCGGGAAATCCAAACCCTAATTCTACCAAAAGTGCGATACATCAGATTTTGGTTTCAGAAAAAAGTTGTAATTTTTGAATTCTGATTACATGGCTGGATAGCCCTTCTCAAGAGCATTCTTTTGAGCTATAGATCGAACTTTTTGGTTGGGTAGAACTCCGGGAAAGTCAAACCCTAATTCTACCAAAAGTGCGATAAAATTCTGTTCCAGATTCCGAAAAAGTGAAAAGTAACTTCCCAGGTAAGTCTACTCTGTCTCTTGGAATCCCCCAAGAGAATATGGCTCCAAATACTAAGCTTGAAGACAAGCTAGAAGGCATAGAGAATTTCCGGGCATGGAAATACAGAATTGGTCTCATTCTTGAGGAGAATGATCTTGCTCATTATATCAAGGAGGAAGTTGCAGAACCAGAAGAAGATGAAGCCAAAGAAAAACACAGGAAGGATCTGATTAGGGCAAAGAGAATCATAGCTGATTCCATTAAATACCACTTGATTCCCCAAGTGGCTTCCAAGAAGACTCCAAAGGAAATGTATGATGCCCTAGGAAGAATGTATGAGGGAAAGAACATCAATAGGAAGATGAATCTAAGGACTCAGTTGAAGAGTACCAAGATGCACAAAGGAGAATCCATTCAAGACTACTTCTCAAGAGTCTCTCTAATCAAAGAGAAACTAGATGCCATTGGTGATACTCTTGATGAAGATGAACTTGTGATGACAGCTCTAAATGGTCTCACTAGACCTTGGGAGTCATTCATTCAAACTATGTGTGCCAGAAAAGAAAGTATGAAGTTTGATGTAGTATGGGAAGATTGTGTTCAAGAGGAGGCTAGGGTTGCCAACAGAGAAGCTCTTCTCAAAGAGGATGACCAAGCTTTGGCCACCCACACTAAAAGAGGAAAGAGAGGCTACTTCAAGAAAGTAAACCACAAAAGGCCTCAACCTTCTCATAGAATCAAAAGGAAAGGGGGAGACATCTCCACAGTCCAATGCTTCAATTGTCTCAAGCTAGGACACTATGCCAGAGACTGTACCCTACCAGAGAAGAAGAAGAAAAGGTTTGTTCACAAAAGACATCATGCTCATATGGCAGAAGATGACAGTGAAGAAGAAGAAGAAGAAGAAGAAGAAGAAGTGGAGGAAAGGCCTCAAAAGAAAAGATCTAAAATAAAGAAAGAAGATCCAGAAGAATATGTACTATTTTCTGCTCTCTCTGGATCTGTGTCTCCTGGTGAAGGCACTTGGCTCATTGACAGTGGTGCTTCAAAGCACATGACAGGTCATAAGGAAACTCTCTCTAAGATTGAAGAGAAGTCTTCACCCCAAAAGGTATCTCTAGGAGATGATTATCAATATCCCATCAAGGGAATTGGTGAAGCAAGCTACAAGCTTGATTCAGGAACACCTTTAAAGATGAAAGAAATTTTATATGTCCCAGGTTTAAAGAAGAATCTACTCTCTATCTCAACACTAGACAAGAAAGGCTTTAGAGTAGCCTTCATCGATGGACAAGTACTCATGTGGTCCAAAGGAAAATCAATCAAAGATGCAATTGTCATTGGTGAAGAAGAAGGAGGACTTTATAAACTCAAGGGTCATCCAGAATCTGCCCTTGCTCATGAAGTTTCCAGTCCCAGTGAGCTATGGCATAGAAGACTAGCTCACATCAACTATAAAGCCTTACCCTATGTGAGTAAGATGGTTATAGGTTTGCCAGACTTGAAGGCTGATCATGATGGCTCATGCAAAGGATGTAAGAAAGGGAAGAATATCAAGAATCCCTTTCCGAAAAGTGAAACAAAGACTAAGAGCTCTCTAGAACTAATACACTCAGATGTATGTGGACCTATGCCTACCACATCTCTAAGTGGGTTTGAATACTATCTCTCATTCATTGATGACTATTCAAGAAAAACTTGGATATACTTCCTAAAGGGTAAGAATGAAGTCTTTGGAAAATTCAAAGAGTTCAAGGCTCTAATAGAAAACCTCTCAGACAAGAAAATCAAGATTCTCAGAACAGATAATGGTGGAGAATATACTTCAAAGGAATTTGAAGATTTTTGTAAAGAGGCTGGAATCAAGAGGGAACTAACCACTCCATACAATCCCCAACAAAATGGGGTAGCTGAAAGGAAAAATAGAACCATCATGGAAGCTGTAAAGACTATGATACATGATCAAGACCTTCCCATGTATCTATGGGCTGAAGCAACCAAGACAGCAGTATATGTACAAAATAGACTATCTCATAGTGCTCTTGACTTCAAAACTCTAGAAGAAGTCTTTACAGGAAAGAAGCCTGAGGTAAGTCATCTCAAAATATTTGGGTGTCCTGTGTACATCCACATTCCAAAAGAAAAGAGATCCAAATTGGATCCCTCAGGTAAGAAGGGAATGTTTGTTGGTTATTGTGAAACTTCCAAAGCTTTCAGAATTTACATACCAGGTTTCCATCATATAGAAATAAGTAGAGATGTAACCTTCGATGAGGAAGCAGCTCTCAAGAAATCTAGAAAGTGTCAACTTGAAGAAGTTTATGAAGAAGATACATCTCCCAGAATCTCAGAGACTGTTCACATCCCTGAAGAGGACACACCAGAGGATCATGACATGCTGGAACCACAAGAACCTCCTGTTGCAGAATTATCTAGGAAAAGAAGACCAGCATGGGGTAGAGATATTATTCAAGGAGCTGAAAGATATGGTGCTCCTGAAGGCTCCACTAGAGAAAGGAAGAAACCAAAGCTAGTGTCCAACTATATGGCCTTGATGTGTGATCTTGTGGATCAACTACCTACTAGCTATGAAGAGGCAGCTCAGAAGAAAGAATGGGTAGAAGCAATGACAGAAGAATATCAGTCAATAATGAACAATGATGTTTGGGATATAGTTCCCAAACCAAAAGATAAAAGTGTGGTTTCTTCCAAATGGATCTTCAAAATAAAACATGCTGCGGATGGAAGCATTGAAAAATACAAAGCAAGATTTGTAGCCAGAGGATTCTCTCAGAATGAGGGAATTGACTATGAAGAAACATTTGCACCAGTTGCTAGGTACACTTCAATTATAATTATCATGGCTCTTGCATCCATGATGAAGTGGAAATTACACCAAATGGATGTTAAGACAGCCTTTCTGAATGGTGTAATTGAAGAAGAAGTATACATAGAGCAACCACAAGGGTTTGAGGTTAATGACGGAAGGACTCATGTCTGCAAACTTAAAAAGGCATTATATGGGTTAAAACAAGCTCCCAGGGCTTGGTACGGAAGGATTGACAATTTCCTAACTAGCATGGGCTTTACCAAAAGTAAGGCTGACCCAAACCTTTATCTCAAGGTGATGGATGATGAACCAGTTATACTTTTGTTATATGTAGATGATCTATTTCTAACTGGAAATGAGAAACAAATTATTGAAAGCAAGAAGAAGCTTTCTTCAGAATTCGAGATGAAAGATCTCGGTTTAATGCACTACTTCTTAGGCTTAGAGGTTTGGCAGGAACCAAGAGGAATCTTTCTAAATCAAGGTAAATATGCTGTGGAGATCCTGAAGAGATTTGACATGTTAGAGTGCAAACCAATGGCCACTCCCATGGACACCAACTTAAAGATTCTAGTCAATGACTCTTCAGATTTAGTGGACCTAACTCTATATAGACAAATTATTGGGTCACTAATGTATCTGACAAATACCAGGCCAGATATATGCTTTGCTGTAAATACCCTAAGTCAGTATCTAGTAGAACCTAGAAAGGTTCATCTAATAGCTGCAAAGCATGTAATGAGATACTTAAAAGGTACATTAGATTTTGGTCTGCTCTATCACGGAAGTCATGAACTCAAGTTGCATGGTTACTCAGACTCTGATTGGGCAGGCAGTGTCTCAGATAGAAAAAGTACTTCAGGTGGATGTTATAGCCTTGGATCTGCTATGATCTCTTGGTTCAGCAAGAAACAATCTAGTGTGGCCCTCAGCTCTGCTGAGGCAGAATATATAGCTGCTTGCTTTGCCAGCTGTGAAGCAATATGGCTTCGGATTTGACTTAGAAATGGATCCCACTATGATTATGTGTGATAATCAAAGCTGCATCAAGATGACAGAAAATCCTGTGTTCCATGATAAGTCAAAACACATAGAGATCCGATACTTCTATATTCGAGATATGGTGCAGAGAGGAGCTATCAAGCTTGAGTATGTGAGCACTGAAGATCAAATTGCTGATATCCTGACCAAACCACTGTCTCGTGTGAAATTTGAATACTTTCGAGACAAGCTTGGTGTAGTTCAAAAGGACCCTCCTAGAAAGGGGGAGTAGCATGATCCCTGATGACAAGCAAGTCTCATCAATAATGAGACTTCACCTAGCCACTTAGAAATAGTTAGATTTATGACTACTATATTTAAAATACTTAGTTTTACTTATACATGCTTTTGATGATAGATGTATTAGTGAGAATACATGCCGATAGATGTATACATGCTTTTTGATGATAGATGTATTAGTGAGAATACATGCTTTTGATGATAGATGTATACATGTTTTTGATGATAGATGTATTAGTGAGAATACATGCTTTTGATGATAGATGTATACATGCTTTTGATGATAGATGTATTAGTGAGAATACATGCTGATAGATGTATACATGCTTTTTGATGATAGATGTATACATGCTTTTGATGATAGATGTATTAGTGAGAATACATGCTGATAGATGTATACATGCTTTTTGATGTTAGATGTATTAGTGAGAATACATGCTTTTGATGATGATGTATACATGCTTTTGATGTTGGATACATGCTTTTGATGTATGATGTATACATGCTGTTGATGCTAGATGATGATACATGTATTGATTAATGTACTTGTATGGATGAGGATACTTGTACTTGTATTGATGAGAATACATGTGGGGATTGTATCATCCTTGAACACTAGTTCTAAAATGAGCCGTAGACGTGAGGTCTCCGAGAATGAAAGTCCTTAGTGGACAGTTGAGGGGATTGGATCATCCCTGGACTTTCAGTCCTAAAGAGAGCCGTAGACATGAGGTCTCTGAGAATGAAGTCCTTAGTGGACAGTTGAGGGGATTGGATCATCCCTGGACTTTTAGTCCTAAAGAGAGCCGTAGACGTGAGGTCTCCGAGAATGAAGTCCTTAGTGGATAGTTGAGGGGATTGGATCATCCCTGGACTTTCAATCCTAAAGAGAGCCGTAGATGTGAGGTCTCCGAGAATGAAGTCCTGAATGAACAGGCAGGGGATTGCATCGTCCCCGGACTGAGGTCCCAGAATAGAGCCGTAGACTAGGTCTCCGATAATGAAGTCCTGAATGAACAGGCAGGGGATTGCATCGTCCCCGGACTGAGGTCCCAGAATAGAGCCGTAGACTGGGTCTCCGATAATGAAGTCCTGAATGAACAGGCAGGGGATTGCATCGTCCCCGGACTGAGGTCCCAGAATAGAGTCGTAGACTGGGTCTCCGATAATGAAGTCCTGAATGAACAGGCAGGGGATTGCATCGTCCTCGGACTGAGGTCCTAGAATAGAACCGTAGACTGGGTCTCCGAAAATGAAGTCCTGAATGAACAGGCAGGGGATTGCATCGTCCCCGGACTGAGGTCCCAGAATAGAGCCGTAGACTGGGTCTCCGATAATGAAGTCCTGAATGAACAGGAAGGGGATTGCATCGTCCCCGGACTGAGGTCCCAGAATAGAACCGTAGACTGGGTCTCCGAAAATGAATTCCTGAATGAACAGGCAGGGGATTGCATCGTCCCCGGACTGAGGTCCCAGAATTGATCTGTAGACTGATGTCTCCGAGAACTGAAGAATTGGATTGTATCATCCATGGACCTATGTCCTAAAGGGAGCAGGATTGATCATCCTAGGAACATGATCGTATAATGACGATGCTGATGATCGTGTGATGACGATGTTGATGATCGTATGATGACGATGCGATGACGATGCTGATGATCGTGTGATGACGATGTTGATGATCGTATGATGACGATGCGATGACGATGCTGATGATCGTGTGATGACGATGCTGATGATCGTGTGATGACAATGCTGATGATCGTATGATGACGATGCGATGATGATGCTAATGATCGTGTGATGACGATGCTGATGATCGTGTGATGACGATGCTGATGATCGTGTGATGACGATGCTGATGATCGTGTGACGACGATGCTGATGATCGTGTGATGACGATGCTGATGACAATGCTGATGATCGTGTGATAACGATGTCGCTGATAATATGATGACGATGTTGCCAATCGTGTGATGACGATGCCGATGACCGTGATGTCGATGTTGATGTTGATATTGATATACCAGTAATTGTTTGAGTTACTGATGAAGACAAATTGAAGAAAGCTTCCGATGATTTATAGATGTATCATGTATAGTGACTCCTTGCTCCTGCAGATGCTGTTATAATATCCTTCTCGTTAAGGGGGAGTGTTGAATATTGTAACTTCAAAGAATATTATATTTGTACTTTATTATCCCGGAGATGTTTCATCCCTCCGAGGTAACCCTATTATGTATCCGAAGATGTTTATTCCTCCGAGGGTTTGTATTAACTAGGGTTATTAGACCCACCATGTGGGGGTCGTCCCTGTAGTTATATTTTTGGGGTTATTAGTCTTCTCCAGGAGAGGTCGGCCCCATTAGGTCTTTTAGTCAGTTGGGGGTCAGTATAAATAAGTGAGGTGAACTCCTCATTAGATCATTCACTCACTTGTGGAAGAGTGCGCACTTGTCTGGGAGATCTGCTAAGGAGACAAAGAAGGAAGGAGCACATCTTGTATTTTGGTTGATCATCTTATTGAGGAAAGCTTTGCTGGGTTTTCTACCCCATGAGGGTTTCCCAGGGTATATTGTGTGTCTATCTTGTGATTGTGTTTCTTTCAGTGATCTTGCTTGTCTATTTGGTTTAAACTTAACATAGGTCCCTTAGGGACTCCAACCCTTACAATGCTTACTAATGTGTGTAGTAAGAGTACAAGATGTTACGTTCCTTTCAAGCATTCCATGTAAAAATCAATCGTGGCTTCTTAAGCATCTCATGAGCAACAAATATTAAGGTAAGGTTCTTATATGCTTAGCCTCTTTTCTCACCTATAGCCAACCTAATTCCATTCCTTTCTACCACTCTATGGCTTCCTATCACATGGTTTGGTCTCATCTTAACGTAGTCCCTGTGTGTCCTGAATGATAGAATTCCATGGGGATAAAGGATGGATGACAAGATAACTGAAATCGCTTATGATCCTAGGAAGAAGGACTCTTTCCAGGTTAGGAAAGGTAGATCCACCCCACTCTTCCATAACTACGTGAGATGACTTTCTCATCAACCTCACACAACAATTCAATGATTGAGTACAATAAGTCAAGGAAATGCATAGGCTTCTTTGAGGCACAAGACATAATTTGGTTGGTTCTAGGGATAACACATGGAATCATAGGGTTACTCTCCCATAGGAAACCTCCTTTCCTATTCTTCTCTGGTGGAATCATAGCCCCTTTGAGGTGCTTCCATACACAACCATCTCCGACCTTTTATATTATTTTGCAGCATAATATTTACATAGCTTGAGTCATTATACAAGCCATCCATATGGACCAATAGATACCTCTATATTATACATGCCCATGCCATTCGCCAGTGGGATTTTGGCCTTTAGCACCACACTAGGAATCCATACTTAGCATATTTACATATTTTACATTATATGATTGAGTACATTCCAGGGGTCAAAACAAGGTATTATAGGGGGTTTGATAAAGTTATTGCATTGGAATTTGCATAATCATTATACTCATCAGTTGTAGCAGTTCTAGGGTTATGTATTATAGTAGATGAAGAAAGTATAGCAAGATGGGTCATAAGATTACCATAGACATGAGAAAAAGGTTTGAAAGAAGGACTATAATAGCCATTACCCAAGAATAATTCCTTGTAGGGGATAAAACAACACAAGGAATGGAGAAAGGAGTCCATTGGGAATCCCTTATTCCACCTTGTCGCAAGGTGGCTCTATGCATACAAAAATATTTGACATGTGAAGGAATCTTTGTTTCAATCTTTGAGTATCATTTCAAATAGTTAACTCACCTATGACATCATAGGTATATAAACACTCCATATTTTCTTCTGCATTCATTTGATTTGATGAGCAAGAAGGTGCAAGAAAATGAAAATATGAAGGCTAACTTAACCCATCATGGACTAATTAAGCTACTGGTAGAAGATTCTCTTATAAAGTTAAATCCAAATTGGAAAATATTGGTGGTATCCTCATCATTATTTCAATAGGAACATAGTGAGAAGAAGTCAATCAAGCGAAAATGAAATGGAACATAGTATATCTAAGAAGAAACAAAGTAAGCATATGGCAACCAAGAGGAATGAAAATAAATAGAGCATGAAGTTCATTGAAAAAGTGGATGAATTCTCGCCTAATGAGAAACCCTAGAAGAACGGCTCCAAAACTAGAACAAAGAGTAGTAAACGATGAATAATGGCTCCAGAACCAGAAGCCCCCAAACGACATACAACAAAGGCTAGTTTAGATGTGAAAAAGACTAACATCCTTAGTCGTCTGTCTTTGGAAGTCATTGAAATAGGTAGGAGTCACAACAACAACATTCTTAAAAGTCTAGCCAGTATAACCCGTGTAGAGTACCTCCATCATGGGCTGCGTTGAAGTGCCAGAGATTCACGCTGCTCTGCACATAGGCATTCCTTGAGAGCCCATCGTTCAATCTCTTGGCATCGAAGATCGTGTTATGGGGAGTCATGGCCATTGGACACACTCTCAACATCTAGCAGTGGATACACATTTTTGTGAAGAAATGGAGTTCGAAACCCTAGCGAACATAGACGAAGAAAATGGAGTGTGGGAAGAGGTACTACTGGGAGAAAATCAATGGCGTTGCTTTTGGCTTCTTTGGTTCGCCAGAAAAAGAGGTATTATGGAGATCCAAGTCTTTGGGGATTCTAAGAGGTATTATGAAGATCCAAGTCCTTGGGATTCTAAAATAGTTATCCACTGGGTACCAGGCTGTTTATCTCTTCAGTATATTTATTTAGAACATTAGCAGCAGCCAGTGAATCGACTGATCCAACAATTCACACTCATATCTTTTATGCATATCTACAATGAACTCTCCAAATCTTCCATGGGGTTGTGTAAATGAATGGATATTTAATTTTTAAAGAATTCTATAAGGAGTATCTTGTGGATTCTGGTGTCTATTGTGTTTTAAAAAAAAACAAGCATAAACTATAGATAGTATGATAGAGGACTAATGTCTATTATTAGTCTTGGACAGTTTTGTGATGCTTATTTAGTTGTGTGATGCTATAGTTGGGTTGAATAGCTGGTATGCTAGTTTTGTTAGCTGTCTATCCTATGTAGAAGGTGACAGTTGACTAGAAGGTTTTTTAACTAGAAGGCTCTTTGATGAACTGTTATATGTAACTTTGATTCTATATGAATAACAAGTTACAGTTTTTTTTAGATTTAAAAAAAAGAAGAATGGGTGGTTTATTTAAAAAAAAATAATATCTAATTCTATTTATTTTGTTGCAATTTAACTCGTCTATGGAACATTCACCAAGCACAAGTTAAGGGAGTAGTCTATTTATTCTATATTTTGGACATTTAAGTGGTTTTTTATCACAAATTCATAAATTACTTTTGGTAAAATCCAAATTTAGAAGCGTTTAAATTGTATTTTTGAATGCATAAATGGATTCAACACCCTCAAATATCCCTATGACACTTAGATTATCAATTTCCACAACTAATATATGTGACTCTTAAGACTTGTATTGATCATCAAGTCAACATCAATATTGAAAGACTTGTAAATGTGAGAAAAGGAAATCTGTGAAGAGGAAGCCCTCAAATTTTGAATCCTTTGGCACTAGTGAACCAAATGCAACCTATAAATTATACCTACCATTGGCCCATTGGATGATAACCTTAGAATCCCCAAAAACTTGGATAGTGACAATACCAAGCATGAAGGAAAACCGTAACAGACTCCATAACACAACCATTTTTTCTTTTGTATTGATCCCATCTCCACAACCCAACCAAAGCTTATAATAGTGATATTTGTTTTAATCATTAGGATCATGCCACAACCACAATGACCAAAAGGAGAAGCTCCATCACAAAACCCAATTGCAAAAGAAAATATGAGCGATGGGGCAAACACAGATTTTTGAATTCTAGGCTTTGCTCCTTTAAAGTATTATTTATAAAAACCTACACTTTTCAAGCTGCAAACCTGATAATGAGGGGCAATAATTTCAAATAACACCTTGTTCCTCATATTCCAAATCACCCAACAAACAAATATAGGTAATAATTTATGATGGAAAACCTTTAGGCCCCAAAATCTAAAATTATCCACCAAATTAGTCAAACCCCAAGACTTTGAAATTTGAAGATCTTCACACACCACTTGTCACACTTTCTTATTGAAGTTGCAGAAGATGAACAGATGATCTATTGATTCAGAGTCATGTTTACATAATGCACAACAATTGAGACCATGCCAACCATGACAAATCAAATTTTCCCATGCCAATAGACAATTTTCTAAGCATAACCAAAAGAAACATTTAAGCTTCATGGGGATATACCACTTCCATAATTTACCATACCACCATTTTCATTCAAACAAATATTGAGAGGCAACAGTAGATTCATAAGCATCTTTTGCACCGATTTGCTATGAAGTCTTGTTCCAACTCCAATCCATTTTATCATGAGCTTCACTTAATTTGATACCAACTACAACTTGAGCATTAACTACTCTAATGAATTTCACTTTTATTTAACAATTAAATTTTAATAATAACATTTTGTGAATATTTAAAAGTTAAAATTTGTAAAGATATTTAAGCATTTAGTCAAATTACTTTGTCTAATATTCGTTGAATTTTAAATTCTATGCATTCATACACAAACTCTCAATACAACCCAATCTTGCTACTATAACTTGGACTACCTGAGGACATGCGATACCTTAAGTGGGAGATGATGGGTCTTAGAAATGACATCATTTACCATCCTTTTACCTAGTCAATATCTCTAGTTCTCTCTAAATATCTTAAGTCAAGGGGAGATGATGGGTTTTAGAAATGACATATTTTAACCATCTTTTATTTAATCAATTTTTCAAATTCTCTCTTTTTTCCATGATGCCTTGGGATGGTTTCAAGCACAAGGCATTTTTTAACTTACACTCCTTTACATTCCAATAATTGCATCGGTAGACGTTTTCTACAGCCCAAGTAGGTGAGATATGTCACATCTAGCACATGTCAGCTAAATTTTTTTTTTTTTTTTTTATAAAACCAAGCACATGTTGGATCCAAGTTTAAATTCAATTTCAAATTACATTTACCTACGTAAATAATTTTAGAGTATTTGAATATCTGGATGAATGGGCAATATATTACTTGAATGGTTCTTTGGAACTAAAGCTGGTCCAAGGGAAAATAGTGGTATGCGAACTTCAACTGGGCATCAAAGGACAAGTAGTGGCCATGGCCAGAGAAATTGGCATGATAAGAGTTCAATGAAAAAAGGATGGAGAACAACTTATAACAGATTTGCATGTTTTTCCCATTGCATTAGTAGATTCCAAGGCTAGAGGAAAATTAGAGCATACCTAAAATCATTTTGAAACCCATATGGAACCATTATTTTCAATTCACAGCCTACCACAAAGAGGAGGAGCCAGTTTTGACCTCCTTTTGATCTCGTGTTTCGAATGATTCAGGCCCAACTATAGTTAAGCCCGATATAATCGCCCCAAGACTAAACATTCTATCAACATGGCCCCTGAACCTGAGCCCGTTGAGGCTACACTATGATAAACGAAGAACAGAATTCAATCTACTTTGCGGCACTTCAATGTCATGTCCCCATGTGAGTGGGTTGGCTGCTATGTTGAAGGCCATGCACTTAGATTGGAGTTCGACTTCCACGAAGTCTTCTCTCATGACCACAACTTACGTTACCGATAACAAAGGGTGCCCTATAACGGACGTTTTGATTGACTCTCCTACATCTTGAATTATACATATGAAGAGATTTGCATCTTGACAGAGAGATTGGTTTCATGTATGAAGCAATTATTGAAGTCGTGTCCCTTAATTATCCTTCCTTCTGGTTGGCAATTTACTCCTTTGGCAATGCGTCTACGACCTACGACCTTCACAAGGATGATCACTAATGGAAGTCCTCATAAATCCACGTACTCGGTAGAAGTTGTGGAGCCAAGTGCTGTGAAGGTGACTGTGAATCGCAGAACACTGATATTTAAGGAAAAGTTTGCACCTCAAGGGATTTGATCCTTATCGATGTTTGATAGAACCAGAGTTAAGATGGATCTATTATGGTTATTTAACTAATGAATAAGGGGATTATGTGTTTGTAACTATCCTTGGAAAGTGCTATAGATTCCACATCACACGCTTAGATTTGATTCCAGGTCCCACTCTAGCTACATATTTTAAGTATTTTCCTATGAGTCTCTCAAAAGTATGTCAAATGGCTACTCGTTGGATACATAATTTAAATCTACATCAAAATGAATTCTCACACTCTAAATCTGAGTGATTCTACAAGGAAAAAAAATTGAAAATACGACAAAACAATAGTTTTTTTTCCTTTTCCTCCAAAACTATTTACCCTTATGGTTGATATCATCATCTTTCTATTGGTTCTTATAAAGTTGATTTTGATAGTACATTTTTTGTTTTGAGGATCATTTTTTACCTCAAAAATCCTCTAATGTGTTTCTAATTTGAAGGAATACCAATAAATTGAATTGGTTTAAGGTCAATAAAAAAGAGGACGAGGTTTCTACTATTAAAGATATAGTGAGTGAGTAATGCTTAATAAAGATGAGTTTGAAGTTGTTTAACAAAAGATCTAGCACTAATTTTATGATTGAGGGGTTTGCTTATAATATTCTTTATATAGTGAAATATGATTGTTTTTATTATTCTTTTATATATATATATATATAACTAACTTACTAATAAAAAAAAAATATATAATGTTAATCTCATGTATACTTAGAATGTAATTGATTTATTTTGCAAAGCATCTCTTGTTAGCATTGTTGAATTCTCTACATACTATATTTTGCTAGCATTGTTGAATTCTCTACATGCTATATTTTGCTAAAGATGCGGTAGGATAAAATCTTATAAGGGTAGGATCAAATCTTAGAAGGTAGCTTTTTCCAAAGACGTGGTAGGATCAAATCTTAGAAGGGATAATGAAGCTAGTTGTAAGGTTCCTTACCTTGAGCAAGAAGGGCTTAATCACGGTTGTAATTATAATGATGAATATTAAATATTGTTGAAATATAGATATTTGTTTATTGCTTTGAAGATTGGTAAAAAGTACATTTTATTATCAATACATTATTTAAGGTTTGAGTGTAGATGTACTTAGAAATCTCTCTATTGATACATGATAGATACAAAGTTAAAGATGGATCCATTAGAGTGATAAAACTATTATATTGCAATTGTGATTATAAAAAAAAAAAACATGTAAATTGTAAAAAGGTAAAGATAGACAAATTCTGTAATATCCATATACAATGCCTCTATTTGTAGTAGATGTTAATGCTTAGTATTTGTAGTATGTATGAAAACTATCACCTAGGTTTTAGGTTATGTCAAGCCCTCATCATGCTTGATTGAGGTTGCAAAAAAAAGAAAATGCCTTGAAAACAAAATAGCATTTGGTTAGCCTATACACCAGATATCCTATTCTTCAAGAGGTTCGTCACCTTCCCCATCATTCTTGTCGGGTTTCCAGTTTGAGCCAAGTAGGGTTACCTTACTGAGCATGTTTGATTAGGATGGGTGGGGTTGGTGGAAACAGATTGATGCCAATTTACTCCTTGCAACCAAGGAGGAATTGAATAGCCATAGGCTTGACTTGTGCTTGAGACCCATGGAATAATTGCAGGTGTTGGATAAGATAACATAGAATGGGACCCTGCACTAGTAGGAATAGAGGGGGGGTGTAAACCTGCCTGATTATAGCGGGGTATCTGAATGTTAATAAGATCCCGGTAGAATCGTGCACTGTTTGCAAATGCTTCTAATGATCCTTCCATCATGTTCCTTTCATCGATTGTTCTTGTAGTATCAGCCATCACATTCCTTTCCTCCATTTCTCTTGCATAATTTTGGTTCATCTGTTGCACCTTCCTTGCATCCTTTTCTTGCCTTGCCAACTGCTTCTGGTGCTCTTTTTCTTGTCGATTAGCCTCTCTTGCAATCCTTTCTGTGTGCGATGTCCAGCTGCAATCATCCTTGCTTCCTTCTTTTCCTTTGCAAGATCTTTCTTCCTTTGTTTTAATTCCTGCAAAGCATGTTTCTTTTGTTCAAATTCAACCAAGAGGCTTATGTACTCTTTTGAAGTGAGTAGTTGTGAACTTCGACCCAATCGGAGAATGTCTGTCTTTCCTTGCCTTCCTTTCTTTGACACTCTCTCCACTGGAAACTTTAGGAATTGGCCAAGCCTTGGCGTGTTCCCTGGCAGTGGTTCTTCTGCTATGAGAGGTTCTTCTGTTGCAGTATATTCTTCGACTGCATCCTGGTTGTCTATGTTAGGTTCTTCTATCAACCCACCATCAACATAAAAATGGACAATCTCATCTTGTATGACTACCAGCTGCGAAGGCATGTTCATGCTTTCATCGTTGGTGGAACTGCCAATGTGTTTGTTAAAGTTCATTATGGCCTCTACCATCCATGATGGTTAGGATACTTGGGTTGGCACTGTCAATGTGTCATTGTTGCTACCTGGACTGTGAAAACCATCAACCACATTTCTATGTGCCACAGAATCCACTTGTGTGTCGGCTGGACCACCTAGCCCCATGTTATCTTTCGCTGCTTCGTCATTAAATTGTGTAGCGCTGGCCTGTTCATCATCAACAGCAGCACCAAATCCTTGGCAGTTTCCTTGAGAAAGGGACATGATCTTGTCCACAACATCTGCCTCTTGCTGCCCATCCAATTGCTCTTCGACATCCTCAAGATCTTTGCCAACCACATCTTCTTGGCCATCCACATCAAATGCTCGGCTACACCCGTTGTCATGTATAAGAGCATCATAATTCAATGGCCAAATATTTGTTCGCCTAAATCCAGCCTTGATATTCGACAATGTGAGAGCCCTTTTGAAAGCTTTGCTTGCAAGTTCAACTAACTCAAACCTCTTTACCTCTACCCTTGGGTTCTTCGCCATCCATGCAGCACGTTCCGACCTGAAAAAATCCTTGAAAGGCCCAAACACACTCACATATGGGGGCTGCAACCTGTGAGTGGTGTGAGTAGGAAGTGTTAAAAAGTCAATGCCTAACTTGTTTCCCTCGTCGATGGTTTGCACAACAATGTGGATTCCATGGCCATCTAAAACCAACAGGTGTCTGTTTTCAAGGGAGACACCGCCTGGTACAGATGCTGCAAAGTGACAAAGCCAATTCAAGAAAATTTCTTTAGTCATCTATGCATGGGGATGTGTAGCCATGCACGCCCCAGGTTCACAGTTTTGGATATAGTTTTACAGCTGAGTTTTTCCCTTGAACAAATAAAATCCCGGGATTTCTGTACCAATTGCATTCACACAACATAGAATGGTTATCCACTCCCTGCTCTTGGGAAGAATCTTTGGCACATTCCATCTCCCTCTATTTGCAATGACCCACATGCCACAATTCCTCCCTACATATAACCCTGTCTCGTCACAGTTCCAAATATGGTATGGAGCGTAAGAGTGTTTCTCATATGCAGAAGAAAGAGTGTCATAGAACTTGGACACAACTGTGGGGCGTAGATTCAATGCCCTATCTCTATCCAGACCCTCTGCAGTTTGTAGCACTAGCTCTAGATGCCTTTTTTTGAAACCAGCCCACCATGAATTACCTGGAAACCCATCTTTGAATGGGGTTGGCCTCCCTCGATAGATTTAAGCAACAGTTGATTTCAGTTGTATCAAATCTAGCCCATGTCCCATTTGGGCCATCTCCTTACACCACACCACCACCTCCTCCTCCTCCTGTTCAGTCATGACTGTAAGAGGACCTCTCCTCTTGGTATGGGTCAAGCCATTTATCCAGTAATGGATTGACGTGGGTGCAATACCATATTTTTTGGCCAATGTTCTTACTGTAAACCCCTTGAATTCGACATCGTCAATTGCATCCAACATGTCTTCTTTTGTCCATCCTCTAATTGCACTGATTTTCTTCGTTGAAATGGCACCTTGCACTGTGGAAGATGGTGGAAATATGGGCGATGCTGGCACTATAGGTGGTGATGGCACTGCCGTTGATGGTGGAACCACACCATCTACTTCTTCCACAGGACCATTCTCATAATTTGTTGTAGCAATGTTGTCATTTGAAACACGGGCCCTTTCCTCATCCGATGATGTGCATTGTAGCTGGGCACCCCGGGTACCCCGCTTCCTTGCGCCCCTTGTACGAGGTGCAATATTGACTCTTGGCATGGCTACGAGAATCTGCACAATCCATATGGATACATGTAATAGAATGCATATGTGAAATGGATAGTTAATGGATACATGTTAATGTGCTAAACTAGTTTTTTTTTAGCGAAAAAAAGCATACCATTGATATTCAAATATTTTTGAATCAAACAGTACAACGATGGATCTGTCATAAAGACAAGTCACAGTCTCTTCCAGACTTATCAAACAAAAAAACATATAAAAAAAAGTGTTATCTTCTAATACACCTTATATCGAACTCGAGACCTCTTACTACAGTCATAAGTAAAATTGTTCAAAAGAAAACTGATCTCAATAAAAAAAAGTATTCATGAATCCTGAGCAGAGGAATCAAGGAATTATTTCCACATTAAGTAGCCAACATCTCCTTCCAACGCCTGCTTTGACATTTTAGCAGCTAATGTGTTATGTTCCTGAAATATGTGTTCCAAAGAGATGCTTCTGAAAAGTTTTAGCCCAAAAACTGTCATGTTACACCAATGTGTCAAAGAGGCAACTTTTAAGTCAAACTCACCACATGCCCATTTGATAGTAACTCTAGAGTCTCCAAAGACTTTGACATCCGGAAGGCCAAAACAGTTTGTTGCTCTATCAACACACCATAAAGCTAGAAGTTTTGCCTTCATATTTGTTCCCCTGCCATAGTTGAGATGAAGAGTGAAAAAATGGTTATGATCTAGCATAATCACCCCACTAGTTGCACACATCCCATTAGTTGGTGCTCCATCAGAGAAGAGAACTAGAACACAAAATTGAAGAGATAAACTTCCAACATTTCTAATATTCGGGGGAACCTGCTCCTTTTGGTAAGTCAGGTAAAGTTTTAATGCCATATGATAAGCCGATTGAGTACATGGCTTATGGTCCTAAAAAATAACCAAATTACGCATATACCAGATTGTCCAAGAAATACAGACCAGGAGATTGATATAGTTTTTAATAGAGTTGTTCCAGCGCTGCAAACAAAACTCAAAAGATCCAGCTTCCCAACTCCTATTAATATCCAAAGCCACATAAAACATTTCCCATACCTTCTTTGTAAATGAGAAATCAACAAACATATGGCTGGTAGTTTCAGAATAAATTTTACAAATGGCACACTGACTTGGCCCTGACCAACCTCTCATCAATAGGTTATCCCAAGTTTTCAGTGTTTCTTGGATGGTGAACCACATAAAACATTTTAATTTCAGTGGCATCTTCCACTTCCAAATACCTTTGTACCACCAATGCTTTGGAAAAATACCTTCCCTTTGAATAATGGCCTTATACATTGTTTTAGCAGTCAACACACCGAAGCTTTTATTCCCCATCCAAAATATTTTATCCTCTTCCAGAGATAAACAAAAACCAACTTCATTAAGTGACTGAATGTATCTATTCCATTCAAAAGCTGATGCACTAGTAAGACCAATATCAGATGCGTTCAGCCAATAGTCTCTACTAGCCATCTTTTTAATGCTGTTGAGTGTGATATAACCACGACTTTTAATCAGTGATAGAGTTTCAACTGATAAACATAAGAATCTTCAAGACAAATTATTGGGTCAATCCCAATAGAAATTTCTTTTCCATTCCCAACTTTCCAGAACAGATCCTTCGCTAACCAATTGTATATCTTAAGGAAGCCCTTCTAGATTGGCGAGGCTCTTCTAATCTTTTTCTTTGGGTACCTTAGCAAATGACTAACCTTCATCTTAATGTATTTTTTCTGAAGAACCAAAGACCACAGCGTGTTGCCAAATAAGCCTCTCCATAGGCTTTTTAATCTCAAATATGCGCTAAAAGAAACCAGATCCTTGATCCCCCATCCCCCGAAGCTTTCTGGAAGTGAGATCTTATCCTGTCATCACCAGCCTGGATCTGTCCAAACCACCCGTCCGTTAAAAGTTTGTAAACAATCTTCTTAGGGAATTGATAACTGAGCAGGGAACTGGTAACATAAAAAATAGTAGACAGGGATACCTGTCAACACAACTTTAACAAGGATAAGTTTTCCCCCAATTGATAATAATCTGTACGTCCATTGGGAAATGCGAGCTTCAACTTTTTTCAGCAAGCAGTTCCAATCGTTGATATAATAGCCATTTGGATTTATGAAATAACCAAGGTATTTAAAGCCATCAACAATATCAAAGAATTTATAAGGCAACATCCTCTGGATTTCCGGCATTCTGTTGTCCTCAACTCTGTTATGATAGAAGCAGGACTTTGTAATACTAACCTTCATCCCAGTGGCTTTACAGAACATATTAATAATTCTCATATAACAATTCCATCCAGTCTCATAATCACTTCCAGCTAATAACACATCATCCACAAAAAGGATATGTGAGAGATATAGATCTTTCGTAATCTTAATACCTTTAATAGTGTTGTCCCTTCTAGCTTTAATAATCAACTGACTCAATCCTTCAATAATTAACAGAAATAACAAAGGAGATAAAGGAAAACCCTGTTGGATGCCTCTAGAACATATGAAAAATTTTGTTGGAGTTCCATTCACCTGGATTGCAATATTCATAGAGGTCACACAGGCCATGATCCATTTGATGGTACCAAGAGGAACCCCAATTTGTATCAAAACAAGTCTAAAAAAATCCCAGTTTACTCTATCATATGCCTTTTCCAAATCCATCTTGAGTAGGATAACCTTCATTTTCTTACATTTTATTGAATGTAACAATTCTTGAGACGTGCCCATTGCATCCAGAATCTGCCTATCCTGCAGAAACCCAATTTGTTTCGAAGAGATAAACTTTGAGAGAACTGGTCTCAATCTCATAGCAATAATCTTGGATACAATTTTATACGCCAGATTACATAATGCGATAGGTCTAAAATCCACAAAGGATTTAGGAGTGTTACATTTAGGAATTAATGTAATGAAAGTAGAATTCAATGCTCCCGAAATGTAACCAAATCTCCTAGTATATTCAACCATACTAAGAATATCAACACCCATAATATCAAAGAAATGACTGAACAGTTCCACCGTCCACCCATTGGACCCGTGGCTCTTTTCCTTAGCAAACAGTTTAAGGGTTGCTTCTAATTCTTCTAAAGTGACCTCCTTTTCCAGATCCCTTGAGTCTTGGTCGTCAATTTTTTTTGGATGAAGTCTAACTACCCTAAGTTGTGATACCAAATCACATTGAGCAGAATCTATATATACTTTATCAAAATGATCCTTTTCCAGATCTTGAAGCTTCCTTTCACCCAAAACAACATTCCCAAAACCATCATCTAGATTCCAAATAGTATTTAAATTTCTTCTGAATGTAGCAAAGGAATGAAAAAAACCTAGTATTTCTATCTCCAGACTCAATCCACAGAGCGCGACTCTTTAGCCTCCATTCCTTGTCCTCTTGAATCAACATAGATTCTTTCTTCTCCTCCAATAACTTAAGAGTTTTAAAAGCTTCAATTATTTAAGGATCCACTAAATTTTTAGCAAAAAGTGACTGAAGTTGTTCTTCTAACAATTTGATCACAGTTTGGTCTCTTCTTCTGTTCATGGACCCAATAAGATACCTTATCTTTGAGCTTCCTCAACTTATAACAAAAAGTATCTAAGGGACTCCAGTCAGGCTCCACTTCAAAGTTGAACCAAAAATCCTGAATTAAACCACAGAAGTCATCATTCGATAACCAAGAACAATTGAACAGTGAATGGGTATCCTTTTTGTTGAACATGATCCCCCAGTTGGAGAAAAATCGACCAGTGGTCAGAAAACTTATTGATACCAACCCAAGAGCGATATCTCTGACAGGAATAAAGCGACATCTCTGACAGGAATAAAGAACATAAACTTTGACAAGAAATTTATCCAATCTCTTATGCACTCCCTCAGTCCCAAAACGACCATTAGTCCAGGTAGGAACAACAACAGCATGAAACACATAAACCAAATTGTAGGTCTCAATTAATTCTGAGAAAAATTCTTCTATATCATCCAACCTTGCATTAAAACCCAAAGCTCCGAAGCCAGGGAAAAATTTAAGTCTCCAGCAATAATTAGATTGTCAATGTTTAAAATACCAGAAATTTTTAAGGTATTCCAAAAATTCAATCTGTCTTTGTAAGGGCCATAACAATTCAAAATAGTAAGTTTCAAATTATTAGCCCTTATACTTCCATCCATCAAAATACCCCAGCTAGACTTGAAAACATTAAATGAGAACATTCTAGGGTCCCAGGCCACTAATAAACCACCTGACAGGCCCAATGAACTAATCGCTGACATCTCCCATCCCGATAGAATACTTGCAATTTTTGACAAAGCAACACAATCCTCACACATAGTCTCTTGCAAACAAATTAATCTGGCACCAGTAGAAGAGATAATATTGGATAATGCCCTGACCCGAACAGCTTTACCCAATCCATGCACATTAAGTGAACAAAAAGACATTAAGAAACCAGGTTATGGGGCTACATTGCTCTAAGACCCCCAACAGAACCATTAACACGACCCTCAGAATCTGCCATCTCAAGTCTAGATGAAATAGATTGATAAGGGGATTCATCACTTTGAACCCTCTTTCCCCCATCCTTCTTCCTATTGCGCCTGATAGTAACATTTTGAAATTTCAAGGAGTTTACCGAACACACATTTGGATTTGTAGAGGTATTTTTTGAATAGAATTTTAGAGGAGAAAGACATACCGGCCCAGGACCCGTGACATAACCAGAAGATTTAAGGATATCATTTTCCTCTGGAATGAAAAAAACTAGTTAATAGAATGGATATGTGAAATGGATAGTTAATGGATACATGTAAATGCGCTACACTAGTTAATAGAATGGATATGTGAAATGGATAGTTAATGGATACATGTTAATGTATATGTGAAAACTTAGATAGTTAATTGAATGGATACATGAAATAAGTGAATGTCAATACCTGAAACACTATGCACACATTGATGGGTTGTTGATGAATGGTTGAGTCCTGGTTGATAGATGAACAATTTGCAGGAATAATAGTTTGATAGATGATAGTCGCACTGCTTGAATGGTTGAGTCTTGGTTGATAGATGAACAATTCGATAGATGCACAACTTGAATCCAAGGAATGCAAATGGATTCAATTGTATGCAAAGAGGTTGGTTTATAGTTTTTTATGTTGAAAATGATTGCTTAGTGGAATTGACATGGATTGCAAGGTTAATTCTGGGAATGGGAGGCTAGGATTGATTTGGCACCAATCCAATGGCTGGAGATTTGTATTTGCATGATCCATGTGCTCTTAGTGTGTTTAAAGGATGATTTGATTTTGGGAAACTAGGAATTCGATTAATGGATGTTTTGTTGATCCATGTGCTTTGGTTGAGTTTAATGCTTGATTTGATTTTGGGCAACGAATTCTTTTTTTTTTCTTCTGATTGTTGTGTTTAAAGGATGATTTGATTTTGGGCAGCTGTGAATTAGATTAATGGATGTTTTGTTGATCCATGTGCTTTGGTTGAGTTTAATGCCTGATTTGATTTTGGGCAGGGAATTTTGTTTTGCTGATCGTTGAGTTTAATGGATGATTTGATTTTGGGCATTCGTATTTGTTGCTCCATTTGATTTCATAGAGTTTAATGAATGATTTGATCATTGTTACACCTAAAATCTACCCATCATTAGATTCAGTGCATATATCCCTGAAGTCCCCTGAACTAAGTATTTTCATCTGGAAGGATTTGCACTCAATTATGCAATCTTTTGAGAGGTCGTCGCAGGTTGCACATTAGCAACATGTGACGTCACAGCTTGCTCCACTGCAGGGTGCGACGAGGTCTGTTAATGGGAAAAAATAGTCTATTCGAGATCCTTCTCGAAACTTTCCCATTTAGGGGCTTATCCCTGACCTCTAGGGGAGCTGGTACTCGACCCCTAACTCTTTGGGAGGATCCCCTATCTCTATCCTACCATCCCTCAACCTATCCTATCCATAACCTATCCACTTAGTCCTATATAAGTGAGGCTCACTCCCATCCCAAAGGGAGGAAGACTATGTTATCTACATGGTAGTGAAATCTCTCTTAAGACACCTCCATTCACCTATTGGAGAGCTCATACTTCCTTGGAAGGTTATGGCAATTGGTTTGGTCGAAGAAGGGATACTGCGTTAAGTCTTTGGTTGTAGTTCTATATCTCTATCATGTACTCCTCTATTTGCAGTAATACAAATGCTTTCCACCAATATTGTTCCTGTGTGCAATGATATTGTGTAGTTTACCTGCTTAACTGTTTACTTATATCGCTTATTGTATAGATGTCTTTTACTGGTTTCTCTTGTTTCTTTGTCTTAATAGGTCTTGTAGATTGGATCTGACGACCGTGGGACGTGGATCAACATTCGGGAGAAAGGATTGCGTAGTAAAAATGTAAGACATCTAGTACTTGGTCCTTAAGTAGATCTAGGAGATGTGTTTGTAGTCTGTTCTATTTGTTCTAGACTCACATTGAGATAGGGAGATCCGGCTCGCGTCCGCTCGAGTGGATTGTCTGATAACAAATCTGGTGACCATACTTGGGAGTAGTGTTTGTCTTTTTTAGTGGTCATTAATCTGAGAGTTATTTTCAGTTGATTACTTAACACAAACCTCTTTTATCATTTTTTGCCATTTACTTCTTAGGATTGATTTCACTATCATATATTCACGTTGAAGACTCTGATTTGCTTCCTCTGAGTTTATACAACTCATTTTCAAGCCTGTTTATGGTTCATTGTTGAGAGATCTGGTTCATTTTTGAATCTAGACCTCGCCTGTTGCACTTGGGCAGTGGAAACAGAGCGACACTGTGTCATTCTGAGTCTCTGTTCTTCACATGTTAGTTACCCGTCACATCCTTTACATTGGTATACTGCGACATCGTCACACCCCCCATGAAGGCAAATTGCGACGTCACACTATGTGTCAGGACAGAGTTCGCCGATCTGTCAAAAGTTGGCATACAGGCATCCCTTCCCTCATCTGACAGTTTGAACCTCGGTCTGATGTATGAACTCCCTCTGTGCTACAAGATCCAGCCAGAGACCCCATTTATGATTTTTGTGTTGAGAGTTTGGTTTCATTTGTATTGACTTTGGGTTCCGTCTTGGACAAGTTTGAGACAGGTAGTGGTGGATACTCTAGTCTCCTCCGCCTTCATCCGTTCACTCTTGCATTCCCTTCTTTCCATACCTGATCTGATCATTGCATTGGATCAACTTCCAGACCTCATTTACATTTGTTTTGAGCTTTGCTTTCTTAGTTTGCTTGCTGCTGCTTGATTTTGAGTTAATTGTGTTTTTCAGCTTGGTTGAGTGCTTATCTTTTCTCGAGCTTTCTGAATATGAGTGTTGCAAGTAGTGTTTTCTTTTCAGCCATTTAGATCTTAAAGGAGAGTTGTTATCAAGTTTATTCTTTGATGCATCCATCGAAAAGTTTAAAAATGCTTCTTTCCCATTTTTTCTCAAAAAATTATTGAAGAAAGATTGTTGTGCATTGGAAAATTCTTGATTATGTTTTGGAAAAGTTGAATGAATGTATGATCTATTGTGTTTTTCTCGAATTATGAATCACTCATCTTCTTGAAAGGCTCAAAGCACGCTTCGATTTTTGCAAAATTAATTCCATGCTAAGGAAAGATAGATGCATTTTTAATTCTTGTTGCTTTTAGATCATTGAAATTGAAATTGAAAAGCTTGCATGTCATTTCAAAATCCTCTTTTTTCATCATTTAGTGTCATTTTAATTTGAAAAGAAAAAGAAAAGAAAAAGTTGTTTTGATTTGGTTTAGTAGTGTTGTGTAGTTTTGCGTTTCGCTGAAAAGGAAAAGAATACTCTCATTGTCAAATTTGTTTGAATTGAGAATTGTGTTGCATTGAGTTTGTTTTGGCAATACCATTGGAAAACAGATTTCTCCTTTCCATAGCTAGAATTCATCGAAAGAAAAGAACATTTCGTGCATGTAGTCAGGGCTTGCATTATGCTTCCGATTATGTATTCACCTCATGCATTCACCTAACCGTCCAAGATAAAATTGTTAAAATTGTTAGGAACCCATGTCTTTACTTTGTTAGTATGTTGTTGTTGGACGCATATGCTTTGTAAGTCGTCCCATAGTAATTGTTGATCAATAGTTTGTGTTATTGTTGTTGGCGCATATGCTTTGTAAGTCGCCCGTAGTATTGTTGATCCATAGTTTGCAGCGGCCCATGGTTTTGACCCATAGTATTGGCGCCTAGACTTAGTATATAAGTGTGTGTTGAGACTTATGAAGGCACCGTGAAGTTATTTGTATTGAGCTTTCTCATAGGAGGTTTCCCCCTCGAAGTGGCCTGTGATCAATATAAAAATGATTCTGAGTTCTGTCATTTCTGCTATTTCGCATATTCGTATTAATTAATTGTTGCAGGTGCATCACATCTGGTATCAGAGCACTTTCTTGGGCTCGCTGGGTGAAATTTCTGCCAATTTTTTTTTCGCATCTGTTGCAGGTTCGGATTTGGGAATAATCCCTATCCGCTTAACTGTGGGAAGTACTTGGGAATAAGCCCTAAAACTCATTGTGAGGAGTACCACAGGAACCCTGAAGTAGCTGGCCCATTGAGAGGACCTGCCAGCGAAAAGGGAAACGACCCCTACCTGATTGACTAGTTCCCACCCGTGAGGTAAACCAAGAGCTGTCATTTGTGGCAAAGTGGTTATCAGTTTTACCTGAGACGTGGAGTGAGGGGTACTGCCCCAATACGCAAGCCGTCATACAGCATTGGTGGCTGAGTGAAACCCCTGAACTGTTAGGAAGCCGCACGTACCTGGGGTCCATATCTACTTTCAGCTGAACTATTGTCGATCACTACTGCGCCGTTTCAGCTCCATTTTGCAAGCCGTTCCAGATCCAACCGTTTTCAATACATTTGGCACTATTCCAGATTCCTTCCGAGCCGTAGCCGCTCCAGTCTAAAAAAAAAGAAAAAAAAAAGAAAAAGAAAAAAAGAGTATAAAATTCAGTTTTTTGTCCATATCTCCCTTGTTTTCACTCTGTTTCCCTTGAAATTTTCGGGGAACCCCTGTCATCCCATTCTGCATATTTCATTCCTGAGGACCCTATCCCCAATTCCCCTTCCCAAATCCCGAAAGCCCACATTTGTCTATTTTTAGGGTTTGCCATAACTTCCTCATATTTCACCCAATCGCCTTCAAATTTTACCACATAGTTCCTTTCTGAACTCTGCTTCTTTGTCCCTCTCTGTCAAATTTTCTCATTCTATCACCCCGCTTCTGAAATCCCCCTTTTTGCCTTCTTGTCCTTTCGAGAGTGTCCAAAATCTAGTCAAACCCCAATTACCCATCAGATTTTTTCCCAAGTCTAGATTTTCCCTTACTGAAGCAGCTTCTGTTTTTGTTTTCCTACCCAGTCAAAAAAAAAAAAAAAAAAAAACTCCTGGTTATGGTTGTCACCCGTGCAGGAGCAAAAACCATGGAAGAAGCACTTGCAGCCATCCAAGCCAAACTCCAGGATCTGGATGAAAAATTTCTCGGCCTCCATCTTGAACATTCAGCTATGAACAACAAACGGCAGTCCGAGTCTTCATCAAACAATGGGTTCTCTTCTTCCAGCAATTTTCGTGGTCCAAAGCTTGATTTTCCGCGCTTCAATGGTACTGATCCAAATGGATGGATATATCGTGCAGAACAGTATTTCAGTCTGCATAATACTTTTGATGTCAACAAAGTTCCGCTGGCATCCTTTCACTTGGAACAGGAAGCTCTTCAATGGTACCGTTGGTACATCAAGGCTCATCCAGAGCCCAAATGGTCAGACTTTTGCCAGCTCCTTTTGCAACGATTTGGTCCTAGTGCTTTTGATGACTTCACTGGAGCCCTCACTAAACTTCACCAAATTGGCACTGTGAGAGAGTATCAAACCGAATTTGAGAACCTAGCCAACCACACCGAAGGATTGTCTGATGACTTTTACCGGAGTTGTTTTATCAGTGGTCTAAAGGATGCCATCCGCTCGGAGGTCAAAATGTTCTGTCCCACCACAAGGATGGAAGCCCTAGGGTTGGCTAAGTTGGCAGAAGACAAGATTGTAGCACAACAACGTTCCAAGCCCACTTTTGTTCCCTTCCGAAATATGGGTTCTCAGCGACCACCTATACCGCAGGCTCCTCGACCGACTCCTATCAAGCGTTTGTTTGAAATAGAGATGCAAGCACGCAGAGAAAAGGGGCTTTGCTATAATTGTGATGAGAAATTCACTCGGGGACATAGATGTGTTCAGCAAAAGCTCTATCTCCTGGATGTGGAGTCTCCGCCTGCCTCTGAAATTGGTGACGAAGATCCAGAAACATTAGATGCTCCGGTCGACATTCAGGAACCGCCTATTGACCCTCCATCTCAGGATGACCAGCCAGAGATATCTCTCCATGCTTTATCTGGAATCAACACCCCCCAAATAATGCGGGTTAGGGGTTACTTCAAGAAGCTTCCTCTTACAATACTCATTGATTCTGGTAGCACTCACAATTTCATTGACCCTCGGATCGCCAAACAAGCTGATTGTTTTATTCATCCTTGCTCCAACTTTGAAGTCATGGTTGCCAATGGGGGCACCTTACCTTGCAAAGGGAAGTGTCGAAATGTGCGTATCTCTATGGGAGATTATACCTTGCGCTCTGACATGTTTGCCTTGCCCTTAGGCGGATGTGATGTGGTTTTGGGCGCTCAATGGCTACGCACACTTGGCCCTATCTTATGGGATTTTGCTGAACTTTGGATGCAGTTTTTCCTCAATGGACAAAAACACACATTGACAGGATTACAACTAGGTTCTCTCAGCATCATCAGTTCACATCGCATGGAAAAACTCCTCAAGAAGAATTCACATGGTGTCATTGCTCAGATCCATTCCATTTAGATGCAGCCATCAGCGGTCTCCACTACTCCTTTGGATCTACAACAAATTCTGGATCGATATACAAGTGTCTTTGCTGAACCAGTGGGATTGCCATCTTCTAGGCTAGAAGACCATTGTATTCAGCTCCTTCCTGGTAGCGTTCCTCCAACATCAGGCCCTATCGCTACCCATTTCACCAAAAACGGAGATTGAAATGCTCATTCGGGACTTATTGAAGAAGGGTATTATTCGCCCAAGCACTAGTTCCTTTTCTTCTCCAGTTATTCTTGTCCGCAAAAAAGATGGGCCATGGCGCCTCTACATTGACTTCCGAGCACTTAATCACCTCACCATCAAGGATAATTTTCCAATTCCTGTTGTTGATGAGCTTCATGGGGCTCACTTTTTCTCCAAGTTGGATCTTCGTTCTGGGTATCATCAAATTCGGGTTCATGAGGATGATATCCCTAAAACAGCTTTCCGCACACATGATGGCCATTATGAGTTTTTGGTCATGCCCTTTGGCCTCACTAATGCTCCTTCCACATTCCAGGCCTTAATGAGTAAAATATTTTGACCCTACTTGCGGAAATTCATTCTGGTATTCTTTGATGATATCCTCATCTACAGTAAAACATGGGATGAACATCTCCAGCATCTAGATCTTGTCATGCAACTTTTCTCTGACCATCATCTCCATGCCAAGCAGTCTAAATTTGTTTTTGGACAGAAGGAAGTTGAGTATCTCGGGCACATTATCTCAGCACAAGGGGTTCGCGTGGATCCTGCCAAAATCGATGCCATGAACAATTGGCCGCATCCTCAGACACTCAAGAGCCTTCGTGGTTTTTTGGGGTTGAATGGATACTACCGCAAGTTTGTCAAGGATTATGGGAAGATTGCAGCTCCATTAACTACTCTATTGAAAAAGGATGCTTTTACATGGACACTTGCTGCTCAGTGTGCATTTGACAAACTAAAACAAGCTATGTGTACTACACCTGTGCTAGCTATGCCCGATTTTTCCAAGCCCTTCACTATTGAGAGTGATGCTTGCGGCAATGGACTTGGTGTTGTTCTCCTTCAAGATGAACACCCCATTGCGTTCACTAGCAAAGCCCTTTCAGGTAAGAATTTAGCTACATCTACCTATGAGAAGGAAATGACGGCTATTTTGCATGCAGTACAGAAGTGGTGCCCATACCTATTACGGAATCATTTTTGCATCAAGACTGATCACTAGAGTTTGAAATATTTCTTGGACCAGCGTGTCTCCTCCCCGGCACAACAGAAATGGGTTAGCAAACTCATGGGTTATGACTATGAGATCACTTACAAGAAGGGTAAAGACAATATTGTGGCAGATGCTCTTTCTCGCACATTTGATGCCCAAGGTTCTCTTTCAGCTATTTCTATGCCTGTTCCAAATTGGTTGCAATATGTTCAACAGGGTTATGTCAATGACTCTTCCTTATCTCAAATCATCCAACGCTTTACCAACAACCCTTTTGCTGTACCACATTACTCTTAGGATGGTGCTTCTCTGCGATACAAGGGTCATCTGGTGCTTCCCCAGAGCACAGATGTTCAACAGGCTGTCTTCTATGAACTCCATGCTTCTCCATCGGCAGGGCACTCTGGGTTCCTCAAAATGTATGAACGAGCACGGCGTAACTTCTTTTGGCAGGGCATGAAAAGGAAAATTCAATAGATGGTGGCCGAATGTGATACCTGCCAGCGCAATAAGGGTGAAACAACACTCCTTCCAGGATTGCTTGAACCCTTGCCCATACCTACACGGATTTGGACAGATATTTCTATGGATTTCATTGAAGGGATCCCTAAATCTGGTGGGAAGAAAGTGATTCTCGTTGTGGTTGATCGCCTCTCCAAATATAGTCATTTTTGTGCTCTCAGCCATCCCTATACAGCCTCCTCCGTCGCTCAAATTTTCCTGGACCAGATCTTTCGTCTTCATGGCATCCCTTCTTCCATTGTCTCGGATCGTGATGCGACTTTCACCAGTCATTTTTGGACAGAACTATTTCGCCACACTGGCACCAAACAGAAGATGAGTTCAGGGTATCATCCACAAACAGATGGTCAGACTGAAATTATCAATAAATGCTTGGAAACTTATCTTCGTTGCTTCACCTCGGAACAACAACATCAGTGGGAAAAGTGGCTTCCTCTCGTTGAATGGTGGTACAATACCTCTTACCACACCGCCTCTAAAATGACCCTATATGAAGAAGTCTATGGTCAAGCACCTCTAGCTATTCTTCCATACACCCCCACCAGTTCACCAGTTCAGGAAGTTGACACGGTCCTTCGAAATCGCGATCAGATTCTTCGCATTTTGCGGGACAATCTTCACATGGCACAAAATCTCATGAAGCAACAAGCTGATCAGCACCGTTCTGAGTGCACTTTTCAAGTCGGAGATATGGTTTTTCTTCGTCTCTAGCCATACAAACAATCCTCCTTGAAACTCAAAGGGCGTCATAAGCTCGCTCCAAAGTTCTATGGGCCATATCGGATTCTTTAGAAGATTGGGTCTGTTGCTTATAAATTGGAACTTCCTCCTTGTTCCCGCATTCATCCAGTCTTTCATGTCTCTTGTCTGAAGAAAGTTCTTGGCACCAACATCAGTGGACAAATGATTTTACCCGAACTGGATAATGAAGGATCCATCCTTTTGGAGCTAGAGGCCATCCTCAATCGGCGCACGCGTCAGCTTCGCTCTCGCTCTATCACAGAGGTCTTAATTCAGTGGCACGGCATGCATCCAGAGGATGCTACATGGGAACCACTGTTAAGTTTAAACCAAATAGACTAGCAATATCATTGAAAGAATCATAATCACAAGATAGACACAGAATTTACCCTGGGAAACCCTCACGGGGTAGAAAACCCAGCAAAGCTTTCCTCAATAAGATGATCAACCAAAATACAAGATGTGCTCCCTCCTTTTTTATCTCCTTAGCAGACCTCCCAGACAAGTGCGCTACTTTTCTCAAGTGAGTGAGTGTGTCTAATGAGGAGTTCACCTCCTCTATTTATACTAACTCCTCACTGACTAAAATACCTAATGGGGCCGAACTCTCCTGGAGAAGTCTAATAACCCCTAATGTATAAGATCAGGGCCGACCCCCACATGGTGGGTCTAATAACCCTAGCTACCAAAAACCCTCGGAGGAATAAACATCTCCGGATACATAATAGGGTTACCTCGGAGGGATGAAACATCTCCGGAGTAATAATGTACAAATATAATATTCTTAGAAGTTACAATATTCAACAACCACTCCTTCAGATTCAAAAACAATTTCCACATCTAAAGCTTTGAGGACAAAGCTTTTTTAAGGGGGAGGGGATGTTAGGAACCCATGTCTTTACTTTGTTAGTATGTTGTTGTTGGACACATATGCTTTGTCAGTCGTCCCGTAGTAATTGTTGATCAATATTTTGTGTTATTGTTGTGTTATTGTTGTTGGCGCATATGCTTTGTAAGTCGCCCGTAGTATTGTTGATCCATAGTTTGTAGCAGCCCATGGTTTTGAACCATAGTATTGGTGCCTAGACTTAGTATATAAGTGTGTGTTGAGACCTATGAAGGCACCGTGAAGTTATTTGTATTGAGATTGCTCATAGGAGGTTGCCCCCTCGAAGTGGCCTATGATCAATATAAAAGTGATTCTGAGTTCTGTCATTTCTGCTATTTCGCATATTCGTATTAATTAATTGTTGCAAGTGCATCACAAAAATTAACGGTAGAACTAGGTAAAATTTTTAGCAACTTGTGTGAAATTTAGAGATGTGTTCCGGCGTTGTTAAGCGTGGCAGCTGTTGTTATTTGCCAGCACTGTATCCCAGGGGTATTGTAGTCTTCCATGTACATCGGTATATTGAGCTCCTTCATGTACCCACCAAGTACCATAATCCGTACTTGGCATATATCGAAGGGTGTATCACGTACTCGACATGTATATCGGAAGGTCTCTTGCCGAACGGTTGTGCATTAGACAACACCACTATGGATTTGAGCTCCCACTTACCTTGCATATATCGGGAGACACCATTAGGATTCCTAAAACCAACCGAGTTAACCATTTGGCCGTTTTGGCAAAGCAATACACCGAGAACAACACTCGGGGAGATTAGCACGCACGTACTGTCCAGGTAATCGGGTATGCAGGAAAGGGTACGGTCCCAATCCTCCTTATCGTGTCATATTGTTGGAACCTGTAGTATACCACGGTTTGCAATGCCTTGATATTCCCATGAGGTTCTAGACTTTTGAATCCACTCTGTCACATAAGTTTGCTTGTTGCCTTAGTTTGAGTAGGTTTTTCTGGACTACTTTTCTTTTAGCATACCCTTAGGAGAAACACTGTTTCGACCTTTCTGGCTGATTTTCCTGATACTCTGGCGGATTTTTCCTGGAGAAGGCCCCGTAGGATCTTGAACTTATCACCCGAATATCCCCTTAATCCAGAGGTTATTTCGAGGGTAAGAATGGATCAGTGTAACGCGGTCGTAGTTACTGAAGTGGAGAACCCCACTTTGAATGTTGGCGGACTTTTGTTTCCACCAGATTCACCTACCTCTCATCCCCCGCAGGATGAAGAAGCACACACCCCCGCTTCACAAAATCTTTCTCTCGTCATTTCGGGAGAACCTGGATCGTTGGAATGGATAAACCCACCCCAGGACGACCCTATAGCAGCTATTGGTCCTTCAACAACTTATTGGACATCTTCTACAGACCACCCAGTGGCTCATTTTTCCATCTCATCCTCATCCAGTGAGACTACTCCGGAAGACACTTTAACCTACTTTCGTGGCCAATTGGCTCACTTTCGTTCCATGGCTGAAGAGTGTCGGCAATCAAGTTTCCAACGACGGGTTCAGGACCCATCATTACCCCCTTACCAACCCATCCCAGTTCATTCGATATCTTTCGGATCACCTGAGGAATCCCACCACGTGACCACTAACAAGACTGGTCAACCCTCGCAAGAGTCCAGTCCTGCACCTCAAGTGAACCAACCGGTGAAGGACAACAGTCCAACACACTTGTCACTACCACGGTTACTTTACCAATTCCTCCCCCACCTCAGAATTCGAGGGGAGGGTATTCCATTCCCACGGATTATCTTATTGGTAATGTTATTACCACGGTAGCTGGTCAACAACCTACGTTGGTTCAACCTTTGACTAGTGGTAAACCTGTTGTGGCTGGGGGGCAACCCCTGTTTCCTAACCAGAACGTAAGTAGTGCAATCCCCCATGAACCTTCCCAACCCGCTAGACCATCCACCACGGGATTATCTCATGTCGGAGGGTCGTCAAATGTAACTCAACCCTCATGGAGTCAAGCATATCCAGGTTCCGTTAACCCTGTGCCGGGCCAACCTAATCCTGAAAACGCACCATACGGGATACCTTATCCCGGGAATCCATACATTCTATGGGGGCAAAAACCTATGTTGCAACACGGACCCCAACCAACTATCCCTCAAGTACCACCACCCCCGATCGGTCCTCCCCCACCTCCTGCTGGAGATGGTAGTCCCCCACCTAACATTGGTGGAGGCCCACCTCATTTTTCCTACAGTACCCATCACCCCTCCGGCGGTGGCGGGAATAGTCCACCACCCCCTCCCAGCGGAGGTGGCGGGGGACCACCCTATCATGGTGGAGGAGGACATTTCCCTTCGGGTGGCAGTGGTGGTCCACCACCCCCTCCAGGCAGAGGCGATGGAGGACCTAATTACTATGGTGGTGGCGGCGGTGGTGGAGACCCTCATCCTTCCGGCGGTGGAGGTGGTGGGGACCCCCACCCTTCTGGCAGCGGAAGTGGACCACCACCCCCTTTAGGTGGAGGCGGTGGTGGGCCACCTTATTACGGTTATGGACCCCCACCTCCTCCCGGTGGTAGCGGCAGACCTACACCCCCTCTCAGACGTGGAGGTGGACCCCCACCTTATTGGAATGGACCACCTTATGGTAGCGGACCACCTTATGGTCCGGGCGGCATGCCCCCCTACGGTTAGTTTCATCCTGGTACACCTTACGGTAAGTTTGGTCCTTACACGCCTTATCCATATTATCAATACGCGCATCCTAATCCACAACTGCCCTTCCTGGCTACTTTGGACCTGCCTGACCTATCCTGTTTAACCAACGATCCTATTTACCACGGATCTAACTAGCCACCGATTCCGGTGAAACTTCCGTCTGATATCCCCAAGTTTGACGACAAGCCGAGTGAAGACCCAAAAAACCATGTAATGACATACCACTTATGGTATTCATCTAATTCCTTAATGGATGATTCAATTCATCTTAGATTGTTTCAAAGGACTCTCACCGGTTTGGCTACCAAGTGGTACATTGAATTGCCACCACACTCTTTTCATGTTTTTGGTTCTCTTGCCATGAAATTTTTGACACACTTCCAGCTGCCCATACGGTATGAGATTGGTACCGAGCTTTTAACCTCGCTCCGTCAGAATACCGCCACTCACATTTCAGATCATATCCACGAGTGGCGGAGGAGACGACGTCTCATTAAAGATCCCATTCTAGATCAGCTCCTAGCAGACTGGTTCACAAAATCCCTCATTCCTACCATAGCAAGAGACGTTGCTATGCGAGGTGCTGTCACTGAAGAACAATCCATCGCGAGTGCCCATGTGCTAGACCTAGTCTACACTCAATCTAACACTTTGTTTGATATTCTTCCTGACACACCCCGTGATGTTAATGACCCTGTGAAACCACATAAGGGACTCCAAACTGATGGAATCATTGGTTCCCTTAAAACCCAACCTGCTGCTAGCACTGTTGGATCATCCAACCCGGCTCCGACTGGCCACAGCACCACCAAGTCCACCGCTCCTGCTGTAATTGAAGAGGTGAATTCTGTCCAATCGGCTTCATCTCATAAGTTTAACGGCAAGAAGAAGAACAAGGGGAAACCCAAAAAGTCTTATTCCCAACAAGAACCAAAGAGCACTCCTGACGATACCAAGCAGAAAAGGAAACTGAAGTATCCTTGTTTACTGTGTGGAGATGACCATTTCTCCAAAGAGTGTCCCCATAGAGACGAAGTACAAAAGTTTCTTATGGGTAAACCGACTCCCGCAGTCCTCAACAATCTGTTTCCTACTCAGAACCAGCAGATGATTGCTCAAACCCCCCCATCCCAGGGGGAACCATCCAATACCACGTATGTTTCAATGTTGCGTAACGAGATGATCAATTTGAATACTCGCTCGCGATCTTACGAACCGATCCCTTCGAAGGAATCCATTGGAAGTAATGCTGAAAAAGCTTATGAATCCTTAATTGATGTCACTATACCATCGACTTCTCTCACCGTTGAGAAGCCCTCCTTAGACTCGATATTGCAACCGCCCAAGAGTACGATTTGAAAAGCTGTTTTCAATCCTAATGCTCGAGCGACACAAAATTACAATATCGTAGAGGACTTGGCACAAGATCCTTGCACCATGTATACCCTGGAAGTTTTGCAGAATTGTCCCAATCAATGCAAAACTCTCCATGCAGCCATTGGTGCAGTTGATTCGGATTCCTCGAACACCATCATGTTCCGACTTAACAACTTTAAGTCGAGGCTCTCACACCAGCTCGCATTCCAAGTTTATGCGAACATTGTTGAGAAGATTGTCCATGGTACCCTTTTGGACGAAGGAGCCTCCACTTCTGTCATGTCCATCGCTTGTTGGAGAGCCATTGGCTCCCCCGAATTGAATCGTTCTCCTGCCACGTTGAAGGCATTCGACAGGCGTGGCTTTCAACCTCATTGGATCTTACAAGCTCTTGCAGATGAGTTGGGCGGAAAGACCGTAACCATTAACGTGGAAGTGGTCTTGGCCCTGTTAGATTATAATCTCTTGCTTGGTTGCAATTGGTTTTACACCATGCAGGCGGTAGCCTCTTCAGTATTCCACATAGTACAATTCCCCCACCAAGGACGAATTGTTACTGTCGATCAATTAGATTTTTGTACACCGGAAGCCACTACTCATCCTGGTGACCATGTTCCTTCCATTGGACAGATGTCAAAACAGTACGAGAGTGTAGCGGTTGGCCTTTTGAAAGATTCATCTCTCATGGGCATTTTTCCAGCTGCAGACCCCCCTAATCATGTTGCTGCGGTGAACATGATCTCCACAGAGATTTTATCTCACTCTAACGATGCTTGGCTTGTACTGGATGAAGCCACAATACACCTGCTTGGAGATATGATGCCTCTTTCACCCGTTGAACGTATTTATGAGGCTATCCAATCAGCATCGAAGGACCATTTAACCATGGCCTCTCCATCCTGTTCTCTACGACAGACGTCCTCTCTACCTGATCTCTTACTTTGGACTTTTAATTCAGACGAGTCCATCATGGAAGTAATGAATGTTGACGACAGTCGGTGGGATGATCTCCCCCATAGGTCATTTTTTCTTCCTCCTTTGGAGTACATAGAGAACAACATCCATACCCTCTTTTCACTAGATATCTACCCATCCCCTCATTCCCCCATCCTCACATGTCTTACAGACACGGAGGGCAACTTGGCCAACATTGACCCAACCACCCCGGTAGACATCTCGGTGAAACCTGGTATAGTGGAACACATTCGCATAGGCCAGAAGTGTTCCCCTAAAGAAATCGCTGTTAGCACGGCCTTGTTCAAGCAATTTCGAGACGTATTTGCTTGGTCCTATGAGGAGATGCCTGGGATAGACCCCGCAATTGTTTCTCACGAAATAAAAAACCTATTTCGACATCAAACCTGTACGCCAAAAGTTGCGACTAGTACACCCCCGAAAGACTGCAGCAATAAAGGCAAAAATTGAAAATATCTTAAAGGCTGGTTTTATTTATCCTGTCCCATCGACGGATTGGGTCTCAAATGTCATTCCTGTGAACAAAAAGCAGGGCACCATTCGCGTCTGTGTTGATTATCGGGACCTTAATTGGGCTTGTCCAAAAGACAACTACCCGACCCCCTTCATTGACCAGATCATCGACAACTGTGCCGGAAGCGTCATCTTCTCATTCATGGATGGCTTTTCTGGTTACAACCAAATTGATATCAACCTAGCCGACCAACATAAGACGGCTTTCATCTTCCCATGGGGAACGTTTGCGTACCACAAAATCCTGTTTGGCCTTAAAAATGCTGGCACCACGTTTCAGCAGGCTATGTCGTATGCTTTCCATGACATTAAGGACTTTGTGGAACCTTACCTGGACGATCTCCTTGCTCATTCAAAGCAGCGTGAGTTCCACATTGATCATCTGACGACCATTTTCCTTAGATGTAGACGGTACAATATCCATCTGAATCTTCATAAGTGTATCTTTTGCGTTGAGTTCAGACGCCTCTTAGGATTTATCATTTCGAAGGATGGGATCCGCATTGATCCCTTAAAGGTGGAGGCCATCATCAACATACCACCCCCGACTGATGTGACGGAAATTCAAAGTCTCCAAGGGAAGGCGACTTATTTAATACGTTTTGTTTGCAATTTCACGGAGAAGACTCAGGGGTATATGAGACTGCTCAAGAAGGACGTCCCATTCATTTGGGACGATCAAGCTCAAAAATCCTTCGATAGTATCAAACATGCCATCACGCATGCCGTCGTGCTCCAACCGCCTAATTATTATCGAGATTACATCTTATATCTCACCGCTTATGCTACCACTATCGCCATGGTTTTGGTATAGGAGAATCAAAACGCCCAGGAACATGTAATATACTATGCAAGTAAGGGTCTAACCAACGCTGAAACTAGATATTCACATGTCGAAAAACTCGCATTCGTGGTGGTCATCGCCGTCCAGAAGTTCCAGCACTACATCTTGCTCCGCACCACCACTATCATCACCGACTCGAACTCCATGTACCATGTACTGACACGTCAGGTGCTTGGGGTAAAGTATTCACGCTGGATCGTGATACTGCAAGAATTTGATCTTCTTTTCGAGAAAGCCAAGTCTAAGAAATATTTGGTGTTTGCCAAGCTCATTTGCGACCTTCCCCATTCTGATGTAGAAGTTGAGCAAAATTACTCCTTTCCGGATGAATCATTGTTTCTCATCAGTACGATTGACCCCTGGTATGGAGATATCTCATTGTATCTTAAAACCCAATGCTTCAACCCTCAACTCTCTCGCGACAACCATCGTAAGATACGTCACCCTGCAAAGTATTATTTAATCATTAATGATACTTTGTATCTCCGTGGCATTGATTCAATTCTTTGACGTTGTCTCACTCATGACGAGGCTGAACGCGTTCTAAATGACTGTCATGCTAGGGCATGTGGCGGTCACCTCTCTGGGATGGATACAACCCAGAAGATTTTGCACGCAGGATATTTCTGGCCTACTATCTTCAAAGATTGTATTGAGGCCGTAAAAAAATGTCCTCCTTGCCAACACTTCCATATGAAGAAGTGCACTCACCCCGCCCCGTTACATCCAGTTATTTTCATTGTCCCATTCACAAAATGGGGCATTGATTTTATGCATTGTAAGCCTACCTCAACCAGGGGGCATAGTTACATCATCGTAGCTGTGGATTACTTCACAAAGTGGGCCGAAGCTATGCCTACATACCAAAATGACGGCAAAACCGCTGCACTCTTCATGTTCAATCATGTAATAGCGCGGTTCAGAGTTCCTCAGGCAATTGTTACCGATCATGGTTCTCATTTTCAGAACCATATGGTTGATGAATTGAGCAACAGGTTTTGTTTTCACCATAAAAATTCAACACCCTACTACCCGCAATCCAATGGACAGGTCGAGGCCATTAACAAGGCTTGAAAACCATGGTCCAAAGGATGGTAGGGACACATAAGTCCAATTGCAACAACATGCTCTTTTCAGCGTTATGGGCCTACCGAAATTCTGTCAAAACCACCACAGGCTTCACTCCTTTCCAATTGGTATATGGATTGGAGGCTGTTCTGCCGATAGAGTGCGAAATTCCATCTCTACAACTCGTTGTTGAACTTCTTCCTAACACTACTGCTGAGGAAGAACGTCTCTTGCACTAAGAAAAACTTGACGAGTCTCGCCGAGATGCCGCTCTTGCTAATGAAGCGCACAAGAAATGCATCAAGTCCCAATACGATAAGTCAGTTGAACCTCGTATCTTTAACGAGGGTGACCTGGTCCTCACTTATGACCAGAAGCATGACAAACTAGGAGTAGGGAAGTTCGAATTCATGTGGCATGGACCTTACATAGTCAAACATGTTTTGGAGAAAGGAGCCTACGAGCTTGAAAACTATGACGGAATCTCTTTGGGTGAACCCCGCAATGGGATTTATCTGAAGAGATACTATGCTTGATCCCTCATGCATAGAATTGCTTGTATATACTATACATGGTGTGTTTTTGTGTGGTGTGATGCATTTCTTTTTCAAGTGTCTTTCGATCTTGTTTCCGCTTCTTATACCATGTTCTGTCTGCGTCTGCAGATGGCAACGTGCTATGGATTCGCGGACGGCATCAGCCGGCATACCCGTAACCTTGCTTTGGCAGCCTGGGTACTATATTCCCCAACAGGTGAGCTCATTATCTCAGGAGGAAGTTTCCTAGGGTTTGCGACCAACAATGCCGCAGAATATCAGGCAGTAATCGGAACCCTAGCTAACGCCATTTCGTTGGGTATGAACCACATTGTCATCCATATGGATTCTCAATTAGTGGTTTCCCATCTGAATCGGGTGTACGCCATCCGTGATACCACCTTACTCCGTCTCTTCAGATGATTACGTCTCCTGGAAAGGTCATTTGAATCCGTTCAATACCTTCACATTCCACAGGAGTTAAACACAGTTGCTAACTCGATGGCCAGCTTCATTTTGGATTGGTAGATCACACACACATAATACTCATAATATGTAAAAGCATTCATGACATGTAAATATAATGTATAAAAGCAAACATGTAAACAAGATCGCATCACTAATCATTTTGAAAACACATAATGTATAAATCGCCGATAATGTATGTATATATATATATATATCGCTCAAAAAGTAGTGCTGGTACAAAATCTGAAGCACGATGGCTTTCAGTGAGTCTCTACAAAAATATGAAGCATCATAGCTTTCAGTAGTACAAAATCTGAGGCCTCTAAGCTCTTAGTACAAGTATGATAGTGTCATCAGGCCTGGCGCCTGACCCGTACACCACGCCTAGCTCGAACGACACATTGCCGCTGGGTGAGGAAGCAGTCTACGGTCCGAGCCACCTTGCGGAGTAAGGCGTTGAAGCGCACAGACGATCTAACCCCAAATCTTTGCATGGGCCTCGGTAAGTCATCAATAGTTGGCTCTGGTACCTCTACAGTCAGCTGGGATAGGTTCCTGTACACCTCCTCCATCTCCTCGATGGTAGCATGAGCACTTGGAGGAACGACTACCTCCCCGCCTTTGTCTCTCCTCGCCAGAAGGGAGAGACCCACTGGCTATACGGGGCCCACATCTGCACACACATATTACATACTTGTCAGCACTGCATAAAAAAGAAAGATATAATATACAAAACTAAAAATGCAAGGGTTTTGTTATCACCTAGGTCACCCCATGCTGCACCCTCTGGCAGCACCAAGTCGGGATCCTCTCGAAAGTCCGTGCCGTTGTATGGAAAGTCCTCGACCATAAGTAACTGGCCCTCTAGCCAGTTGAAAAACTCGGGACCAAAGCTAATGATGGGCCCGCCACCATGACGGGTCATGACCTCAGCCCATTTGAGCATATGGGGATCCCTGGGCTCCCTGTCATCAAGTACCAGTTGCGAACGTAGAAGAGGAATCCGCTCTAAGAGGAACGATACTATGATCAATCCATACCCAAACTGCTTGAGCTCCCCTCGTCGACACTTGGTCAGCTGAGCTCGGATGTTTGCGAGGAGACCCTCGCACCAGTTGAAAACCATGGGGGACATACAGTCCTCCGCATACAGCATCTGGGTCCGAGTAGCCATGTGTGGGGCTTGGCTACCCACCACCCTAGTAATGGTAAGCAATATAGTCCGCAGTGGACGGCTCACCACATCCCTGATGAGAATCTTCTCGCTGGAAGGACGAGAAGTAGCAACACAGTGCTGTGACACCATGTCCTCAACTGTACGGTCACTGGCCCGTGTCCCAGTGAGTTGTACAGCATCCCTTCTTCGGGACAAACCGGTAAGAAAGTAGATATCCTCAATGTCTATCGTGAGGATATGTTCACCAATCACAAAGCACTGTTGGGCCGCATCTCAACTCTGGAGCATGTGTGTCAGTAGTGGGATATGGGATCTCATCCCCTCGATCTCAAAGAACTTGAGTAACCTGCAGTTTCTCAAAGCATCCACGCATTGTGGATCATTCGTGGCATGTTCATCCTCGAGTTCATGTTCTCTCTCTCGCCACTCCAATACCATATTGGCTAGCTGGTAACCTGCCAAGAAGGACATTTAAACACTGTTAGGTCCTGCTTCAACCCTCAGAAGTCCATTTTTTGAATTATTTTTGATGTTTGGCTTGTGGTCTTCCGCCGTTGCATTGTACGTTTAGGTACAGTGCGATGACGTCGCACCTCTCGTTTTCGAGACTTGCGACAACTCGATCTCATCGCAGGTCCCGAAAGGGAAACCTGCGATGAGCCGAGGGTGCATAAAGCCCTCCATAACACCATCAAAAACCCAAAAAATGGACATAAAAGCAAAAACGAAACCACTGGAAAGTTGATGGATGAAGTTTAGACCTACCTGATCCGGACGGTTGGTGAAATGGTGGGTCATAGCTCCCGAAATCGGCAAAGGAAGTTTTGGCTCCAAATTGGTACTTCTCCACCCAAATTGGCAATTTGAACAATGAAATCTATTTTTGGCCCATATTTCTATTTATAAATAGAATGGAATATGTATTTTCAAATATTTTGATGCTTTTGGGCCATTTACTATAGTTTCGACCGTTTGTCAATATATTTGGGACTATTTGACACTTTCTCTAGTGTACAAGAGTCGTAAAGTGGTCTCATTGTGTCGTTTCTCGCATCACCAATGGTAACTACAGGTATGAACACCCCTTTGAATGTTTTGTCATTATTATTTTTGGTTAGTCGTAATTATTGCATGAGGATGGGTTTACTCTTCATTTGTTCTCGTACTCACATAACTATGAGAACAAGTACCAAGTTATGATTTATCGCTTTTTCGGGCTCATTAAAATTCCATGGAAAAGGACACCCCCCGGAGTCTACCGTTAATATCTTTTTAGGATTTCAAAAAACGAAAAGATTGCCAAGCGAATTTGTCGCGTTCACGCTTGTTAAAGTATTTGAATGGTTGTCTTCTTGGTGATAGTTTACCCCTTTTTCGGACCAGGAGGCACTAATTACGAAAAATGAATAATCTAGCCAATCATGACTGGAAGAGTCCTCTCCCGCGTTGTTTTACCCTTTTTCAGGTGATGAGGCTAACTTTACGAAAAAGGACTGTTGGAGTCTTCTTTAGTTCTTTTCAGACTTTCTAAACATGAAATGACGACCGACTTTACCTTCTATGGACTCGTTAAATTTTCACATTGAAGGGCCCGTCATGGGGAGAACCCCTCCTATCCTAGGTTTGAAAAATATTTGGGATTGGACTCATCTATGAGATGAGCTATACCAAGCATCTGGTTACCCTCATCAAGCTCGTAAAAAACACATGAGGCACTCATCATTCATGATGGGGAAAAAGGAAAGTGTTTGTGTTACATACCTTAGTAGCAGTATATAGTCATTCTTGAACATGGCACTCATATGCATTCGCATACAATACTTGGGTCATCTGTTTGTCTATGAGTCCCCGCTTACTTTCTGAGTCTTGTTACTCCTTTGAGTTATTTAGAGAAAGCTTCCATCATCAGTTGCATTAGAAGTTTGCATCATCCTCATTGTGTCAATACTGCCAAGTCATGCCATGCCCATGTTCAAGCACACGTCCGCTATCTATCATCTATAGTCAGTACACACGTCATCATGCCATTGTTACTTTGAGTCAGTCTTACATGTTACTGTACCATCCGATCCACTCTACACATCTTTTGTCGTGTTTCGTGTCGATTGATGGGGGATTCATCATGGCCCCCCTTTGACGGATTCATACTTGTCGACTTCAACTCATCATCCGAGGATCGAATCTAGAAACCAACCAAGTACCTTGGCCCTGTATGCCTCAATGGCAGGTTACCTTGCTTTCATCATGAGTTTACATCATTGGCTCTTGATTGAAAGATTTCATCTTGCGTTCGACTTCAAAACATTTATTCATGCTTGATGATATGTATTGTGATACCTTGGGAATCATTGACATCAATGGTGATCTCCCTCGCACTTGTTAACGGTTTACATCAATGACTGGCAATCAAGTGGTTTCTACCATGTTTGACGTCAAGACATTTGTAATCACATGGATAGATTCGTATCATTGCGGGTTCAGCTTGAAGACCCTGGGGAGTCATGTTTTACCCAGGTTGCGATGGACTTTGTATTGAGTCATATTACACGGATCCACTTTTGCAATGGTTGTGGCTGTGTTATCATCTCATCATGGATCTACGCTTGTGTCTAGTAGCCATGATTGTGTTCAGTCGGTCATTATTACCATGGATCTACAATGTATTGGTCAGCAGCCATGTTGTACTTCATATGAGATTGTCCGTTTAGAGTCAGTTGTACTGCAGCAGTGTCTTTCGTCCGTCGAGCCTATTGCCATTATTTCTTTCAAAGTACTTCACCTGTACATCCTTAACAGCTTCATGCTTTGGGGGGCATTCTGTTACACCTAAAATCTACCCATCATTAGATTCAGTGTATACATCCCTGAAGTCACCTGGACTAAGTATTTTCATCTGGAAGGATTTGCACTCAATTATGCAATCTTTTGAGAGGTCGTCGCAGGTTGCACATTAGCAACATGCGACGTCGCAGCTTTCTCCACTGCAGGGTGCGACGAGGTCTGTTAATGGGCAAAAATAATCTATTCGAGATCCTTCTCGAAACTTTCCCATTTAGGGGCTTATCCTTGACCTCTAGGGGAGCTGGTACTTGACCCCTAACTCTTTGGGAGGATCCCCTATCTCTCTCCTACCATCCCTCAACCTATCCTATCCATACCCTATCCACTTAGTCTTATATAAGTGAGGCTCACTCCCATCCCAAAGGGAGGAAGACTATGGTATCTTCATGCTGGTGAAATCTCTCTTAAGACACCTCCATTCACCTATTGGAGAGCTCATACTTCCTTGGAAGGTTATGGCAATTGGCTTGGTCAGAGAAGGGCTACTACGTTAAGTCTTTGGTTGTAGTTCTATATCTCTATCATGTACTCCTCTATTTGCAGTAATACAAATGCTTTCCACCAATATTGTTCTTGTGTGCAATGATATTGTGTAGTTTACCTGCTTAATTGTTTACTTAGATCGCTTATTGTATAGATGTCTTTTACTGGTTTTTCTTGTTTCTTTGTCTTAACAGGTCTTGCAGCTTGGATCTGACGACCGTGGGAGGTGGATCAACATTCGGGAAAAAGGATTGCATAGTAAAAAGGTAAGACATCTAGTACTTGGTCCTTAAGTAGATCTAGGAGATGTGTTTGTAGTCTGTTCTATTTGTTCTAGACTCACATTGAGCTAGGGAGATCCGGCTCGCGTCTGCTCAAGTGGATTTTCCGATAACAATAATTTTAAGTGGGTGGGTGTCATTTATTGAGGTTGCATGTGCGATTTGTTGATGAATTTTGGACCAGATGCTGACCCTAATTCCACTTGCAATGTGCAGGTGGTAATGGGTGATGGAACACTGCATCCTGTTGTTTGACTGTTGCTTCTCCAGTTGTGGTTCATGAGGGCTGATGTGATGCCCAGGGTGTACCTAGTAGATTAAGCATGATAGGTTGTTTTGATGTTAGATTTGGTATTTATGGTAGGATAGAGTTTGTTCTCAATTGGACCTGATGGTTTGTAAAGTTGGCATTAAATGGACTGTCCAGTGTCAGCTGGGGTTCTAATAAGCCATTGAATGTTTTTTGGACTTAATATAATATATACTTATGCATAAATATAAAGTTTAATGATTTTGTTTTGAGTTGGGAATGTTCATTCATTGGGTGGTTGATGTGACGAGAACCATGACCACTATTGGTCCCCACACAACAATAGGAGTCCCTCCCGAAAACATAACCAAACTTGCAAAGTGAAAATAACTAAAACTTCATAAGTGGATAAGTAGAATATTCCCTCCACCACACTCAAACTCAAGGAAGAAATATACACATTTTATTCATTATTTTAGTTTTTATTAATTGAAGAATAAATATATGTTTTGAAATCTAAACTGATATAAAGTAAAAAAAATTAAAAACCTCTGTTTAAAAATTTAAGCCCTCTATTTAAGTATCCATATTTCATTATTTTAAACTTTAAATAAAGGTAGGAAGGTCGATACTGTAAAAAAACATTTAAGCCCTCTATTTAAATATCCATATTTCATTATTTTAAACTTTAAATAAAGGTAGGAAGGTCAATACTGTAAAAATATATTATATACTTTAAATTCAACATTGATGATCAAAGTATTCTTCTCTCACATACTGTTACATACTTTATTATTATTTTATTAAAGTTATACATTGTTAAAAAAAATATTCTTCTCCCACCAATTGACTGTAGAAAACCCTCTCTGAACAATAATTATATAGCCAATTATGTAGCCAACCCTCTCTGAACAACAATTATGTAGAAAACCCTCTCTGAACAACAATTATGTAGCCAACAACAACATCCAGAATGAACAAACTGTCTCCGTTGTATTTTCGGAGGGGCGCATTTCACTCAAAATCTTTCTGTATGCATTGTTCACTCCAGGAATGGATAGTCCGTGCAGCCAACTACAGGATCAGGAGTGTAAAAAGTGTCTCTGTCATATTGATTGATTGAATAAAAAGTTTAATTCATACTTTGATATTCAAAACTTAGAAAAAAATGTTTAAAACATGCTTTGTTCTTCGTGGAGCTAATTAGAGCTAATTGAAACTGCAAACCGATTCATAAGTCCCTTCTTCATGCAGGTACTAATAAGGGAGTAGTCCTTGTCTTCAAGATTGTAGTGAAAGTTCAAGATTAAAGTAATGATTTTTTTAATTGTTTTGGTTTTTTGATAATTAATTATCAAATTCATAATAATATTTAAAGTGTTTAAGTTTTTAATTAAAGATTTATAAAAATATTTAAACCACTTTTTTTTATTAACCATTAGAAATTATGTGATATCAAGTATTAATTTAAATTTAGTTTATACATCAAGCCACTATACTATGATTTCAATTTTATCTTATACCTAGAAAGACCCCTTTGTATTAAAACTAAAATTAAACTTATACACTGTTTTTAAAAATTAAAATTATTTTAAATATAATAATAAAAAACCTATTTATTTATATCGCATTGACCTTCTGTTGGCTGAAAATATTAGAGTATTTGCTTGTCATGGATTGAATAATACTAGCATTTGCCCCTTGAGGTGCAATAATAAACGTCGTAGAAAAAATGACCAATGTCAGATGACTAGGCTTTATTAGTCAGCACTAGCCTTTATTACTCAGTAAGGGCAGAATCATACATAGATAGATCATAGTTAACCATTGATGTTTACATTCACTTATAGAACTATATTGTCAGTGCAACTAATCGACATTTAGCGAATGGTTGATCCGACCTGTCGACTTACATTGGAAACAGTTGGCTCTTCCAACATCTCCCTCTTATCAAAATCTTTCTTCGTCGCGAAGAAAGGAGGAGATGTGCAAAATTACTGAACAAAACTTGTGTATGACTGTGCTTTAATCGATAAATGTAGTTGTTATGACTTGTCTGGACTGGAACTGGTCACTGCTTGTTGTTGTACACAGATGTTGACAATTGCTTTAGTTGAAACAAACATGTTGTGCTAGAAGGTCTTCTAATGGTACAACGTGCTTTCGATGTCGATAGTAAGTGTTGTAAGGCTCGACAAGTTAGCTATCTGTTCTTGAGTAGTCCTACCCTGTAGATGAATTAGGTTAAGACCCAAGAGCTATATTTTCTCGTTGGCATCTGAAAGCAGTGTTTTAAGATGTGGTCGGAGTTGTTCTACTTTGTGAAGGTTATGACGAGCATGGCTCAACCACTGTTGTTCACTTTTTTCCAATTTCTCCACTTTTCTGTTTTCCATTATTAGTTGTTCCTCAGTAATTCGGGCCATGGTTTTATCAACTACTCAGTGTTGTTGATGAAGAGTGTTAATTAAGTCTCAGGTCTCCTGCATTTGTCTGAAGACGTTGCCATAATGTTTGTACCAATTGCAGAGAACATTGTTTGTTGTCTCTACTTGATGATTATACTGGATGAGCTGATCGTGTGCTGAGTTGAATGCTTCAAACTGTTTCGACATGAGTGACGTTGTTACTATGGCTTTTTCTTGTCGGTCCCTGGTGAGCTCTTCAGATAATGCCAACACGACAGATTGGAACAATTGAAATGTTTTATCAAGTGTGGTAGTTGTGTCGGAGTTTACTGGAATTGGTATGACTTGTTGCTGTAAGTCTTGCCACTTTGTCAGAAATGCAGTCTGGTCTTCTTCTAGCTTGTGAATGTGGTGTTATGTTGCCAGTTGTCTATGTCATTGTTCTCGGTTGATTGTATCAGTCATTAAGTGGAGCTCTTGTTGTGGATCCTTTGGTGGATGGTATGTCGCCATCGGGCCGAATTGGTCAAGATGTACAAATAAGAGACCCAATTGAGATATGTGGTCTAGATGCTGGTGCTGTTGATGAAGATCTTTCTCTTGGCATCGTTTGTCCTTACGTTGTTTTTTCTTGAATTTTTCTTACCATTTTGAGACTGCTAATTGCTGTTCTGAGTGTTTTCTTTGTCTAGACTTGTCGATTGTGGCTAGTTGGGTGGGATTGAGGAATTCGACCATATGCATGTTGGACCTTATCTTGCGTCTCTTTTGTGCTATGGTCTTGTTGAGTTTTGTTTTCTTCAGCTTCTCTCTTACAACGGGCTTGTTCGGCTTCGTTGTGTAGAATTTGTGTTTTTTCTGTATGTTATTTTTCCATTTGCTGTATTTGATGCTGTTTTTTTTTTGGCTTCGTTTTGTTGCTATTCTAGTGCTTCTTCCTACTGCAGGCGTAGTTGTTCTTGTAGTATTTTCGCCTCTTCACTTTGGTTATGTATTTCTGCTTGGTTTTCTTTGGTTGTAGTTTGGGTAGAAGTAGATGCACTCTTCGGATTTAGTTTGTTGTGCAACTCTTTTATATTGTTTACCCTTTTATATATTTCCTCTTCTTTGAGAAAGTGATTCAAGTACTGAAAAGTGATGTTAGAAGAAGCACAATGTTTAGCCACCTTTCCTTTCTTGTCGTTTCTTACAAAAAGTTTAGTTCCAAAGTGAAAAGGTTGCAAGTTTGAAATAAAGGCTTCCACTTCCTTTATCTTAGGAAATTTGTATCCACCAATGTTGAATGGTACAGGTGGGTAAGAAGCTTTTTTTTTGTCATTCAGATAGTGACCAATTCCATTGGTGAACACTTTTCTTATCGCTTCTTTATGTACTATGTAATCTGTAGCATATTTTGGGAATAGAGAAGGAGGTTGGGTGCCTCCATACATTCTAATGTATGTGCCTTCTGATGAGAAGTAATAGTCTCCATATTCATCTATTACATCCAAGGCACTGTCTGACATACGATTTGCTTCTTTATTGAAGACCAGTGAATATGTTAATATTTAATATGCTAAGACTGAAAATAGTAGCATTACATTCCATTTCACAATAATAGCATATACATGATCACTGAAGAAACAACAAGCATAGCATAAACACAAGAGACACAGATTTATCCTGGGAAACCCTCATGGGGTAGAAAACCCAGTAAAGCTTCCTCAATATAGATGACCAGCAATACACAAAGATGCAAACCAAAGATATGATCTCCTCCTCCACCATAGCAGACCTCTCCTCCACAAGTGCTCCTTTCTCAAGTGAGTGTATGTGTCAAATGAGGAACACACCTCCTCTATTTATACACTACACTGACATGTATTTTACACAGGTACACGTAGGCTCGTATTTAACCAATGGGTTAAATACCCCACTACAACTGACTGGGCCAACCCCTCTAGGGTGGTCTAATAACCCTTTGACCCATATAACATATACAGGGCCGACCCCCACTAGGGAAGTCTAATAACCCGAGTTACCACATTCCGACGGAGGAATAAACATCTCCGGATATACAATAAGATCTTCACGGAGGAATGAAACATCTCCGAAATAATAAAGTACAAATATAATATTCTTTGAAGTTACAATATCTCAACACTCCCCCTTAACGAGAAGGATATTATAACAACATCTGCACGAGCAAGGAGTCATCAACATCATACATGATACATCTATAAATCATTGGAAGCTTTCTCAACATCATCAGTAACTCAAGCAGTTACTGGAACATCTTCAATACTGGAACATCGACATCTTCAGTATTGAGTCTTTATCTTCTGTAGCACTTGAATAGCTACAACAATAGCATCATCTGGATCCTCACGATTATCATCATCACACGATCATCAGCATCGTCATCTCACGATCATCAGCATCGTCATCACACGATCATCAGCATCGTCATCTCACGATCATCAGCATCGTCATCTCACGATCATCAGCATCGTCATCACACGATCATCAGCATCGTCATCACACGATCATCAGCATCGTCATCACACGATCATCAGCATCGTCATCACATGATCATTAGCATCGTCATCACACAATCATCAGCATCGTCATCACACGATCAACAACATCGTCATCTAGATCATCACGATCAGCAGCATCGTCATCTAGATCATCACGATCAGCAGCATCGTCATCTAGATCATCACGATCAATAACATCGTCATCTAGATCATCACGATCAACAACATCATCAATACAAGTATAAATATCATTAATACAAGTATCCTCATCAATACAAGTATACACATCATCAATACAAGTATCCTCATCAATACAAGTATACACATCATCAATACAAGTATCCTCATCAATACAAGTATACACATCATCAATACAGGTATCCTCATTAATACAAGTATACACATCATCAATACAAGTATCCTCATCAATACAAGTATACACATCATCAATACAAGTATCCTCATCAATACAAGTATACACAATAGCAGCATACCCTGCAACACACAAGATCCAATTACGGGATGATCAATCCCTCTCACTTTAGGACATAGGTCCAAGGATGATACAATCCTGATCCGCTTATGGGATGATCAGTCCCTCTCAGTTTAAGACAACTCTCATGTCCATGGATGATGCAATACAGATCAACTTACAGGATGATCAATCCTTATCACTTTAAGACACCTCACCATGTCTAGGGACGAGGCAATCCCAATCTATTTACTGGATGATTAGTCCTTATCACTTTAATACATCTCACCATGTCTAGGGACGAGGCAATCCAAATCTATTTACAGGATGATTAGTCCTTATCAGTTTAAGACATCTCACCATGTCTAGGGATGAGGCAATCCCAATCTATTTACAGGATGATTAGTCCACTCAATCTCATTTAGGACTATCCTTCCTTTCAAAATTACTGGATTTACTATCCAAGGATGATTTAATCCATTCAATTCATTTAGGACTATCCTTCCTTTCGGAATTACTGGATTTACTGTCCAAGGATGATTTAATCCACTCAATTCATTTAGGACTATCCTTCCTTTCGGAATTATTGGATTTACTGTCCAAGGATGATTTAATCCACTCAATTCATTTAGGACTATCCTTCCTTTCAGAATTACTGGATTTACTGTCCAAGGATGATTTAATCCACTCAATTCATTTAGGACTATCCTTCCTTTCAGAATTACTGGATTTACTGTCCAAGGATGATTTAATCCACTCAATTCATTTAGGACTATCCTTCCTTTCGGAATTACTGGATTTACTGTCCAAGGATGATTTAATCCACTCAATTCATTTAGGACTATCCTTCCTTTCGAAATTACTGGATTTACTGTCCAAGGATGATTTAATCCACTCAATTCATTTAGGACTATCCTTCCTTTCGGAATTACTGGATTTACTGTCCAAGGATGATTTAATCCACAACCGTACATTTAGGACCTACGTCCAAGGATGACTTAATCCTCAACCGTACATTTAGGACCTACGTCCAAGGATGACTTAATCCTCAACCGTACATTTAGGACCTACGTCCAAGGATGACTTAATCCTCAACCGTACATTTAGGACCACGTCCAAGGATGACTTAATCCTCAACCGTACATTTAGGACCTACGTCCAAGGATGACTTAATCCTCCACCGTACATTTAGGACCATGTCCAAGGATGACTTAATCCTCAACCGTACATTTAGGACCTACGTCCAAGGATGACTTAATCCTCAACTGTACATTTAGGACCTACGTCCAAGGATGACTTAATCCTCAACCGTACATTTAGGACCTACGTCCAAGGATGACTTAATCCTCAACCGTACATTTAGGACTACGTCCAAGGATGACTTAATCCTCAACCGTACATTTAGGACCTACGTCCAAGGATGACTTAATCCTCAACCGTACATTTAGGACCTACGTCCAAGGATGACTTAATCCTCAACCGTACATTTAGGACCTACGTCCAAGGATGACTTAATCCTCAACCGTACATTTAGGACTACATCCAAGGATGACTTAATCCTCAACCGTCCACCAAGGACTTCATTCTCGAAGACATACGTCTACGGCTCTTCTTTAGGACTGAAGTCCAGGGATGATCCAATCCCCTCACATGTTCACCAAAAAATTCATTCTCGAAGACATACGTCTATGGCTCTTCTTTAGGACTGAAGTCCAGGGATGATCCAATCCCCTCACATGTTCACCAAGAACTTCATTCTCGAAGACATATGTCTACGGATCTCTTGAGGATGATGCAATCCTATCATGTCCACCAAGGACTTCATTCTCGAAGACATACGTCTACAGCTCTTCTTTAGGATTGAAGTCCAGGGATGATCCAATCCCCTCACATGTTCACCAAGAACTTCATTCTCGAAGACATACGTCTACGGCTCTCTTGAGGATGATGCAATCCTATCATGTCCACCAAGGAATTCATTCTCGAAGACATATGTCTACGGCTCTCTTTAGAACATATGTTCAAGGATGATGCAATCCCCTTGTCACCTTTGACCCTATCTAAGGACTATCCACCAACCTCTTTGTCGGCATCACTAATATAGGTATCCTCATTATCGACCTCACTGTCGATGCAGGCAATCTCATCATGAGTTATCACATCACTCCCCCTTTCGAGGAGGGTCCTTCTGAACTATATTAAGTTTGTCTCAGAAAACTTTACTTGAGGTAGAGGTTTGGTTAGTACATTGGATCGGTAGAGGTTTGGTTAGTACATTGTTACAAATTCAAACTTTTGGTTCCTTTCTGCACCATATCGTCTATGTATAGAAACAATATTCAACCTTGTAGCAAAGGTTGAGATCCTCATCACCCATGGTGATCATTAAGCTCATCAATTGATTATCGATCCTGGGTACCCATACAGAACCTGATTCACACTTCTTCTTTAATTACACCATTAAGAGAATGGTCTTATCTAGCCACTTGGAGCAAACATCTTATCATGATTCTCTTCCTCTTTCTAAGAGAATTTTCTAGCCACAAGCCTTCTATAGTGTGTTTGATTTGTAAATCCTTTTGTTTGAACATCCATCGCTTGTTCAGTGTTCATCATTCATCATGATCTTTCCTACAAATAAAAATTAAGTACATGATTAGTAATACTTCATAATCATCAAATCATATTGACATGATAACCTATTATGCATACAGATATCATTTACATAGTTATGTAACTATTTTGACCAATACTTTGGCACAACACTTTCCCATATCCTGTATGCATACAGTGGCTATCTAGATGCCTTCCATCTCTACCAGAACATACTATTGAGAGTGTGCACAGCTCTCAGCATGTCAGCAAAGAGGTTTCATTCTAGACAAGCAACAATGGAATGTTTGTCCAACTTACCAATCATATGCATATTAGTAGTATACTGTTCAATGCTCTATGAATGTTTACACTCAGCATGATATATTCTAGGAATACAAATATGCATACAAGCAATATCATTTACTATTTCAAATAACATCTCAAATACTTATCTTTTATGTTTGTGTGGTTGCCTCCCGCTTGATCTTCTATATGTCTTTTGAACTTCTATTCATTCTGTACCACTGTGCATGCTCAAGTGTGCACTAGTGTCATCCTCATACACAGACATACATTCATTAGTATATTCTCAATATTATCAAAACATTCTAGTTCTAAATAATCTTTGAAAATGAATAGTCATGATTATAGATAATATTCAAGGTTTCAAGGAAGTCTTCTTTTACTTCTGCATATTCTTGTTTGATCATAGTACTCTTCTGGTTAATTAGATCATCAAGATAAGAGACATAATATGCATAAACCCTTGATTACTAACTTTATGAATAAGCATAACCAATCATACCAAGTATACTTATATAGGGGATCCTAAGGTAAGATTCTAACTTGTCATAGGAAAACATACCTGGATTAGTATATCTGCTTAGCTATGTACAACATACCTAAACAATCTCTTCAATGATTTAGAGATCCTGAGCTAGAACCTGCATGTCTCATAGGTTAAGCATAATATAACAAAGTCATACATACCTCGTAAGTAGAACAAAGATTATGGATGAGTCTTTGTCTTCATGTTGTCATGTTTTAAGGAGCTTGATTTGTCTTTTGTGATGTACCTGTATCTTGTTAGCAAACGACATCAACCTCATACAACACCATAATGCATTAGTACAATCATATAGCCCTAATCAATGAATGTCTTCGATCATTCACATGCATTCATACTATTACTAGGGTGATAAGACAATTCTAACATTAATCAAGATTGTACTAATAAATAACATGAAGACAAACACATTATGAACTTAATCAAGAATCAGATTTCAAGACATACCTCAACCTCAAGTCATACCTGTCGAGACTTCTTGTAGTCTTCTTATGTAAGGCCTTAGACTCAACTCCCCCTGAAACTTGATCTAGAGCTTGATTAGGGTTTGCTAGAGAAACCCTAAAAATTCAATCTTTGACTTTCACACTTCCGAATGAATGGAAGGATGTGTCTTGCTGAGCTGATCAAACTAGCATACTTCAATTTTGAAATCTCCAAAAATTGACCCCTCAAAATTGCCTTTCAAACTTCTAGATCTTCTTAACAGGATCCCGAACTAGGGTTTGATGAAGCCCACCCTTTTGCTCAATCAAAAGGTTTGATCCAAGGCTCTAAACTCTTATTTTTCTGAGGAGCTTCCAGCCGTGGATTCCGATTCCAAAAATTCTAACTTTCTCCGAAACCCTAAATTCCGGAAGCCATGAATAAAGGTGCTCCAAAAATAATTCTGTTTTGACAGAAATATGCACCTGATTGTTTCTGCTATAACTCTGAAATTTTTGCTCCACAGGGTCTGAAAACATTTTTTGTAGTAGCCTGACCTGTCATCTTTCCATCCTGATAGGTCTGACCTCAATTGGATTTTCTAAGAGAGAGTTATGCCAAGTGTCGCAACGTGACCTGTTTATGGGATAAAACAGGAGAGCGAACTTGTACGGCATGCCACGTGTCACTGTTTGACCTTCGGCCTCTGAAAACTTTTCTTGAGATAGCTCTCCCTGTTAGCTTTCTATCCTGATAGGTCTGACCTCAATTGGACTCTCTGAGAGAGAGTTATGCCAAGTGTCGCAACGTGACCTGTTTATGGGATAAAACATGAGAGCGAACTTGTACGGCATGCCACGTGTCACGGGTTCACCTTCGTCCTCTGAAAAAGTTTCCTGAGATATTAAAGTCTGTGTAATACCTGTCACTTTTTACGAAATTTCATTTGGACCTTCCTAGCCCAAGTTATGACCTTTTTTCCAAGGTTACCTGATTTTGACTGAGATCTGGAAGAGGCAGAAACCCTAACTTGTACTGATCATAACTCATAAAGTACAACGAATCTGAGGGTTCCCTTTGGACACAAGGTACCTGGGGATGTTATCTTAGACCTGTAAACTTTTCAGACCCTGAAACTTCTCATAAATGGATTTATAGCGAAAGTTCCACGATGACTGGTTTTTTCTATGTAAAACCCTAACCTTCAAATTGTCGTAAGTAAAGCAAGTGTCATAAGTGCCATACCTTGCCTTCCTTCAGGTTAGCTCTGATACCATGTTAATATTTAATATGATAAGACTGAAAATAGCAGCATTACATTCCATTTCACAATAATAGCATATACAGGATCACTGAAGAAACAACAAGCATAGCATAAACACAAGAGACACAGATTTATCCTGGGAAACCCTCATGGGGTAGAAAACCCAGTAAAGCTTCCTCAATATAGATGACCAGCAATACACAAAGATGCAAACCAAAGATATGATCTCCTCCTCCACCATAGCAGACCTCTCCTCCACAAGTGCTCCTTTCTCAAGTGAGTGTATGTGTCAAATGAGGAACACACCTCCTCTATTTATACACTACACTGACATGTATTTTACACAGGTACACGTAGGCTCGTATTTAACCAATGGGTTAAATACCCCACTACAACTGACTGGGCCAACCCCTCTAGGGTGGTCTAATAACCCTTTGACCCATATAACATATACAGGGCCGACCCCCACTAGGGAAGTCTAATAACCCGAGTTACCACATTCCGACGGAGGAATAAACATCTCCGGATATACAATAAGATCTTCACGGAGGAATGAAACATCTCCGGAATAATAAAGTACAAATATAATATTCTTTGAAGTTACAATATCTCAACAGAATACAGGGGCATGATTAGTTCTTCGCATAGTAATTTGTAGTATCCTGCATATCGGTGAGCCCAAGTTATCTGATATGCTACATGAATGGAAGTCTCATTCAGATTCCAAGTACATCCCAAATTAGGGAAAGGGTGGCTGACTAATATACAATCCATGAGCTAGCCAAGCATGAAGAATTGTGACTTCCCTTCTGAAAGGTCTGTTTGAGCTGCAGAAATGGTTGACGCCATATTGTATGAAATAATATCTTCCCAATTGAAGATTGTACCATGTGTGGCAACATGGTATATCAATGGAACCCAACTAATTTTATAGATGTGGGCGTTTGGTTGACCGAAGAATCTGCTCAACAATAGGACTATCATTCGATAGGGGGTCATTAAGTTTTCGCTGTCATATTCCTCGTTAGATTTGGGTCTAAGTTGTTTGTCTGGTAGGATCATTTTCCTTGCACATTCAACATTCTCTATATCGGCACGTCTTACCCAATCGTCAGTTAGGAATACTTTGGATATAGGCAGCCTGTAAGCGACTGCAAGGTAGATTGGATGGAAGGATGCAATCCCTCCTCCAGTGGCATTTGAAATGATCTTTGTAGTAGTATCTACATGGGGCAAGATCCACGCAATCATCTCTGAGCAGGGAAACAATTTTGGCCATGTAGCTTCCTTGTGAAATCCGGACCTTTTGATGTTTTGATAAATCATGCCTTCTTCCATGGTTGAATTAGGTATTTTATCGTCTCTGATAGCTATGTACAGTCGGCCCCATTTGAACTCAGGGGTGCTTCCTATGATGGGTTTCGTGTCTTCAAATAATGTTTCGATTTGTATTTTTGGATTTGTTTCTTCTTGAAGCTTGATATGCTTGGCCTTCCTTTTTTCGGTTTCTTTAGACATACCTGATTTGAAAACATACAATGTCAATAGTGAGGAGTTTTCACTGAAATGCTTACAAGGTACATAGTATTCAAGGTATGAAATTGAGATGATACTTTATTATACTAATGAATCTTTAGGTATACATTAATATGATTATATCTAAGTATTATATTACAGTATAGATAAAGTCACTTTGTAGTGGACTCGACCAAACTTGAGGATCGACCTAAGTCGTCGACCACATACATCAGTTATATTTGACCAAATTTGACAAGTATCATCAAACATATATTATGGAGACGACCATGAAAAGACGAAACTCAACCTTAACATATACTATGCCACATGTATCGACCAAAACTTTCTTTTGGTCTCATATTCTCAAATAAAATATCTTATCACTTGACCAAATAGCATATAAATTTTTTTATTGACCATATGATACATATTTTTAAAATGACTTATCACCCGACCGAATTTTTAAATAATTACCCGACCATATTTTACAGACTCGACCAATTAATGCATAAGATGCACATCAGATGCGACTGAATTAGTCATCTTGATTACATGCCTTTCATAGCCATTGATCATACTTTACAATTCGACCAAAAATAAGTATTGACCCAGAGTAGTCAACGAAATACAATATAGATAAAGTCACTTTGTAGTGCACTTGACCAAAGTTGCTTCGACCAAACTTGAGGATCGACCAAAGTGGTCGACCATATACATCACTTATATTTGACCAAATTTGACAAGTATCATCAACCATATATTATCGAGACGACCATGAAAACATTCTACTGACCATTTTTAAAAGTTAACCAAACTCACGTTTAACATATACTATGCGACGAAGTGACAGGAAACCTCGATCAAGAGAAACTTAAATTGACGAATCATCGCAAAACATGTGGCAGTTTTCCATTCGCTGTATGAGCGAGAATTCTAGCCGACATTTTTTTTTCTCGAATCAAAAGCGTTGATAAAATTATGCATGGTTTTGTTGACCTAAACATGAAGCCGACCTGGGCACTAATGAGACAAATTTACCATCTAAAGAATCTGTTCTGTTGGCTATAACATATTTCATCAGCATAATCAATCGATCTTCGACAAGAGTCTGCCGACCATTCTTCACCGACTTGTGCAATCGAGGTTACCTGCCTATCACTCGATTGACTCGACTGGACTGGACTGACAATGGTCTGTAAGAAACCGACTTGATTTACAAACACTTTTACATACTTCGACCCATCGAACAAAATATCGACCAGTAGGGTATCGACCATATCGATCACATCAACTACTTTTTACTGAGCTCGTGTTAAAGACCGAACAAAATAAGGATATCGACCAAGAAAATATATCGAGTACATTAAAGGAGTCGATCTTCGACCAGTTTTCAAAGATTCGACTCTTTTACAAGAAATGTCCACTTTAAAAAGAAAATTCTCATAGGAAATTTAAAAATAAGGTTTTCAAAAGAACTTATAACAAATATTGACGGAGCTGAGCAAAACGAAATGTCCATCAATTCGACCACATAGTTAATATTTGAGTGGTTCATATCCTGGCAATACTGCTTGACAAAATAATGGCAAATACAAAGAAAATGATGAATGATTTATCCTTTGTCTGCAAAATTGACATCAATATCCACAATGGTGAGCAGTCCTTGTGTAATCCTTCAAGGTTTGGCATTCGAACAGATAGTTGATGCGATAATTGAAGAATAGTCGACAAGAAAGTTTTTCCACCATTGAATTCCGTGGAGCGTCCATTGACCAGTGACCAATGATTGAGCGCCGACCAGGATGATATTCTTGATTATGTTAAATATGCAAGGCAACCAACATTAGAATTGACTAAGAGTGCTTCGTTTGAGATAAAAAGATCGACGACCAAAAAATTCGATGATTAGATGTATATAACTTTATTGAAACTGTCGACCATTGACAACGAAGACAAGTAGTTGGCTGTCAACTTGGATACAGTAATGATGTGTATTTAAGAGTTTCTTGAAGATAGACAATAACGACCGACAATCTTCATCAAACAAATATCTAAGTACCATGCATCCTGATAATGTCGAGATGTACAAGTAGACCGTTTGAAGCTTTTTGGCCGATTGCATCATTGGATCATATTAGGTAAGGGGACATAACATATTTTTCAAGGCATTTCAACAAAGCATTAGAGGACAACTTTTGAACGCAATAAAACTTATATATTCAAACAATGCATTGTAGCATACTCAAGTATATATATTGGGACAGTTTATATTTATTGCAAAAAAGACTAACATGGGATGAAATGTTGTGATGTGGTCGCTTTGAAAAAGGTTATGAGAACACATTGAAGTAAATAAGATAGAGTAGTACAAGAAAAGTGTTGATATCAAGATTAAATCTCTTGTTTTCTTTATACAGTAGTATTCTCTTCTCTTCTATAGGAAAATATTCAATGATGGTAGCAATAGGAATACAAGATATGAAAAAAATAGACAATTCATTTTGCAAAAAGAAGAAGGTAGTAAAGTAATAGGTATGCAAAGTAGAGATGCAAAGGACCAGGACTGTAACTTTATGGAGCATGTGGCTGCAAAGACTTTGAAGCAACCAACTTCTCTTCTTGTATTCTACGTTGCACATAGGGACTATCTTTCATTTGAGAATACCTAGAGAAGGAAAAAGGTGGAGATATGCGAAGGCCTGATAAAGACTTAACTCTTGATATTACAGTGAATGTAAGGCCTTGTCGGTCAATGTTTCCAATATTTGTTGTTGCATTTTGGAGGGTCATCCCTTGTGCTTTATGGATTGTTAAACCCCATGCCATTCGAAGTGGTACTTGCCTCCGTGAACCCCTTATTATAGGAGGGATGGGGACATAATTTGGATTGGAAGAATCCCATGGGGGGCCTTTGTAGTGGAGAAAGTCAATTACAACATAAGATGGAAATGTAGGTAGTTGATCAGTGGAGTTGTAGACAACTGCAATAAATTTCCCAAGTGAGCCATTTACAAGGCCTGCTGAGACACACAAGTTGGATGTCAACATGACTTGCTGAACAATTGATAGTAGCACCTTGAATGGAAGTTGTTCATCATCTATTGAGGTATGCACATGTTGTTTCTTTTGCTCTGCAAAGCAATGTGCAATTGGCATGTTAAGGAGTTTTAGCATTTGTTTTTTATGCAATGCAACAAAGGTATTAGTTGCGTACAAATGAGTGCCTTGGTCAAATGTATGATTCTCTTCATGTGAAAGGGACCAGGGTGTCCTTAACATGAGGGGGTTCCAATCTTCAAGAGTTGGTATTGCATTTCGAAGATTCAGCAGGACTTGACGAAAGGAAACTTGAGAAGGGGTGTTTCCTTCTTGTCGAAATATGGTTGAAAGAGTGACAAAAGTGTCAAAAGTACACCAGAGAGCATTTCCTCGTGATGCTCCAACATACATGGGGATTTCCTTTATAGGGGGCAGCTTTCCAAAATCACCAAGGAAGATGATAGAGCAAACACCAAAGGGGGTTGTCCTTTGGGAAGGGAAGGCATGACTTAAGCGGTCATCCATACGGGTTAACATTTTTGGGCCAACAAAACTCATTTAATCAATGATGATGTATCGGATATGATGGAATTGTTCTTGGAAGCTTGAAAGGGATTGGCCTTCAAGAGGGTGCATCTCAGTAATGGGTATGCGAAGTGCAGAGTGTATTGTAAGAGCATGTATGTTAAAGGCAGCAATACCTGTGGGAGCAAGGAGGAGCAAGGGTGAAGGTTTGTCGGCAGAGGCATGTTGGAGTGCATATCTAAGGCAAGAAATCAAGAAAGACTTTCCCGTTCCTGCAGTGCCTTGAATGGCCATTTTGAGTGGGGGAGGGCTTGTAGCATTTGTGGAGTGTGCGATGATAAGATCGAAGGAGATTCGTTGTGTGGGAGACAAGGAGGAAGGAGAACATGAAGATGAAGAGTTGTCTAGTTGTATGTGGGTGGAAGATCGAGTGAGGTTAGTGAATGATATGGTTGTTTCATACATGTGTGAAGGAATATGGTTTTCGGTCCAATTGTGTTCTTTGTCAAAGTCACGATGGCCAAGCATGTCAAGGTCATCGACATAAAGGTTGTTTCCAGGGTGGAGTTGAGAAAGGAGTTCCCATTCATCCATGGCAGGGGCTGAGGGAAAGTGGTTGAAAGCAGGAGTAGATTCATTGGAGGGAGGTGTACTGGGGGCTTCTGGAAAACGATTAACATGCCATGCAGTGTATGTGTCTTTAATGCGAATCCAATTATAAGTGATGGCCAATGTTGTGGATCCAATGTCATCATGGAGACCGTGGAAAGGTTTGTATAGGAGGAGCTCACTCCAACAAAAGGAAACAAAGTAATTTGTAGTAATTGGTGGAATGGTAGTGAAGCGAGGAAAGACACGAACAATTTTTGGAGGGTAGTTTGGTTTCCATTGGGAGTGCTTTCTACGAGTTGAGTATGACCAAGAGCGAGCAACTTCAAGAAGGGTAATTTTTTCGAGTGCAGGGGTTCGTTGCATGTATGCAAAAATGAAGGTGGGTGTTGGTGGGGTGTCAAGAGATTCATTGGAAATATGATGGAAAACACTTTGAATAACATTCAAGGATAGAAAGGAATGGCCGCAAAGAAAAAGAAGGAATTTTTGGAGCATGTGGCAGGTCTCTTTTGTGCCAATGTCTCGATCTGCAATAGTCTCTGACAAGAAACATCTTATTGGTTGAAGTATGGGGGTGTCATTTGGAGTTTCATGTGCAAGACGAGAAAGGAGTGCATGGTAGATTTTTGATTTGGGCTCTTCCTTTGCTGCATATTTTGAAATATATTTGAGGATAGCATGTCTAGAGAGAACAGGTTGGAAATCAACATTAGCTCACCAAATTGAGAGCATGGTAGGGTTGTGAATATTTAGGAGGGCATCATTCCTTGCAGGGTTGTACATTTTTCGACCATTTGCATCAATGAATAAGGAAGAGGCAGGTTGTAGATGAAAGGGGAATCTATAATGACATTGAAGAGAGGATCCGTTTTTGCAGAGGCAAGAAAATTATGAACATTTCGTGTACCTTTGGACACAATTAACAAGTTCTTCATAGTCATCCAAGTGATTTGTTGTAAGTATTGAATTTGTTCCAATGGTGCATGGATCAATTATAGTAGAGGCTTGGAAGCATGGGGTTTGCAAATGGTTGACTCGAGGAATCCATGCTGTAACAAACTTGTCAAAGTACTGTTTTGCATCTTCGACCTTGGTAGCATCTTCCTAGTCTAACGTGTCCATATTGGGTGCATCGTCTAGCCATAAGAAACCATGTATATGCGCAGATAACGCCTATTTCATTAAATTTGGACAAATTAGGCAATTTTTGGAATAAGAAAGTGTGAATTTAGGCTTTGAAAGTGTCAATATCAACCTTTCTAAAGTGCAAAAACAGGTTCTGAAAGTGGCAATATTGGCTTTGAAAAGTGTGTTTTTCTATTCAAATAGTGCGTTTTTTACTACTTATGAACATTAAGATTGCCGTTTTGTGTTATAAAACTATGAATTTCAATTCAGAAAGTCTGAATTTCAAATCCAAAAATGCTAATTTTGATTTGAAAAGTGTGAATTTCAAATCCAAAAATGCTAATTTTGATTTGAAAAGTGTGAATTTCAAATACAATAAATGCAAATTTTGATTTGGAAAGTGTGAATTTCAAATCAAAAAATGCAAATTTTCATTTGAAAAGTGTGAATTTCAAATAAAAAAAGGCAATTTCTGATTTGAAAAGTGTGAATTTCAAATAAAAAAATGCAGTTTTTATTTGAAAATTGCAATTTGCATTTGTAAATGTTCAAAATGTTAAGGTGAAAAGTTATAAAAATGGTTTGTCTCGACATCTGTTTTCCGACAAGAAGGATCGACCGCCCCTTCTTTTCGTAGTTAATTGTGAAAACATTTATCCAACAATTCAGCTATATCCATAATGGAGAACACAAGAAGGATCGACTGACCCTTCTTGCAGTGTCGAACTATTATAAAAATAATATTGGGAATAAGAAGGGTCGGTCAACCCTTTTGGTAGTGTTGAACTATTATGAAAATAATATTGGGAATAAGATGGGTCGGCCGACCCTTCAATTACAAGGGAATTGTAAAAATAGAACACCTTGTAAGTTATAACATATAAAAATGGTTTCTAGCGACTTTTCTCTTCGATCCTTGTTTTTCGACAAGAAGGATCGGCCGACCCTTCTTTTCATAGTTAATTGTAAAAACCTTTATCCAGAAATTAAGCTATAAACATAATGGAGAGCAAAAGAAGGATTGACCGACCCTTCTTGCAGTGTCGAACTATTATGAAAAGAATATTGGGGATAAGAAGGGTCGACCGACCTTTCATCTAGGAGGGAATTGTAGAAATAGAACACCTTAGATAAAGAGCGGTCGCTCATTCTCTGAGAATATTTCTACTTGCCAGCAAAGTCTTTGAAGCAAAACTTCTATAAATTTGGTGACACGTGGAACGATTATATTATGACATGTGGCATATTTGATTTTTAAAATTAGTTTAAAGATTGTTTAAACTAACATTAAGGATATTAGTGGTACCATTTAAAGTTTGGGGACTGTTTTAAGTTCCTACATTCTTTGAACCAGCAACGTAGATGTTAAATCAGTTGGGTCCAAATGAGAAGTATAGCTTGCAGTTTGTGGAGTCTAAAATATTCAGTCACTGTTTGAATAACAAGTCAATCGGCTAAGTTATACAATAAAAAAATGGTTTGTCTTGATTTTCATTTCCCGACATGAAGGATCAGCCGCCCCTTATTTTCGTAGTTAATTGTTAAAACATTTATCTGGCAATTTAGCTATATCCAGAATGGAGAACTCAAGAAGGATCGACCGACCCTTCTTGTGGTGTTAAACTATTATGAAAATAATATTGGGAATAAGAAGGGTTGGTCATAACTGTAGATGAATGTATGGATTATTGATTGCAAAAATTAAACAGTCTTCATAAATAATCTGAAGTGAAAATCAACATTCATCAAAGAAATTTGATCAATTAACAAAAGAGGAATGAAGAGAAGGACTAACTATATTACTTCAAAGTTGCAAAAAATTACAATCTTTGCATCAATCAGAGTGTCTCTACCGACCCTTCTTGCATTCTAGAGGTACTAATTGTAAAAATATTCAACTTGTGAAAAATAAAATCTGATTAAGTAAATTCTAAGGAGAATCCGATTAATAAAATATTTAATCTCTGATGAAATTTAAACGTCTATAAATTTTGTTGTTAAAATGTCGATACCTAGTTTTCCAGGGGGACACGTGGAACACTCAGATTGTGAAACGTGGAACGCTCAGATTGTGAAACGTGGAATGCTTAGATTGTGAAACATGGAACGCGAGCGACATTTGTATATTTTGTTTGTGACAAGACATAATGTCGACTGACGCATGATGAGATTATTTTCTTCACACAAGTAATATCTACGATTACTCCAGCAAAATCTGTTGTCGCTACAGATGATATTTATGACCACCATTCCGCCATACTATGATAATTACATTACCCATCCATCTCATCCCGGTCAATCTATTAACTCACTGGACACTCACTATATATAAGCTAACCATTCCCCATATCACAACAAACTAAAATCTTCGGGAATCAAAGCCATGGCATTTTTCTTTACTATCTCTGTTCTTTGTCCTTTTTTTATGAGAAATGCTTGAGTCTTATGATCTCTCCCCAGTTCTCCTCATGATATATGAGAATTTCGTGATATGCTCCCTTGAAAATCCTCACTAGACCATGATATATGGGCATTACGAGCACTGTCGAAGTCCCAATACATGGATTTTTCATTATGTTTTTTGGCACCAATCACATTTTTGTCAATCTTCTTTTCATCACTCTTCTTTCAATAATTGATTGGTATGCAAGCCACTGTCTTGGAAGATTTATTCTCTAAGACAAAATGAACTGCTGCAATCCTCAATGTTAGGCTTGCACCAGTCGTCGAATGGTTTTTTAGTACTAGACCATGCTGTCAGCTTCTTCTTCGTGTATGGAGATGTTTCTAGACATGATGACCCATTTCCAGCCAAGGGAGTATCTGGTATCTTCTCATAGTCATCAATGCGCTGTTCATCCAACTCCAGTTATTTTCTGATTTCTTTGAGGCGAACAAAGGCATTGCTCATGGGGGAGATGTTGGAGCAGGTTAGGTCGGCCGCCCAACTAGGTCCTCCGTTCGACCAATTCAAAGAAGATGTCGAACCGTAGTGTGGATCACCACATGCCGAGTCAGTTAGTCTCGTAAGTTAGTGAACCTACGAGTAATAGAAGACTTCTTGACTCTGCTACTTACTTATCTTGGGTTGTGGACTAAGAAAGTGTGAATTTATACTTTGAAAGTGTTAATACAAACCTTTCTAAAGTGAAAAAATGGATTATGAAAGTGGCAATATTGGATTTGAAAAGTGTGTTTTTCTATTCGAATAATGTGTTTTTTGACTACTTATGAACCTTAAAATTGCAATTTTTTGTCATAAAACTATGAATTTCAATTCAAAATGTGTGAATTTCAAATCAAAAAATGTAAATTTTGATTTGAAAAGTGTGAATTTGTCTCGACTTCTGTTTTCCGACAAGAAGGATTGTCTGCCCCTTCTTTTTGTAGTTAATTGTGAAAACATTTATCCAACAAATCAGCTATATCCATAATGGAGAATACAAGAAGGATCGACCGACCCTTCTTGTAGTGTCGAAATATTATGAAAGGAATATTGGTAGTAAGAAGGGTCAACTGACCCTTCTTGCATTGCCGCACTATTATGAAAATAATATGAGGAATAAGAAGGGTTGACTGACCCTTCAATTACAAGGGAATTGTAAAAATAGAACACCTTGTAAGTTATATTATATTAAAATGGTTTATCTAGACTTCCATTTTACGACAAGAAGGATTGTCTGCCCCTTCTTTTTGTAGTTAATTGTCACAACCTTTATCCATCAATTTAGATATAGCCATAATGGATAATACAAGAAGGATCGACCGACCCTTCCTGTAGTGTCAAACTATTATAAAATGAATATTAGGAATAAGAAGGGTCGGCCGACCCTTCTTTTAGGAGGGGATTGTAACAATAGCACACCTTGGAGAAAGAGCATTCGCTCTTTCTCTGAGAATATTTCTACTTGCCAGCAGTGTCGAAATATTATGAAAATAATATTGGTAATAAGAAGGGTCAACCGACCCTTCTTGCAGTGTCGAACTATTATGAAAATAATATTGGGAATAAGAAGGGTTGACCGACCCTTCTTGCAGTGTTGGACTATTATGAAAATAATATTGGGAATAAGAAGGGTCGGCCGACCCTTCAATTACGAGGGAATTGTAAAAATAGAACACCTTGGAAGTTATATCATATAAAAATGGTTTGTCCCGACTTCCGTTATATGACAAGAAGGATCGGCCGCCCCTTCTTTTCGTAGTTAATTGTGAAAACCTTTATCCAACAATTAAGCTATAGCCAAAATGGAGAATACAAGAAGGATTGACCGACCCTTCTTGTAGTTTCAAACTATTATGAAACGAATATTGCGAGTAAGAAGGGTCGACTGACCCTTCATTTAGGAGGGAATTGTAACCATAGAAAATCTTGGAGAAAGAGCAATTGCTCTTTCTCTAGGGTGACACGTGGAATGATCATATTGTGACACGTGTCATATTTGATCTGGCACATTGAGTATAGCGAGATTACTATTCTTTCTTTGATTTGGCACATTGAGTATAGCGAGGTTACTAGTGCTGGTTTAACCACAACACAATTAGGAAATGAAAATTCACTGGTAGTAGTTTTAAGGATTAGGCACATGCAAAATTACCCTGTAGTTGGAAATGCTAATGGAAAAATTAACATGAATTTATGTTAATTTATTAGTAAAGACAAATCCAAACAGTTACAGATCAATGTATGGATTATTGATTGCAAAAATTAAACAGTGTTCATAAATAATCTGAAGTGAAGATCAACATTCATGAACACTGTAAAGGAGATTAATTACTTATTTGCTCAAATTACTATCAACCAATTAAAATTAACCGATGGCAATTTAAGGGTTCAAGCACATTCAAGATTGACCTGTAACTGAAATGTGTCAATTGAAAAATTAACATCAATTATAATTTTCTGTAAAAACCATTTGCAGAAATAGTAAAAAGTTTTAATTGAATAAATTCTTTTAAAACATTAAGGATACAAAGATCATAAGCAAAGAAAAATCAAAACTGTAGATCAATGTAATTATAGATTGCAAAAGATTAAATAATATTAAAGATTATGAAAAATTAACATGAATTTATTAATTTATGTTAATAATTTGCAAAAATAGATAAATGTTTTAATTAAATAAATTCACTTAAAACATAAAAGACACAGATCCTGAGTAAAGAAAAATCCAAACCGTAGATCAATGTATGGATTATTGATTGCAAAAATTAAATAGTGTCCGTAAATAATCTGAAGTGGAAATCAACATTCATCAATGAAATTTGATTAATTAACAAAAGAGGAATGAAGAGAAGGACTAACTGTATTACTTCAAAGTTGCAAAAAATTACAATCTCTGCATCAATTAGAGTGTCTCCAGTCTTCTTTTGCTGATTTTCTCCCCCCTTAGACCCCATGATACCTATACCCTTTAAATAATAATTACAAAAATAGTTACAAAAGATAGACTTCCCATAAAATAGGGATTACAAATCGAAACTAAAAGGAATCCTCAAGAGCGACTAATACCAAACCTTTCCACAAAATTCCCAAAATATTTTCATCACATGGTTTCAGAGAAGTCCGTCGAGATACCGACAATCCACTAGCTATCTGTGACAGAAGTGGAAAGATGCTTCTTAGAAGATTCATTATGATCGATAATTTTTAAAATTGAGTCTTCCTACTAAGCGAAATTGGAAATAGAAATACCAGAACAACAAAAAGCATAAAGCATGATTTAATTACTGGTGTGGTCCTTCTGCTCCGGCTGGGTGGTCGGATCCTTTGCCAGGGTAATTCCAAAGTGCTGTGCAAACTGTTGCTGATTATATAGAATCTTCTTTGACATGTCGTATAGCTCGTCCTACTGCATCAAGATTTCTGCCTGAGCCTCATTCCGATCTGTGAGGGATTTTCCCAGAACTTGCTCGTGAGACCAATGCAGGTCGAGAGTATTTTGGTACAATGTAGCCCGACCACTGGTATTACCAGGGTCAGGGATGAGAGCCTCAAATTCTTGGTGAATTTCGTCATCTGTCAGATAACGCCGAGATACCCTGGCATCATCTTCGGCATCGTTTATCTCTGCTTGAGCCTGGATAGGAATCTTAGAGTGAAATTTATAGGACTTCTCAACCACTTCCCGCATGAATCTCATGGGCAGGGTGGAGGAAGAGCCGATGAGCGGAGGAGCAGTAACCTGCTGGGTGTCCTGGTGGGTGCAGACCCGTTTCTTTGGCAACATGTCTGCAAAGAAACAGAGGCAGAGCAAAAAGCACTCAGGGAGCACAATAAACCTTGAAGCTGCATTGCTGGTAGGAATCAAAGCTGTGAACACAATAAACCTCGGAGCTGCGGAGCCGGTAGCACTCAGATGTAGTAAGAGCAGCACTGGGCAGCTAGGGAGTATGCACAGCAGCAAAAAAGAGAACTAGAGAGCCACGGGGTCCAGAACCAACCAAACTAGAGACGAAGCAATAGAAAAATATGGGAGTCCATAGTAGAATGTCTCGCAGCCGAGAATGATTTGTAGAGACTTTGCGCAACAAGGTTGTGAGATTAGCATTAATGAACTCCTGGATGGAATGCTTATCAAAAGCAATTCCAGTAATGACTCCCAGAGCAAGTAAGAAGCAACAAACAGCAGGAACTAAGCGTCGACCAGAGCATCGCGCAAGAATTTATAAGGTTGCGTGGGGGACGGGGATAGTGGCGGGTTTCCCTTATGAAGTACAATTTTAATTATATCACGTATGATTTGATGTCAACAAAATTAAAATTTGGTTTAAGATAAAGTACAATTTTAATTATATCACGTATGATTTGATGTCAAATCTAAACAACTTATCAATGACTTAGACTCTTTCCGCAATCTGCAATTGCAGGTTGCGGATGTAAAAGACCATAATTATTGAAGAATGTTTTTGCATCCACAATCCGCATTGAGGATTGCAGGTTGCGGAATTAAAATGTTTCAAAACTGAAAACCAAGGGTCCCTAATCCTTTTGACATCTCGGGATTCTCTTGCTCCTTTCAAACGTCTCCTTGTCCAAAATGGCGGCCACCCTTGGCAAGCTCCATTTGTCTCGCATACGGGAGATCAATGCGAACTAATCATGCTCCGAGGCTATTTCATGCTCGAAGGTGGCGCACTCTGTATCTTGCATGTCTCTCTCTCCGAAGGTTCTCCCTGCGTTTTTCTCTGAAGTCTGTGGTTTTGTCTCAATATGGGGGAGAGAAATTTGTGTCTCTCTTCTCTACAATGTCACAAATGCAGGACGACTGTTCAGGGGCACTCTGGGGGAGTTGGCTCGAAGATATACCTCTCTCACATTTTTCATGGGAACAGCTCTAGCGGTAATGAGCACTCTCGTGGTAGCTTGACAAAGCATGCTTGTCATGGTCATTCCAAAGATGTTGACCATGTAGCAGTAAAAGATGGGCTCCTCAAGGAATTAGGGGCCTTATGCAGCATACTGGTTGCGGTTTTGATTCTGGAAGCGGGAATTTGAAGGTCTTCTCGACTCCCGATTCTGGGTTTATCTCAACCCCCTGTGAAGCTGGCCGTAATCAAAGTGTTCCTACGAAGCAGTTTCGTGGTAGTCCGGGAGAACTGGGAGGCAACAAATATTGACAACATGCATTGGGCGAGAATCGTGGCCTGGTTACCATTGATTCTCCTCGTGGGTAGGACAACCCTTCCCCCAAAATTGTCATGCAAGTTTTGGATCTGGAAGCCCAGGTCCGTTGGTTACAGGGTGACCTCTCGGATATGAATAAAACCATATCTCACCTCACCTCTAAAGTCCGGAATAGCATTGGTAAGATGAAAGACTCGTTCCATACCTTCCTTAGCATCATGGAAGCTAGACTTGACTGTATCAGAAACAAAGGCAGAAATAGCCCATCCGTCAGCCTAAACAATGACGAGGAAAATTCAGGTGCAGCTACAGGAGGCAAGGATAAGAACGCTCATCCCAATCATGGCAACTGAATATTTCTTTGTGTTCTTGTCTCAGCGTTTTAGCAGCTCTGTTTGGGCTTTTTTTTTGTAATCCTTCTTATATGTATTACTCTTGTAAGTTTCTCTTAGGATAGTTCGTTAAAATTTTCAGGCATAAGGTCTTTTTTGAAAACCAAACACTGAAATATGAAGAGACTGTTTCAACAACTCTTGTTTTTTGGGACCAGTCTCCCCTATGCTATGTAATCCGTCCACTCTTTTTAATATAAACTATGAATTTCAATTCAAAAGGTGTGAATTTCAAATCAAAAAATGCAAATTAAAATTTGAAAAGTGTGAATTTGAAAATTTTCATCAGATTTATGCTTGTTTGATGCGCTTGTGACATGACGGTAGTGTGCTTCTTAGATGCGCTTGTGACCTGAGGGTAGTGTGCTTCTTAGATGCACTTGTGACCTGAGTCTAGTGTGGGTTTTTTCAGAGGGGTCCAAATGTGAAGTACAACTTGCAGTTTGTGGAGTCTAAAATATTTAGTCATTATTTGAATAACAATTCAAATTATCGGCTAAGTTATAACATAAAAAAATGGTTTGTACCGATTTTCATTTTTCGGCTAAGTTATAACATAAAAAAATGGTTTGTCCCTCTGATTAAGTAGATTCTAAGGAGAATCTGATTAATAAAATATTTAACCTCTGACAAAAGTTAAACATCTATAAATTTTGTTGTTAAAATGTCGACATCTAGTTGGGGAATGCGACCTTCTCGTTTCCTTAGAAAGCTGTGGATTAGCACAGAAAGTAGCTACAAATTTCACACTCTATCTCTGGAGTTTCTTCCAAGCCCAGTTATTATTGTGGCCAGTTGTAAGAGCTTACTTTGCTGCAGTGGAAAAGATGAAAATTACATATGCAATCCTATGACCAAAACTTGGATAGAACTGCCTAAGCATCCTGAACAACATAACTGTATTACTGAAAGTTTGCAAGAAATTACAATCCCTGCACTAACCAGAGTAGGCAGAAAGAGCAACTACTCTTTCTCTGAACACCTTGGAGAAAGAGCGACCTCTCTTTCTCTGAGAATTATTCTACTTGCCAACAAAGTATTTAAAGCAAAACGTCTATAAATTTTGCTGTTAAAATGTTAATATCTAGTATCCTAGGGTGACACGTGGAATGATCATATTTTGACACATGGCATATTTGATTTGGCACATTGAGTATAGTGAGGTTACTAGTTTTATTTGATTTGGCACATTGAGTATAGCGAGGTTACTAATGCGGGTTTAATTTAATATGTTAATCATTTGTAGAAATAGATAAATGTTTTAATTACATAAATTCACTTAATTTAAACATAAAAGACACACAGATAATGAGTAAAGACAAATCCAAACTACAGTAGATCAATGTATGGATTATTGATTGCAAAAATTAAACAGTGTTCATAGATAATGTGAAGTGAAAATCAACATTCATCAAAGAAAATTGATCAATTAACAAAAGAGGAATGAAGGGAAGGACTAACTGTATTACTTCAAAGTTGGAAAAAATTACAATCTCTGCATCAATCAGAGTTTCTCCAGTCTTCTTTTGCTGATTTTCTCCCCCCTACCCTTTAAATAATAATTACAAAAGATAGACTTCCCATAAAACAGGGATTACAAATCGAAACTAAAAGGCATCCTCAAGAGCGACTAATACCGACGATATAAACTCATAGCACAGGCTCCCTCTAAGAAGAAAGACAGAAAGCAGTTACATAAGCACAAGCCCTCTTATCATAAAGGAACAATACCCAAAGAGCCAACCGCAAAGTAGCAACCCACATCAGGGGAGCACCAAGACGCTCTAGCCACTTCTACTGGGTAAAAAACAAGTGTTGCTACTTCTCAGTAAACTACTTAGTCAATTGAATCTTCCTCGGCTACCTTCACTGGCTCCGCTGCTACCTTAGCTGGTGAACAAACGCGCTAGCAACCTTATTTTTTAACCATTTTTTCACAAAATTCCCAAAATATTTTTATCACATGGTTTCCGGGAAGTATCCGACAATCCACTAGCTATCTGTGACAGAATTTGAAAGATGCTTCCTAGAAGATTCATGATGATCGAAAATGTCCTCAAAAACCGAAAAATAGGCCACTTGTCCTTCCTTCAGGGGAATTGGTGGAGTCACAGGCACTTGATTAATTATAAAATCCCGAATGACTGTATCATCTCGATCAACATGTTTCTCAGTGATCTTCCTTCTCTTACTCTAAGGGAGTCGTATATACATGGATTGAATCTCAGAGTCTTCTTTTTCACTACCACTGCTGTCATCCAAAACATCGGCTTTAAAAGGTGGTGACAGAGGTGAATGATATTGAAGAGGCTGAAGTTTTTTCTCGCCACAAAATCCGTCTGAAGAAATTTTGTGACTTTTCTGCATTTTGTTCACAAGAAATATCTGGAAATTGAATAAGAAGACTTTTTCTATGGAATATGACGACTAACAAATTGCCCATATTGGTCTCAAATGTGTTTAAGAAGAGCAATAAAGATCCCATAATGATTAACTGTAATGAATTGCCATGATTAAAACCTTTCGGTCTAAGAAATACAATTATCACATTTGTAACGAAATAACATATAGCATGCGCCAACCAAATTTGGATTAAGATGGAGTACAATTTTAATTATATCACGTTACTATGATTTTATGTCAAATCTAAACAACTTATCATTATGGATTAGTTGGATCAATGACTATGACTTCAAATTTGGCCAAACAAGGTGAAAATCGCAGTTAGGATCCTAATTGCAATTTTTAAAAATGAGAGAGGGGAAAACGGACAAGCTAAACTTCATTTAATTCACCCAGTGTAATCTCATCCGCAGGATCAAGACAAATCGACGGTTAAAACTTAAACATGCGGGAAGAAAAAGAAGTGTTGCTGGGTTTTATTTCATAAATATATAAATACCTGGCAATTGAAAAACTAGATTTATGGTTTGAATAATATACATACTTGGGAATTGAAATGTTTTGTTACAGATTAAATTAGATAAAGAAGAGTATTTTTGATAAAACAACTAAGGAAACAAAACAAAGGCGGTAAAGAAGAGTGGCATGACTTCCCAAAGATTTCATTTTGCTGTGATACCGGGTATCATGCTTTAGTATTTATCACAGTATTGGTGAATTGACTTGGATGTTACGGATGGGTAAGGATAATTATCACAGTAATAATTGCGGGATAGTGGTCATAGATATCATCTGTACCGACTGTAGATTTCTCATAACTAGAGATGAGCTGGGTAACAAAGGTGTTAAAGAACATGTAGCCTTAAAAGCAGGCACGCTAGAAGGTGCACGCAATCACGTGGCTAGAAGATGATGCCTTGAGATGGAACATGGATGGGTTCGGCCCCCAAATCCTGGGCGGCGGTGGCAGGTGCTGCAGCCTGCATTATAGTTTTTGCGTTATATTTTAGGAGGCAACGTTGCCACCTTTACACGCGTTAATTAATTAAATTCTATATAACAATTAAATGATGCAGCCAACGTACGGTGTAATTACATGGTAGAGTGATAGAGTAGTAGGCGGGAAGGGTGAATACCAGCTGGTATTTATTAGTGGAGCATTGTTAATGGTGAAGGTCGATTAATTGATCATTGAAGCAGAATAACTAATGCATGAGGTGATTGTATTTTTGAATTTGTACTCTGGACAAGATAATACAAGTCTGTAAAGAACGAATGTTGTGGATCTTAGGTTGATTTTAAACTAAAATGGTAAAACAAATTGCAAATATATAAGTAATATTTGAATATAACATAAAAAAATTGACATTTTATAAATTTTAATCAAACATAAAATGATAGGAAATGAAAATTAGTAACCGTCATTAAATTTTGACTTGACAGGCAGTGAAAATTTGAAATTCTAGTCCTGGACTCGAAGGATTAACAAGCATGCAAGGCCTTGTAGGCTTACCAAGCATGCGAGGCCTCGGGAAGGGATGGAATGGTTATCGTTTTCATTAATGGAAAATCAAGGCCTAGTATGATGACCATTATAGATCCAAAATGGCAGACTGGTGCAGGCAGGTCTGAATTGAGAAAGTAGTTTTCCCTACCATGAGAAAAGGCATGCTATGTCTGTTCCATTTCTGGATTAAATAGTTTTAGATAATTGGAGGTTTTTCTTTTCCCTCCGAAACCATCTTATTAAGCATTATGGCCCCTCACATGCATCTTTACATTCGTCATGGCTCTAAACGGACCTGCGGGGGGAGTGATAGGAAAAGGGGTGAAGGCTCGTCCAACTAGGTGCATTTTTACCTGGAGGAAACTCCTGTGGTTACTGAGGCCCATATCGCTCATTTGGAAATATCACTGCAGCAGGAGGTCGAGGAGCAGCAGGGCTGTCAGATTGCAGCCAACCCATTCTAGGTGGGTAGAATTCTTCTTGCCCGTGAAATCCATGCGTGAGAGCAAATTGTGAAAGTGATTAAAGATATCATCGAGGGAATGAAAGTGACTCAGCAGAACGAAATAGAGAGTATGTGCACTCTAGAGAACTTAATGGAAGCGCTCAACATCCATGACCCACAGGAGGCTCAGAGCTGGGCGCCGAGAAGCATGCATTGATCAGGATGGCTTTTTCTCTCTTCGCCCTGTGTCTGCAGTTATATTTTGATGGCAGTACGGGTTGTTGGTTTTCTTCCTGTTCGACTTGTTGTTCTCGATTAAGCTGGCAGCTTGTTCCCTTGCTTTGCTGCTAGGCTGTTTTTTGTCCCTTGGAAGGTGGTTTCTTGTCCGAGAGGTTTTGTGATCTTAGTTTTCCTCTGGGAAGTAGTCATGCTATCTGGTGCAGTTGTTAAGATGATCTGTGTCATGCTATTTGGTTAAGTTGTTAAGTTGATCTGTGGGCGCCCAGTTTTCCCAACTCGGGAAGGGCCCGAGTGAGATTTTAGCTCACTCTGTTTGTAACTCTGTACCATTTTTGTACCTTTTTATACCATATTTATAGAATTTTCAGCTCTACTTACTTCAAAAAAAAAAAGAACGGTCGTCGACCCTTCAAATTTGAGGAAATTATAAGAATAGAACAATTTGGAAGTTATAACATATAAAAATAGTTTGTCCCAACTTCTGTTTTCCAACAAGAAGGATCGGTCGCGCCTTATTTTCATTGTTAATTGTGAAAATATTTATCCAACAATTCAACTATACCCATAATGGAGAACACAAGAAGGATCGACTGACCCTTCTTGCAGTGTCAAAATATTATGAAAAGAATATTGGTAATAAGAATCTTGTAGTGTCGAACTATTATAAAAATAATATTGGGAATAAGAAGGGAAATGTCAAAATAGAACACCTTGGAAGTTATATCATAAAAAATAGTTTGTCCCTAATTTTGTTTTACAACAAGAAGGATCTGTTGGCCCTTATTTTCGTAGTTAATTGTCAAACATTTATCCATCAATTCAGATATAGCCTTAATGGATAATACAAGAAGGACCGACTAACCCTTCTTGCAATGTTGAACTATTATGAAAATAATATTGGGAATAAGAAGGGTCGGCCAAACCTTCATTTAGGAGGGAATTGTAACAATAGAACACCTTAGAGAAATAGCGGCCGCTCTTTCTTGGAGAATATTTCTACTTGCCAGCAAAGTCTTTAAAGAAAAACGTCTATAAATTTTGTTGTTAAAATGTTGATATCTAATATCCTAGAGTGACATTTGGAACGATCATATTGTAACACGTGGCATATTTGATTTGGCACATTGAGTATTAATAGGTAGGTTACTCTTTTTTATTTGATCAATTAACAAAAGAGGAGGACAATCTCTACATCAATTAGAGTGTCTCCAATATTCTTTTGCACAACTTGCTCTTGTCGCCTTCCGATGCAAGATAGGAAAGATGGAATCCGGCTCTCCATGCGGGTGAGTTTTTAATATTATTTATCCTTTGCTATCACCGCTGCATCTTCTTCTGCGTGGAAGCTTCCCTGGGCATCTATTTTCCTGATCCGTTCTGGGTCGTGGATCGCCGATGCTTTCTAACTCTATGATCCCTGGTAGCCTCGAATCCCGCCACATGTCGCCTTTTCTACTAGTTAAAACCACCGGAAGTTGCCCACCATTGATCTGGATCTTGCATGAATCCTGGATGTCAATCGGTGCAACCTTTACCAACTTTGTTGATTTGGCTTGCATTGATGTTTGGTGCAAGTTAGATCTGTGAACAAAACCTCGGCCATAGATCTCGGCCTCACCAGATATGCACCATCCAAACCTGCAGACCTCCACCAAAAGTTTGCGGATCCGAAAGTTTGTTTCCTCCGTGCATGTCGTATCAGAGAAGTAATTCCTGAGTGTCGATCTGCTCCATTGGCCGTTGATCTGCTCCTTAAGATGCTTGTGGGTTAAATCCCAAGCCTCCATCTAAAATTTTATTTTGCTCAAGCCACCAAGGATTTCTCCATTCCTTTTTAAAAAATTGAACCTCCATTCTATTTTGCTGAGACCAAAAAGCTAGTGCTAACACCAACAAACTAAACAGGCAAGCTAAACTTCATTTAAATCAGCCTCCCCTTCTTTTCATAGTTAATTATGAAAACATTTATCCAGCAATTCATTTATATCCATATTGGAGAACACAAGAAGGATCGACGGTCCCTTCTTGCAGTGTCGAACTATTATTAAAATAATATTGGGAATAAGAAGGGTGGGTTGACCCTTCAATTTTGAGGGAATTGTAAAAATAGAACACCTTAGAAGTTATAACATATAAAAATAGTTTGTCCCGGCTTCCGTTTTCCGACAAGATGGATCAACAGCCCCTTCTTTTCGTAGGTAATTGTGAAAACCTTTATCTAACAATTCAGCTATATCCATAATGGAGAACAAAAGAAGGAACGACCGACCCTTCTTGCAGTGTCGAAATATTATGAAAGGAATATTGGTCATAAGAAGGGTCGACCGACCCTTCTTGCAGTGTCGAACTATTATGAAAATAATATGAGGAATAATAAAGGTCGACCGAACCTTCAATTACGAGGGAGTTGTAAAAATAGAACACCTTGGAAGTTATATCATATAAAAATGGTTTTTCCATACTTCCGTTTTGATACAAGAAGGATCAGCCCCCACTTCTTTTCGTAGTGAATTGTCAAAACCTTTATCCATCAATTCAGCTATATCCATAATGGAGAACACAAGAAGGATCGGCCAACCCTTCCTGCAGTGTCGAACTATTATGATAAGAATATTTGGAAGAAGAAGGGTCAACCGACCTTTCATTTAGGAGGTACTTGTAACAATATAACACCTTGGAGAAAGAGCAGCCGCTCTTTCTCTGAGAATATTTCTACTTGCCAGTAAAGTCTTTGAAGCAAAACTTATTTAAATTTTGCGACATGTGGAATGCTTATATTGTGACACGTGGCATATTTGATTTTTAAAATTGGTTTAAAGATTGTTTAAACGAATATTGAGGATATTAGTGGCACCATTTAACGTTTGGGGACTGTTTTAAGTTCCTGCGTTTTCTGAACCAACAATGTGGATGTTATATCAATGGGGTCCAAATGAGAAGTGTAGCTTGCAGTTTGGTAATACTCTTCCTAGTTCGAGTTTTTTCTCTTACTATAAGACATTCATGTATTGATTATGAAATCTATCATGGAAACTTTGATTTGAGCTCTCCTCTGGGCTCGGTAGATATGAGAAGTATAGCTTGCAATTTGTGGAGAAATGAGAAGTTACAGTTGGAGATGAAGATGGTGTAAGGAATTTATGGTTGAGTTGCTGAGGAAAAGTGTAAGGAATTTATGGTTGAGTTGCTGAGGAAAAGTGTACGGAATTTATGGTTGAGTTGTTGAGGAAAACTGTAAGGAATTTATGGTTGAGATGAAGATGGTGTAAGGAATTTATGATTGCCATACTGTGATAATTACCATTTCCCATCCATGACTTTTTTGGTGACAAGTATAACATTAACATAATGTTGACTGAAGCATGATTAGATTATTCACACAAGTGATACAATCCATCGTTTACGATGATTATTATTCAGTCTGCTGTAGGCCATTTAATGCAATGGAAGCACGCATGTTGGCCATTGGATTTTCAAGGAATCAATTGGAGTGATACGTGTACGGTTACTTCAGCAATATCTGTAGTCGGATTGGAGAGATACGTGTATGATTACTCGAGCAAAATATGTACTGGCTACAGATGATATCTATGACCATGATTCCGCCATATTGGAATAATTACCATTCCCCATCCGTCCCAGACTCCCATCCCATTCAATCCATCAACACAGTGGCCACTCACTATATATAGGCTAACCATGCCCCATAGCACTGTCTAAGTCCCAATACATGGATTTTCCATTAAGTTCTTGGATATGCAACGAGGAGGGGACATAGGGATATTAGCTGTCTTGGAGGCTTTCTTCTCTAAGAGAACATGCGTTGTTGTGGTCGTCAACACTTGCAGCAGACTGTCGTGGAATGTTGTTTTAGTACCAGATCATGCTGTCAGCTTCTTCTTAGTCTTGTTTCAATTCATGAATAGTTTCTCTGTTTTTATTGTGCATGATGATATGTTGGAAATGGTTTCTTTTTCTGGCAGCGTGATAAATAGTTATTTGTTTGCTATGCAGGTATTCGAGAGAGATGCAATACCGCCGTGTCTAGGCTATCCACTTGCTAATCTTAGGGTATTAAAAGTAGACATGAAGGGATATGATGGGAGGGAAATCCCATCAGTAGTCTTCGAATGTTGTTTTAGTACTAGACCATGCTGTCAGCTTCTTCTAACTGAGCCAAGTAGAAGGCTTCGAGCACTCTCGACGTCCCAATACACCATGATATATGGGCATTTCGAGCACTCTAGAAGTCCCAATACATGGATTTCTCATTATGTTCCTTGGCACCAATCACGCTTTTGTCCATCTTCTTTCCGTCACTCTTCTTTCAATAATTGATTGCTATGCAACGAGGAGGGGAAATAGGGAGAGGAAGCAATGGAAGTAGAAGGCAGGACTGTGCTTTCTCTAAGACAACATGCGCTGTTACGGTCGTCAACATTAGGCTTGCTGCAATCGTTGAATGTTGTTTTAGTACCTGAAGGCTTCAGTCCTCGGGAAGGTGAGAAACTATACGAGTGGTTGAATCAACATCTTAAATTATAGAGCATTCTATATTAAAGTTTGTTGATGACTCTCAGATGATGTAGTATCAGACTTAACAGACAGTAAACTTGTTATCACCATCGAACATTTTTTGCGCTATTCATCAACAAATAACTACATTTGGCCCGAAGATCTTACCAGTCTTTGCAAGAATATTCCGACCAGGTCCTCCGTTCGACTACTTTAGAGTTCATGTCGAACCGTCGAGTTGATTACTATTAAATTTTAATTAGCATTATTGTGTGTATGGGAAGGCATGCATGTGTTGCTTGTTTTTGAAAATATACATGGAATGTGTTGAATATAATTGTACAACTGATGAAAAAACCATTCATTAATGACAATTTGTAAATTTCCTTCCTTTCTCTGTTAAATGTTATTTCCAGCACTGACAGTTTGTAAATTTCCTTCCTTTCTCTGTTAATTGCTATTTACAGTAAATTATGTCAGTCTTTAAATTTCCTTCCTTTTTCTATGAGAAAATCAATGTCTAAAATATTCAGTCATTGTTTGAATAACAAGTCAATCGGCTAAGTTATAACATAAAAAAATTGTTTGTCCCTATTTCCTTTTTTCAGCATGAAGGATCGATCGACCCTTCTTTTCGTAGTTAATTGTGAAAACATTTATCTAGCAATTTATCTATATTCATAATGGCGAACACAAGAAGGATCGACTGACCCTTCTTGAAGTGCTAAACTATTATGAAAATAATATTGGGAATAAGAAGGGTTGGCCGACCCTTCTATTTTGAGGGAATTATAAAAATAGAACACCTTGGAAGTTATAACATATAAAAATAGTTTGTCCTGACTTCCGTTTTCCGAGAAGAAGGATCGGCCACCCATTCTTTTCATAGTTAACTATGAAATCCTTTATCCAACAATTCAGCTATATCCATAATGGAGAACACAAGAGGGAGCGACTGACCCTTCTTCCAGTGTTGAAATATTATGAAAAGAATATTTGTAATATGAAGGTTCGACCGACCTTTCTTGGAATGTCGAACTATTATAAAAATAATATCGAGGATAGAAGGGTCACCCGACCCTTTAGTTACGAGGGATTTGTAAAAATAAAACATCGAACTATTATAAAAATAATATGGGGGATAAGAAGGGTCGCCCAAGCCTTCAATTACGAGGGATTTATAAAAATAGAACACCTTGGAAGTTATATCATATAAAAATGGTTTGTCCAGACTTCAGTTTTACGACAAGATCGGTCGCCCCTTGTTTTTGTAGTTAATTGTCAAAACCTTTATCCATCAATAAAGCTATAGCGATAATGGCTAATATAAGAAGGATCGACCGACCCTTCTTGCAGTTTCGAACTGTTTTGAAAATAATATTAGGATTAAGAAGGGTTACCTGACCTTTCATCTACGAGGGAATTGTAAAAATAGAACACCTTAGAGAAAGAGCGGCCACTCTTTCTCTGAGAATATTTCTACTTTCTAGAAAAGTCTTTGAAGCAAAATTCTATAAATTGTGTGACACGTGGAATGCTTATATTGTAACACGTGTCATATTTGTTGCCTAATTAACTGATCCACGTCATCAATCTTGATATGCTTGAGGAGCTGGATATTCTCTTTAGCTTCCTCGGATTGAGGTTCAACCTATTCTAGCATCAACTTCGGTGGACAAGCACTTTCAATGAGGTCCATGGTAGGGAACTGCAAATTATCCATGATTGTATCCGCAGCGTACCATCCCCTTCCGCAAACAGCTTGTGCTTTCTGGATAGTATCTCTAATGTAGTTCTGATTTTCTTCAGTTGGAAACTAGTGAGAGTAGGAATATTCTCAGGTCCCTCCTTAATGTACCTCTGCCATTGAACAATATCTTCATTGGCCTTAAAGGCCTGTTGTATTTTAGCTACCTGTTGATCAAGAGTAACAGTCATCTTCCCAAAAACAATGTGAGTCTCCTGGATATCATTCAAGGTGTGAAACAATTCAGCTAGCAGCTTACAGTGTTCATCATTGATCTGAATGGCCAAATCCTTAAAATCCAGCTGGGAAAACCCAGAGAATGTAGAGGAGGATGCACTTGCAGTTGCATCCTCACATTGTTTTTCTAGCACAACTATCCTTTGTGTATTGGCAACATTTACAACTTCTGCATCTTGTAATTTTCACAAAATTCCCAAAATATTTTTATCACATGGTTTCTAGGAAGTATCCCGTAACAAAATGTGTAAGATACCGACAATACACTAGCTATATGTGACAAAAGTTGAAATCTGCTTCTTAGAATATTCATGATGATCGACAATGACTATGACTTCAAATTTGGCCGAAGGTGAAAATCGCAGTTACGAGCCTAATTGCAATTTTTAAAAATGGTAGAGGGGAAAAAGGACAAGCTAAACTTCATTTAAATCAAACAGTGTAATCTCATCCGCAGGATCAAGACAAATCGGCAGTTAAAATTAAACATGCGGGTAGGAAAAGAAGGGTTGCGGGGTTTTAATGCTTCAACACTGTATAATAGAGAATCCTATAAACAAGTCCCTAGGGAATTCTCTATAATTTCACTCCCTTTGTAGGATTCGGTGTAACATGTCTTTTTTTTATCTTGCTGAAAATTGTGAAAGCTTTAGAAATCATACAAGATTTTTCCATTTCAGCTAAAAAAATACAAGTTTATGCCTCTTCATTTGTTTCTAAGTAGTACAAAAACGCAAGAATGTCTTGTTCAGTCCATGGACTATCACAATTACACATATCCATAGCAACAAATTCACAACTGACTGACTGTGGTGACCAAAGAATCAGGATAACAACATTGAAAAGCAAACTGTGAACTATTTTCGACATCCTCAATGGACATCCTCTCTTTATTTGAAGCTGTAGTAGAATAGGAATTTGAAGAAGTTATTGAAGATAACTGACCGAGAAAAGTAAAATAAAATCAAAGACATCTGAAAATGTTAATAGAAATACCTTATTTTATAAAAGTAAAATAAAATCAAAGACATCTGAAAATGTTAATAGAAATACCTTGTCTTATAAAAGTAAAATAAAATCAATGACATCTGAAAAAGTTAATAGAAATACCTTGTGTTACACAATTCATGACAGAAACCATTCATAAACAGCTCTTGTTGTACTATATCCACAATCGAAATAACTATTCTTTCTGGAGCCCTCATCAACAAACGAAGAAGCCTACCTCCTGTGTACAACGAACTGTGCCTTCAGAAGTGACCTATCTAGAAACTATGTGATCCCAGAATTCCTGTGTCCTTTCTTTTGCAAACACATGGCTTCTCGCACTATTGTTATCAACCTTGGGCCGTGGTAAATCAATCATCGGTAGGCCCTCTTCCTTCCAAACCATATCAATTTTAGAATTTGATAAAATATCCTTATCCCTTCCAATGCTCCAACGCTATATAATAGAGAATCCTATAAACAAGTCCCTGGAGAGTTCTCTATAAACTCCCTTTGTAGGATTCGGTGTAACATGTTTTTTTGATTTCTTGCTGAAAATTGTGAAAGATTTAGAAATCATACAAGAGTTTTCCATATCAGCTAAAAAAATACAAGTAAAAAAATGCAAGCATGTCTTGTTCTGTCCATGGACTATCACAATTACACATATCCACAGCAACAAATTCACAGCTGACTGCCACACCAAAGAATGGAATTAATCTGAGTGTGTTGACCAAAGATTCAGGATAACAACATTGACAAGCAAACTGTGAACTATTTTTGACGTCATCAATGGACATACCCATCCTCTCTTTACTCATATATAGATTCAATATTTTCTGAGCATCAATTGGTATCTTGGTACCATTATCCACTTCAGATTCATTCTTTCTCTTTTTACTCGGAGAATTTGCTTGCTTTCCAAAGCGTAAAATACTGCATAGTTGCTGGAGATGGTTTGGTGCAATTTTATATATTTCAAGGACATTATGGTCAGTGCATCCTATGATCGATCAATTTGGACATCATTAACTTTGAAATATTCAACGATCGAAAGCCTGGTTGACCTCTCGTCCTTGATTCGTTTGCAATATTGATTTAAATTTTATGCAAAAACATTTTTATCGGCTGATGTTCCGCTAGTTGATTAGCTTTTACGCGACAGACTTCAATTCATCTTCATCAAGATCACGCAATGGTCTAAAAAAATTAGACCCATAACTCTTTATTTTATTTTGAACAAAATCGTCCTGAGTGATGCTCTTCGGTGAGCATGGCAAGGAGCCACTTTTGTAAAGCTCGAATGCAGACTACCATTTGGTCCACAGTCGATCCGATGTCAAAACAAGAGTTATCTTGAACAAGAAATATATCCATACATTCAGTTTGGAAAGACTGCAAATAGATAAAATTGAATATTCCAGTCAATTTGCTAATTTCATAACACAGGCAGCAATTTAAAGACTTCGATTGATAAGAAGAAAAATTCTATACCTACCGAGCATCACTGGAAACGTTTCCCAAATTCCTTGTTTGACAAATTTTGTTGTTTGCATAATTTGCTGGTGATGTGCTGAAGAAACTCTGTGTAGAAGACGAGCAGTTCGATGACGATATCATGAATGGAGATGTTTATATTGATCATCTGCAACGATTATTTTCTGCGCAGAAATAGTATGCTGCCCATCCAATATATAAAATTTTACTAATGGTGAATTAATTTCTTCTTCATTTCCAGGAAGAAAGGCTAATGTGGTCTCCTTATAACATCTCTCAATGTTGTTGCAAATGCATGGATAAGAGATACAACCATCTTTTGCACGACCTCCTCATCAACCTTTCGATATTGTAAGTGTAGAGGCGCAACAACACATCTTGTTATGTCAATGGAAAAAACTTGCTCATTGAACACAAAGAATTTGATCTGCTCTTGTTGAACTTCTTTTGAACTTTCGAAGCTCTTAGTCGCTTTCCGCAACATCGCTTTAGAAGGACTTTGTTTGAGTTGTTTGAAGGAAGATTTGTCCACATCTTTTACAATAAATTGGACAAATGCTTTGACTTCTATTGTACATAAGAATCCTTTCATGGCTTTCTTTTATCGACCTAGACTTATTAATATTCATGTAATGCAATACAGAGGAAGTTTTCGCAGCCAGTATTCTTTTCCTCCATACCGAAAAAATTCCTTTCTTCAGTGATGTCGCGGTATCAATTCTGGAACGATTAGAAACATCATACGAGGGAAAAAACCACCCTTGCTTCACATAGGAAATAGGATCTGGATCGGGACCACTTTTCATTAGATCTGGTTGATAGTTACAAACCATAAGATCAAGCTGTAGAAGGCAACACTTTTCACCATCGACCGCTTCAACTTGAACTCGCAATTTTTCATCACATTCAACGGGATCCGCATATGTCAATATTCCAGCTCTAGCCTGACCTCCATTGTAATCCAAGTAGAATAGATATAAATACAGGTACAAATTATTTGGTTCTTCCATCTATCTCAACATAACATCCATTTGTGAATAGATGAATGTAGTGATATTTTGACAATTCAAAGCAAGGCATTTCCTAGAAGTTATTGAGGATCAACAATTCAGCCATGATTTATCTTCAAAACAGTCAATATTAAGAAGTCAATATAAGAAGGCATACAATGTCTATAATTATAAGGACCGTTCATAGAACGATTGATCGTCATAGAAGGGGCGACCGATGCTTCTTGTTTATGTGTATGAGTTTATCACATGTTTTGGATTCGAGTTTATGTGAGTTTTTGTACTTAATTTATATGTATGTGAATGGTAATTTCACATTAATTAATTGGAATAAAAGTGCGTGATTGTGAAGAAGAAACACATAGTTTGACGAATTTGTAGCTAACTGGTGAATACATTAGAGATTCAACATAGTTCTGTATACTGCCATAGCTGCCAAGTACGAAGTCATCTGGTGTTCTAGTTGATGTTAAATAGAACGTTATGTGAAGATCGTAACCACTTAGCCAATCTCCATTCCCCACTATTTTCTGCGGAAGTTGAGAGTCGGGAATTGTTGTCCCAACCTGCAATCTGCATTGCGGGTTGCGGGATTGCGGAATTGATGGAACGTTTTAAGAAAATTAGGTATCTGTAATCCGCAACATATTTGCGTCTTCGAAAAAGGTGATGAATCCTCATGCGGGGTGCAAGTAGGGTCGGTCGACCTTTCTTGTGCCGAGTATTCTGTTCAAAATAGTTCTATGCTACAAGAAGGGTCAGTCGATCCTTCTTGTGTTCACCATTCTGGATACAGGTGAATTGTAACATATAGGTGTCTATAGTTCTCTACTAAACGAAGGGGCAGATGATTCTTCTTGTCACCAGTTGGGATAAATATTGTTGATATGTTTTAACTTATCCAATATACCAATCCCAACTATTCATCGCCGAAGTTAGAAGTCTAGAATTGTTGTCGCAGCCTAGGCGGGTTGAATAGGTTTACCATTCACTCACAAATGAAGTGTTGACCGACCTTTCTTTTTCCCAATATTCTGTTAAAAATAGTTCTATATTGCAAGAAGGGTCGGTCGATCCTTCTTGTTTTCACCATTCTAGATACATTACAGGTGAATGGTTGGATATAGTTGTTCACAATTTTATAATAAATGAAGGGGCAACCGATCCTTGTTGTGGGAGGTCGAAAGTCGGGAAAAATATTGTTTATATGTTATAACTTATCCAATCTTCGTTCTATGATGAATTCTGCATTAATTTTGAAGAAAGAACATTGACAATATTTAAATGTGTGGATCAAAGCATATAAAATGAATTCTAACTCAGATATTACAGTCAGCTATGAGGAAAAGCGATAAGATGGTGTAACACGAAATACATTCACAAAAGAGAAATTAAAAGACTGAAGAACATAACAACATATGAATCTTTGTTTTGGATGTACTTGTACTTTTGTTCTTCTTTAAATTCTTCAAAAAATATTACGTCACTCTATTTTTTGCTCTCGGATCCAACCCTTATTACTTTGTAAAATAAAAATTTATACAAAATGTTCTTTGAATTCTTCGCCAAAAAAAGAAATTTCAAAGAAATCTGTCTGATGTAACACTTGGGCAGTTAACAAAGGAACCACAACCTGTGTTTTGGTTTCCCAAATCTTTCAACAATTTTCCATTGCTCTTGAGTTGGGATATTATAATCCATAATTTCTTTCACTATCACCTCCAATTCTATGCAATCTGTGTAACATACATCTAGTAGACCCTTCTTAATCATTACAAATTGTTTAAGTATTTCAAAATCATCGGTCAGTTTATCAATTATTGTCTTTCTAGTTAATCCTTTGACCAAACCTTCAAATTTCGAGTGATACATACGAGCCTGTACTATCAAACTGTGATGATTTTATTGAGCCATGAATTTTCCATCGGCACTCCAAAAAGAAGGTAGACCACATTCAAAAGGACCCCATAAATAATTACTTAAAATTTTGAACTTCAAGGACCATCTGTTGCGCCATGTCTTCTACTTCTTTAACATGATCATGCTTGCTAATAACTCTTCTTGCCGAAATGATGATTGATGGTCTGTCTTTGATTCCAAAACTCTGCATATCTAATTGGGTTAGAGTTTTTAACAAACTGACTGTATTCCAAGCTATTTATGAAGGCCTTTTGCGTAATGTCTCATTTGCCACTTTACAACTCTGGAGAGCTTAGTTTGCTATAGCATCTTTATCTACTATAAAATTCAAATAAGACTAGAATTTGGTGACTTCCACTGATATTGCATCCCATATAAGGTGTTTAGCTCCGTGTAATGGAAGTCGACCTGTCAATTTATCTTTTAATTCATCAACTTGCTTTTGTAGTTGATTTCTATCACTCAAAGCCTTTATCTTTGCTCCAGAATTTTGAATTACTTCCTCTTTCAACTTCTGGTTTTCTGCTTTCAACTCTTCTATCTCTACATCTTTTAGATTAACTTGTGACATAGCACTGGTCAGTTCCTCTGTGGAGGACTTTTGCATTTTTCCTTCACCCGTACATAGAGATTGATCCCCTCGCTTCTCTAGCGCTTTCATAGTTTCAATCTGATTGGTATTCAACAATGAAATTTGTGGAAACAATTCAATCCTTTGTTTTTCCCAAGCATTCTTTTTATCTTGTAACTTTAACATTTTACCTTTGTGATCCATCATTTCTTGATATATGGATTCCTTTTCTTGTTGTAATGCTGTCAACTCTGGAGACTGCACATGTTGATTATTTGGCACCTTCAATGTTTTCTTGAGAATTTGAATGGCATTTTCTTTTTCATCAATGAGCCTTTTGGTACACTGGCTATTCCTTGGATCGGCTCCCACGGTCACAAGGTACACTTGTAGTCTTTTGATCTGGATCAAATTTTCTTTGTTTTCTACCTTCTCTTTCCTCAGTTGACTCTCCAGCTTTGCTATCATAGACTACAATTTAGAAATTTTTAAAGTGAATTGCAATAAATTAGAATACATGACATCTCCTGTTTGTTTATGCAATTGAATCTTATCTTGTATATTAATCGCATCAAGCTTAACTTCCATTTCAGAAACTTTCTCATCATTCACCACTACAAACCTTATAGTGTTTCTTCCTGGATCCGTAGTTGTAAGGAGGGAAACTTTTTGTTCTGCCAGCGTTCTTACTTGAGGGTACAATTTTTGAGTTTCCGTCGGAAGACTGCTTCCTCTTTGATTTATATTGTGAAAGCACATCAAATATGGACTTATACTGAGAGTTAATTCCATATTCCTTTATTTCTGAAAAATAATATTGCTGCATAATATTTGCAGGTGGCTGCGAAATCAAACTAGTTTTTTTCTGGGACAATTGAATCTCGTTCCTCCATACTAATAATTTCGTTCTGTCATTCCACTTTTTATATCTTCCTTGAAACTTCTTGATCGACTTCCATACTATCAACTTCTGAAATACTTCTCTTACTGGTGATATCAGATTTAGCTGGTGTCTGAACTAGCATTGCCAAATTGCATGTTTGTTCCATATTCGCCTCTTTATTATCCTATTCAAATTTGAATAAATTTGCCATTTATTTCAATCCTTCTACTGTTTGATGATCAAAAGCCTTGTTTCCATTTTGATGTCTCCTTTGTGATATAATTTGATGAGGATCATAATTAATCCTTTTAGCCTCTTGGAAATCCATAATATTTAGTAATTTTTCTACTACAGAGAGGGATGCTTTATTCTTAATGACGAATGGACCAACTTTAAGAGGGAATTTCACATTTGATTCTTTTTTGAAAGCACCGAAATGTTCTTCTTCTGACTGCAACCTTTGTCTAATAAATTCCAAGGCAAATACCCTCGGTGTTAAAAACGCTGGCAACAGATATAGTGCTCCAGTAAAACCATACACCCTAATTATAGTATGTTCTCTATACAAGAACCAATCACCTGTTTGCCCTTCTGGTGTAGGCTGCAAAGTTTCTTTCATTCCTTCTAACACTCGAGGCATTTCAGCATTAAAAATAATTCTGTAAACTTCTGCCATGATTTTATGGGTGAACTCAAACATATTGACCTGTTTAGAAAGGTCATGAGAAAAGTCGGTACCAAGAAACTTGGATTCCGAAATGTTTGAACACACGAATAGCTTCAGGAGATATGACTGATATCTGAAATGCTTCAACTGGTTGAAATTCACCAACTGCACATGAATTGATTCAGCTAGGAATTCATCAAAATTAAAACAACACACCGAACTCGACTGTGACTCTGGTGAAATTACTTGGAGAAGGAAACCTAACATAACTTACGTGATTGAGTTATCACTATCTAGACCTAAAACTTGACTCAATAAGGAAAAAACTAACTAGGTATCTTGCTAAAAGACATCAATACTCAAAGGGAATGATAGGTTTTCATGCGACTGACCATCTTTCAAGACTTGTAATAAAAACTTGTCTTTTTATGCAGGACTGCAGTTTGTATAAAACTTTGCCAAATTTTCTTCGTTAAATGACTCAGGGCTTTTGGGAAATGTTTCAAGTAAACCTAGAACCTCACGGACAGTCTGCACATTTACTGGGCATAGAATTTTGGTCATTTTTACATTAATGATTACCCTTTGGCCCTGCGAATAATTCGCTGCACACCAACAAACAAATTCGGGGAAGTGTGGGGTTTGTTCGACACAAAAATAGTACATAAAAGAACCAAAAACATTAAATACATCCTTTCCATGTGACTTAAACTCCATTAATGTCTCCTTAGACTACGAAATACTACAAACAGACAAAACAGGGTCAAAATATCCCTTTCCCTATCAAATACAAGCTTCTCGTTTTCATCTGAACTTTCATTGAAGGGAAGAAGGTCTTGGGTTTTCTCCATTTGGGACACAAAATCTAAACACTGAGGGTTTCGAGCTACCTGTGAAGTGAGCTTCTTGGGTGCTATTCCAGTTGACGAAGACAACGATGTGTTTCTCGCTGGTTCTTTTCCTCCAGGAAATAAACGACAAAAACATTTTTTAAAACTTCGAACAAACCTTTTATACAACATATGCTTAGGTGGTTCTGGAACTTGCGATGAGCGGTTTAAATTTAACCACTTTTCATAATGGACTCCACCAATGCTTGCCACGTGGTAAGTAGCTTAATTTCCGCTCCAACTTATCTAGGTTTAACCATCGTGCACTTTCTAGCGCAGGAACCCATTTCCACCGTCGATTTGCTTCTGGGTGAATCTGGATCATTATTTCGCCACATTACTACACGTTTTCAACTTTTGGTGTGAATCGTCCAATTTTTTAGCGCCTTTTCCACCTCCGCCCTTGGAGTGAGAGACCTTGTCTGACCTTAGAATAGTAACAATATTTGCATTGTTCCTCTCTATTAACATTAATAAGTTGAATTTTATATTAATGTTAAATAGCCCATGAATAAATTTAAAAAACATAAAGACAAAAATGCTAACAAGTAACAATTTTTATGAAGAAATCACTTGTTTGATGAATTATACCAATTCTAGACATAATTTGTTTGTAGAAGATCTAGTGTAACATGGGAAGAAGTTGAGGAAGAAGAGGGAGAGATGACCATAAGAGATAAGAGAAGTCTAAACAAGATCAGTATTCCAAGATGGTAGTGAGATGAAATATTAAATTAGGAAAAGAAGGAGTCAGAGATCACATGTCGTAGAAATAACATCTAAGGTTGGTGTTGTTTTTATACACAACCCATTTCATATTAGCTGCATAATTGTTCATGTTGTGTCCCTTTTTAATAAATTTGTTAAACTTCGAAAACTACAATTTTTGGCCAATTCGACCCTTAGACTATTAATGACTCGAATGCTTCCAAATGGCTTCAAATGCTTTTGATTTGGGTCTGAATGTGTTTAAAAGGTATTAGGACATAAAAAGTGACAAAATTTGCATCGTTCCTGTCTACAGCTTTTAATAAGCAATGCCTAACTGAGATAAACCAAGAACCCATATAGAGGAAGTTTTAGAATCCCCCAAGGGTAGATGGCTCCAAAAGAATCTTAATGGCTCCAAAAGACTCTTTAATGGAACATCCTCATCAGCAACACCATCAGCTGGAACATCTTCTACTGTTAGCAACCTTGTCAGCAACCCAATCTAAGTCTGTGTACCCATACAGTCTAAAATCACTATCAGAGGCATATCTGAGTCCATAATCTAGTGTACGCTTCATATGTCTCATCACATGTTTTTCCACAATTAGGTGAACTTTCTTGGGTTCCACCATGTACTGACTCAATGTGTTTACAACAAAGCAAATATATGGTCTTGTATTTGCTAGGCACATCAAAGACCCAGTCATCTGAAGATAAATCATGGCGTCAACTGAATCTGGTGAAGCATCACTCAATAGCTTCAGGTTCGATGCCATAGGTGTGGCCATGACCTTACAGTCCATCATCCCGAACCGCTTCAGGATATCTACTGCATACTTCTTTGTCTAGGGAAGATTCTATTTGCACTCTGCCACACCTCCATGCGTAGAAAATAGTGCATCCTACCCAAGTTCCTTATCTTGAACTCAGCATCATACCCAAGTCCCTTATCTCGAACTCGGCAGCAATCAACCCATCCTCACCTATCCTCACCTGTCACAACCAAGTCATCCTCAACCTTGTAATGAAGGTTGGAATCCGCTTTACTCTTGGTAAATCCCAAGCTACCCTTGGTGCCTGTTTCGAATCGTACAAGGCTTTCTTCAGTTTGCACACATGAGTCTCCATGTCACATGTCTCATGTGTCTACAAGGCTTTCTTCAAGAATGTTGTCCACATATCCCGTAACTTTCTAGATTCCTTCCATCTTTAAGAGTAGTTGTGTGGACTCCCTCTTAATAGTTGCTTCCTTGCAGGAAATATTGGAGTCTCTAACAGAGTGTTCTTCTTCTTGTGGGAGCTATTTTTGTTCCTCGGACAATATCCTTGTGATGAGGATGCTCCCTCTTGTTGTAATTCTTCTTGGCGTGTGTTGTGACAGCCATGTTTTATTTTTGAGCTACAATTCGAGCTTCTTCCCGTGAGCATTCCTCCCACAGCCTACTGAATGTGATGAGCTTCTAGCACAAATTCCTTGGATGCAGGAATCCCATGACCTAGGAGGAACATTCAAGGTGGTCATCACTATTTCTCCATTATGCATTATGTAGGTATCCAATTCATTCTTTTCTAGGATTTAAACCCAATCCTTACTTTCATGTTCGGAAGTTATCAACCCCTTCAAGCTTGGTGTGGTGAGACATCTTAATGAGAAACTCAAGTGGAAATAAAAGATTTAGATCTTACCACTAGATTTGGAGCTTGCTAGCGTTTGACAGAGAAACCCTAAAAATTCAAACTTGGAATTTCAAACTTTTGACTGGAGAAGGAGATGCAATTGACTAAGGTGAGCAAGCAAGCTGGTGGATTCATTCCAACTCAATTTGGGAAGAATTCTCTCATTTCGAATGGGTGTCTCTTTGGCTGCCCTAACTCCCTTGTGCACCTTCTTGGATGCTATTTTTATCCCTAACATGTCATATATTTCAGATGTCAGCATTTAGGTCTGATTTGTGTCATAGGTGTCATTGTTGTCATACTAGAGGCTAGGGAATTTAGCCCAAGTGTCACAATTGGTGACTTATTCTTCCCCTACAATTCGACCTTACATGACTCATGACATGAATAATGCCTCTTAAACTACCCCAATTATGTTACCCTTCATCTTGAACTCGAATTGGTGAGAGAATCATGCCAAGTGTGGTGGGGAATCTTGCCACAAATGGGTCCCACAACCTCCTTCCTCATGGTCCAATGCACAATGGCCTCTCCAATTCCCAATTAGAAAATATTTCCACAAATGGGTCCCACAACCTCCATCCTCATGGTCCAATGCACAATGGCCTCTCCAATTCTCAATTAGGAAATCTTTCACCCTCGAAATCGGTACTAAGGCAAGTAGAGTAAACACTCCACAATATGCAAAATGAGAAATGATAAAAAACCACTTTCCAATGGCATAGATATTATTGGTGATTGTATTGGAATATTCCATGGTATTGATATTGGCATGAGATCCCTCTAAGCCTTTTGAATGTACTACGAGGTCTATTGGTGATTATTTCTGGGATTTGATTACACTCTTTGGAGGCATCTATATGGTCTTGCTATACATCTGAAGTATATCTTGGAAGAAGTTGCTGCCATTCTTGGACGATAAATTTGGGGCATGTACAAGTTGGCATTGTGACAGAGACAATGATTGTGTCCTTGTGATGAACATGGATTGCGATAGTGACATCAATACAATGATACATGGACAATGATACATGTACAAGGACATATATACACGTATAGGTTGATGGAAACTGTGATACAATGGCAGTGGATTATTATTCTTCTTATTCATATTAGGGTGGCAGGATCATGTGAAAGATAAATTTGAAAGGTGTTCATCAGGTGGGACAAGGTACAAAATATCTGCACAAAGGGACCCCATTCTTAGCATTATTTTTGTCCCAAGTACCTAAAAAGATTGGGTAAATTTCATGAGCTTTGGAGTCCAGAGAGGGCTTACAAAGTATAAGGGAAGTAAGCTTACCTAAGGGTGTCTACAAACTTATGCCAAGAGGTCCAAGAACTTAAAATATTAAGCAAAGGTGCTAGAGAATCAACTACAAAAGACGTTAAGTGATGATGAGGGCTATGCGGCAGGTGTTGGTTCATCCAACAATATTAAGAGGTGGGCGGGGGGGAATCCGTATTGCCTTTTTCTACCCTTTTTAGTATTAAGCACATGTTAAATAATCATTCCCAATGTGAATATGACAATTAAAAATTTGAACACACCGATTTATCATGGAAACCTCAAAGGTAAAACCAACAAAGCTTTCATATTAATGAGGTAATTGTATACAAAATTGTTCTACAAGCACCAACTTGATGGAGAACTTAATCCCATGGATTCTTCTACCAGTACAAAAAGGATGCTCCTACACCCCTGGTTTTCTACCTACTAAACAGACAAAGAGAGCCACGGAGAAATTGAGGCCATATATCGATTTCATTTTGGACAAAGAGGCTATAGTAAAGTTAGCCAGGAAAAGCATACCAACAGTCAAAGAAAAGTTGAACAACAAGCCCATGGAGTGTGCAAAAAAGGCCATAGAATTTTTGAATAGGCTAAAAGAGGATGAGGTGAAAACAACTAACATAAAGGATAGAGTGTCTACTATTATTTGGGGAATGTGGTGAATAAGTATCACCAGATGAACACAATTCAGGAAAAGATAGACATTTTAGCACATCAAGTAAAACTCTACAAAGAAATGCTTATTCAAGAAGGGACTTCCTCTCTTTTGGGAGGAGGATGGCACCATGAGGACATAGGAAGAATATCAAGGCAAGTTGTGGGGATGTCGATTGGATTATTCTAATGTTTTATGTATTGAGTCATTGTAATTTTTTGCATAATTAATGAAATTCAGTCGGTTTCTCTTGGCCATCTTTTTTGGATTGCTTAATTAATTAATTAATTAATGCATCGATCTGTAGGTTGGATTTCTATTAATATACGATTCATGTGTTATTATGTCTTAAATGAATTTCTTCGTTTAACTCATTTTATCTATTAATTTTCTGCAATTGATAGACAACCACACATTTATATTGATGCTAAGTGGAAAAGCGCTCTTACAAAGGCAGTTGCTTGGATATGCATTGGATAAAGATAAGCTATGTAGCACGGGAACCACTCCTAGCTTTTAAGAAACTCATTCCTGAAGTTCCGATGTTCCAGGGAACTTGGGAACTTGTAGGAAAGTTTCCAAATCCGATGGGAACCGTTTCGGATGGTTGAGAACTTATTGGGAACTTCTTCTACCCTCTAAAATTGGGAACTTTGGGACTTTTTCTTGCGCGTTCCCTTCACTGGGCACTTACACGCATTCATGATTTCCATGTGGGTTGTTAACGACATTCCTATTTCCTTGGACCCATACATATACATGGTTGACTCAAAAACAATTCTATAGAAAATTAAGCTGCAGTAATCGCTATTTCGTGGTACCTTGTCAAGTTGGTGCACTAATCTCTATCTACCACCCATTCTAGAGTATTCACTTGTCCCTACGTTGAATTGCAATTACCGTAAACAATAATAAATGAAAATCTATTTTGACTTTTATATATTAAATAAAACAAAGTAAATTTATATATTTTACTATTTACTTTATGAATAAAAGAATAAACTTTTAACTAATTGGAAATAGTTTTAAATATTACTTTAAAACTAAATTCATATATTACATTTAAATAACAATTATCTTGATTTTTATTTTATAATAATTTAATTTTAATTATTTATACACCTTTGCAAATAACCTAGCATAGAATGTCTTGTAAACATATAATATTCTAATACATTTTAATCATAGTTGGCATGAAACTGAAAACTTTATACATATAGCCACAACTATAGGGACTATAAATTCTAAAAGGCTCCACTTTAGAAAGAGTCTGCCTTATATAATCAACTGTAAGGCAGACTCTTTGGTTTTGGTTACAACTATAATATAAGGGACCGGCCACATCATATCCACACGTGTCAGTGACCATGAAGGATGGGCGAAGGTGGTTTTCCTTACCACCCTTCCAACTTGCCAAATCATGTGGTGCTGCCACATGGAGAGCGTTTCAGATTCCGCAACCACCCATCTCTCTGTCCTAGTGCGCATGTTGGGGATGCAGAACTGACGTGGGACCCTTGATCTTTTTCTGCCCGATTGATCTTTTCCGCCATTTAAAATGGTTTGTATGTTGGGGGAGCTGATATTTTCCCCCATTTAAAATCGTTTGTAGGTTGGCGTAGGTGATATTTTCCATCATTTGAAATGGTTTGTACGTTGGCATGGAGGTGATCTTTTCCGCCGTTTAAAATGGTTTGTACGACGCTAATGGTAAATGACGGAATGTATCACTCGTGTGAATAATCTCATCACGTTTATGATGGATTTTGTTTATGTGTCATGACGTATAGATGATATCCTGCCACACTGTGATAATTAATGTCACAAACTTTTTTGCATTGATACTTTGTGATGATATCCCGCCACAGAACATTGAAACTTAAAGTTCAAACTCTTTATGGTTACGAGTTTGGAGCTCTATTTTCTCTGAGGACTGAGGTTTGATTTTTCTGAGGTGGAACCGAGAAGAGTGTTGGGCGGGTAGAGCAGTAAGATTGGTTTGAAGAATCGATTGCTAGTTTTTCAATTGGCAGGTATTTATATTATTCAAACCATAAATCTAAATCTGTAACAGAGCATGCTTTTTCAGCCTCCTAGCTAAAAATCCATATATTCCATGGTTGTCAAAAATCAGTGCAATGACAGTTTCAAGTTCACAGTACTTTAAAGTCACTGAACGTTTTAGATTCTTCAGATTTCCTTCCACCCTTGTCTGTCTTCTTCAGATTTCCAGAATTTATTTCCTTCAATTCTGGGTAGTTATTTTCTTATAGTCCATTAATATGAATTCACATCGTTATATTTGCAAAATCGTGCGTTACAGGATTGCCGCCAGCTTGCATTCGTTTTCTGTCTGGTGGTGTAGCATATTATTTTCATATATTCCATATTGTTTTCTGCAAATACTCTAGCATTTGGCTAGGCTTGTTGGAAAAAGATAATGACAAATGAACTCAGAAAATTGAAACATGTTTTTTCTTTTTAATATCATTTTGCAGTTAATATTCCTATAGAAAAGTCCCATGTATTGGGTAGTTGGACGTGGTTTATGACTCAAATTGCTAGATGCAATGAGAACACATTTGAGTCTTGCATACGATACCAAGGCATTTAGTTGAAGAGATAAAGATGATAAAAATGTTCTTAAAATTAAGTGAAATTTAGCAGAAAATTGGTGAAAATTGGTGAATACCCTTGTTTGTCTTAGTTTGCAGGTTGATAATGAAGAAAAGAAAACAGTCCATTAATATTGGGCATTGGTCATAAATGAATCCAATATCAATTTTAGCATAAAATTGGTGGATACTTAGATGCGGTAAACCAAAGCATAAACATCTGAATTATGATTTAAGATTACTTTAATCCAAGCATGAAGAATAACACAATGGAAAAGATTTACTGGAAATAACAATTAATAGAGAAAGGAAGGAAATTTACAGATTGTCATTACTAGAAATAACAATTAACAGAGAAAGGAAGGAAATTTACAGACTATCATTAATGAATAATCAAATCCACGTAGCATAATCTGAGCGTTCCACGTGTCACCCTGGAGACTAGATTTCCACATTTGAACGAAAAAATTTACAGAAGTTTTGCTACAAAGAGTTTTCTATCAAGTTGAAATTTTGTCAGAGAAAGCAAGGTTGCTCTTTTGTTAGGTTGTTCCCTTTCAGGGTGTTGGAAGTAGATGCTGAAGAGAAAGAGTGTCCGCTTCTTCTTCCATGGAGTGGATAAAGTAGATATCCGCACTCCAAACACATATTTCATAGGAACATTGCTTCTCACATTTTGTCGGAAAGTGGAAATATTCACAGAGAAATATCAGTTGCTCTTTCTCCAAGTTCTATTTTTACAATTCCCTCATAAAATAAGGGGCAGACGATCCTTCTTCTTCCCAATATTCTTTTCATTATAGCTTGAGACTGCAAGAAGGGTCGGTCGATCCTTCTTCATCTTCACGATTTTGGATATCGTTCAATTTCTAGATAAAGGTTTTCACAATTATCTACTAAACATTCCTTCTTCTCGGAGAACAGAAGTCGGGGCAAACAATTTTATATGTTATAACTTAGCTGTGCTCAGTATTATTCATAGGTTGAATCTAGTTCCAAGGTGGCATCGTTTTGGTTGGAAGGTAAATTGGAATACCTGTCATCTTTATTTTCTCAGGGTTTGGAGAATTCTTTCTCCCATGTCAAATGCAGTGGCAATAAATTCGCTGGTGTGCTGGCCAACTTCGATAGTGGGATTCACATGGAAACCAGTGCTAATATGTGGGAGGATCTGACGGACTTGGCTGTTCAGGACAGCTGCAGAGCTACCCAAGACAATGAGTGTTTGTAAGGGTGAGAGTCACCCATTGTATGCCCTTCAGTTAATAGTGTTGAATATTGTAACTTCTAAGAATATTATATTTTGTACTTTATTATTTTGGAGATGTTACATTCCTCCGAGGTGATTTTATTATGTATCCAGAGATGTTTATTCCTCCGGTGGATTGTGGTAACCAGGGTTATTAGACCCACCATGTGGGGGTTGGACCTAGGTTAATTAATTAGGGGTTATTAGACTTCACTAGGAGAGGTCGGCTCCATTAGGGATTTTAGTCAGTCGGGAACTAGTATAAGTAGAGGAGGTGAAATCCTCATTTGACACACTTGCTCAACTCAGAAAGTAGCGCACTTGTGTTTGAGAGGTCTACATAGGAGGTAGAGAAGGAGGTCAAGTCTTGGAGCACATCTTGTATTTTGGTTGATCATCTTATTGAGGAAAGCTTTATTGGGTTTTCTACCCCATGAGGGTTTCCTAGGGTAATATCTTTGTCTATCTTGTGATTATGTTTCTTTCAGTGATCTTGCTAGTCAAATTAGAATAAACTTAACAAATAGGAGGTACCAGCCTAATCATGACAGTAGCTGGCAAATGCATTTATATGAAGGAGTAGGGTGGCATCCGGGATCGTCATATCTATTCCTTCACATGCATGCAACTTTGTAAGCTCTGTTTGTTAGTTTGATTATGGAGCAAGACTCTGGTAGAAAGTTGGAAGATCCGGCGGACACCAATTTCCAAGTGGAGGCAGACACTAATACTAGTCGAAAATTTAGGAAGAGAAGCCGTGGGGAGTCCTCGGGGGAGCCGGGTGGTGGCTTTTCTCGAGCATGTAATCATGCTTTCCAAGAGGCCAATGCTTTCGTTCTTAACGTCCCTGGGGAGATTCAGAGGGATATCCATGATTATGAGCATCAATGGTGGCTAAGGTTGAATAGGGAGACACTGCTGGGGGAGCGCAAATAGTTGAAGAATTGGATTATGGATCTAGGAAATACGGCTGGGCGTGTTATTCTATACGAGTGCACGGTAGCCCTTTACTGGATGCTGAAGAACCTTGTCGGTTTAGCCATCCGCGACAGACAAACCCCCGGAGAGGAAGCTCTGCTACGACTTATGGTGTAGCGTAACCTGGAGGAGACTCGTGTGTTGAATTGGAAGCTGGATTTTATTCTCCAAGCAATGGATTTGCGGCCTCCCCTATATCCTTCTTCGTCTTCCAGCTTCCCCCATCGAGGGACCTCTCCTGATGCTCCTTACATTATCCGTTGACGCTTGATCTGGAATTGTTTTTCCAAACTGCAAGTCTTTTTATTAAGGGAGGGTCGACTATTAAGTTAGATTGTCTTTTCCTAAATGTATATCTTGCCTAATGGGTGTAGTAGCATTTTGCTGTGCTTTTTGATTTCGGGCCTACGTTCCTATGCTAAGAATATCTCTGGTTCAACGACTTTTGGGATAGGTAGTGATTTTTGTTGTTCCAAAGCTTCTGAGGATAGGGATGGTCAGTTGAATGAAAGCATCTTATCTGTTTTGGTAATAATTGTCTACCGCAAGGTTAATGATGCTGGAGTCTATGGGTTAGTAGTTAGATGGTCTATTTTGATGAACAAGTTTGACTCTTGGATAGCTTGTTCCTTCTATAATTACTCTTTGATTTAATACAAAAACTTCTTACTTACAAAAAAAAAGAAGGGGCGGCTGACCCTTCTTCTGCCCAGTATTGTATTCATAATAGTTCTAGAATGCAAGAAGGTTCGGTCAATCCTTCTTTCGTTTGCCATTTTGGATATCGGTGACCTGATGGATATAGTTGTTCACAATTATCTCCTCAAACGAAGTGGCGACCAATCCTTCTCTTTGGAAAATGGAAGTCGGGGCAAACATTTTTATATGTTAGAACTTAGATGATGTCTGGGTCGACTCCCTAATATTTACAGCGGAAGTTGGAAGTCAAGAATTGTTGACATAACCTTCATAGATTAAATATATTTAAATTTATATCGTAAATGAAGGGTCGACCGACCCTTGTTGTGCTCAGTATTCTTCCCTTGTTCACAATTTTGGAAATACATGTATTGATGGCCTATCATTCGTAGATTAAATATATTTAAATTTATATCGTAAATGAAGGGTCGGCCGAACCTTGTTGTGCTCAGTATTCTTCCCTTGTTAACAATTTTGGAAATACATGAATTGGTAGCCTAGCATTCGTAGGTTGAATATTTTTAATAAACCGTCTTAAATGAATGGGCGGGAGAAGCTTCTTCTACCTAGTATTCTTTTCGTAATCTTTCACGACTGTAAGAAGGGTCTTTCGATCCATCTTATGTTTGCTTCTTCTACAAGAAGGGGCGGCCGATCCTACCATTCGGAAAATTGGAAGTCCGGACAGACATTTTTTTATATATTATAATTTATGTTATATCTTTGTTTAAAATAAATATGATTGTTAATGTGCTCCTATTATTTTATATTTCATAAAATGCTTCTGAACTGGATTTTGGTTCTGAACAATGTGTCCTATTATTTTGTATTTCAGATATCGTTTATGAAATGGATTTTGGTACTCAACAATGTGTGGACCTACTTTTGAATGGATTGAAAGTTGCTGAAGGAATCTCTTTTCTCGAAAGAATTTTTTTGCATAATATCATAATTAAGGACGGATGTATCATTGTAAATGTTACCAAGTCTTTAAATGCAATTCTTCCATTGCCCTATCCATCAGAAGGTACACACACATTGTCAAAGGCAGTTGGTGGTTATATTCAATGGCCTGTATCTGAGATTGTTAACTAGATTGGGTCTGCTCTTCGCGAGAATGAGGTGAATGATATACCAACTTCTACTTCGACAAGTGTAGCACATATCATAACAACTGAGAATGAGGTCAATGATATAGAAGCTTCTACTTCGACGAGTGTAGCACATATCATAACAATTGAGAATAAATCTTCTTTTATTATGAGAAAAGTTAAGTTGTTCAATAAGTGTTCAGAAAGAAAGGATTGCATTTCCATAGGTGTTGTAACAAATGTGAGTGGGAATGATTTTGTTGGGGGAACATTTTTGGGTGACTTCAACTTTGGTATTCTGGTGGATGAAGTGGTGTTTTCTTGTATGGCATGTTGTCCAGGGTTGAGCAGTGGAGCTTTTGTTGTATGGCCAATTAAGAGAATCTTCGATTTTAATACAGAAACATTGCTTTCTTTTGCAAAAACTTTCAACAATAATCAATCTAAATCTACTTTGAAAGTATTAAGAGAAAATCACAATAAAAGGCTGTTGGGATAGACAGTTAATTTGATACATCAATGTTCTTTAAAGCCACAGTATGTTGCTCGGGGAATAGTGTCAAATGTTTTTGAGGGAGACATTGTACAATTCAAAGCACTAGATGCTGGTGAGTTTGGTATTTTAGTTCATAAAGTCTTCTGCAATTGTGAGGATTGTGGTGTATTTGAAAGATCCCTTATAAGATGGCCTGCAAACAATTTGATTGACCTCGATAATGTTCCTTTGGATGTTATACAAAAAAAGAAAGCAGACGAAAAAATGGTCAACTTTTGGAATGTTTTTGAAGAATGTCCTTTACAGATGGTCCTTCTAGGTGTAACTCCTCATTGTGAATATACAGATGTTAAAGGTAATGGAAAAAGGCCATACAATTCTGTAAAGCGGTAAGATGGAACTAAAATTTCTGAAAGAAATTCAAGATCGGTACCTTACAGGCCTGTAATAAATCTGGGTGCATTCCTTTCAAGCATTGGCACCGAACATTGTTGCTCAAATATTTTTATATCAAAAATTCCACATGGATCGATAGTTGAATGTGCGAAGAAATTTGATAGTATGAATGGAAATTCAAAAAGACAGGTTGTTATGAATTCTTTGGGATCAAATGCTCCTGTGGCCAAAGAAGGAGATGACATTAAAAGAAGCTTGTTTACAATGAGATTAGACACAGTAGACGTCTGTCAAAATGCATGGTATAAATTCCATTGGATAAAAAAAAGCACTTTCTTCAATTATAAAAGAATGTTCATGAATGGTGATGTGAGAGCTGTGCACAGTAGCAGTGGCTTGGAAAATTCTAGGGTGAACACTACTGCACTGGTAGCTACTATTAATAAAATTGTAGTAGAGAATTCAGACAAATATCCACATCTTACATGAATAATCAGTAAAGATGGAACAAGGACAACCTTGAAATTATTGCCCGCTAATATGTCCCATGGTTTACTGCAAAAAATGGCTAATGATGAAATCACAGGAATCGATTTTCCTCCAGTATCACAATCCTCCTTTAGCAAGGTGATGAGACAAGATTTTCCGAATGTTAAAATTTCTAAATCAAACAACTTTGCAAGGTGTGATGAGTGCATTACAATACATAATAGACTTAAGGGGACCACTGATCCTACTGAGGTGGAAAATTTGCGAGCAAATCAGGATGCTCATAATAAATACGTCTCAAGTTGTCGCCAGATCTATTATGCTCACAGGTTTGCTTCTGAGCAATATCCGAAGACTTATGTCAGTATTGTTCATGACAAAATGGACAAGTCAAAGATTTCGATTCCAAGGATGGGTAAGAAGGAAAAAGCTTTTAGTAATGTTATGAATCTTCCCATATCATTGACCGGAATGTTGATCCATGGGCACCAGACTAGGGGTTTTGGTCATTTCAGCCTCTCATTTTTAGAGATGGGATCGAATTTCACTGTGACATCCTTGGATAAATGCATGATGTAATGCTTGAAGTGTCTTGAAGAACCAGTGGGTGATAAGTATGGTGATTTAATCTACAAAGGCAGAACATCTAAGCACCAATTGCATGATGCTCTATTGCAATCAGAATCATATGAAAAGTGTTCTGTATATAGACAAGATGTAATGCAAGATGATGTAATGTGTGTTGATGGTACTAATCAATGCATGCCAAATAGAAAACTACCACGCATATTTTTGTTGCAAATGGATAATTGTTCAGGCGATAACAAAAACTGCTTTGTATTTGCATTTTTATCTCTTTTAACAGCAAGGAGAGTGTTCGAGAAAGTTGAAGTTGGATTCCTCCCGGTCGGACACACCCATGAAGACATAGATGGAACTTTTGGCAGGTTATCAACAAAGCTAATGCTCAAGGATATATTTTCTCTCCCGGAAATTATGGATACATATAGGACATGTGAAGATCAAAATTCCTTTGTCCCTTATCTAATTGATGAACTTTACGATTTTAAGAGTTTTGTGATACCCCACCTTTTGGATGGAAATGCCAAGATTGTCGGTATCAAAAAATGCCAATATTTTAAATTTCAGCTCATAGATGACATTCCAGTCATGCAATGGAAGGCATCACTTCGGGTTGAAGATTGGTTGTCTCCTCTTAAACTCTGGCGGTCATTGCCAGATGGTAGAGTAGACTTGCCGGTGGGACAGCCTAGGTTATTAAATCTACAATAAAAAAGTCCTTCGAACATTGACGAAATAAAAAAGGGACCAGAAACATATATTTCATTCTGGAATGGAGGGATTGAGAAGGGAGGTGAAAAATTTTGGCGTCCCAAGTTAAATTATTGGGAGGTTGTACTTAAAGCTTTGGACAGTCCCTTCGAGACTGTTGATCAGTTATCAACTAACTTTTGGCCATCGACAAGGAATGATATTCATAGTGAACCTACAAGATCTGAACATGAAATTATGGATTCCTATTTGAAGGAAAATGTTCCTGTTTTGCAGGATTTCTATGTTGGACCGCTACGCAACAAGCCTAGAGATGAATTCATTCCAAGAGTGGATGTTGTAAAGGGCCAAATGGTCATTGTGTAATCACCAGACCTAGATTGTGCAATCTGGTTGGCTAAGGCGAGTGGTGATGTTTATCAGGATGCAAATGCTAGAACTATTGGGTCTTACAAAGTAGAGGTGCAATGGTGGAAGCCAACAGGACCATCGAAGGATCTGAAAGTCTTGTATGGAAAATGCTTAGATAGATAGAAACAATGGGTTGTAGGTGCAGAAAACAATATGAAGATCGATGTAAATAGCATCATATGGGCATGGTCACCAAGGCAAAGATGGGCAGGAGAAAAAATTAGAATAAACAAGAAGGGCTTGCAGCAGTCAAGGCACAAGGAGTAAACATGGGGAATAGTGTTCAGAATGATGGATGTTCTCAAGGGTTGATAGTAGACAAAATTGGTTTCTAAATTTCCCTATGTGGCAGTTTTAAGCAACAAAATTGTTGTGTTTCTAAACCCTTCGTATACCTAATATTATTTTCATAATAGTTCAACACTGCAAGAAGGGCCGCTTGACCCTTCTTATTTCAAATATTCTTTTCATAATAGTTCGCCACTGCAAGAAGGGTCAGTCGATCGTTCTTTTGTTCTCCATTATGGATATGGCCGAATTGTTGGATAAAGGTTTTCGCAAATAACTACAAAAAGAAGGGGCGGCTGATCCTTCTTGTCGGGAAACGGAAGTCGGCAGAAACCATTTTTATATGTTAAAACTTCCAAGGTGTTCTATTTTTAAAATTGCCTCGTAATTGAGAGGTCGGACGACCCTTCTTCTTCTCAATATTATTTTCATAATTGTTGGACATTACAAGAAGGGTCACTCGACCCTTCTTATTCCAAATATTCTTTTCATAATAGTTCGCCACTGAAGTTTAGCTTGTCGGTGTTAGCACTAGCGTTGTCCTGGATGAAACTGGGAGGTTCAATTTCTAAAAAGAATGGAGAATCATTTGGGTAGGTATTCACAGTCTCAAGGGTGAAATCATCAAAATGCCAAGCCCGAAACTTTGCAAGGAGAATTAAATTGCAGAGGTCCACCTCCTGTTACATATTTGCGCAAATAAACGGTCTAGATCTTCGGTGGTGAAGATATACAGACATGAGTAGGATTCACGAAAAAAGGGTAAGGTGTTTTAGACGGAGGGTGACGTTTAGAAAATGAGCATCTTAAGTAGAAGATCAACGGCTAATGGAGCATAATGATGGTCGGGAACTACTACTCCAATACAATATGCGCAGAGCAAACAAATTTTTGGATATGTGAACTTTTGGTAGAGGCCCACGGGTTTGGACGGTGCAGATCTGAGAAGGCATAGATCTATGGTCGAGGTTTTGTTCATGGATCTAACTTGCATGAAACATCAACGCAAGCCAAATCTGTGAATTTGTTAAAAGTCGCACCGTTTCACAGCCAGGATTCATGCAAGATCCAGATCAACGGTGGGTGACTTCCCGTGGTTTTAACTGGCAGAAAAGGAGACATGTGGCGGGATCCGAGGCCACCAAGGATCATACAGATAAAAAACCAACGGCGAACCACGGCCCAGAATGGATCAAGAAAATAGACGGCTAGGGAAGCTTCCATGCCACAGGAGATGCAGGGGTGATAGCAAAGGATAATGTTATCTCTCCATGAGTCTTTCTAGGTTGCAATCGAAAGATCCTGGTAAATTAATCTTATTTTTAATGATGGGGTATAATTGGATCAAGTTCGATGACTGAATCGAAGCTCACTCACTCAAAACATGCATAGACATACTCAGATAGACAAGGCTTTTAACCACTGCTGTTAAGAGAGTTTATAAAAGGTGGATGGATGTAGAATTCTTATTATGCTATCATACTCATATAAAAAGCATATATAAATGGCTAATCACAATAAATAAATGATACCCAAATTTCTCAATACAAAGATAGGATGACAACTATCTGGCATAGACAAATGGAACAAACATGAAATAAACATTTCACTGCAAGTACAGAAAGGTAGAAAAGGAAATATGAACATAAATGGAAAAAGAATCTTATATAACTGAGATGCAACAAGAAGTATGAGAGTACAAGTATAGAAAAGTCTCCAAAATCGAACCCTTGTTCTGCAGAAGTTACAGGCTTTATAGCCTTTACAATGACAGTTTTTAGATCCTCATAAAATTGAACTACTTTACTAAAAATAGTTCATTTAAAACAGCTTCACTATAAACTAGGGAAAGATCTTATATTCAATAGTCTTTGACAGATTCAGTGATTCTTCATAATATTCACAAAACTATAGGTCAGGTTGAAAATACTTCTTGACAACAAAGCAATTTCTGAAACTATCTGCCACAAAAAAAATGGGCCAAACTGTTGGAAAATGGGGATCAGAGATGGATTCGTTCCTCCACATCTGTGACACCTGTGTATAAAACAAAACAGATTTTTGTGGATTGGTTTGTTTTGAGCAAAAACCTCTCTCAGTTTTATGAAATTCATTTTCATTTTCCCGAGATCTGTATTTCAAAAACATGTGTCAAACAGGGAAATTCTGAGATCCAAAAATTGGGGCTTAGAGATGGATTCGATTCTCCCAATATGTGACACCTATAGAAAAAATGAGAGAGGTTATTGTTCTCTGACGTGTTAGGAACAAAAACATCCACCCGTTTTGCAAAATGATTCTCCAGTCGCTCATAATCATCATTTTAAAATGATGTCTCAGCAATGGTAAAAACGCCATTTTTGTAGTAAATCTCCTCGCCTCCATCTTGATAGTCTTCATGTCTTCGAAAGCTACAACAATATTTTATAGTTGTAACAAGCCTTCAAAGGATGATGAGTAAGGTTGAGACTACCACCTGAAGGATTGACAGGCCATCTTTTGCCCAAAATAGACAAGAAGATTCCTCTTCTCACCTTGCTTGCACCTTTCAATCTGGAACATAATTTCGATCATGGTGCTTTTAACATTTATCTATCATTAGAAAATGTCCTCGAAGTTTTTGGATCAGCAAAAGTCAGGCTTTGTGCAAAAAAGCATCCTTCTGCATTATTTTGTAGTTTCGGTAGCTAGAAAGGCTGGATTTTAATTTTGTTAGCTACCGTAAGCTCTCCTTTCGTTGGCTAATGAACAATTCAACATGTTTGCCTAAACCACCGAGACCTTCTATGAAGTGCTGAAAATGCATCTCCTTTCGGTAGCTTTGAGTAATTTTTCCTTTACGCTGTAAGCTGCCGAAAGCTGGGTTTTTGGTAGCTAATGAACAATGGCCATGTCTGCCTGAGCTATCGAAACCCGAAAATTTTGAAATAATAAAATTTGAAAACATATTTGAGGAGATAACATCTGGCTCCTACTCAGGGATGAAAGTCTCCCTGTGAGGTTTCAAGAACCACAGATCCAATGCCTTTCCTGTAAAACAAAAATTGAAACCTATCCTCTAGTGTTCCATTAGGCTATGGAGTCATTTAAACTGCCACCAAATCTCTGCAATCTGTCCACAAATGTTCAACTGTAAATCTGCTAGAAACGCCTTACATCCATTGGGCATGGAGTCTTTATTTCAAAACTGAAACCACAATACTAAATTCAAGCCTCACGCATTATGAAAACTTGAAATGCTCAGCCATGAGCTTATTCATCTATGCTACCCTACTCTAGCTGCTGCAAATTAATGTTTCAGGTATATACAAATTTCCAGAAAAATAATTTAAGCAACAAATTGCTTGACCTGTCTTCATGTGTACAACAAAAAACATGAAAGGAGAACAAAATATGCAACAAGAAAACTGCAACCAGCATGCCAAACTTTGTAATATATGGCATAACTCACAACAGTGACTCCATCCATATAGCAATTGGATCATAAAATTCATGTAGGATCTTACTTTGTTGCTTAAATTCAAAGGACTGCTTTTCCTCATAGTCGATCTCAAGAGATGGCTGATCATGAATGTCATTTCCAAGTTCTATAAACTCATATATTGACTGCTCAACAGCTGACACAGAATCAAGCATCAAATTTTTTTGGAACTTTTCTCTATCAGCTTCATGATGCTCTTGATCAGATCCAGGGATGCTGCCATATGCGATCTGCTCTTTATTATCTGAGATCTCAAAAGAAATGACCTAGTCTTTATGAAAAATAGATACATTTGATATGATGTCAAACGTATCTACAAACTTACTGTCAAAATAAAGGTCATCTAATACCTTTGAATCTTTATGAAAAGTATCTTCTTCAACCATAGACTTTTCAGCACAACGATACTTTTCATGTCCATTAATTTGATGAAACAAATTATATTCATGACAACATTCTGGAAAAAGGGCATCATTTAAAAAATTATCTCTACAGAACAGATTGAAAGCATCATGAAAACCTTTCAAATAGTTGATACTGGCATCTGGAAGAGATCTACGCCAGTCAAGGGCTACTCCCTTCAATGAGTATAGGAAAAGCTTAATTTGAACATCCTCATGTATAATTTAAAGCCAATGAATAAAGTCATGAAAATCCAACAAGTGTTCAGCTGACACTTCCCACTCTTCTCCTTGAAAACTGGGAAGACTATTTTCCCATTCATCTCTACTAGGCACTGGATTAGGGAAACCAACAATCTTTGAAAGATCAAATAAAGCATACCTTTTTGCTAAGATTTTGTTCATGTCATACCAATGGAGTCGCCAATAGATTTCTGGGCAATGGAGTCACCACTGAATCCGTCCTTCATGGAGTCGCCAGATAGATGATACAACCAAGATAGTGTCCAGACTTTGTCTATCATCAAAGATGGATCTATGTCGTTCTCCTAGGGAAGCTGAGCTTCGATCTCCTCTCCCCGGAAATGGCGCCAGAATTTTAGCTCTCCAGGAGTCTTTCTAGGTTGCAATCGAAAGATCATGGTAACTTAATCTTATTTTGAATGATGGGGTATAATTGGATCAAGTTGGATGATTGAATCAAAGTTCACTGACTCAAAACATGCATATACACACTCATATAGACAAGGATTTTAACCATTGTTGTTCAGAGAGTTTATAAAAGGTAGATGGATGTAGAATTCTTATTATGCTAGCAGACTCATACAAAAAGCATATATAAATGGATAATCACAATAAATAAATGATACTTGATATCCAATTTCTCAATACAAAGATAGGATGATAGCTATCTGGCATAGACAAATGGAACAAACATGAAATAAACATTTCACTGCAAGTACAAAAAGGTAGAAAAGGAAATCTGAACATAAATGGAAAAATAAGCTCATATAGCTGAGATGCAACAAGAAGTCTGAGAGTACAAGTATAGAAAAGTCTCCAAAATTGAACCCTTGTTCTGCAGAAGTTACAGGCTTTATAGCCTTTATAATGACAGTTTTTAGATCATCATAAAATCGAACTGCTTTACTAAAAATAGTTCATTTAAAATAGCTTCAATATAAAACAGGGAAAGATCCTATCTTCAATAGTCTTTGACAGCTTCAGTGATTCTTCATAATCTTCACAAAACTGTAGGTCAGGGTGAAAATCCTTCTTGACAGCAAAGCAATTTCTGAAACTGTCTACCACAAAAAATTGGGCCAAACTACTGGAAAATGGGGCTCAGAGATGGATTCGGTCCTCCACATCTGTTACACCTGTGTATAAACCGAAAGAGTTTTTTGTGGATTGGTTTGTTGTGAGCAAAATACTCTCTTAGTTTTATGAAATTTGTTTTCATTTGCCCGAGATCTGTATCTCAAAAACATGTGTCAAACAGGGAAATTATGAGATCCAAAAATTGGGGCTCAGAGATGGATTTGATTCTCCCAATATGTGACACCTGTAGCAAAACTGAGAGAGGTTATTGTTCTTTGACCTGTTAGGAACAAAAACCCTTGCTTGGTTTTCAAAATGATTCTCCATTCGCTCAGAATCATCGTTTTAAAATGATGTCTCAACATAGTAAAAATGCCATTTTTGCAGGAAATCTCCTCGCCTCCATCTTGATAGTCTTCATGTCTTCGACAGCTGCAGCAATCTTTGACAGTTGTAACAAGCCTTCAAAGGTTGATGAGTAAGGTTGAGATTACCACCTGGAGGATTGACAGGCCATCTTTTTCCCAAAATAGACAAGAAGATTCCTCTTCTCACCTTGCTGGCGGCTTTCAATCTGGAACAGAATTTCGATCATGATGCCTTTAACGTTTATCTATCATTAGAAAACGTCCTTGAAGTGTTTGGATCAGAAAAAGTCAGGCTTTGTGCAAAAAAGAAGCCTTCTGCATTATTTTGTGTTGATGTATATGTAACTTCGGAATGTATTTCATCTATGTATTTCATATATATTTATTGTACCCTTATTAGAGATGTGTTATTCCTCTATAAGGAAGTGTCGTCATGTGGATTGACAAGTGTCGCAAGTGTGTGTACTTGCCAATGGGTTATTATACCACCATGTGTGGGGTCGGCCCTAAAATATATATATTATATTGTGGATGTACGTAGGTAGACAAGTCGGCCCCATAAGGTCATTGGGAAAACAGGTTAGTATAAATAGAGATCAGGAGATCTCTATTTAGATCATTCGGAAAGTCATATCTCTCTCACTCAGAAAGTGGTGCACTAGTGAGGAGGCGGATCATCTGCTACTAGGAGACTATCTCATTGTATTTTGGTTGTACTTTGGTTGAGCCATTTCTCTCTCTATCTCTGAGGAAGTTGTGGGGTTTTTCACCTTAGGGTTTTCCCCATGGAAACTCTGTGTCTCTTGTCTCTCATGCTTTTGATTCTTGTGATGCTTGTCATGCTTATTGTGATTGCTATGCATTGATATACTATATATGTTATTCTCTCAGTGAAGATCCTAGAGTATTGTGAATTAATGCTCAAAATTTAACATTTTGTAGTTTCGGTAGCTAGAAAGGATGGATTTTAATTTTGTTAGCTACCGAAAGCTCTGCTTTCGGTGGCTAATGAATAATTCAGCATGTTCACCTAAACCACCGAGACCTTATTTGAAGTGCTGAAAATGCCTCTCCTTTCGGTAGCTTTGAGTAATTTTTCCTTTATGCTGTAAGTTGCCGAAAGTTGGGTTTTCGGTAGCTAATGAACAATGGCCATGTCTGCCTAAGCTACCGAAATTCGAAAATTTAGAAATAATAAAATTTGAAAAAATATTTGAGGAGATAATAGATAATAATATAAAAAACTCGCCTGCACGGAGAGTTGGATTCCATCTGTCCTATTTTGCATCCGAAAGCGACAGGAGCAAGTTGTGAAGAGACAGAAAGGTCAACCGGGGGCCCAAACCAACCTTAAAATAAATAGGTAGGTTCTCTACCCTATAGTAAACTATTAAATGGTTGAATTGAGTAATAGAGATCCAACGATCAAGATTTGAAAAAGGAAAATGATCAGACGACAGACGTAAAGAAGTTATCAAGTGGTAAAAAGTAGATGAAATTTGACGGTCCAAATCATAACACGTGAGATCGACGAAGGAGGAAAATGAGCGGCCGAAAAGATGTAGGGAGGATAAAGAAAATAAGTTATATATAGTAGAAAAACACGCAAAATTTGACATTCCTGTGTGCTTGATTATATAAATCTGTGTGCTTGATTTATCATTCATATGATTTTCATGCATGTTATGCATCAGTCAATTTCTTTACTTGATTCATATAGTTTCACATTCTGCAATAACAGCGCAGTCATTATCGTCATAATTTAATTTGTTAATTAGCTCATCATTGATAGGACAGTCACATTATTTTTAATCCTTTGAATAAAATAACACATGAATCTTTACTCTTGAAAATATGCATCAACTCTGCTCGGGAATATTTATTCAAAATTGAAGGGGTCAATACAAAATGAGTATCTCTTCACGGGTTCCAACACTTACTACATTGCCAAAAATAAACATCTAATCCTTTGAATAAAATAAAACTGGAATATTTATACATTGTAAAACCTCTCTAGGTAAAACCCTAACTGCTTCATAACTAAAAATAGAAAATTATAAACTAACTATTACATTCCATTTCGGTCAAAATTTATACAATTTCCAAAATTTCTCAGAATATAACATTTGATGTCTTTCTATTGGTGGTAGCTGTTGACAGGGCTTCTTTCTCGAACAATAGTCTTCATGTGTGCAAGGTGTACTTCATTTTCCCATATCTCTCCACTGTCTTCCATTGCTCTGTAGAAGATACCTCGTAACTAGTCATCTCCTCGACCAGAAATTTCATCTCTATGTGCTCTGCAATGGAAGTTGGAGGAATCTTTTCAGCTATCATGGTTAGTTGGTTTAGAATTTCAAAATCAAGGGAGAGTTTCTTTAGTAGAATTTTCCCTGTTAGAAAATGAGTCAAACCTTGAAATTGCTCATGGTTCCTCTCGATGTTATATAGTAAATCCTTATAATTATCCTGGGAAATTAACTCATTATTTTCATCCCAAAAAGAAGGTAGTCCCTTTTGTATTACCTTGTCAAATCCCTTTTTGGACACTTCAACCTGTTCCTTCATCTGTTCTGCACTAGCCTGAAGATTCTCAATGTGAGAATGTTTGCTAAGGACTTTCCTAGCCCAAGTTATGACTGTTACCCTGTTTTCGATAGCCATTGCTTTTAGATCACCTTCTATCATAGTATTTAAGAAACTTATGGTACCCTGGGCTGTGTCTTTTGGTATCTTATCTTAAACTTCTCTCATTGCTTTACAGCTTTGTAAGCTATCATTTGCTATGGCCTCATTTGTCTTCAAAAAATCTAAAGAAGGCCTCAATTTTGCAACCTCATCGATGATTGAATCCCAAATCAAATGTTTTGCACCTTGCAATGCTAGTTGTCCTGTCACTTGGCCTATCATCCTCTGATTTCTGCCTACCAAATCTTTATTGTTTTTTGTCAACTCTTTTATTTCATTTTCCTTTTTTTGATTTTCCTCTTCTAGTCTTTGTTTTTCTTCTTTTAGTTCCTATGATCTCCACCTCTTTCAAGCTAACTTGGGACATAGCTTGAACTATATCATCTGTGCTCGCTTCTTTGTTGCCTTGATCTGTTCCTTGCTTCTCTTGTGTTGTATTTTCCAATTTCGCCTTTAGATATTCAATTCTAGTCTTAAGACTCAATCTATCTTTCTCCCAACTTTCCTCTTTTTCCTCAAACTCGAGCAATTTAGCAAGACAGTCATCCAATTCTCGAGATAAAGTTTCTTTTTCTTGTTCCAACAGAGTTAATTCAGAGGCTTGAATTATCCGTGTTGCTGGAATTCTAACCTTTTGCTGAAGTAATTGGATATTCTTTTCTTTCTCAACTAAAAGCTTTTTAATTGCCTCCCCTCTATTTGGTTCATCATTGCTCTTCACCAGGTCATCTTGCAATCTTTTTATTTGTAGCTGATGAGCTTTGTTCTCTGTTTTCTCTTGGCTCAACTAGATTTGCAGCCTGTTCACTATTTTCTGTAATTTTTCCACCATTAAAGTAGCTCTCATCATATCAGCATAAATCACCTCTCCAGTCTGTCTGTGTAGGTGAATTTTATCAGGGACTGTTATCTTCTACAAATTCAATTTCATTTATGTGACCTTATCATCAGACGATATGGCCAAATTCAAAGTATTTTTGTCTGGATCTCTGCTAGTTATCAAAGTAATTTCTGAATCAACAACATTCCTGACTTCTGGAAACAACTTATGCATTGCTTCGCTACTGTTTGTCTGTATTTGACATATTTTACACATATGTCATCTCTTGAATGAAATTTGCTAGAATCACCTACATCTCTTGCCTCATCAAATTCCTATTCCTGTACTTGAATACCTGGCCCTTGGTATTTTTCTTTCTTCATTCCATTTTCTTTGTCAGATACAACTACTTCATCTTGCTAGCTTGATTTTAATCTTTTGGATTCTCTTTCTTCCTCCACCTGCATGTCAGTACTTTCATAAAAACTTCTTTTACTTGTTGCTTCAACCTTTCCCGGTGTAGGTGTTAACACCCAAAAAGTGCTCACTAGCTCATTTTCCTATTCACATGACCCATTTGTCCACTTTTCCACCATTTGAGCCTCTGAAACCAACAAAAGGTCACCAAAAGACCTTAGTACACCCCTTTTTTCCATTAAAAAAGATTATTTTTCCAAGAAAATCATAAAAAACCCTCAAAAAGGGTCCAAATTCCCAAAAATATTAAAAAGGGAATTAAAATATTATTTTTATTCAAAAAAGGAAAAAGGAGGGAAAAGTACCTAAACCATGTTGGTCAATACCATTTGGTTTCCACAAAACCACAAATGGTATTCCCCACCACCAAAACCTATAAAAAGGTGGTAAGGGCTCCTCATTTCACATCATTCCATTATCTCATCCTTATGCTGCTGAAATCTCCCCTGAGCACTTTTAGCCATTGAAGCAACCTTGGAGAAAGAGACCTATTGGAGTTTGGAGCTACTCATCTTGGGAGTTGCTCAACATCAACCTTCACCATTGAAGGTAATATCGCAAGCACTTGCTTGCCCCCCCACTTTTCAATACAAAAAATTATTTATTATGTTTCTTGTTCTTGATTTTGAAATGTTTACATTATTTGCTTAGATTCTTGTTTAGATCCATGAAAAGTATTGTTTATTTAGTTTATTGTTTTTATTTCTATTGAAACTGCTGCTACTAGTTAGCAGGTGCCCATAGCACTAAGCCTGGTTGCAAAACCGGGCCAACAGTTTTTGGCGACTCCGCTGTGGTTTGAACTTTAGATCTCTAATTTTACCTTTAAATCTTAGTTTTTATGAGTTTTTAACCTTTAGATCCATAGATCTGCCATCTTAGACAGCAGATCCATTGCTGCTCTGAGATTTGGCCCCATAAACAGCCCGAAATTTTCAATTTTCGGGTTTGTTTCTCGGTTTCCGTGCACGGCTTCCGCCTCGCGGTTTTTCGCCAGACAGTCGCGCGGTCCATCGCGACTTTTCTGCGTTTTTCCGCGCGGTCCATCGCGGCCTTTTTCCAGACAGTCGCGCGGTCCATCGCGACTTTTCTGCGTTTTTCCGCGCTGCACGCCGCGGCTTCGCGGCCGATTTCCGCGCTGTCCATCGCGACTGTGCGGCCGAAAACTGCGCTGTCCATCGCGACTGTGCGGCCAAAACCCGCGCGGTCCATCGCGACTGTGCAGCCAAAACCCGCGTGGTCCATCGCGACTGTTCGTCCAAAACCCGCGCGGTCCATCGCGACTGTTCGTCCAAAACCCGCGCGGCCCATCGCGGCTGTTCGCCCAAAACCCGCGCGGCTGAATTTTTTCATTCGGCCATCCCGATTTTGAAAAATATTTTTTACTGTACTTTCTGCCCATAGCACATTTTTTACAGTATTAAATCCTGCATATTTTACAGCTTTGAAAATTTTTTTTACTATTTAAAAGTGCATATCTAGAAATCTTTTTAAAAATTTTCAAGAAAGTGAAAGAAAGACTCATTTTGCATTTTCATCTAGATTCAAATTTTTTCTTGTTTACTTTAGAATCTTGCCCTTAGCAATTTTTCTTGAAACGAAGAAATCCATTTATTTCTTTTAAAAAGGAGTTTATTATTTGCTTTCATAAATCCAAGAAATCCCTTATTTTTTGAGTTATTTTGTGAAAAGCATATTAATTCATTTTAGTGAAAAAAGTCTTGATATTTGCTTTTTATTTTCGAAAAATCCTTTATTTTTTGAAAATTTCCCTTAAAGCATTTAATTTTTTCAAGTTCAGTTTACAACACCTCACGTGCACTCACACGATCACTTAATTGAACTAAGCCTTAAAACGTACCTTAATTTGAACACTTTTAACCCCACTTGGGGAACACTAAAAGAATTCTTGTAGCTAGGTAGTATTGGGGGGATTGGTGTTCCAATAACACCCCTAAGTTCGTACATCTGAGACATAGAAGTTGTCCAATTAGGGAGCTAAAATCTCTTAATACTTTTTGGCGCGGTCACAACCGGTTTGTGGGAAGGCCTCTCCCCTAGGAGGGTTGAAGTCGCGAGGATGGTTCCGGAAGCCTGAGTGGGATACCGAAACCCATTCAGTAACCGAAGGGCTACCATTCGCAGTTCTCGGGATATCCCTGTATTGGGATATTGCGATCAAAGGACCAAACGGCAGATTTACCTTTTCTCGACGCGTCATGAACGGAGTATCCTAGTAGCCTGTCTTTTTAGGATTGATTACCCGGTGTCCCTCCCGGTAGGGGGATATCTAGCCGTTGTATCAACATTCATATTGTCTGACTCAGATTTCATCACCTTGCAGAGGATATCGTCTGTTTGAGTCACAATACTTTTAGATTAGGTGTTTGCATGATCTTTACCACCTTTTGAGTCTAGTTACACCTATTTTTTCTAGGAGCCGCTTGCATGTTGGTATTCTGACCAGTTGTTGCATTCCTCCACTTATTGTAGCACAGCTGCTAGAATAAGTGCATTTTTTGAGGATTGATTTTTTGGCCTGTGAGCCTTCTTTTTTCACTCCCCTTCTTGCACCCTTGGTTGCATTAGGGTTTTGAGTCTTTTACATACATATCACCACCTGATACTTAAAACAAATTTTTACATAAAAAACATATTCTCACCATTGAGAATTCTAGACGTTCTCGTCGTCTACAGGGCGAACTCCCAGAGTTTAGTCCACTTGGCTCTCCACGTCACGGACGCAGAGCATTATCCCTTGATTCGACACATCGTCAATCAATTAGACAGTCATCCGATTCTGACATACCCCACTTCACCTTTGATTTGGAGGTAGAATCCGAAAACCCCACCGAGTTACCACCAACCACAAGTATGTCTGGAACACCAGTTGATCCACAATTTACATTAACGATAGGTCAGACATCCGCAGACCCTTCTGCGGTAGTACCATCAACGGCAACAACCACCCCCTTGGGTATGCCCAATATGGGTAACACTCCACATTCAGGAATGCCTAGCACAGGACCACCACCTGTCATGGGCATGCCCAACATGGGGGTTATACCCCCTTCGGTTTCCACAAACCCTATCCCAGGAATCCCTAGTGCGATTCCTAACCCAAGTGTAACCCAAGTGGCACTTGGGAGCGCTAACCCATATCATGCCACACCTTTTGGAGGGCACATACCCTCCATACCTAGCATACCTATAGGCGCTACTGGACCCCCACACCATGCCACAATGGCTAGGCAGGTCCCGGTTCCGGTCACCACATCCGCTAGTCTACCATACATGGCAAGTCTCAACCTGCCCGATTTAGCTAGGCTCACAAATGACCCCATCAGACATGATCCTGCTTGGCCCCATATGCCCACTAAGCTTCCCTCTGACATCCCTAAGTTTGAGGGAAAGGCTGGAGAAGACCCCCAAAATCACATCATGTCCTTCCATTTATGGTGTTCCTCCAACTCCATAGTGGATGACTCAATCCGCCTACGGCTTTTACAACGCACCTTCACTGGCTCCGCAGCCAAATGGTACATCGAGCAACCCCATGGGACGCATTCCACATTTACCTCCCTTGCCTCGACCTTTCTACAATTCTTCCAGCTACCAGTCCGCTACGATGCGGGCGTCGAGATCCTACTGTCTTGCAGACAGAACACGGCCACGCATATCACTGACCATATTCATGATTGGCGTCGGCGCCGAAGCCTATGCAAGATCAAATTAGACGACCGAATCTTTTTAGACTGGTTCCTTAAATCCCTCCTTCCTCTCATTGCGAAGGATGTAGCATCTGAAAGACCCCAGTCTGAGGAGGAGGCCATCCTTAAGGCCCAACAGTTTGATCTTATCTATGCCCAGTCAGGTTACCTATACACAATCATACCTGACACCCCACGAGGTGACTCTGCACGCGGTGACACACCGGGGGCATCACATGCCGCTGATGGCATTATTGGCCAAATTACACCGCAAGCAAAACCTTTCAGTATGGTGAGCACCATGCCCGCCCCAGACCTTTCTAGGGCTACATCTAGCTCCGGGGCGACGACTTCTTATGCTCCAACAAACCAGACCCATCACGTTCATGGACCCTCTTGTCCACAACATTGTTATGGCCAAGCGCCATCAGCATATGTACCCCCTACATACTATGCTCAACCTACGGTACAAAACCCCATGCAGTTCCAACAACAGCCCATGCATTACCCACAACCGGTTGCACCGGCTAACCTCACACCTCCACCAGCTCAGGGGTACCAACAACCCCAGCAGGCAACTGGACCACCTCCAGCTCCACCTGCGTACTATCCACCGCAACCTGCTCCCGCACCTGCGGCTCCTCAGAATCCCCCCAATGCTCAAGGGCATGTGTACGCACAACAACATCAGCCCCAATACCAAAATAACCAACGCAACCAGGGTGGGCAACCAAACCGCGGAAGAGGACGCAACCGTGGAAACAATCAAAACCGTAACCAAGCTCCACAACCTACCCATCCTCCGCAAGAAAATAACGCGGCGCCCGCTCATCAGAATCCTGATCGGCCACCTAAGCAACCCAAAAATGCTAATTTACGAACAAACCATCCTTGTTCCATTTGCGGTGTCTATGGCCACTATACCCATGCTTGCCCACATCTCGAGCGAGCTCGACAACTATGGACAAATGACGCCCATCGTCAAGGGCAGGCGGCTCCTCAGCCACCACCCAACCCCCCACCACCTCCACAACAACCTTTGGTACTACAAAACCCTTTTCCAACACAAGGAGTGGTGAACACTCAGCCGTTAGCCCCCCCACAGGGCAACGTGCAACCACAACAAATTACCTACGCAGCTCCTGACCAACCCATGTTTGATTCAGGCACCCACCACTTATTGATGATGTCCACTGCCGACGTCAATATCCAAACCCGTCGAAACCAATACGGACCGACTGCTGAAGCCCCCCCCGCTGAAAAGGATACTAATGCTCATCCCACTGATCAAACATTGCGTATCCCTTAGGTTCCACTCGACGGCGCTTCTAAAGCACCTCGCTTCCCCCTACGCCGAATCAACAACAACCCCAATGCACGGGCTGCGTCCAACTACAACATTGTAGATGACTTAGCTCAATCTCCCGCAGCCATGTCTGCGTTAGAAGTCTTAAAAACCTGTCCTACTCAGCGCAAGACTTTACTTTCCGCCATTGGGGCGATTGACCCAAATGATTCGAACTTGATGACCTTTGATTTAGACCAATCTGAACCACGGCTGCCTTCTACCATAGCAGTCCAAGTTTCCGTTTCTATTCGGAATCTTGTCATCCATCGATGTATCATCGACGAGGGTGCCTCCACATGCGTCATGTCCACTTTTGTTTGGCAGAAGTTGGGATCCCCTGCTCTCCAGCAATCCACCACTGCCTTGCGGGCCTACGACGGCCGGTCAGCTCAACCTCAAGGTTTATTACCCAAGGTACCCGTCCAGTTAGGTGGGAAAACTGTGCTCATCGACATAGAGGTCATTAACGCCCAGCTCGACTATAACCTTTTACTTGGCCGCAGTTACATGTACGCCATGAAAGCGGTCGCCTCCTCCGTCTTCCGCACCATGATGTTCCCCCACGAGGGACGCGTGGTCAAAATTGACCAACTCACCTACTATGATCCCAACGCCCCTGCAGCACCCGAGAATGTTCTTCCAATGATTGAACAACCCGCTTCTAGTGCAGTTACCTCCTTTGTGTCTTCTATGGCACCCGGACTTTATTCGGATACACCAATGACCTCTACATTCCAGGCCATTCCACCACCGTCACCGGAGACCCAAGTCGCAAACCTCTGTACTCTTTCGCAGAATACGCAAACGTCCGGTGGTCAACCACCATTGATCCCCAGTCACATTGGTGTTACACCCATCCACACCATCCCCTTCCTATTTCCTCCTTCGGGTGTAGTAAGCGCCCCGGTTATGGCTACCCTTAGCCTACCCGGCCTAACATTGGGATTACCCGTGTGGTATATTCCGCATCCTGTTTGACCACCGACACCAGACATCATCCTCCAACCGGTACAACCTATTGTTACCACAAATCAGCCTCCTCCTGGTGTCGCAATCCCTTCGTCGTCAACGACACCTCCTCCTAACCTCAATATCCCTTCGTCGTCAATGAAACCTCCTCCTGGTCTCACGATTGCTTCGACGTCAAAGGATCCCCCTCTTCTTGCTAAGCCCACTGGGGGCAGAGGTCCACAACCATACACTGCTATACCACCTCCTAAGGCAGTCAAACCCCCACCAGTGTTTCGAGCTCCCCCCAAATGTTCATTATGCGATGAGATTGGCCATCCAACTCATCAATGCCCACATTTACCGGCACTCCAAGAGCATATGAATATGTTGGACGATGACATCGGCATCCCAGTAGTCAGATTAGAGCCACCTCTACAGCCTCGCGACAAATCACTGCGCACTAACCATCCTTGTGCTATATGCAGTGTTTACGGCCACTACTCTCACCATTGCCCTGATCTACCTGACTATAGAGCAGCGTTGTACGAGTTAAACAATGCCGACTTAGAGATATCTCCTCCCCTCATCGAGGAGATCCACCCCCCACCATCATCCTCGTCAGAAGAAGTCAATACGATATATATGATTTCAACAACCTTCAAACCAGAACCCCTTGATTTATGGTCTAACTACTTCAATACTGACGAGCAAATTTTGGAGACACTCACTGCACCCGACTACCCTTGGGATGATATGCATCATCGCTCGTACTTCCTCCCGGAAGCATCTACCTCCACCGCATCCAACCAGCTATCGATCGAGTCGAAGGACTTCATACCCACCAAAGTCGATTGGTTAAAGGACCCCATCCCAGCACCGGATGCCTTTGAAGAAGGGAACATGTCAAACATTTCCCCCACTATACAGATAGACATTTCCACAACACCAGGGAAACCTGAGCTCATCTCGCTGGGCGCATCTTGCACTCAAGCAGAAACTCAGGCGTACAAAAAGCTCTTTCAAGAGTTCTGTGATGTCTTTGCCTGGTCCTATACCGAGATGCCTGGTCTCGACCCCGCCATTATTGAACACCACATCGATACATGGCCAGAAGTACCCCCTGTTCGTCAGAAACAGTGACCTATTCACCCTGCCAAGCTCCCCGCTGTTAAGGCTGAAGTCGAGAAACTTAGAAAAGCAGGGTTCATCTACCCTATTCCGTACACCACCTGGGTGTCGAACCCCGTTCCTGTCAACAAAAAGCAAGGCACCCTTAGAGTATGCACTGACTTCCGCGATCTAAACCACGCTTGTCCAAAAGACAATTTCCCCACGCCATTCATTGACCAACTCATTGATGAGTGTGCGGGCCATGAGGTCCTATCCTTCATGGACGGGTTTTCCGGATATAACCAGATTCACATCCGCAAGGAGGATCAGTACAAGACTGCCTTTACCACCCCATGGGGCACTTTTGCCTATCGCGTCATGCCATTTGGCCTTAAAAATGCTGGTGCCACTTTCCAGCGAGCCATGACCTATTGCTTTCACGACTTGGTCCATATCCTGCGAGTCTACCTCGACGACCTCACAGCTCGTTCCCAAAAACGATCAGACCACCTTAACGACCTCCAGCAAGTTTTCCTGCGTTGTCGCAAATATAAAATCCGCTTGAACCCACACAAGTGTGTCTTTTGCGTTCCGGCGGGCCGGTTGTTGGGTTTCATTGTTTCCCAAGACGGAATCACTGTTGATCCCCTGAAAGTCAAAGCCATCTTAGAACTTCCCCCTCCTCGCACGCTTCGGCAGCTTCAGAGCTTGCAAGGGCGGTCCAATTTTCTTAGGCGCTTTGTTCCTGATTACGCCACCAAAGTCCATGGATTCTTAGGCTTACTTCGTACCCACATACCCTTTGTTTGGGATGAGCAAGCAGACACGGCATTCGAATCCCTCAAGAAAGCTCTCACACAAGCCCCCTTGATATCCCCACCGGATTTCTCTCAAAACTTCACCCTTTACGTCTCGGCGTCTGAACATGCCGTCTCCGGAGTCTTGGTCCAAGAAGATGCCTCCCACAAAGAGCATGTGATTTATTACGTCAGCCAGACCTTGTCCGGCCCACCCCTACGTTACCCATACGAGGAAAGACTAGCCCTAGCTGTAGTCTTTTCCGTACAAAAACTGCGACACTATATTTTGCTTAGTCATACCACGGTTGTCACCGACTCCAACCCCATGGTCTACCTCCTCACCCGGCGGCTCCTACAAGGTCGTGTTGCTAAATGGGTCATTATCCTCCAGGAATATGACCTCACTTTCAAAACTCCCAAAAGCACCAAAGCCCTCGCACTAGCTCACCTCATCACGGACCTCCCATCCTCCTCGACATCACCCGTGATCCAAACGGACCTGATTGACGAGCAGATCTTCATTATTTCGTCTGACGACCCTTGGTATGGAGACATACTGACTTACCTTCGTACGCAAAAATTCCGACCACACATCGATCGTGATGGCCACCGTTGCATATGACACCACGCCCCTCGATACCTACTGATTGGGGATGTACTTTACCGACGCGGCATTGATACTATCTTACGCCGCTGCCTATCCCATAGTGAGGCAGAACAAGTCCTTAATGATTGTCATAGCGGTGCCTATGGAGGCCATTTCTCCGGTATGGCTACCGCCCAGAAAATCATTCGGGCAGGTTATTTTTGGCCATCATTGTTTACTGATTGCATCACCGCAGTCAAGCATTGCCAGAACTGCCAACTATTTGCCCCCAAAGCAAGAACCCCCCCTGCCCCCCTTCATCCAGTCATCACTGTTGGACCATTCTGCAAATGGGCCATAGATTTCCTCGACTGCAACCCCCCGTCAGCCGGCGGTCACAAACACATCATTGTGGCTGTAGATTATTTCACCAAGTGGGCAGAAGCCATGCCGACCTATAATTGCAAAGCTGACACTGCAGCACGGTTTTTCTTCAACCATGTTATCGCTCGTTTCGGAGTACCACAACAGCTAGTCTCTGACCACGGCTCTCACTTCGAAGATGCCGTCTGGAAGGAATTATCAACCATGTTGAAATTTGAACACCATTTCTCTTCCGCTTACTATCCCCAAGGAAACGGCCAAGTCGAAGCGATCAATAAAAATCTTGAATACCATTCTCCAACGCACTGTAGACAAGCACAAATCCAATTGGCATCACATGCTTTTCCCGGCACTATGGGCCTACCGCACCTCAACCAAAACCGCCACCGGTTTTACCCCTTTCCATTTAGTTCACGGCGTCGAATCTGTCCTCCCTATTGAGTGCCAGATCCCAGCCTTACATATCGCCGTTGAGCTCCTACCGGATACTTCCCCGATCGAGCAACGTTTACTGCTCCTAGAGCAGGCCGATGAAGATCGGCGCACAGCCATTCAAAACATGGAAGCTGCTAAACAACGATCGAAACTAAGTTACGACAAACGCGTCCACCCAAGAACCTTTTCGGAGGGAGACCTTGTCCTCGCTTACGATCAAGCTCATGATAAAACCAGAAAGGGAAAGTTCGTGTCTATGTGGCAAGGCCCCTATATCATACACACCTGCCTCGGGCAGGGGGCATACATTCTGACCGATTCAGAAGGCAACACCTTACGCAACCCACGCAACGGGTTGTACCTTAAACGATTTTACCCATAGAAAATCTGATGGACACCATCGTCCATTTTAGTATAGGCATACATTTTTCGTTCACAAAAAATTTCAAAAACCTAAATATTTGTTTTTCTCTGCATGACCACAGATGGAGCCTCTTCCACTCTGCCATGTCGGTTTCGCTGATGGTGCAAGCCGTTGGTCTCCCAATCTCGCCTCCGCAGCTTGGGTAATATACTCCCCTTCACATGAGTTAATTCACATTGATGGAGTATGTTTAGGTGCCGCCACCAATAATCAAGATGAATACGATGCCGTGACCGGTCTCCTGGCCGCTGCTCTCCAGATGAGCATACGTCACCTCAACGTTTTCTTGGACTCACAGCTCCTAGTTTCCCAGCTCAACAATGATTACCAGGTACGCGATCCCTGTCTTTTCAGAAAATTCCTGCGCACTAAACAAATGGTTAGACAGTTTGAGTCCATTACATTCACACATGTCCCAAGACACCTCAATAGTGTAGCAGATAATATGGCCAACAGTGTCCTCGACTGGCACACCAATCACATCAGGTCATCTCCATAAACAAAAAATGCTACATGAGCAAAACATGTGCCTCCACGGGCATATACAAAAAACCAATATTGCATCCACGTGCATAACATGTGCCTCCACGGGCATATATAAATCAACAAACACACTGCATCCACGTGCATAACATGTGCCTCCACGGGCATATACAAAAGATAAATGTGCATCCACGTGCATACACGACAATATATCTCAAATATATATCCACATATATATACAAATCAAATAGTCAACATGTCATAAGTGCCCTCAGCACTCGATATACAAAAAATACATCTGTCCTACAAAAAATGCTTCCCCATATGCTCATGAGCATTTGGGGGCAAGTACAATATCATCTACTCATCTGGATCCTGAGGATCCTCAGGCTCCTCCTCCGGCTCCTCCTCCGCCGGCCCCGCCGGGTCATGACGACCCCGAACTCGCCGCTCTGCTGGCCCCGCTGGATCGTCCCTCAGACGTATCCTCCCCTGAGCCGGCCCTGCCGGAGCATCTCCCCTACCACCCCCGTGTCTCGCAACGAACACCGCTGCCCTCAACAGAAGTGACTGCCACTCAGGCGGCGCACCTAGACATCCCTGCAAAATGTCCCGATCAAGGTCCCTCCAGCCATCCTCGGGGAGCCCATCTACGATCCGGGCCAGAGTCCGTCGGACACCATCTATAGCATCGTCGTGAGGGCCAACCCCTCGTCCACGGGCTGCATATCCTCCACCACGAGGAGGACGTATAGGTACTGGGGGACGAGCGACCACCATCGCCCGCCCCTGCCGAGCCACATAGTCAGGTGGTGGTACTGGACCCATATCTGCACAAAGCAAGTAAAACCATCAGATACTATACAACAGATATCATCATGATAAATCATACTACATATGATATAAGATCACATAATACACAAAAACATACCGTCTAAGCTCCAGGCCTGTCCTGGGGCACGTGGCATCTCTGGGTCTCCCCGGTAGTCCATGCCGGCGTAGGGATAGTCCTCGATCACCAGAGGCATCTGCTCCCACTGCTGATAAAAGTCCTCTGTGAAGTAGCCACGGATACCACCTCCAGCACGGGGCATCATCTGCCCCCACCTCATCATACGAGGCTCGCTCGGAAGCCCAGCACGAACGGGTACATGTGGCCGCAAGGTCGGCACCCGCTCAAAGAAAAAACAACATAAAAAAGAGGCGTAACAAAACTCGCCTCCCTCTCTCACGGCCTTGTCCAGATCTCTCCGGACACCGGCCAAGAACATCTGCGCCCAAGCGTAGTAAGTACCCCGTAGAACAGAATCCACCATCATCGTCTGCCCCCCAGACATACGATGTGGTGCAGCAGCACCCAAAATCCTCAAAACACAGGCACCAACAGCCCGCATATCCCACTCACGTAGGAACTTCAGACTAATAGAGCTGTTTACCAAAACAGCGTCATCCACACAGAAGGTCTGTAAGAGGTCCTCCATATCCACACCCGGAGGCAACCTCGGAGAAATATCACCCACCTCACCCAAGCGGGGCAAACCGGTCAAAAAATATACATCAGTGAGAGTAATCTCTAATCTCTCACCACCAATAATGAAGGCACCCTCTGCCGGCACCCACCACTGCACGAGCTTGTTCAGGAGTCGCCTCACTGAACGGATAGGAGGAATCTGAGCGAACTTCAAGAGTCCGCTCATGGCTAGGGTCTGTCTCACTACTCCATCAGTCTCGATCCTCAACATGATCTCGGCATCAATCTCTCTCTCCCACCACACGGACTGAGCTCTCCGCAACATCCTGCCAGGAAAACACAGGAAATTTTTAGCCCCAGCACAAAAAATTTACAAAAATCCCATCGCGGCTTTTACACAAAAAGCCGCGATGCCCATCGCGGCTTTTCCACAAAAAGCCGCGATGACCATCGCGGGATCCATGCAAAAACCCGCGATGAACATCGCGGGTTTTGGCCGGACAGTCGCGATGAACATCGCGACTATCCCCCATGAACACGCGATGAACATCGCGGGTTCCGACCTCACAGTCGCGATGAACATCGCGACTGTGAGCCTAAAACCCGCGCGGTTCATCGCGGGTTCAGACCCGAAACCCGCGCGGTTCCACGTTGGAGAGTCAACGTGGAGTTTCGCGGCCTTCGGGGGCCCACCGCCAAACAAAAAAGACATAATTGACTAGGCTAAGGCGAATAGAATTACCTGCAACTCGCTAAATCGAAAACCAACGGTGAAATCTCCCAGAAATCAAGAAAGAGCTCTGACAGCTCTATCAAACTCGCACGTAACAATGACAAGTCATATTGGGCCCCACATCCTATTTATAGAAATTCCACAAATTTCAAACAACCATTGCGGGGTCATATGAAGTCCATTTCTCAAACCGTTGGTACCGTTGGGATCAGCACAGCGATAACTTCATAGAGGTTCCTTCTGTTTCCCGTTTTCACGGGGTCCAGTTTTTGACCATTTTTTAGCCTCCCTCGTGGCCTCGGTTTGCGTGCCACATCGGCCGTTCTCCGTTTTAGACGTGCCTTATATAGCCGGATTCAGTTTTCCGCGCTCGTGATGATGCTCGAGATCATTTCTCGCTCTCACCTTTAGATTTTCCGGGCGTTTTTTCCATGCCCCCCTTGTCGCCTCGGTTTGCGTGCCACATCGGCCGTTCTCCGTTTTCGACGTGCCTTATATCGCCGGATTCAGTTTTTCGTGCTCTCACCTTTAGATTTTTCGGGCATTTTTTCTTGATCGCCCCCTCGTCACCTCGGTTTACGTGCCACATCGGCCGTTCTCCATTTTCGACAATCCTTATGTCACCGGATCCAGTTTTCCGCACTGATGACGATGCTTGAGACCTTTTCTCGCCCTCATCAATCCATTTTTGTTCGGTATAATTTTATCCCTTTTTCGGGCCGAGCAATCCCTTTTACGAAAAAGACACTTAGGGAGTTTCTGTTAAGCTCTTTTCTGACTCCTAAAACAATGAAAAGATCGCCGAGCAATCTTGCTTCCTTTCATGCTCGCTAAACGTATCTGAAAGGGCGTCTACCTGGTATAAGTTTACCCCTTTTCCGGACCTCGTAGACTAATTACGAAAAAGGTATACTCTAGTCACATCGGCTAGAAGAGTTCTCCATCCGCATCATTTTATCCTTTTTCGGGCCTTGGAGACTAAACTTACGAAAAAGAAACACCAACAGAGTCCACCTACCGTTTTCAGACTCTCTAAACATGAAAGCAACCATGAGCATGCGCCGTCCTGGGCTCACAAAATCCACAGGACCGTTCCATTTCAGAGCACACTTTTATCCCTTCTTGGAGCTCATTAAAACTACGAAGAAGGAATCAATGGTGCCTCTTGGCGCCACGACAGATCACATCTACTCATATGGCAGCTTCCCCATTTTGGTCGCCTTTGTTCAGAGTATTCTGCAGTATGTCACCTTGATAATCCCTCGACAGTACCTATCAGCTCGTCCTCCCCCCCCAGAGTCAGTATAATACCGTTGAGTCAAAGCAATGCTCCCCACGCCCACAAGTCAGTTCCCTACGCTGCCAGGTCAACCATGTCATCATGCTCTGAACAAAGGAAGTTTGAGTCTACCCATTTTTTGACCCAGTTATTTTCCTTCCCCACAAGTATGTCAGTCCTACCATCAGTACTATATCACTTCAGTTATACACCTCCTGCTCCTATCAAGGAAACATCATTGCCTTGTTAGTTGCTGGTCTCCCTCTGTCGACGACAACTACATTGATTCCAGAGGATAGACCTAGAGGTCCTTGTGTCTTGGACTCATTACCATTTATGATGAGTTCCTACGAATCATTTCGAGAGGAATCCTCAGTGCCTCTCCGAATGGTTGTTTCTCACATGCTCGACTTCAACACCTCGATCGCATCGTTGAGACTCGCACAGGGTATCGGGCCGTTCAGTTATTAGTCCAAGACCCCGAATACCTCCTGACTCCTCCACATTTGAGAGTCTTCCTATGGATAACACCAGTTACACTTTTTCTATAGAGATACGGGTTGCGCATGGCGACAGTATTCAGATTTACCCCAGTTCCATACTCCCTTGAGTATACAGTTACATTATTTCTCAAAGATGACTCATAGTCATTGACTATATACAGATGTTGGACACCATCAGTTTCAGCAGTTCAACAGTTATTCCAGTGTATCAGTTATTGAGATCAGTCATGATCATGAGTATATCCCACAATAATGTCCCCTCGGGACCATTATGATGTACCAGTATATTTCTTTACGTATTAGATCCCCCTTCTTGGGACTAATTGTTTTGTATATGTCTTGATACGAGCATGGGACTAATTGTTCTGTTAACACCCAAAAAGTGCTCACTAGCTCATTTTCCTATTCACATGACCCATTTGTCCACTTTTCCACCATCTGAGCCTCTGAAACCAACAAAAGGTCACCAAAAGACCTTAGTACACCCCTTTTTCCATTAAAAAAGATTATTTTTCCAAGAAAATCATAAAAAACCCTCAAAAAGGGTCCAAATTCCCAAAAATATTAAAAAGGGAATTAAAATATTATTTTTATTCAAAAAAGGAAAAAGGAGGGAAAAGTACCTAAACCATGTTGGTCAATACCATTTGGTTTCCACAAAACCACAAATGGTATTCCCCACCACCAAAACCTATAAAAAGGTGGTAAGGGCTCCTCATTTCACATCCTTCCATTATCTCATCCTTATGCTGCTGAAATCTCCCCTGAGCACTTTTAGCCATTGAAGCAACCTTGGAGAAAGAGACCTATTGGAGTTTGGAGCTACTCATCTTGGGAGTTGCTCAACATCAACCTTCACCATTGAAGGTAATATCGCAAGCACTTGCTTTCCCCCCCACTTTTCAATACAAAAAATTATTTATTATGTTTCTTGTTCTTGATTTTGAAATGTTTACATTATTTGCTTAGATTCTTGTTTAGATCCATGAAAAGTATTGTTTATTTAGTTTATTGTTTTTATTTCTATTGAAACTGCTGCTACTAGTTAGCAGGTGCCCATAGCACTAAGCCTGGTTGCAAAACCGGGCCAACAGTAGGTACCAACTCAGCTGAAACTTTATCCAAGGTAGAAGGATTAGCGTGTGAACTTCCCGAAACTTCCGTGTCTAATTCATATTGTAGTAAATTTTCCATCTTCGCCAATCCTTCAACCTCTTGGTGATCAAAGGCTTTATTTTTGTTCTCTTTCCTTCTGTCAGAAATAACATGACAAGGATCATAATTAATAGTTGTGGCTTTCCTAAAACTCAGTGCTTCTAAATGTTTTTGTACAAAAGGGAGAGCATTCTTGTTCTTGATGATAAAAGGACTAATTTTTAAAGGAAACTTTATAGCTGTAGCTTTCTTGAAAAGTAGAAAATGGTCATTTTCTACTGTCAATTTTGTCTGATAAACTCCAAAGCAAAAACTCTCGTAGTCAAAAAGGCTGGTAGAATAAAGGGCTCCTTACCAAATCCATAAAGTCTCATTACTATATCTTGCTTCCCTAAAAACTAGTCTCCAATTGCTTTTTTTGGGCTTAATTTCATTAGGGGCTTCATCTCTGATAATATTCTAGGAAAATTTTCTCCAAACATCAATTTGTATACTTTTGATAAAATAAAATTCATAAAATTAAACATACTGTCTTCCACTGTTTCTAAAAACACAAACTATGGGAATTGTAAATCTTTTCATCTACTAAACAGGAGAATTTTCATCAAGTGTGTATGGAATCTGAAATGTCTCGAATTGTGGAAATTCACTAACTGAGAGTGGATGTTCTGAGCCAAGAATTTATCAAATTTAAGGTAGGTTACTTGACTGTAATCCATTTCTGGCTTAGGAACGCTTAATATTAAAAGCAAACTTAACTGGACCTCTGTGACCATGGAATCATCATCAAACCCTAAAAACTGTGAAATGAGTGACAAAACTAACTGTGAATTTTCATCAAAGAAATTAATGTCAAGTGGATAGGGGGTGTTATCAATGGCAAGGATAGGTTTCAGACAACTGGTCATGAAGGTTTGTTTGGTCTCATGAGATGACTCTCTGTACTGGATAACTAGGGCTTCTTCGGCAAAATCTTCCTGGTTGTGGGAGGAAAACAGGGGTACTCCTAGAGCTTTCCTAACAGTAGATGCATTTACATGGCAAAGAATTTTCTTTCGTGATGAATTCATAATGACTCTTCGACTCTGAGAATAATTTACTGCACACCATGAAATGAATTCCAGAAACCCTGAAGGTTCTTCAGGACAGAAATTGATAAAACGAGACTTATAAACATTGTGCACATCCAAATTTTGTTTATATAAACCCTCCAACTTGCTTTTGATTTCTAAAACTGATAATTTATCCATTATGGGGTCACGAATGTCACTATCTCTATCCACTAGGGTTTCTCCTATCCTCATAGTTTCAACGTTCTGACAGACGGTTTGACTACTTCCTTCCATTATGTAAACAATTCTAGTTACTTTCACGAGTTAAGAAGACCTACCTGGCACGGACAAGTTGAATAAACTATGCTCTGTCGCTTTCAAGCAGCACAGACATGTTCCAATCCTCCGCTGTTCGCAACACAAAAGTCAAATTTTGATGTGCCCTTCTCATTTATACAGCACCGAAGGTTGTTTCGAAATGCGGGATGGTGGTTTTCCTTACTGCTTTCTTTGATTGCGGAGTTATGTGGATATGACACGCGTACAACGGTATGGTATTTCTCAACCGCTCAGACCTCCAGTACGTCGTGCATGTTAGTGGCGCGGAAAGATTATGGGTTGTTGATCTAACCGCCCTTTATCGAATAGTCATTGATATAACCACCCTTTTATCATTCTACCATGAGGTATGGCGAGCATTTTCCCAAGGCCACTTGAACCAGTTTTCCAACACTTGGTCATTACCAAGAATTTCTCCAACTTGGTTGATCCTGAAACCCTATTTTGGCAGAATTATAACTTTCTCCTAAGAAATGATTGAGTCCATGACTAGATAGCCACTTGAACAAGCTATAGCATGATATGATAGTGCATGCATTTTTATCAAACCATGAATTATGGCGGGCATCCTCTCAGACTAGTTTTTTGTAGTTTTCATACAACATGTCAGATTGAGACACTAATTTAATGATAGCACCAGAACACCATCATGTGTCTTTCTAGCCTAATCACACATTCCATGTCATCATACATGCCACATCATCACTTCCTATGGTGTCAATTCTCTTTTTGAGGTTCACACGTGTGAGATTTTGGCCTACCAAAATAGAGTTCAATTCATGTATAACTAGAATGATCAAGGATGGAAAAACACAAATCACAAGAAGGGTTGGCCGACCCTTCACTTAGTAGATAATTTTGAACACGAATATCCAGTAATTCAGCTATATCCAGTCTGGTGAACACAAGAAGGATTGGATGACCATTCATGCAGTCTAGAACCACTATGAAGATAATATTGAATGGAAGAAGGGTTGACCACACCTTCATCTATGAGGGAGTTGTCCAAATATTCAGCCTATGAAGTATAGGATGTCAATTTATCTATATATTGAATATTGAATACTGAAAAAATACTAACCACAAGAAGGGTCAGTTGATCCTTCATTTAAAATAGAAATGAAAAATATTAAATCTAAGAAGGTTGGCACGACAATTCCCCACAACCGACTTCCGCAGTATATGGTAGGGGGACATTGCCTAAGTTATAACACCTAAACAAAATTTCCCGGGACTTCCAACTACCGACAAAAAGGATCGACCGACCCTTCTTTTGGTAGATAATTGTGAACACCAATATCTGACAGTTCACCTGTATCCAGAATGGTGAACATAGGAAGGATTGAACCATCCTTCTTGCAGACTAGAACTATTATGAAAATAATAGTGGGAAGAAGAAGGGTCAGCTGACCCTTCATTCATTTATCTCAAGCCTCATTTGAAATTGGGTGTCCGTTAATGAAATACAACTTCAAATGACCGTCATAATTATCATATCGGAACAACGCAACAAATAATTTCAAAAGTGGCAATATGAAAAGAAAAAGTATTGTTTTGGAACCTAGATTTGGCAATTTTTGAAACGGATTTGGCAGTAAAATGCACACAGCAAGTAATTTTCGAAGATGAAAAATAATAAAAGGAAACAGAAACAAAATCAACATATTTATTAATTCCGTCGACTTAATTCTGGGTTGCAAGATCAAGACAAGTCGACGGATGAGATCTAATCTAGGAAATGCGGAAGACGAGTTGCGAGGGTTTAATTGTTATGAAATATATACAACGTTCCCTCAATCCTCAATTGCGGGTTGCGTGACTACAACTCGAATTGTGTGTTGAGGAAATGCATGTCGCAAATCCATTACTCAAACAGTTCCTGCAATCTGCAATCATGTATAAATATATAGCCACTTCAACAATCTATAGCATGATATGATGGTGCGTGCATTTTCCTGAAACCATGAATTATGGTGGCCATTCTCTCAGAGTAGTTTTGAGGACTTTTTCCATACTTTTTCAATTTCCAATGTTTCACAAACTTGCCATACTTTTCCAAAACGATGTCAGATAGCACCAGAACACCATCATGTGTCTTTCTAGCCTCAACAAACATTCCATGTCATCATAGTTGCCATGTCATCACTTCCTATCGTGTGAGATTTTGGCTACCAAAATAGAGATCAATTCATATCTAACGAGAATGGTCAATACTGGAAAAATATAAATCAGAAGAAGGGTCAGCCGTCCCTTCGTTTAGTAGATAATTGTTAACACCAATATCCAGCAATTCACCTGTATCCAGACTCGTGAACACAAGAAGGATCGCATGACCCTTCTGGCAGTCTAGAACTAGTATGAAAATAATAGTGGGAAAAAGAAGGGTTGGCCTCAACTTCATTTATGAGGGGATTGTGCAAATATACAACTTACGAAGTAGAGGCTATCAATTCATGTATATCCTGAATGGTGAAGACTGCAAAAATATTAAGCACGAGAAGGGTCGGCCGACCCTTAATTCAAGCTTGGAAAAATGGCGAAAACGACCCCTGGTAAAAACTTGCAGTAAAATCCACACAGTAGGTAATTTTCGAAGATAAAAAATAATAAAAGGAAACAACTAACATCTAATCTGGGGAAGGCTTCAATGATTTGTGTGGGTTTAATGGTTTGTAAATATATAAAACGTTCCCGCAATCCGCAATTGCGGTTTGCGGGACTACGACTCGAAATAAAAACAAACCATAGTTTCCGCAATCCGCAATTTGCCTTGCGGATTGTGGAAACACATGTCGCAAATACATTATTCAAACAGTTCCCGCAATCCGCAATCATGTATAACTAGATAGCCACTTCAACCAGATATAGCATGATATGATGGTGCGTAAATTTTTCTGAACCCATGAATTATAGTGGGCATTCTATCAGAGCAATTTTGACTACTTTTTCCATACTTTGTCAATTTCCAAAGTTTTACAAATTTGCCATACTTTTTGAGAATGATGTCAGACACCATCATGTGTTTTTCTAGCCTCATTACACATTCCATGTCATCATAGATGCCATGTCATCACTTCCTATGGCGCTACTCCTCTCTTTGAGGCTCACACATGTGAGATTTTGGCCTTCCAAAATAGAGATCAAGTCATGCATAACTAGAATGGTCAAGACTGGAAAAATATAAATCACAAGAAGGGTCGGTTGACCTTTTTGGTAGTCTAGAACTAGTATGAAAATAATATTGGGCACACGAAGGGTCGACTGCCCCTTCATTTATGAGGGAATTGTGCAAATATTCAACCGACAAAGTATAGGTTGTCAAATCATGTATATCCTGAATGGTGAAGACTGCAAAAATACTAAGCATAAGAAGGGTCGGTCGACCCTTCATTTAAAAGAGAAATGAAAAGCAATTAATCTACGAAGGTTGGGACAACATTTCCCCACTACCGACTTCGGCAGTATATGGTAGGTATGGGGACATTGCCTATGTTATAACATGTAAACAATATTTATCCCAACTTCCGACTGACGACAAGAAGGATCGGCTACCCCTTCCGCAGTATAAAAATAATAGTGGGTAGAAGAAGGGTCGGCCACCCCTTCATTCATTTATCTTGAGCCTCATTCAAAAATGGGGTGTTGGTTAATGACATTCAACTTCAAATGATCATCATATTATATAGACACCAATATCAAAAGAAAAAGTATGGTTTTGGAACCTGGATTTTGGTTCTTTTGGAAATGGATTTGGCATTTTCGAGACCAGTTTGGTCACTTTCAGAACCGGATTTGGTGCTTTTGGAACCAGTTTTGGCTCTTTAGGAACCTTGATTTGGCACTTTCGGAATCGGATTTGGCACTTTCGGAATCGGATTTTGCAATTTTGGAATCGGTTTTGGCACTTTCGGAATCGGTTTTGGCACTTTCGGAATCGAATTTGGCAATTTTGGAATCGGTTTTGGCACTTTCGAAACTGGTTTTGGCACTTTTGGAACCGGTTTTGGGACTTTTGGAACCTGGATTTTGGCACTTTTGGAACCGGATTTTGCTTGATTTTGGAGTCTAGAAAGGTTGTTTTTGACCCATCTTCAAAATGACTTGGACTGGAATAAGTCCAAACTTAATGAAATAAGCGTTAGATCCCCTGTGTTGCCATTCATACCTATATGGAAAATTATAAATATCAAGAATGAACATTTGAGGTTTTGAATACATTGAACTTTAATGGGAATATGATTTGTTACCAACCTGCACCAGTAGTCTTTTGTAGAAAGGCCTTTTTGAAGAACCTCTTCTAGGAATATTTTGAATCTATTGTCCATGTATTGAGATGCAATGTGTGGATTGCTTATAAGTTTGTGAATTCTCCATTGGTGTTGTTGATTTGAAGTGGGTGTAGCTTGTCCAGGCATCAAAGAATGCAAATATGGCCACTTTGTGTCAACTGCGCTGGGAGTGAAGAAGAATGTTGGTGTCCCTTGTTGAGTGATCATGTCAGTTAGTTCACACCTGCTTTTGTTTCAGTAGGAGTGTGTCCCGCGAAGGGTTGAGCCAAAGCGCATGACTTACTCTGCGATTTTGGCATCCAGCAAGTCTTGTAATTGCTGTACAAGTTCTGTGATTGTTGGAGGCAATGTATCTTCAATGTTGAGCTTTACAAACATAGAAGCAGTAGAATGGCTACGGTGGCACATCATGAGGTTATATATGTAATAATGGAAACGAGGATGTTGGCCGAATCTATTGTCATGGTATCGAAGAAGGTGCGGTGCATAATTGTCCATACCAACCTCTTGAATGTGTGGTTGTTTAAGCATTGCGACTCCAGTGGGAAACAAGGTTGGGAAGGCCATTGAGAGGAGGCATGTTGTGCTGTACTCATTGATAGGGGAAATGTCTATTGGGGGGTAGTCAATGCACGGTAGATTTGGTGCATCGCTTGTGCCTAAGAAGCGTTTGATTTCATCAACCTCAGTTCTACAATTTGTTTTTGTAGATATAAAGGAGGAGGATTGTTCTTCATGGGGTTCAAGGAAGCTGGGTGATTTAATAGTAGCAGTTGAGGTATGATCAACAAGTGGGGTTTCATTGGGTGTGGCATGACGAAGGAGGGACGAAATTTTGATTGGTTCAACAGGAAAAGAAGATAATGCAGTTGAGTTAACTTGAACATCTTTGTAGTAGGGGTCATTTGAAAGCTTGTATTGGAGAGTAGCAAGAACACGTGTTCGACTAACAAAGAAATCATAAGGATTCTTCGTAGGACTACATTTACGAACAATAAGGATGTCAATGTCTGAGAGTAATTGAGGGAGGAGAGTGGCAATGCTAGTAATGTTTTGCGGAAAGCTAATAGTATGGCCAAAATATGTATATTGTCCCCCACGAGCATGAGTGACTTGTAAAATTTGGTTAACATGAGCAATGAGCATTTCTTCAACTTGAGTAAGGATGGCTAGCACTGGTGGCTATATCCCAGGATCCATGTTGTTTGCAAAGGAATATCGGTGGCCATTTTTTTCTGCAATGCAACGAGCACATGCATATGCACCAAAAAATTCTTTTGTTTTAATTCCAGGATAAGACTCCATGCATATAGAGCATACATTCATGGGAGATAGTTTATCCAATCTTGTATGGAACCGTTGTTGTGCACCATCTAGGTCGTTATTTGTTGGAAGCGTTGGTGTGGATGCGGATGGTGCGGAGGGTGTCGGGGGAGGTTGTACAATGTGAAATGGAGAAGGGATATGAACAACTTGACGAGTAGCTCTATATAGAAGGCGTTGACGCTTGTTGTTTTCCTTTTTCTTTTGAGCATAAAGGACTCTTCTGCATGCATTGATTTGATCATTGTCATCATTGGTTGACATGCCTACAAAAAAATGTTTGGTGGTTATGAACTTTATGGTGTCTTTTGTGTAATAGAAACATACTATATATTTAATCATTTGAAGAGTGTTTATGTATAATTTATGGGAAGTTGTTGCAATAAAGGAATACATATGCTCATGAACAATGTTTATAAAGAAAAGAAGAATAAATTTGATAAAGCAATCTTAATTCTAAGTACAAATTTGAAAGTGCCAAGATAGAGTGAAATAAATATGTAATTTAACACAATGTTACAATAAAACTAATTAATATAATATTCAAAGATGGTCATTGCTAGTTACAAGTGCCACTTAGGTAGTGGTGTGTATACAAAAATTTGTAGTTTCTAAGTATGAGGTAGAAAGTATAGAGAGTCGGAATTGAAGAGTAGTAAAATATCGAGGAAAGCGTTTTTGAAGATAGAGTTCAAAGCTTTCGAGCAACTGACCGTTTACTAGGCACAATGTCTTCGCTTTCATGAAGTGAATCAACAGGTGCTAATGATGCTGGAGCATTCTCTGACATGACAAGAATCACCTTCAAGCAAGCATTTGAATTAAAAGTCTTTTTCTTTACTGATAAGTTCAGCAACTACTCTTGAGCACAAACATGTTGAACAATTTCTAGGAGAGATGTTGGATCATTTGATAGAAGGCACAAATATTTTGCAGATACCCCCATGAGTTGTTGTGCAGCATCATCAAAAGCTATGATACCGTGTAATTTTCCAGTAGCATCCATCAGGTCAAGTTTGAGTATGTATCGATAAGCACACTTTGTAAACTCCCCATCACATTTTACACAATGCCAAACATGACCAACTTTGTGGGAAATTTTTTTCATGCATTGTATTCCATCGAAAAATAGAGGGCATGCAAGGAAATGAAAGTCATTGATGTTAATATGGGTGATTGTAGCAGTAATCGAATACCAAGTTGCTTTCTCAGAGGGTTCAAGAGATTGTAGCGTAGAGATGCATATGCGTTTGCAAGAGCTAGGAGAAGCCGAGTTGGATTTTCTGCTCTTGTCAGCAAACCATGATTGAAGAAGTTGAGCTTCCTGGATATCTGGGTTTATAACGAGGTTGGTGTTGGAGATTGTTTCAATGGTTTTTCCATTGAACTCTGTAACACTTCCACCTTTTATTGCAAGGATAGGGGGAGTAGTGAAACCTCGAAGGTTTCCAAGGTGGGTACCCTCAATTGTGCAGTGGTCCCCCCAAAGTGTTATGTTTATGCTATACTCGGACATGTCCCTCAATCCAACTGTTCGACGAATAGTTTCAGAGCCATCCCTTTTGCGTATAGTTGATGCAGGGGAAACATAAATGACAATTCCAATAAGGTCAACCATGGAATTGAGGGGTGTAGTTTTGATGTCATGGATAGATTTAGAGTGGAAGCAATGAAAAGGGATCAGTGGGAACTCTTCCAAAATTCGTTGAATTTTTGAGGAGGTGTTAAGGAAAATCTCAAAAGAACTTTTCAAATGGTTGTATGTTGGGTTGACTGGTTTGATTGTGCCATTTGAGACTGTGCAGACTATGCCAACTTGTATTTGGTCATATAATGAGGTGGCTAGTTCATTGAAAGCAGAGATATGAATCTCATCTCTGGTAGCACTAACAAGGTCAAGACCAAAGAGTTGACTAGGGCCTTTTTGGTTGGTGAAGGCGTTCATAATTGTCTTTGCAGTAACTCGCCCTTGAATGGTCCAAATTTTGTTGGAAGGGTTGAGAGATGTGAATTGAAGAATAGGTGCAACAAAGTTTGGGGTTGGATTTTGCAAGGAAGGTATGGCAAGTGAATGGTTTTCGGGATCAAGGGCGTTGTTTTTTGAAATAGATGAATTGCTGTGGGAGGTAAAGGTAGGGGTGAAGTTGAAAGGGGATGGGTTTCCAACAATTGTTGTTTCCAATGTGACAATTTCAAATGTGCCCAATGCGATAGTCCTGGAAAGAAGAATTAAGGTAAGTAAGTATAAGTAAAAAATAAGTTACAATTATTGGGAGTGCAAAAAAAAAAAGGTAAACTTAAAATGCAAAAAGAAAAGCATACGTTGTATCATGTATACTATTGCATGCACAGTTGATGACTTTGATGATCGAACCTGCTTGGAGTTGGTGGTTCTCCACAATGCTATTGTAGCTACTTGGAAGTGATGTATCGTGCCTATGAATTCCATCAGAGATAGAGATTCGGAAGCGGCTAGTTGCTGAGTTAATAGAGCTTACTTGATTGAGAGCAATAACTTGTACAAGTGGGAATAGGTCAATAACACCATGCATCAGAAGTGAAACAACATTTTCGGTCAACATAGTGTCCATAGCGTGGTAGTGAGAATAGTTGGACTACAAAAGTAAGCTGGAAAAAGGGGCGATATTGATATTAAGAATAAATATAATAGGTGTAGCAGAACATGGCAAAAGATCATTTGATATATCAAGCAATACATAGCAACATTTGTGGAAAGAATAGACAAATGAATGGTTTGAAATTTGGTTTCCTTTTACCAATGAACCCGCTTCTTAGAGTCATAAGTAAACATGTAGAAACAAAATCATAGATTCTTTATTTTGTTTTGAAACATAAATTGTATGTTATTGGAAGAGTTAAGATGTGACAGTAGGTTAAAAGAGTAGTCGAGATGTTAATCAAGCAGAAAGTTGTCAAGTTCTAGTTAACTCTTTAAAAGCATAGGATAAGGAGCACAATAGATAGAAATATGACTTGGCTATTAGAAAGGAGGCATTATTCTAGATATAAAGCATGTTGATGAACATGTGAGGTGCTTCTCTTTTTTTTGAATCTCATTTTTTTTGTTGAATGTAATTGATAGGTTGAGATGGTCGACCACTGAGATAAGGAAGGCCATCCAAGGGTGTCGAGTAAAATAGGTCAACACGTGATGACTTGGAAACCCCCATTTTGAAAGCCTTGGTTAGGTCGACGCATAGGGTTGCTTTAAAATTTGGTCGCGCTCCGACGAGTTACACATTTGGTCGATGATTAATTTCACTTGATATCATTTATATGGTCGATGTGTGTTGTGTCAGTATGCTTTTCTATATTTTTGGGCCAAGTGTGTTTTAAAAAGTGTAGTCAATGACGTAATTTGTCGATTCACTAAAAGTAGTGAATACTAATTTTGGAAAAAAAAGAAGTTGTGGTCAGGGTTCAACTGGTGAAATTTGGTCGGGATTGGACCATATATGGTGAGTAAAAGTGGTCATTTTGTTGTAAAAGAAGTCATATGTTTAAGATTAGTCGAAGTTGTAAAATTTTGATGGTCATTTTACATCGGTGGTGTTTAACCAATGGTTTTATTATTCTCCCACGTCGACCAGCAACCCCGGCTTCAACAAAAGTAAAATAAGGTCGACCAAATGTGTAACTCATCATAAGTCGACCAAATGTGTAACTCGTCAGAGGGAGACCAAATTTTAAAGCAACCCTATGCGTCGACCTGACCAAGGCTTTCAAGATGGGGGTTTCCAAGTCGCCACGCATCGACCTATTTTGCTAGACAAGCGTAGAACCTTTTGAATACTATATAATATTTAGTTTTATTTCGTTCAAAAGTTATCCTATAATGCTTTGTTCAAATGGCTTGAAAAACATGTTATGTCCCTTTACCGAATATGCACCATATGCTGATAAAGACTATCGAGGATCTGCCAAGAAAATGTCTCGATATTCTAGCGACAGTCGACGATGAATTTTTTGGTTGATGAAGTAATCTCATCGAAATGGTCGATAGTGTAGGCGAAAAAATAATGAGTGACATATCCATACTTTCACCAATGTTGGCATTGGCCAAAAAGATTCAAACGGTCAACTAGTATATCTCGACGTCATCAGACTGCATGATAGTCAGATATCTGTTTGACCAAGAATGTCAGTCGTTATTGTCTATCTTCAGGAAACTCTTATATACACATGATTATTGTATCCAAGCCGACAACCGACTACTTATCTTCCTTGTCGGTGGTCGACAGTTCAAATAAAGTTATATGCATTTAAACGTCTAGTTGTTTTGGTCATCGATTTTTTTATCTCAAAGGAACTAATCTTAGTCAATTCTAATGTTGGTTGACTTGCATAGTTGACATAAGCAAGAATATCCTCCCGGTCACCGCTGAATCAATGGTCACTGGTCAATGGACGCTCCATGGAATTCAATGGTGGCAAAACTTTCTTGTCGACTATTTTTCAATTATCACATCAACTATCTGCTCGAATGGCAAACACTGATGGATTACCCAAGGACTGCTCACCATTGTGGATATTGATGTCAATTTTGCAGACAAAGGATAAATTATTCATCATTTTCTTTATATTTGGAATTATTCTGTCAGGCAGTATTCCCAGGAAATTAACCACTTGAATATTAACTATGTGGTCGAATTGATGGACATTTTAGTTTACTCGGCTCCGTCAATATTTGTAATAAGTTGTTTTGAGAACTTTGCTTTTAAATATTAAACAGGAATAGGGAGAACAAGATAGGATTGTTCATATACTAGATGCCTAAATTAAAGATTATTTTTTTGGAAGACCTAACTTTTCTAGGAGACAAAAACTGTTGCGTTGCAAATTATCTGACCAATTTAGTAGAAAACATATATTGATAAACACAAGGAAATCAATATATACGAGTCAAGGACCCTTTCATCTGAAACCACTAAATAAATCACATACATGATCAAATACTAACTTTAAAAATTGAACATACAATTAATACGAGTAAATAAATCATAGTGCATTGACAGAAACATACTCTAATTTCCAACAAAAAACACCCAAAAATATAGCAGAATCTTGTTTGTAAATATTAAACAGGAACAAGGTTTAGAACAGGGTAATAATAACAAGAAATATGAGTTTGGTTTTAGAGGAGAACCTTGTTTTTGAGTAGAAAACAAGAGCTTTTGGCTCCTCAAGAGGGTCGTTGCTCTGTGAAAAAGAAACAAATTGATGGCGATTCGAATGATGAGAAAAAAACTGAGATGATGTCACAATAACATTAGTAAACAACAAAACAATCACAGAGGCTTTACCCATCGAATTTTATAAACGATTAAGAGTAAAGGAGGTGCACCGGTGTTTGAGCACATTTAACCATTGTTGCATTGAAATTTGTTTTCCTATCCTTACAAGAAAGAATGTCCAGGAGGTCTAATCCATCAAATCCAGATATATGTCGATAGGCAGAGATTGGTACTACTTAACCAAAGTTCATAACTTCGTGATGGATTAAACCCAAAGAAATCAATGTTCACGTGGGTAACCTTATGGAAGGTTGTTCAATGTCCAATCCGTTATTGAATGCTCAAGTTTCTAATAAAAAATGTACATCTCGTAAGCTTTTCCCATGCAGAGCTGCACTGCTTGTTTACACTGCATCAACTCAAATGCTGGTGATTTTGGTTGTATTTGTGCATTGACAGGTATTGGCTTTTTCCATGCAGAGATGCACCCCCTGTTTACACTACATCAACCCAAATTCTTCCAAGTTTCGTTGTATTTGTGCACTGAGAGGTATTAGTAGCGATTGTTTCATTGTGACTCTAACACTTGTAGAGAAATGGTTGACAACGCTTAACCATTGTTGCATTAAAATCCAGCAGGTCCAATCCATCAAATCTTGATATACGTTGATAGGTAGAGATCGGTACTACTGAACCAAAGTTCATAACTTCATGATGGATTAAACCCAAAGAAATAAATGTTGACGTGGGTAATGTTATGGAAGGTTGTTCAATGTCCAATCCATCATTGAATGCTCAAGTTTCTAATAAAAAATGTAGATATTGTAAGCTTTTTCCATGCAGAGCTGGACCACCTGCTTACACTGCATCAACCCAAATACTGTCGAGTTTGGTTGTATTTGTGCGCTAACAGGTTGCCACCTTTTCGCTATGACTCTAACACTTTCTAGCGAAACGGTTGGTGACATGTGCGAATTTATTCCGACGGGGATATATGTACCGAAACGGGTCGAAGTTCATTCACTATATAATATCTCCTACCATCTACTATGTCCACTCATAGCTGAATAAATCAATTAAAAAATTCACATGTTGAGCAACTAGGAGCAAGAAAAATAGTGAATTTCAGTTTTTGTTGTTGAAAGCAATCAATAGGTAGTTGACCAAATATAAGGAAGGCTGTCCATGGGTGTCGAGCAAAATCGGTCGACGCGTTGCGACTTGGAAATCCCCATCTTGAAATCCTTGGTATGGTCGACACATAGGGTTGATTTAAATTTTGATCGACCTCCGACGAGTTGCACATTTGGAACCATTCATCAAACACAACCGATGCAAAATAACCATCAAAATTACTTGTCGACTTGCTATTCCTCCACTTGTTATTCCACGACTTATCGACTGGTTCTTTGATAGCTATTCCATCAACCTGAATAGTTATGCCAAATAAAGGAATAGGTGGTTGACCACTTTGGTTGACCCTCAAGTTTGGTCGAATCAAGTTGGTCGAGTCCACTACAAAGTGACTTTATCTATATTGTATTTGGTCGACCACTCTGGGTCAATACTTATTTTTGGTCGAATTGTAAAATATGATCAATGGCTATGAAGGGCATGTAATCAAGATGACTAATTCAGTCGAATATGATGTTTATCTTACGCATTAATTGGTCGAGTCTATAAAAATAGTCGGGTAATTATTTAAAAATATGGTTGATGTAACATTGTCGGGACATGTAGTTTGAGTCTATACATCATATGGTCGATAAAAAAATTTATATGCTATTTGGTCAAGTGATAAGTCATTTTATTTGAGAATATGTGACTAAAAGAGAGTTTTCGTCGATACATGTGGCATAGTATATGTTAAAGTTGAGTCTGGTCGAATTTGAAAAATGGTCGCCAGATAAAGTTAATATAGATAAAGTCACTTTGTAGTGGGCTCGACCAAACTTGCTTTGACCAAACTTGAGGATCGACCAAAGTCGCTCTGTCCATATCCTTCTGAGAACTGCATGAGATCAGAAGGCCATAACGAGGCCCAGAAACATTATGCAAATGGTATTAGATAGAAAATGGGAGAATCTCTTTACGAAATAAATTTATCAGCATTTCAAATCGTTATAAAGTTAGGGTCGCCCATAGAGCGAATGGAAAATTGCCACGTGTTTTGCGATGGTTCGTCAATTTAAGTTTCTCTTCATCGAGATTTCCTATCACTTCATTGCATAGTATATGTTAAAGTTGAGTCTGGTTGTCTTTTAAAAATGGTCGATAGAGTGTTTTCATGGTCGTCTCAATAATATATGGTTCATGAGAATTGTAAAATTTGGTCAAGTATAAGTGATGTATGTGGTTGACCACGTTGGTCGATCCTGAAGTTTGGTTGAAGCAAGTTTGGTCGAGTCCACTACAAAGTGATTTTATCTATATGTATTTGTTTGACCACTCTGGCTCAATACTTATTTTTGGTCGAACTATAAAATATGATCAATGGCTATGAAGGGCATGTAATCAAGATGACTAATTCAGTCGCATCTGATGTGCATCTTATGCAATAATTGGTCGAGTCCACTACAAAGTGAATTTATCTATATTGACTTTATCTGGCGATCATTTTTCAAATTCGACCAGAATAAACTTTAACATATACTATGCTACATGTATCGACGAAAACTCTCTTTTGGTCACATATTCTCAAATAAAATGACTTATCACTTGACCAAATAGCATATAATTTTGTTTATCGACCATATGGGCGAACTTTGCCCATTTCTGCCGACGCCAGCCAAAGCGGTCGGTGTGAACTCACCAAAACCTGCGACATGGTCAACCATACACGATCGGCGTGAAAGGGCCAAAGAAACTCAAATAAATAAAAAAAACTGCGAAACGGTGCGGCGGTCAGCGTGAATCGGCCACGTAAATGTGAAGTCTCAAAATTGCTACGACACAGTCGAGGGTCTGCATGAAAGGGGAAAAGTAATTTAAATAATTTCGATGACACGGTCAACAAAGACGGCTCAAGATAAAATATGAGTTCTCCTGCAGAGAAAGCCGTAACAGTCAGAAATTTCTGGGGCCAAAACGAAAAACACATGGCAGGATTCCATTCGCTCTATAAGCGAGGAATCTAGCAGACGTGGATGCTCATGCTTCTCGTTGGTGAAATGCCTACAGCATAAATATAAAAATAGCTCCCTCTGTGGGTCACACCATACGTAATAAAATTTAAAAAACAAATATTGAAATTGCACTTTTCGTGGTAGTCACGTTCGATTTAGTTTTGGATTTTTCCTCTCTCTTGTTGTCTTGATCATGTTCCTGGTGAGCCGTCACATTGTTTTCATTGGTGTATTTTGCTAGGTTAAAGTATTCGACAATTGTATTGTGGGAGTGTACAGTGTATTTAGTTTGGAATTTATTCTTAATTTTAAGTATTTATATTTATTTTAAAATTTTAAAAAATTATTATGAAAATGATAAATTTAGATTCCTAAGAATTTTAAATAATGTTATAAGACTTTAGTTAATTTTAAAATAAAATAATTATAGCTTATAAAATTTGAATCAATTATTTAAAAAACAATGAAAATTGTCCAATCTTTTTTAGAAAAAACATGGAAAATTAACTTATGATGAGATTTAGGAGTTTTCATTTCGTTCACAAAATCACAGTTTTACCTTCTTATTACCTTGACATTGTAGCATCACTTTGAAGGACTCTAACCTCCCCTTAGGTTGCTCATCCTTTCCAACTTGCTCATGTTTCTAGTTAGGTTTGGCATGCATTATTGGTGGTTGTTTGGTGAGAGTTTTTAGTTTCTCTATAGTTGGATTTGGATTATTAAGCCTTTACCAAGCTTCCTTTAAATTGATGGTGTGTTTTGGGTTTCTCACTCTCTATTGCCTCAATATTATTGAGATTGTTTAAAGGAGTTTTAGCCTTTGCATTAGAGGTTAGATTTCACCCATATCTTTCTTGTTATGTGAGTGGCTCATTTATTATTGGGAATTTTCTTTTGGGTTCATATGTAGTTGTTGTGCTAATGGGTTCAAACAACTTTGAATTAGCTTGGTCAGTATTTGGTTGGGGTTTTCCCCATATTCTAGGCCATTTCCTATTGTTGTGAAGAATTTTTGATGTATTTTTTTCCCCGATGTGATAAAATGTATCATAACTAGGTTGTCAATCGTAGTGAGGTTATCCATCACTAGTTATAATCAATGAATGTGGGTTGACTAATCACGGTTATTCAAGGAAAACCATGCTACATGAAATGACATTCATTCCTGCCAAATGCCTCTTGGGATTGGGCCATTAGCCTCTTTCCTTACATTCAAGGAAGATGATCTCTTAGCCAATTTGAACCAAATTTTGTTCTTACTCCAAGACCAAAGGAAGTTTTAGCCTATATAGTATCCTGATGAAGCCAAGTGTCCCTTGTGGTCATGGTCGAGGCTACCTCTAGTGGGGTCATGTGTTTTCTAGTAGCATCTAGGCTTAGTTTCAAACATGAGGCCATAATAGCAAGATTCAAGTACATATACAAATACTAGTTGATAATACTTAATGAAAATATCTAGTACGTCTAAAATAAGGAATAAGACATCTCACAAATACAAAAAAATGGATTTTTCAAATTTTAGAAAATTTAAAATATACATAAATTCTTTAAAATCTTGAAATAAATTTCATTTTGCATTGTAATGCAATTTGAAACCTATCTCAAATTTGAAACATAATATGTCATATAGCAATGTGATGTGATGTGAATGCTTACATGTTTAACACAAAAGTACAAATGAAACAATGTTGAATATAATAAATTTTAAATAATAAGTAAAAGGATGTGACGTGAAAGTAATGTATTTGAATTCAAAGAAAAGTCCAAATAGTAGGAAGCACTTCTTCATGAGATTTGTACACGTGTACTCTTTGAAAACCCATTACCAATTGTCTCAATCATCTTTTAAGACTATAAATTGAGATCAGGAGTTGGAGAGAGGGGAGCCATCATTCGTGTTCCCTTATGTTGGAGCAATCACAATGGTTGATCTTTGAGTTTTTATGACCTTCAGATTTGTAGGAGCTCTTGTTTATGCCATATAACTTATGTGTGGGATTTTATATCTAAAACCCTCTATTTTTTCTTATTCTCCTATGCATGTCAAGTTAGAATCTTGAATATGTCTTAAGTGAACTAGTATTAAAGGAACCCAAATAACAATGACAATAAGTGGCAGAGGAAACATTAGGTATTATATTTGTTGATTATTTCAATAAAATAAAGATCTCTCTTCTCCCCTACCCCTCCTCACTCCCTCCCTTAAATATTGGTGTTCTTCATTGATTGTTGTTTCAATTAGCATTTAGATGTGTGAATCAATTGGTTTGGTAAATTGGTAAAAAATTGATAATTTGTTTATATTTTCTTGTGTGACAATTTGTGTTTGGGGAAGGTATTTTTATCTGCTTTGTTTGTAGGTTTCAAAGGTGAGATTGGATTATAGACAAGACAAATCTAGATTTACATACAAAGGATCTCTCATAACAACATTTAGAATAAGGTACTTTACCTTCCTATCATTCATTAGTTACTTGCAAATAATGAACACCTAGCATTTGGGAAAAAGATTGTTATTCTTTGAATTTGGTCTGCTATAGTTTCAACCCTAGTTATTAGGATTCTTTTATCCACATCAACACTAGAGACTCCACTAGGCCAAATCCTTGAGTTCTGCTATATATTCAACCCTAGTTATTAGGATTCTTTTATCCACATCAACACTAGAGACTCCACTAGGCCAAATCCTTGAGTTCTTCTCATTAGAATTTGTTTTTGTTATTTTCCAACCTTAATTAAGGTTCCTAGTGGTTTATGCTATTCAAAATTTGCTTTACCTTTCATAGCTCATCTCGAAAGAAAAATGTTTTAAATCTTTTTTCATATCTTTAATATTGTATAGAACGGAGTCAAACTTTCATGTGAGCACAAAAGCATCCCACACATCTTTTATTCAAGAAAGTGGCATCTTAGATGCTTTTCTCCTTAAGGAAAAGTGTGTTCCACTCGCCTTTTGCATTGAACAGAAATATATATTCTATGTAGATCTCTTTTCTGCATCTTCTTACCTTCTTTCTAATGTTCATAAGTTTTCCTTCTTGGCATGCTGGAAGATTAAGACATGCATTTAGTAAATTATTGGCTATTTTTGTGTTTTAGTAGTGCATTTGCATTTACCTATAAGAAAAGAAAAGAAAAAGTGTTTCTTGTTCAACTTCCTTTTTTTCCTTTTGCATTCCTAGTCATAGTTCTTTGATTTTGTAATTTCATTGGGAAAAAGGAAAAAGATGCATCACAAATTTCATGACATTGATTTATTCATTTAGGAATTATTCAAAAACTGATTAGAACACATGGTTTCATTCAAAATATTTAGTATAATTTTATTTGTTCAATTATCAACATCTTTATAAGTTCAATGTTCTTATCAAGTCAAAAAATTATCAAGTCTCACCCATTTCCTTGATTTGAGTAAAAAGCAACCATTAAAAAGAAATGATTATAAAATCAACTAGCCTCAATTTTTTCTTTGATAGAAAACTCATAATAGTCTAGGATTTAGTTCCATAGTTGGACTTTTGAAGAGTGAATTATCCAAGACTATGTAAAACAAACTAGGAATTGAATAACTATATGTAAAATCCATTAGTAGCAAGAGACACTTGTTGGGAAAGTGGGTGTCACATGTATGTCAAGATCGAGGTTAAACCGAGTAAGTGATTGAGATTATCCCTTCACTAATTTCTTCATGGGCTACGTGAGTATAAGAGCAGGAGAAGTGTTAAGTCCTTAGGGTGAAACCATTTCTCTTTGGAGTTTCAGGTCTATGACTTAGTCCTATGTTTCCTACCCATTTGCAAACACACGACCCATGATTATTTAGGCCAACTATCATTTTTGAAGTGGTAACCACAGTTTCCTTTCCTAGGATTTTCACCCAGATGAATGGGAGAGGGAAAGCGCTCGTGGTACCTAAGACAAACACATAGCATTCACCTCCACTCCCTTAGAGGGTGCATATATTCACAAGGGTACTTTCACCGTAGGTGATTGCTGTGTGAGGGTTAGCATAACTATCTCTCACATCTTCGTTGTTCATACATAGGTCCTTATCATCCTAGAATGATCTTCAAAAGGCCTATGTTAGGCTCTTCACTAATTAGACTCAGTACTTAACCACCCCATGCTAATTTTTGCGAGAGTGGGTTTGCTTGATTGCATCTTAGAGAGTCTTTTATATGTGTGTATTAATGGTAATTTTTCAAACCTATAGAAGGCCTTAGAATTTTCCTTCTTTTTGAATCAGAACTTTTGGCTAATACTCCTAAGGATACTAACTAAAGGACCCCTATTCAAGGGGATCCTTGTTATTTTCCTTATTTGGAAACATTGGTATTCCATTGACGACAACCTTGAATCTTCCTGGATTCACCATGGGATTTTTGGTTTGGTTATTTTACACTCCAAATGTCCCCATTACTCCTGATGCTTCCCAAGTAATGTAATGTCCTCAATGTTTCACTATGGACCACTCTATTGGACTAGGGAATTCAATGGTCTAAAGTCACTTGGAAAAAATAAATAAAGAAGAATTGTAAAGTGGTTATTTGAGTCATGAGGCACTATGGAAAAACCAAGATCCAAGGGAAAATTTTGATGAAGGCTCATGAAGAGGGAGCATTAGGGAGATGGTGGGCCCAGGATGACATGTGGAGCACTCCAAAACAAGACAAAAATCTCCATGAGGGCACATTTATGGGTGAGAATCCCAATGTTTGCGATAATCCCAAAGTTGGTGATACTTATGAGGTGGTGAGAATCCCAATGTTGGTGACAATTCCAAGGAGGAAGGTGAGAATCCCAAGGAAGTGTAACTCCTACCAAATGAGGATGGAATCTCAATGTAACTCCCTAGTGACTAAAAATAGCTAATGAGGTCGAATTTGGGAATGGAGGGGCATTCCAAGGAGTGTAACACCCACCAAAAAAGAAGATAATCTCAAAATAACTCCCCTCTAAGCCCATATTACCAATTGGAGGGATTTGAGATGTCATGAGGGATTATTCTCTCCTAAAATTGAGTATTCTTATTGTTTTGAGAGAAAACTCTATAATGAAGTGGAATTAGTCACGAGGAGTCATTCTCTCCTAAAAATCATTTTTTATTAATATTTTCAAGAGAGAACTCTAGAAGGAGGGAGAAGGTGAATGAAGAGTTATAAAAGGAAGGTGAGGGAACCTATTGGGGATATTTTGGAAAAATTATTTCTGAATTGGAGAGATATTGTGGCTTTCAATATTGGGAGATGTGCCCCTTGCATTTGTGACTGGTTTTGGTGGTGAAATATTCCATCCTAGCTGGTGTGAGAGAAGAGATCATCTAGATCTCTTGCATCCTGATTTTTCTACTAAGATTCATTGATCATATGTTGGAGGGTACACTTGTGGAAGAGAGTACACCAATTGGGAGCTGCAAAACATATTATTGACTCTCTTTCTCAGATCCATTGTGTTAGTGCTCTTGATGTGCGGTTGAAGCAACTCTATCATTGGAATCGATGTTGGTAGGTCGAGATTGATATGATGGTTTTGGTATCTTTGCAAATTTTTGGGCCATGAGACCTATTCCATTGTGTCCATAGAATCATTTATAGTGGGAATCACTTTTTTTTTTATTGAAAAAGGCTTTAGGATGACCAAGATACACTCATTTTATTAGATCCATTCTATTCAGTATCTTCTTCTGATAGAGGGACGCGTACATGTGCATTTCTATCGCAGTGTATTTCATGAGTTTCAAGATGCTATAAGAGAATATATTGTTGTAATCAATGTTATTAATGTTCCCTTCAATGCATAATAAATATTTACAGTGTTTTCTCCCACATTGTGCTCAATATTCAAGTTTCTGGTAGATCTATGTGCAAATATGTTGTTATGGTTATGCAAATTTAATGCAATGTGTATCAAACTTTCATTAAATCACTCTGAAGTTTGTTTGTGAGTGTTTTGAGTTTATTTGGGAGTGTTTGGGTCAATTTGGAGTTGTTTGGGACAAATTCGAGTGGGATAGGGTGTGTTTGGAAAGAGTTGGAAATCAAGATCACTGTAGTGAATTTCAAGCTAGTTTTCCTAGATTCAAATTAATGATTATAGGCACTGTTCATGCTTGGTTAAATCTGATATATGTATCATTTCATGCTACTACATTGAGCGAAAAACCATTCCTTTGAATATAGTGATATGTTTAGTACTTCCCATGCTTCAATATTAATGATAAAAGGGTTGCATACAAAGTGTTCGAAGAAAGTCATGAACCAGACTTACTTACCAAATCTTAAAACTTTATATCAGATTTGATTTGGAAAATTATAGTGATTTCAAAGCATACCTTATAGGCTGCACATCATTATTCAAATCCTAAATTATAAATACATTCCTCGGTTGTTGAACTAGAACATCTCATAAGCCTTCATAAGTCATTGTTTGGATTGTTGGGCCCTGGAATTGCCCCTTTTTGACCACACTTATAACATCATTTTGCCCTATTACACCCTGTTTCCATAAACCATATATATTCCTTTCTTCCAGATCAATCATGAATCCTGACAAGTATAATTCATTATTGCTTCATTTATTTAATGCCTAATATTGTTATGGTTATGAATTCTAGCCTTTGATTTATGCTAACTTGTGTTGATTTCGTTAAGTTGAGATCAAAACATTAAGAGTCGTAGGTGTATCAACCGCTAAGTCTTCGGAAGGAATCACATGTGGTGCCAGCTATTACTCTTCAAATTAAGTTCCTCATGTTAAAAGGGAACAACGCGCCTCTCCATATGGAACTGTAATAGGACTTCACTGCAATAGACATGATGCCTCCCAATTGGTTAATCCGTTGATCCATTGAATTCCAGAATAACAACATCCTTCATGTCCAACGACCTCATTCAAGATGGCTGTAACAATTCTGTTGTAACTCTGCAGCATGAACATCAGATATCTTCATTGCTGCACGAAATTAGTGGATCACAAATTGTATTTTTCATGTATAAATATGCGAAGGATTTCAAAGTCTGGGGTTGGTTAATTATCATTTTGTACAGTCTGTAACAGAGAGTTGTGACTGTGAATTACCATCTTTAATATAAAGAGTAGATTTCTTCATATTTATGTGTCTTAATTTGTGGTAGTTCATGGCGTGTCTGTTAGAAGGCCAGGGCCTGCCTTCTCACAGAGATAGCCGAGTTAAGTAGGTAGTTAATTTCCTTTATGTTGTGTGGTGTGGAATTGCATTAGATGTGTTACTGCAAGCTGCACCAGTAGATTGATACTTGCATTCTTTTCTGGTAGTTTATGATTGCATCCTGAATAGCTGCAACTGTGTGGTGTGACAGTCGACTGTGTAGGTTAGTTTATTTATGCATGGTGTGTTAGATTAATTGTTACAGCCAAGCTCAGCTTTAATTCCTTTCAGTCAATTACTCTTTCTAGGATTTCCATTATTAATCAATTAGAGTTCAAGCTTATTTCTAGTTTCTAGTTGTTGTTGTATCTTTCCTGAATTCATTAGATTAGATAGATTGTGATTGAGTTATAGTAGTTGCTAGATGATCAGTTTAGTAGATATTGAATATTGTAGTTTGATAATTATAGGATTTAACTTCTTGCAAGAGTTATCTAGTTCATTTTTATTCCTAGATCAGTAACTGCTGGATTTATATTTGTAGGAAGGTAATTGTACTTTGAGTTCCTAGATGGATAAGTTAGATTATTTTTAGTTATGAGGTGAGTTTGGATGAGCAGATAGGTAGGACTATTGATCTCCATTTACTTAATCAACTACTTGAAATTTTTATGCATAGATTGTGCTTATTGCCATTGAAATAAAAGACTTCCATGGGTTGACAATTTATATTGAGCATCCTGTGTGTTAGTTGTAATTAATTAGCATATAGGGTGACCAACATGGATTAAGTTGGAGAACACTTGAAATTTTTATGCATAGATTGTGCTTATTGCCATTGAAATAAAAGACTTCCATGGGTTGACAATTTATATTGAGCATCCTGTGTGTTAGTTGTAATTAATTAGCATATAGGGTGACCAACATGGATTAAGTTGGAGAGCAATATACTCTCTATTGAATAATTTGGAGTTAATGTGCCTAAATTCCACATTGGGTACACTACAGTGGTATCATAGCATGTTCCTTGACAGCTGTGGGAACTCAAGAGGAACTTTGAATAAAATTTAAAGACCATAACTTTAAGAAGAATAGTGCATCAAGTGTAGAAGAAGAATTGCATCAATGGCTAGACTTGTAGATGGCATATTGTTACCTACTTTCCTTCCTTCCTCGCTCAAAGAGGAGGAGAAGCTTGAGTGGGAAAGGTTAATGAAGGGCCATGAGAATTTATTGAATAAATTTGATAATACACAACAAGAGTTAGATGATAAATTGCAGCAGTGTAAATCCTTGCTACCTGAATTCTCTGCATCATGAATTATGGAAAGGATGTTAGGTGTCTTTACAAATAGAGCATCCAAAGGTTCCCATGATGAGTGGGGTTTAGAGTGTGTAAAATCAATAGACACTGATCAACCTATGAATGATCACATTGAAAGTAAAACTCAATCATCATGTGGGAGTCCTAAAGAAAATGAAGCCATGTTCACAAACTCTCTTCAACCATACAAGAGTTTGGATCAAAAGAAATCACATATTGCAACCTTGAGCCTTCAAGTTGAACTCCAAAGTGGAGGAGCATGCCATCAAGGATTGACCACATGGGAATGATGAAACTGTAACACAAAGGTATGCTAACAATTCTTATTTTTGTAGCAGTCATATGCATCGTCATGAGATAACAACCATTTCTTGTGAGGATGATGGTATTGTAGAATTTTCTAATGTTGGTACTCAAGATTTGGGTATTAAAGGTGAATTATGTGTTGTGGATTCATGCCAAAAACATTATTATTTTGTATATTAGGCATTAGAAGATGTGAACAAGACACAGACCTTGGTAAATGAGTGGTTACAAGGAGCTAAGAAGGCATAGTTTTTGGCAGGCCAAGCAAGAAAACCAAGAGGAACCTCATTTATTCCAAGGGAAGAAGGTGTAGAAGTTGAGCATGCAGCTAATCATACTAAGGATGTGGGGTTAGAGGAAGACAATGAAAGGGTTGAAGCCATACATGAGAGCTTGCATGATCCACATGAATTGGATGATTCCTTATGTGATAGTATACATAGTGTTGATAGGATGTCATTCCATGACTTAGAGAGTCGATTCTTAGTCACAAAGGAGAAGATGTTGAAAGTATTGACAAGGACTGATGGTGCACATAAGTTTATTGAATACCTTATGTGGAGGACTCAATTGGAGGAGAGACATAGAAGTTTTTCTAAAGGGGCACTAGTGCCCAATTGTGCATCATTAAAAAGGAACTGGAAAGGATGAAATCAAATTAATTGCAGTTGTTCATGGTGTTATACCTCAAATTGCCACACCATGTGTAAGTGAGAGTCTGCATGTTTCACCACCATGGAAAACATGATGTTTCTGTCTCCTAAGGGTGTTAGGACCCTTCATTCTAATGTTGGTCCCTTCCCTAGTCACATTTGGAAGCAAATCCAACAAGAAAGGGGTCGAAACCCACCTTAACCACCTCCAAAAATTAGCCTTCTTGAATTTTTGCGCCCTGCATGCCTATGGGGGAGCGACAATTTCAAATTTTCATGCCCTGCATGCCTATGGGGGAGCAAAAATTTCAATATTTTCGTGCTTTGCTTAGTTATAGGGGAGCGGAAATTTTGGTTTAGGATTATCCCTTTGATTTTGGATCTTGGATCTCATGGAGATTTTCTTGGGATGAGGTACCCCTTTGAATCCCATCTCACATTCCCTCCTTGGCATGGTTTAGATCCTTGATACACATATTATTCACTTAGATCCATCTTTTTATCCTAGTGGTTGGCCTTCCCAAATCCTACTTAAGGAGGACCATCCATGAGCTATGGGGTTGATCTTGGAAGCACTAAACTTGTGATCCTATGAGTCTTTCAAGGGTGATGTTGGAAAGCTTGGAAGGAGGTGCTACTACTTTGGACACCAAGGTATAACATTGTAAGCAGCTTCTTTTGGATTTCTTATCATATAACTTAGCCTATTCCTCTCATTTTCATGTCTTTAATGATGAATGCATGAAATTGTCTATGTTTTTATAGTTAGATATTTATTTATACATATATTGCTTTGGAGAAGGTGTTGTCTTTCCTTTGTGAACAGTTTCATAAGTCCATAATCAAAGGTTGGAGCTGGAGCAACTTAGGAGCAGCAAGGACAACCATCAAAGTAAAGTACGCCATCTACTTGCTTTGTCTTTCCATAGCTTGTTAGCTGATGTGTGAGATAGATCTAGGAGGACTATAGTGTCTATTTGTTTCCTTTCTATCATGGATTAAGTGTCTAGGGGCTTAGTTATGTCCATGAGAGAGTTGACCTATCCATAGGAAGAATTCTCTACCACACATGGACATAAACCTCACTCTCAAGTTTGTTGAAGACAAGGAAATGGAGGTTGAGCAGCTTCATGAGAAGTTGGGTGGATTACATCCTTCCTACTAAACTGCAAATAGTCAGTTGTATATGGCTGGTGGCATTCATGAATTGATGGAGGAACCTCATGTGAGGGTTGAGCATGAGGAGCATTCATATTTGTAGGTGCTTAAGGAGAGGATTGGCATAGAGGATTTTTTCCAGGGACTTGTTTTGCATTATGAGGATCATAAATCACATGTGTCAAAGAGAGGCTTAGCCATGGAAGAGGTGGTTGAGAACATGCCTTATGGACCAGCCAGTATGGGAGCATATGCATCCATGGATTGGGTGGATAGTTATATGACAAATAATGACTCACACTAGGATACATATTTAGCTTACACCAGTAGTGTATTGGATATAACAGCACATAGAGGGACACAAGAGTTCCTCCCGATTCAGTTGGATGGGATAGGTGGCACTGATGTGAGCCATGGGACCAGTGTGCAGAGTGCACAAGAGGAGCTTCATATTCGATTGCAAAGGTTCATAGAGGTTCCAATTAGCATTGGGAGTGGTGGAATTCCGATTTTGTAATGGGATCTTGGAATTCCTCAGAGTGGCAGATTGTTCAATATGACAGTGATGATTGGAGCGATGCAACATTGACAGTGGGATCCAGGAATTGCTTGGTTCAGTAGTTTAGAAACTGGCATGGGAGATATCCCCATATGCATGATATTTGTTGGCTTTTATGGCGTGTGATGAGACAACCATGGAGGCTACCTCCTCTCACCGTGTGGCGTCCCTTCGAACTCCCCGCCATGCACATTAAACTGGCCTCACTCACGATGCGAGCAGCCTTAATGTCAATGGTCATTCGAGATCCTAATAAAGATGGATTATGTTCTAGGGTTATCATTCATCGCCCAAACAAATTAATGGCCTCCACAAGTGTTGAATTAAAGCTTCTCAGTGGGAATTATTTCCATACCTGAGCTCTAAGCAGCTGGAAAACTGGTGAGGTTCATTCTCTACATTTGGACAGTCGTTGGTTTCTTGCTTGGGTCTGGCTCTCCAACCAGATCAATTGGTTTTTTTATGGATTTAGTGCACTCGGTCTTCTCTCTGCACCTCCCTGGATTCATTATGCGTAGAATAGGTATTCTTGGTTTCTTGTACAGTCTAGGAAAATGTCTTGGAGGCTTCGTACAACACGCCACTAAGGCAACAATGGTCACGATAACTTGGGAAATCGTGGTTGAGGATGGGCCAATGTCAATGGCTATGAAAATATATCCCTGGGAACTTGATAACTATGATAGATGACTGGGAGGAGGATGTAACATGCCATAAATTTCATAAAAATTACAATTTTTTAAAGCAGCATTAAATGTTGAAATTACCAATCCAGAAATAATAAATGCTAAACAAAGCAGCATTCAAATACTGAAATTACTAATGCAGAAAACAAAATAATTACTGAATCTCTTAACTAATAATAGTTTAACGATAATGACATGTCATACTTATTTTAAAACAATTACAACATTATTGTTGCTTGTGCTAGCTGTAATTAAACTTTCTTGCGATGATATTTATCTAGACATTACTGACTGTGTGCTTTTGGATGATGACGAAAGGGGTCCTACGAGGTACCCTGAGACTTACTTAGCTATGTTAGCTAAAGCATTTGAACCTGTTCCTTTTGCACATATTCGCAGGTAAGAGTAATACGACAATTCAAGTGTTAAGATTAATTATGTTTTTCGGTTAGCCGTCAATTTTTGGTGAAAATTCTAAGTACTTCCTTGCTTAAGGTGTGGATCTCTATCCAATTTCTGTAAGTGTTAAAATATTCCTGTCGTAAATTCTCCATTATGCAAGTGTGGTAATTTCGTGAATAATTTGACGTATATAAAGTTCTATACTATAGACTATGAGTCAAATGTTTATTTAAATGCTTGGATTGACCTGACATTTTATTTATATTGTATTATACACCTCTCAGATTATAATGTATGACAATTAGAATAAATGGCAATGTTGACTACATTACTACCATCATATTTATGATAAAATATATTGTGAATTTGCCACATTAAAGGGTTAGACCTTTCTATTTAAGCATTTATACATTGTGATAAATTTTGTGACTTTATAAAAGGGGGTAGCAAACATTACAGGATAGAAAGATAAATTCCAACCATATACTAAGTATTGAAATCTTCTAGGAAATAAAACCTATATCATCTTTGAGAAACAATAAATACAACCTTGCATTCGATAGTCAAACATTAGAAATGTATTACATAATTTGGTGTCAACTTTATACTTTCAAAAATGCAAAGAATGAATGATACAAAACTAAGTCTTTGTATTGACATAAACACATGCGTTCGAAGACCAAAGTTTTGGATCCGAAATGTATTTATACGTTGTAACTTTATGTCTTAAGACTAACAAGTAATATGACTGGATAATGAATAGGATAGTAATACGATGCAGGTATACAGTTGGAGCTGATCTTGGCATTTAAGTCATTTATCTACTAAATGTAGTGGAAGTTTGAAAAGGGTGCCTTCATGGCTATGGATCACGTGAAGAAGTTTTCAACTTGTATTAAGATTCCAATCTGTATGATGCCTTGTTCCCAAGTCTTCTGAGTTGGCGACGTAGAGGATGGGATAATAAAAAAGGGTTTTAATGCAGTAGTTGCCCACTTCAAACATGCCTAGTTGGAAGCAATCTCCATTGTTGATCTAGTAGATTCTAGGGATTTGTAATGAAAACCTAACTTGCAATATACTTTAACGTTGAGAAAAGTTCTTGGCCTTCATTTTGCCTTAGTGATGGTATTGGTGAGAGGTCGACAGGTCGAGAAAATCTAGGGTTTTGATAGCGGGTTTCGAGGGCCTTCTCCAAGACTCGAAACCGTAACCTGTTGAGTGTTGTTCTGCTATCTGTAACTACTTTAAGAGCTGAGTCTTTAGTTAGAGTTACAGTAGTTTAAACATTGAAGAATTGAATCTATGGTCAGATTTTTTGTAAGAGTTGAGAGAGTAGCGATTCAATTTTTTTTTACTGAAAGTTTTTGGCACCAGGGTTTGGTTCGCATGCAAAAATATGTCGCTTTTCTCAAAACTTGGAACTCTTTTAACTATTCTTTATGGATGGCTTCGTCGATCCTTGTTTTCTTAAGGAGTCACTTACTCGATGTTGCAATACACCGGTAATGTCTCTAACTAATATGTTAGTGCTTCCTTAATGTGTTGATAATTATCTGTGTAGCTTCTCATTTGACCACTTGTGGGTTTTGTGGTAGGTTTTAACTTCGTAGAAGAAATACAGGGTTTGAATCTTGGAGGATAGGTGTTGCTCAGCCACCGGGTAAGCCTCGAACATTCACTTCCTCGTAGATACCCTTGGCACGGTGTGGCCGATGTTTTTATGTTTGATGCGAGTTTGGTATTTAGATTTTTGGCAAGGGTTTCCTTGGCCGTGACGATGATGATGTTTAAAGAGTATTACTAAGCTCAGGAATGGGTTAAATCCTCAACCTGTTTTCTATTAGCGTGTCTGCTATGGCGTTCGTAAAAAAAGAAAATAAGAATAGACGAGGGATGAACCCTAGATTGTTTTAATGGAAAACCCATGTTAGGAACTTAAGATGTTTCAGTTTAAATATGTGTGCTTTATCTAAATCAATATTTTGACTAGATTGCTATAGGGTTGGAAATGGCCAAGAGCTGTGGGCTAACATGTTTGGCATAGGATATCTCTGTGTATTTAATGTTGAAATAATAATAAATCTCAGTTTGGTTTTGAACTCAAATAAATATAATATTTGATAAAAGAAGTTGAAACTCCTTTCTAAGTTTTTCCTCGTACATTTAAATAGCCAGCGTAAATGTGTTCATTGATTAAAAAAAAGCGTGTGGTAATAGATATTGAAATGATGTTTAAATTCTAAATGTTCGGCCATTAGCTAGTTCTAAGATAGTTTTAGGTTTTCTAAAATGAGCCCGTAGATGCATGCAAACTCAACTTGTGAATTTCTGAATAATAAATGATAAATGTTAGGGTTTTGCCTATGTTGAGAGTGTTTTAATTTTTTTTTAATAGCTATAGTTTGATAATCAAAATGAGTATGGGTACTAAAATAAAATGGTGATATTTATTGATGAGAATAATAAATATCTATTTATCGTTTGTAAATAACAACTCTGTATAGAAGAATATTTGCAGCTGTTAACATTTCTAGAAATAATAATGTTTGAAACAACTGGATTTATGACACCCTACTATTAAAATAGAATGTATGGTATTAGTTTTCAACAATGGATAGTGATAATTGAAAACCTAGGTTTGTACAGAGTTGACATGTCTTTCTTTTGTAACTAAGTACAGGAAATGCTAAATATTTTATGATGTGCTATTCTAAATTCTGAGTTTAAACATACATAATTGATACTTCAGAATTTAAAAGAAATGCTACAGTATTTATCTAATAATTCAAATGGCATTCTACCCATCATTCATCTATATTAATTCTACTTTTCTGTACTAGAGTACATACAAAAAATGGTATGGGAAAAATGCAGAAAATATTTTAATCATTTGTCTCATCTACTTAATCATCATTATACAAAATCATCTCTAGGCTAGAAATTAAATCATTTTCTTCTGTATAACTGTAAATACTAAATCTACAATATAGAAAATCATTTAACTATAACAATAAGACATAACAGTAGAACCTGATTGATTGTAGGAGAAACAAATAACCCAAGGAGCTTTTTCCTCCCAACCTATTCTTGAAGATAGCCAAATTACTTTCCTTGGGACCCCTGAGCTTGTTCACTGAACCACTAGGAAGAAGAATCTGTAGAAAACTTTAGGTCAATCCACTTGCAGCAGCAAAGTAGTTCATCCATTCATATAGACTTAGCAGTCAAAGAGACATGCACCAACACCTCTAGTTTTCTTCTCAGAATATTTGAGCATCCTCACAATGTACTTCCACTTAGCCTCCCTATTCGAATCTCTCAGTGATCACCTGATACACTTGAGGAATTATTTCTGCAGAAAATAATGTAGAGCTACTTGCTCAATTCGAATTGCTTTATCTAGGCTTCCTAGGCCTTTTAGTGGTTAACCTGGTCATTAATGAGCCATCAGCTCTCTTCCACCCACCTGGGAGATAATGCCACAAATTTAGGGGTAGTTGTCTCATAACCAACAGCTAGTGGTGGAGTGCAAATGCTGACATATGTCCCATGCCTTTTAACAGCTTCCATTCCTCCTAGTGGGTCAGTGAACACTCATTTAAAAATTCCCTTGGGTGTTTTTCTCCTATTTTAATTTATTAAATAATAATAATCAATCATTACAATCATCCTTGACCAAATTTGGTCATAATTACAAAACTCTATAATTATAATTTAATATAATGTTTTTGCAATAAAATAAATAGTCTCAAAATTTGGGTAGGTGACATACACCCCCCTTAAGTCTGAACATCATCCTCAATGTTTTTTATTCAATCTCTGAGTGTTCTTGAAATAGAGCTGGGTATGCTTCCTGCATACTACTTTCCAACTCCCAGGTCGCCTCTTCTGGGCTAAGGTGCTTCCATTGCACCTTTACCTGCCCAATGGTGCGATTCCAGAGTACAGTTTCCCTCCTTTCGAGGATACCGTCTGGTTCCGCCTGAATATCACCGTCTTGTTCCACCTGTAAATTATTCTAATTTATAACATGAGTAGCATCATGTACATATTTATTTAAAACTGAGATATGAAAAACATTATGTATTTTTAGATTGGGTGGAAAAGCTAGTTGATATGCCATGGATCCAACCCTTAGCAAAACTTCAAGAGGACCACAATACCTGGGTGCCAGCTTGGCATAGCTTTCTAGTTTTAATGAACTCTTCTTTGGTCTTACCTTAATGAAAACATGCTCACCAACCTGGAACTCTTTATGAGTCCTTTTTAGATCTGCTTAACTTTTTTTCCTATCTTGGGAAGCTTTAAGATTTCTTTGTACCTATTGCACAGTTAGTTCTATTTCCTTCAACAATTCAGGTCCTAAAATAACTCTATTAACTGGATCATTCCAAGAAACTGGTGTATTACATTTCCTACCATAAAGAATTTCAAAAGGGCTAATCCTGGCTGATGCATGATAATGGTTTTTATATGCAAATTTTGCTAAATGCAAGTAGTCCTCCCACTTACCAGGTTGACTTAACATACATCCGTAGCATGTCTTCCAATATCCGATTCACTCTTTCTATCTGTCCATTCGTTTGTGGATGAAATGTTGTGCTGAATTTTAAGGTTGTATTCAACCCTTTAAACATAGATCTCCAGAAGTTTCCAGTAAACTTAGAATCACGGTCTGAAACTATCATTTTTGGTATTCCATGCAATCGAAAAATCTATTTCATGAAAATTTGTGCAATGTCTGGAGCCTTATGAGTAGTTTTTACTGGTATAAAATGTGCTGCCTTGCTAAGTTTATCCACTACCACCATGATGGAATCATTTTTTTTTTATTCTTGGGTAGTCCGATAACAAAATCTATGCTTATGATCTCCCATTTCCAGCTAGGTATAGGTAATGGCTGTAACAGTCCAGCCGGATGTTGATGTTCAACTTTTACTTTTTGACAGTCAAAGCATTTAGCTATATATTCTACTACTTCATCCTTCATTTTGGGCCAATAATACTATTTCCGTAACATAGTGATGGTTTTCTAATAACCTGGATGGCCAGAATAATGACTTTTGTGCATCTCAACTAAAATTAGAATTTTTATCTTTGGTACATTGGGCACATACAATCTGTTTTTGCACAACAACAATCCATTTTCTTTTAACCTGTAGTCTCCCATAGAATTTTCAGAATTACTTTCTGTTGTCTTTTCATGTAATTTTCTGTACTCTTCATAAGTTTTAATCCCTTCAAAGATCTAATTATCTAAATATGTTGTGTATGTACTTATGGCTGAAATAAAATTTAACTTTGCATTACGACTTAAAGCATCAGCAACTTTGTTCTCTTTACCCTTTATATGCTGAATTTCAAAATCATATTCACTTAGAAAGGTTAGCCATCTAGCCTTTCTAGCATTCAAATTTGTCTGATCTAGTAAATACTTCAGCCCCATGTTATCTGTCATCAAGGTAATTTTTTTGCCAATAAGATGGTGACGCCACATTTTCAAGGCATGTATTACTACTAATAATTCTAGATCATAAGTAGAGTAATTTTTCTCATGTATTTTCATCTTTCTAGAATCATATGCAACAACATGTCCTTCTTGTGTTAGGACTCCACTGAGTCCATCATTACATGCGTCGATGCATACTATAAAATATTTATTAGCATCTGCAATTTTCAGAATAGGCGCTGTAGTTAGCAATTCCTTCAACTTCTTAAAAGTATCTGCACACTTTTGATCCCGTACAAACTTCTTCCCCTTCTTCTATAAGGAGGTTATGTGGCTTGCAATCTTTGAAAAACTTTCTATGAATTTTCTATAATATCCTGTAATCCCCATAAATGATCGAACGTCCGTCACATCTTTAGGAACCGGCCATTCATTAATGGATTTTATCTTATTGGGATCAACCGAAATTCCTTCCTTAGAGATTATGTGTCCTAAATACTGAATCTTATCCTTGTGAAAGTTACACATACTAAACTTATCATATAATTGATTATCTCTCAGAACTTGTAAAATAATACGTAGATGTTCGTCATGTTCTTCCTTTGAGAATATACCAGAATGTCATCTATAAACACAATGATGAACTTATCCAAATATTTGTGCAGAATATTGTTCATTAGGCACATAAAAACTACCAGGGCATTAGTCAACCCAAATGGCACGACTACAAACTCATAATGTCCATATCGAGTTCTAAAGACTGTTTTAAAAATATCCTCATCTTTCACATGAACTTGATGATATCCTAACCTTAAATCAATCTTTGAAAATATCGTTGCTCCACACAGCTGATCAAATAGGTTGTCTATGCAGGGCAATGGATATCGATTCTTGATTGTCATCTTATTTAGTTGGCGATAATCTATACAAAGCCTTATAGTGCCATCCTTCCTCATAACAAATATAACAAGTGCTCCCCAAGCAGACACGTTGGGTCTTATATAGTTTTTATCAATCAGTTCCTTCAACTGTGATTTCAACTCATTTAATTTTAGTATATTCATCCTATATGGAGCTTTAGAGTTCGGTACTACACCCGATATCAGTTCAATAGTAAAATCTAGATCTCTTTTCGGGGGTAACCCTGGAATCTCTTCTGGAAAAACGTCCTGGAAATCTTTTAGGACAGGTATGTCTTCTAGTTTTAGTTTGTCCTCTTTTGTAATTAACTCCTCATGTACTACATTCACTTCAAACATCTTACATCCTTTTCTAACTGCTCCTTTTACTTGCATAGCTAAAATATGTCTAAGTGATGTCTTTCTAGGAATATCCTTTACTTCTACTGTTTCTCCTTCATCATTTAGACAGGTAAAAATTTTCTCATAACAATTCAAAATAACATGATGGGCTTCTAACCAGTCCATTCCAATTAAGATGTCATAGGATCCTAAAGGTAAAACATTTAACTTGGTTTGTGTCTTTAACTGATTCATAGATAAAATACAACTTTCAACAAAATCAGACACTTTTATTTTTGTTCCTGTTGCTAGTCTAACTAACCACATTTATTAAATTTTTCCATTTTCAATTTAAGATGTTCTACTATATCTAGTATATATAACTCAGGCTAGCACCTGGATCAATCAAAATATAAACTGGATGGTTTTGTAGCATACCTTCAATCTCTACCATAGAGACTTGATGCTCAGCTTTCCTGTTGTCTAAAGCTGCATTAATTCTGGGCATGTCTCTTGCCAAGTCTCCCATAGTAGGTTTAGCTTGTATGGAGTGAATATTATTGGCTATCCGCTTCCTTTTGGGACATTTTGAAGCATAATGAGGATCTTGACACTCAAAACATTTGATAAGTGCCCTCTGGTCATTAGTTCTGGTAACATTGGGTGTATTTCTGGGAGCTGTAAAATTCTGCTATTGATTATTCCTGGGACTGTTTCCTTGGAAATTTCGATTTGGAAAGTTTTTCTTTTGAAAACCAGAATTTCCACTGAATCTGAAATTTTTCTTCTTCAGCTCAAAGTTGTTGGGTTTATGATTTTTCCAGTTAGATATCCCTTCTCTTTTCCAGTTAGTATCATAGCAGAAAGTTGCTTTCCTCATGGCTTCTTCTAAGGACTTTGGATTGTCATACTCTATTATGTCCTTGATGTTGAAAGGTAGACAACTCAGATACCTCTGAATCTTCTGTTTTTCCTCCACAAGGTATGGCACATACCTTAGCAAATTCAGAAATTTGTTGTTTAGCTCTTTCATGTTCAATGTTCCCAATCTTAAATCATAAAATTCCTTGGAATTTTCCTCGTAATATTGTTCAGATAGGAACTTCTTTTTGAAGTACCGTTTAAAAGTGCTCCAATTCATATCCTTGTCTTCGATGCCCTTCACTCTTTTGATGTCCTGCCACCAAATGTCTGCCTTCCCAATTAGGTTGTATATTGCCATCTTTGCTTTTAATGATTCTAAATAATCATAAATATGGAAGTATTTCTTCATGCCGGATAGCCATGCTTCGGCTGTCTCTCCTTTCTCAGTTTCACCATTGAAAGTTTGGGGTTTGATTTTCTTGAACTCCCCAGAAATCTGTTCATACTGTTTGTGGCTTTTTCTTTTTGGTTTGTAATCCCCTTCACTGCTATCACTTGAATAAGTATGTTTCTTTTTACGTATCTCTTTGGAAACTTCTGATGATGTTGAACTATTGTTCATATCATCAGTTTTCACTTTCTTATTCTTGTCCCGATGAGGTAAATCTTCAATCTTGGAGGTATTTTCAACCCCTCTATCTTGTTCATCAGTTGGGCACTGATAAAACAGTACTTGATTCAGTTCTTCCTGTGCCTTCATAATTCTTTCATTATCTTGTTTAACAGATCTTATTTCTGCTTTCAACTCCTGAAAGGCACGTAACAATTCTGATGAGTTGTCATTAAATCCATGATGGACTTCTTCTTCACAATGTTGTCCAGTACTATGACTGTTTGGTCGAAACCTATCCTCCATGTGTTCAGCTGATCCTTCCATACCTGTAACTTAGAAAAAAAAATGTATGTAAAAACAATAATTTAAATTGAATTAGTAAAGATTTATGCTGTCATAAAATTTTCTGTTGCATGTTCTTTGGACCTTTTTAGGTCGAGAGTTTGAACATGAGATCTGATACCACATGTAACATCCCATAAATTTCATAAAAAATTAAAAAATTTAAAGCAGCATTAAATGTCGAAATTACCAATGCAGAAATAATAATTGCTAAACAAAGCAGCATTTAAATACTGAAATTACTAATGTAGAAAACAAAATAATTACTGAATCTATTAACTAATAACAGTTTAATGATAGCAACATGTCATACTTCTTTTAAAACAATTACAACATTAGTGTTGCTTGTGTTAGTTGTAATTAAACTTTCTTGCGATGATATTTATCTAGACATTACTGACTGTGTGCTTTTGGATGATGATAAAAGGGGTCCTACGAGGTACCCTGAGACTTACTTAGCTATGTTAGCTAAAGCATTTGAACATGTTCCTTTTGTGCAGATTCGCGGATAAGAGTAATATGACAATTCAAGTGTTAAGAGTAATTATGTTTTTCAGTTAGCCGTCAATTTTTGGTGAAAATTCTAAGTACTTCTTTGCTTAAGGTGTTGATCTCTATCCAATTTCTATAAGTGTTAAAAGATTCCTGTCGTAAATTCTCCATTATGCAAGTGTGGTAATTTCGTGAATAATTTGACTTATATAAATTTCTTTACTATAGACTATGAGTCAAATGTTTATTTAAATGCTTGGATTGACTTGACATTCTATTTATATTGTATTATACACCTCTTAGATTATAATGTATGACAATTATAATAAATGGAAATGTTGACTACATTAATACCATCATATTTATGATAAAATATATTGTGAATTTGCCACATTAAAGGGTTAGAACTTTCTATTTAAGCATTTATACATTGTGATAAATTTTGTTAAGATTCAATATGCTAAGATAGAAAATATCAGCATTACATTCCATTTCACAATAATAGCATATACAGGATCACTGAAGAAACAACAAGCACAGCATAAACACAAGAGACACAGATTTATCCTGGGAAACCCTCATGGGGTAGAAAACCCAACAAAGCTTCCTCAATATAGATGACCAACAATATACAAAGATGCAAACCAAAGGCATGATCTCCTCCTCCTCCATAGCAGACCTCTCTCTCACAAGTGCCCTACATTTCAAGTGAGGGAAGTGTGTGTATAATGAGGAACACACCTCCTCTATTTATACACATCTTCGACTTGTACTTTATATTAACTAGGTCGGCCCCAACTTTACCACTGGGTTAAACACCCCACTGCAACTAACTGGGCCGACTCCACTAGGGTGGTCTAACAACCCTTTGACCCACATAACACATACAGGGCCGACCCCGACTAGGGAAGTCTAATAACCCAAGTTACCACATTCCGACGGAGGAATAAACATCTCCGGATATACAATAAGATCTTCACGGAGGAATGAAACATCTCCAAAATAATAAAGTACAAATATAATATTCTTTGAAGTTACAATATTTCAACACTCCCCCTTAACCAGAAGGATATTATAAAAGCATCTGCATGAGCAAGGAGTCATCAACATCATACATGATACATCTATAAATCATTGGAAGCTTTCTCAACATCATTAGTAACTAAAGCAGTTATTGGGACATCTTCAATACTGGAACATCAACATCTTCAGTACTGAGCCTTTATCTTCTGCAGCACTCGAACAGCTACAGCAACATCAACATCTGGATCCTCAAGATCATCAGCATCGTCATCACACGACCATCAGCATCGTCATCACACAATCATCAGCATCGTCATCACATGATCATCAACATCATCATCATGATCAGCAGCATCGTCATCTAGATCATCAGTATTAGTATCCACACCAATACAAGTATACACATAATACAAGTATCCTCATAAATACAAGTATACATATAATACAAGTATCCTCATCAATACAAGTATACATATCATCAATACAAGTATCCTCATCAATACAAGTATACATACAAGTATCCTCATCAATACATATCCTCATCGATACATATCATCAATACAAGTATCCTCATCAGTCAAGTATACACAATAGCAGCATACTCTACAATACACATGATCCTTCCTTTCGGAATTACAGGATCATGGACAATCCTTCCTGTCGGAATTACAGGATTCAATCTCATCATAATCATGTTTAAGACTATCCTTCCTTTCGGAATTACGGGATTTACGGTCTAAGGATGATTAATCCATACTCAATCTCTTTTAAGACAATCCTTCCTTTCAGAATTACGGGATTTATGGTCTAAGGATGATTAATCCATACTCAATCTCTTTTAAGACAATCCTTCCTTTTAGAATTACGGGATTTACGATCTAAGGATGATTAATCCATACTCAATCTCTTTTAACACAATCCTTCCTTTCGGAATTATGGGATTTACGGTCTAAGGATGATTAATCCATACTCAATCTCTGTTAAGACAATCCTTCCTTTTGGAATTACGGGATTTACGGTCTAAGGATGATTAATCCATACTCAATCTCTTTTAAGACAATCCTTCCTTTCGATATTACGGGATTTACGGCCTAAGGATGATTAATCCACACATGTACCTTTTGAACCGAGGTCCAGGGACGATCCAGTCCTATCATGTCCACTAGGGACTTCATTCTCAGAGATATATGTCTATGGATCAATTCAAGGGACCGACGTCCGGGGACGATACAATCCCCACCTGTCCACTAAGGAATTCATTCTCGAAGACATATGTCTACGAATCAATTCAAGGGATTGAATTCCGGGGATGATACAATCCCCACATGTCCACTAAGGACTTCATTCTCGAAGACATATGTCTACGGATCAATTCAAGGGACCGAATTCCGGGGGCTATACAATCCCCACCTATCCACTAAGGAATTCATTCTCAAAGACATATGTCTATGGATCAATTTAGAACATGTGTTCAAGGATGATGCAATCCCTCTTCTTTCTCGGAGACATATATCTACGGATCCTTTTAGAACATGTGTTAAGGATGATGCAATCCCCTTGTCAACTTAGAACCTGTCTAAGGACCATCCACCAACCTCTCTGTCGGCATCACCAATATAGGTATCCACATCATCAACCTCACTGTCGATGCAAGAAATCTCATCATAAGTGACCACATCACTCCCCCTTTCGAGGAGGGTCCTACCAAGCTTGTCTCAGAAAATACTCAAACTTTACTTGAGGTAGAGGTTTGGTTAGTACATCGGTAACTTGTTCACTTGAGGTAGAGGTTTTGTTAGTACATCGGTAACTTGTTCACTTGAGGTAGAGGTTTGGTTAGTACATCGGTAACTTGTTACAAATTCAAACTTTATAGTTCTTTTCTGCACCATATCTTGACAGATCTCTATGTGCTTTGACTTATCATGGAACACTGGATTCTCTGCCATATTGATACAACTCTGTTTGTCACATAGGATCACAGTTGGTTCTATCTCTAAGTCAAACAATCCTGAAGCCATACTTCTTCACAACTAGCAGAGCAAGCAACCATATATTCCGCTTGTGTTGAGAGCCACACTAGACCGCTTCCTATTAAACCACACGATCATGGCTGATCCCAGACAATAACATCTTCTCGATGTGTTCTTCCTGTCTGATACACTTTCTGCTCAATCAACATCTGTGTAGCCATCTAAAGTCATGATCTCAAAGATAGCATAGATCAAAGTCTATCGTATCCTTTACTTACCTCATCACATGCTTTGCAACTATCAGGTGAACACATCTAGTTTCCACTAGATACTAACTCAAGGTGTTCACAGCAAAGCATATATATGACCTAGTATTTGTTAGATACATCAATGACCCAATAATTTGTCTGTACAGAGTTATATACACTAACTCTGATGAGTCATCTGCTAACAGCTTCAAGTTGGAATCCATGAGAGTGGCCATTCCAACACATCAAGTCCTTTTAATATTTCTCGGCATACTTTCCCTGGTTGAGAAAGATTCCTTTTGAGCCTTGCCATACTTCCAGACCTAGGAAGTAATGCATCAATCTAAGATCTTTCATTTTCATTTCTACAGCCATCTATCTGTGCCATCTCTCGTCAGATGGGTCTACTGATATGAGCCTCAATACCATTCGAACTCTGTGGTGTTCATCATTCTTCATGATATTTCCTACAAATCAAAATTAAGTACATGATTAGTAATACTTCATAATCATGAAATCATGTTGACATGATAACTTATTATGCATACAGATATCATTTACACAGTTATGCAACTATCTTGACCAATACTTTGGCACAACACTTTTCCATATCCTGTATGCATACAGTGGCTATCTAGATGACTTCCATCTCTACCAGAACATACTATCGAGAGTGTGCACAGCTCTCAACATGTCAGCAAAGAGGTTTCATTCTAGACAAGCAACAATGGAATGTTTGTCCAACTTACCAATCATATGCATATTAGTAGTATACTGTTCAATGCTCTATGAATGTTTACACTCAGCATGATATATTCTAAGAATACAAATATGCATACAACCTATTACAAGCAATATCATTTACTATTTCAAATAACAACTCAAATACTTATCTTTTATATTTGTGTGGTTTCCTCCCGCTTGATCTTCTATATGTCTTTTGAACTTCTATTCATTCTGTACCACTATGCATGCTCAAGTGTGCACTAGTGTCATCCTCATTATCTCATACACAAACATACATTCATTAGTATATTATAATCTTGAATATGTATAGCCATGATCATAGATAATAAACATTAGTATTCAAGGTTTCAGGGAAGTCTTCTTTTACTCATGCATATTCTTGTTTGATCTAGTTAGTTAAATCATCAATCAAGATAAGAGACATAATATTCGTAAACCCTTGATTACCAACTTTATGAATAAGCATAACCAATCATACCAAGTATACTTATATAAGGGATCCTAACACAAGGTAAGATTCTAACTTGATATAGGAAAACATACCTGGATTAGTATACCTGCTTAGTTATGTCTAACATACCTAATCAATATCTTCTTTGTTCTCTTCAATGATTTAGAGAACCTATGCTGGAACCTGCATATCTCATAGGTTAAGCATAATAGAACAAAGTCATACATACCTCGTAAGTAGAACTTCTATGTGATCAAAGATTATGGAGGAGTCCTTGTCTTGATGTTGTCATGGTCATGGAACTTGATTTGTCTTTTGTGATGTACCTGTATCTTGTTAGCAGACAACATCAACCTCATACAACACCATAGTGCATTAATACAATCATATAACCCTAATAAATGAATGTCTTCTATCATTCACATGCATTCATACTTTTATTAGGATGATAAGACAATTCTAACATTAATGAAGATTGTACTAATAAATAATATGAAGACAAACATATTATGAACTTAATCAAGAATTAGATTTCAAGACATACCTGTACCTCCTTAAGTCATACCTATCAGGAAATTCTTGTAGTCTTCTTATGTAAGACCTTAGCCTCAACTCCCCCTGAAACTGGATCTGCGGCTCAATTAGGGTTTGTCAGAGAAACCCTAAAAATTCAAACTTTGACTTTCACACTTCTGAATGTATGGAAGAATGTGTCTTGTTGAGCTGATCAAACTAGCATACTTCAATTTTGAAATCTCCAAAATTTGAGCCCTCAAAATTGCCTTCGAAACTTCTGGATCTTCTGGACAGGATCCCGAACTAGGGTTTGATGAAGCCCACCCTTCTTCCTAATCAAAAGGTTCGATCCAAGGCTCTAAACTCTTATTTTTCCGAGGAGCTTCTAGCCGTAATATGACCTTGCATTGGATAATCAAACATTAGAAATGTATTACATAATTTGGTGTCAACTTTATACTTTCGAAAATGCAAAGAATGAATGATACAAAGCTAAGTCTTTGTATTGACATAAACACATGTGTTCAATGACCAAGGTTTTGGATCCGAAATGTATTTATACGTTGTAACTTTATGGCTTAACACTGACAGGTGATATGATCGGATAATGAATAGGATAGTACTACGATGCAGGTATACAGTTGGAGCCAATCTTGGCATTTAAGTCATTTATCTACTAAATGTAGTGGAAGTCTGAAAAGGGTGCCTTCATGGCTATGCATCACGTGAAGAAGTTTTCAACTTGTATTAAGATGTTGAGCTGTATGATGCCTTGTTCCCAGGTCTTCTGAGTTGGCAACGTAGAGGATGGGATAATAAATAATGGTTTTAATAAAGTAGTTTCCCACTTCTCAATGTGCTTGGTTGGCAGCAATCTCCATCGTTGATCTGATAGATTCTCAGGATTTGTAATGAAAACCTAACCTGCATTATAATTTAATGTTGAGAAAATTTCTTGGCCTTCATTTTGCCTTAGTGATGGTATTGGTGAGAGGCCGACAGACCGAGAAACTCCAGGGTTTCGATAGCGGGTTTTGAGGGTCTTCTCCAAGACTCAAAACCGTAACCTGTTGAGTGTTGTTCTGCTATGTGTAACTACTTTAAGAGCCGAGTCTTTAGTTAGAGTTATAGTAGTTTAAACATTAAAGAATTGAATCTATGGTCGGCTTTTTTGTAAAAGTTGAGAGAGTAGCGATTCAGTTTTTTTTTACTGAAAGTTTTTGGAACGAGGGTTTGGTTCGCATGCAAAAATATGTTGCTTTTGTCATAACTTGGAACTCTTTTCACTGTGCTTTATGGATGGCTTTTTTGATCCTTGTTTGCTTAAGGAGTCACTTACTCGATGCTGCAATACACCGGTAATGTCTCAAACTAATATGTTAGTGCTTCCTTAATGTGTTGATAATTATCTATGTAGCTTCTCATTTAACCACTTGTGGGTTTTGTGGTAGGTTTTAACTTCGTCGAATAAATACAGGGTTTGAAGCTTGGAGGATAGGTGTTGCTCAACCACCGAGTAAGCCTTGAAGGTTCATGGTGTGGCCGATGTTTTTATGTTTGATGTGAGTCTGGTATTTAGATTTTTGGCAAGGGTTTCCTTGGTCATGACAATGATGATTTTTAAAGAGTATTACTAAGCTCAGGCAGGGGTTAAATCCTCAACCTGTTTGCTATTAGCGTTTCTTCTATGGTGTTTGTAAAAAAATAAAACAAGAATGGATGAGGGATGAACCCTAGATTGTTTTAATGGAAAACCCGTGTTGGGAACTTAAGATGTTTCAGTTTAAATTTTGTGCTTTATCTAAATCAATATTTTGACTAGATTACTACAGGGTTGGAAATGGCTGAGAGTCGTGGGCTAACATGTTCGGGATAGGATATCTCTGTGTATTTAATGTTGAAATAATAATAAATCTCAGTTTGGTTTTGAACTCAAATAAATATTATACTTGTTAAAAAGAAGTTGAAACTCCTATCTGAGTTTTGCCTCGTTCATTTAAATAGCCAGCATAAATATGGTTATTGATTAAAAAAAAGCGTGTGGTAATAGATATCGAAATTATGTTTAAATTCTAAATGTTCGGCCATTAGCTGGTTCTAAGATAGTTTTAGGTTTTCTAAAATGAACCCATAGATGCATGCAAACTCAACTTGTGAATTTTTGAATAATAAATGATAAATGTTAGGGTTCTTCCTATGTTGAGAGTGTTTGAATTTTTTTTTAATCGCTATAGTTTGATAATCAAAATGAGTATGGGTACTGAAATAAAATGGCAATATTTAGTGATGAGAATAATAAATATATATTTATCGTTCGTAAGTAACAACTTTGTATAGAAGAATATTTGCAGCTGTTAAAATTTCTAGAAATAATAATGTTTGGAACAACTGGATTTATAACACCCTACTGTTAAAATAGAATGTATGGTATTAGTTTTCAACAATGGATAGTGATAATTGAAAACCTAGTTTTGTACAGAGTTGACATGTCTTTCTTTTGTAACTAAGTACAGGAAATGCTAAATATTTTATGATGTGTTGTTCTAAATTCTGAGTTTAAACATACATAATTGATACTTCCGAATTTAAAAGAAATGCTACAGTATTTATCTAATCATTCAAATGGCATTCTTCCCATCATTCATCTATATTAATTCTACATTTATATACTAGAGTACTATACAGAAAACAGTATGGGAAAAATGCAGAAAATATTTTAATCATTCGTCTCATCTACTTAATCATCATTATACAAAATCATCTCTAGGCTAGAAATTAAATCAGTTTCTTCTGTATAACTGTAAATACTAAATCTACAATACAGAAAATCATTTAACTGTAACAATAAGACAGAATAGTATAACCTTATTGACTGTAGGAGAAACAAACAACCCAAGGAGCCTGTTCCACCCAACCTATTCCTCAAGAAAGCCAAATTACTTGCCTTAGGACCCCTGAGCTTGTTCACTGAACCACTAGGAAGAAGAATCTGTAGAAAAATTTAGGTCAATCCACTTGCAGCAGCAAAGTAGTTCATCTAGTCATATAGACTTAGCAGTCAAAGAGACCTGCACTAGCACCTCTGGTTTTCTTCTCAGAATATTTGAGCAGCCACTTCCACTTAGCCTCCCTATTTGAATCTCTCAGTGATCACCTGATACACTTGAGGAATTATTTCTGCATAAAATAATGTAGAGCTGCCTGCTCAATTCGAATTGCCTTATCTAGGCTGCCTAGGCCTTTTAGTGGTTAACCTGGTCATTAATGAGCCATCAACTCTCTTCCACCCACACGGGGGATAATGCCACAAATTTACGGGTAGTTGTCCCATAACCAATAGTTAATGGTGGAGTGCAAATGCTGACATCTGTCCCATGCCTTCTAACAACTTCCATTCCTCCTAGTGGGTTAATGAACACTCATTGAATAGTTCCCTTGGGTGTTTGTCTCCTTTTTTAATTTATTAAATAATAATAATCAGTCATTACAATCATCCTTGACCAAATTTGGTCATAATTACAAAACTTTGTAATTATAATTTAATATAATGTTTTTGCAATAAAATAAATAGTCTCAACATTTGGGTAGGTGACAGAGGAATTGGTGCTACAGCAATTGGTCAATCAGTGGACTCGGGTTAGGCGTAAACATTTTTTGATGGTGAAGAATATACTTGAACACATTCTTATGCACTCTCAACACCCTATTCAAGGGAATAACCCCCCTCCTCCTCCCTCCCTAGCTTAGGCTATGCATTCTTCCTCTTCTCTTGCTTCTTCACAAGTCTCCAAGCCAATGGAAAACAATGACACTTAGCTTGATAAGGATCCTAAGCATCCAGAAGACTGCACCAATGTGGAATCCACCAGCGGTCACAAGCGTAAGCATGTGGAGCACACTGGTCCTTCGAATTCCACCTCTTTCAGAAAAACAGAGCCACTACCTGCTAAGGTCACCAATGATAGTTCTTCAAGCCCCAGGGATTGTCCCTTCCCTATTCTAGAGGAAAAGGCCGATGAGCAGACACTATTTTCAACTCCAAGTAATATTTTTTAATTTATTTTCTTTTGCATTATGTCACCGAAAGCGTTGAATTTTATTTTGTTTTTGGTCTATCACTTTTTTTTTAAGGGTTAATGCTCAAGCAAGAAGCCGTTTCAGGCTCACTTTTTTGTAATAGGTTCAATCTAGCTCTATTTGCAGTTTTTTGTAATTCCATGTATGGACATGTATCCCAAGGCCCTAGTTTGATTTTTTGGTTTTACGAGAAGCCATAGAGGGCTCTCAAACCTCCTAACTATCTTGTGCATGTAATATTCTTTTTAATTTAATATAATTTCTCTCTGCAGCTTACAAAAAAAAATGGCATAGGAGAGAGATCCAACTATCACCTTTAGTAGTCTATCCATGTGGAGTAGTGGATTAGTTTCATAAGTGGGAGACTTTATGAGGGATGGACCTAGTTTTTTCCATCTTGTTGGTGTCTTGGGATACTTCAGAAGGATCTTTGTGTTGATAATAAGCAGTGCATAGGGGGATGTAGTAGGCACTCTACATTTCTCAGGTTCATTTGGGACCCTAGGATCATTCTTGGACTTAGTTGCTTCAGCTAGGTTAATTATAGTGTAGTATGGGATATGGATCTATCTCTTGAGGGGATGACCAGAGTTCATGACTAGCCCAGAATCATGACCAGTGATCAGGACATAGTTCCTTTTCCAATATTCAGGATCGAGTATGACAGCAGAATTGCAGGCCACTATCCATGGTGGTAGGTTCAACCTTTACAGATATTTTAGCTTGGATTTCCAAGAGAGGATAATGAAGATAGAGTATGGCAATTAAATGGTTATGATCAAAGTGGCATAGAAGCAACATGGTGGTCCCTTTCTGATATTAGCTTGGTATCTTGGAATTCCAATGCTAGATAGTTCAATAGAAGACCTAGAGGTGAGAGTCAGTTTTTGTGTTCATATGATTGGGTTCCTAGAAAACCAAATCTTTGAGGAGTTGGTTGTTGGTTGCAGTATCAAGTTGTTTTACTCATTGGAAGTGGACAAAAGGTTTCCTATGTCGGTACCTTGCTGGACCATGTATGGAGCTGAGGATGCTTCACCTCCTTCCTATTGGTTAGGAACCATGATATAATTTTTAGTCTTAGTGTGATTTAGTTTGTGACTTTATCCACTTGAAGTTACATATTTCTAAACAACCATCACCAAGGAAGGAGGAAGAAATATTGTTTGTGCATAAGTTGGGGAAGGAGAACATGTACTACCACACCCAGATTCAAATTGCTTGAGGACAAGCAATCTTGGGTAGGGAGGATTTGTAATGTCCTCAATGTTTCACTATGGACCACTCTATTGGACTAAGGAATTCAATGGTCTAAAGTCACTTGGAAAAAATAATTATAGAATAATTGTAAAGTGGTGATTTGGGTCATGAGGCACTATGGAAAAACCAAGGTCCAAGGGAAAAATTTGATGAAGGATCATGAGGAGGGAACATTAGGGAGATGATGGGCCCAGGATGACATGTGGAGCACTTCAAAACAAGACAAAAAACTCCATGAGGGTGCATTTGTGGGTGAGAATCCCAAAGTTGGTGATAATTACAAGGTGGTGAGAATCCCAATGTTGGTGACAATTCCAAGGAGGAAGGTGTGAATCCCAAGGAAGTGTAACTCCCACCAAATGAGGAGGGAAACTCAATGTAAATCCTTAGTGACTAAAAATATCTAATGAGGTCGAATTTGGGAATGTAGGGGCATCCCAAGGAGTGTAACTCCCACCAAACATGAAGAGAATCTCAAAGTAACTCCCCTCTAGGCCCACATTACCAATTGGAGGGAGTTGAGGTGTCATAAGGGATTATTCTCTCCTAAAATTGCTTTTTATTATTATTTTCAAGAGAAAACTCTAGAATGAGGTGGAATTAGTCACAAGGAGTCATTCTCTACTAAAAACCATTTTTTATTAATATTTTCAAGAGAGAACTCTAGAAAGAGGGAGAAGGTGAATGAAGAGTGATAAAATGAAGGTGAGGGAACCTATTTGGGATCTTTTGGAAAAAAAAATATTTCTGAATTGGAGAGCTCTTCTGGATTTCAAGATTGGGAGATGTTCCCCTTGCATTTTTGACTAGTTTTGGTGGTGAAATATTCCACCCTAGGTGGTGTGAGAGGAGAGATCATTCGGATCTCTTCATTTGGGATTCATTACAGGTGTTGAGAGAGATCATCCAGATATTTCTACTGAGCTTCATTGATCAGATGTTGGAGGGTTCACTTGTGGAAGAGATTACACCAATTTGGAGCTGCAAAACATATCCTTGAATCTCTTTCTTAGATCCATTGTGTTGGTGCTCTTGATGTGCATTTGAAGTAACTCTATGATTGAAACTGGTGTTGGTGGGCCGATATTGATTTGAGTTATGGTATATATGTGCATTTATGGGTTGTGAGACCTATTCCATTGCATATGAAGCATTATTTCCAGTGGTAAACACTTTTTTTTTCACCGAAAAAAGGCTTTCATATGACCAAGATACACTCATCTTATTAGATCCACTAGATATGAAAAATCTATATCATATATGATTTGGCACATTACAATGATTTCAAAGCATACCTTATGGCATGCACATCATTATTGAAATCCTAAATTATAAATACATTCCTCGGTTGTTGAACTGAACATCTCATAAGCCTTCATAAGTCATTGTTTGGATTAAGTTGGAGAACAATATCTCTCTATTGAAGAATTTGGAGTTAATGTGCCTAATTTCCACATTGGGTACACTACAAGTAAGCACCTTATGTTAATATCATCAAAATAATACTAACCTTTTTCCTTCTTCACCAATGAAATATTTCCCTTCTCCTTCCAACTCATATGGTGATAATCTAGCTCCTAGTAACCAGAAGTTTAAAAGGAATAGAAAGAGAAAGAATATGAAGAATATGTGAAGAGAAGGGGGAAAGCCACCAATAATTGAAATTCAATCTAGAGACAAGTCACCAGTCAGTACAAGTCATACTAAAGACAAGAAACCAACCACTACAAGTCATGTTGGGGGTAAGTGTTGGAGGAGCCTAGTCGATGAGTTGGCTAGGTCCTCCCGACCGACCAGCGACTGTTTGGCCCAGTCCAGTTGAGACGGGTAGGCTAGCTAACAAATAGTTATACAGTTAAAAATGTTTAACCAATTGTATGATCCATATATATAGGATGTTGAATCATATGATATAAAGATGATTATCCTTCTTTTGTACATTATGTCCTGTTAAAAATAGAAGACTTGTTGCTGGTGTAACCATTAATTTCATTCCTTCTTGTCTTTATGTATACCTATTCTCATACTGAAGGACTGTTATAATGTGCTACTGGTAACCTAATGTAATCTCGTATATTACAAAATTAGTTCCAATACCGGTTGTATTCAACCGAGACAGTAACTGATCATGTGTACATAAATGGTGAGTGAGGAGGCAATAAAAGAGTGGTGGGATAGAAAATTCACAAAGTATATTCAAAATTATGCCAAAAGAAACAAGTTGAATCTTTTGAAGGCCAGAGACAAGTTCTTCACAAAATCTCATGAATGATTCATAGAGATTGTTCCTCATGAAATAAAGAAGTTTCTCGATAGCGTTCATGAGCAGACTAGATGCCCAGAAGGAAATATTGTTAATGCACAAGCTCTGTGACGACGGATGGGAAAATTTACATGAGTGGGTCAAGAAGATAGCCAAGAAATTTTGCAAAGCGAAAGACATAGAGGAAAGAACTTCACTAGACAACGCAAGGACTAGGTTCCATAATGTCTTACATGATAGCTTTTTTTGTACGATTCCATCTATGCTTTACAAATTTTTAATTGAAAAACGAGTCGGTGATATTGTCGAACCTTGACCTCCATTGGGGTGTGGTTGATTAAATTGGGAAAAGAGGCAAAAATACTGGGAGTGCTTCATCTGCAAACGAGAGTGGGAATATTTTCTCAGTAAATGAGCATCATTGTTGAACCCACAACTATCGCTTCTCAATAGTTAAGTTGACAATTGGGGGGTTACTGACCACATGAAATGAATGAATAGATAATGCTAGTCAACATAATAAAAATGGAATAAATTCTAGAGAGAACTCAAGCATGACTCAATGAAAAATAGATGGCCAGCCACAATCAGAAAGTTGATTTTCAAATAATTGAAGGGGAAAAAGGTAGAAAAAATTGGAAGAACTTAGGGACATTCTAAGTCCGCTTCATAACAAGAGGAATATGAATAAACCAGTTGAGAAGGTTGAGCATTCAAAAGGACTACCTGAGTTGAGGGAAAGTTGACCAGTTAAGAGAAAGGATGAGGTGTTGAAACCACTCGTAGGACCTCTACTGGTGGAGGAAACTCCAAAAGAGTTACATATTGAAACTCCTAAAGTTACGAGCCCCTTCGATATATTCCTGATGCTTTTGAATCATGTCCCGAGTGTAAGACAGATCATTGAGTCAAACTTGAGATTTAGAGCTAGCGAAAGTAGCATATGGTGTCGATTAGATGAGTGTGGACAAATCTAGGATCAACTGATGATCCAAAGACCACTTCATGGTAATTGGATTAATTTTATGACTAAGTTTAGAAGACAAAATTTTCACTTATTCTATTTAGAGCATGAGGAGGTACCCCCCATGTCAACAACATTATCGATTGAAGTGCGACGCCCATAGGAGATACGACCTAAAGATGAAGGTTCAGTAGAAGGAATTCGACTATTTTGGTATAAAAATCATCATAGAGAAGTAAGTCCATCTATATATGATAATCCACCTCACGTTAGTAATCAAGTTAGTAATCAAAATTTCATCAATATTGCCTATCATCATTCAGTACACATTCCAATTTATGAGGGTGACAAAGATCCAAGAAGAAACTTGTTTGTTTGTGAAACCATGTGGGAATATAATCTTGTTAATGATGAAATTCAACAAATAGAAAAGTTTGTAGGTGGTATCCGTAAAAGAGAACTTACCTAGTACATGAATTTGATTGAAAATCAAACCAAAATGAATTTTGAATTACAACAAAAATTTCTAGAATTCTTCCAGACTTAAGATAGAAAAAATTTAGCTACCAAGAAAGTAAAAGAGATTATGCATAAGGTGGGAGAAATAGTCTGTGAGTATGATATTTAAATATTCAAAGATTTACTTAGCCAAATATCATACACCAATGATAAAAATATGTTGATCCAGTGGTTCGTCATTGGCCTCCTTCCCAGGATTAGAACACCGCTGAGCTTACATGAATTTTCTACATATGAATATGCTCTTAAGAAAGCCCAAAAAGTTGAGTCTAATGATGATTTTGAAGTCGTGCCTATCAATAGAAGATTAGAAGAAAAAATGGAGGTCATGCAAAGGTATCTCCAACAACTCGCTTTAAGAGATAGTGACATGTTTTGTACAACGTGCTTGTTGAAAGGTCACACCAAAGCTAGTTGTTGATATGATGACCGATGACAATTCTAAGATGACAAAATATTATTCCCATATTAATGATTGCAGTTTACAGATGAAAGATGAAAATTTCCAGAAGAAACAACCAGATAACTATAGATTTGTTCACACAAACTACTATTGTGATACATGTGAAATATTTGGACTTCACTCTACGATGGATTTACATACAGTGCAAAGAATGTTAAACCTAAATGGTGTGTCATATGTCGGGATAACTCACACAATATTGTGGAATGTGCACTAAATATGAAGAACAAATCAAATTACTAGTTGGTCTATCAAGCTTAGATCATCGACGAGAGAAATCAAAAGGGATGAGACTTCAGAAACAATGATCAATGGATCAATTTCTACAATCAATGAGGCAGTTAAAATGGTCAAGGAAGATATAACAATAATCAAGGTAATCATCCTAATGGTTGAGGGAAGTCTCAATGTTTCATCTATTACAGTGAAGAAAATTTGAGTCCTAATTGTCCCTGGAAGGACAAGATGGATCTCAAATTTTTTACAAAATGTGGGGTGGGGGAGCATTCATTGGAAGATTGTCCCATCATCCTTGAAAATATTATAAATAAAAATAATGTTAATCTCTTGTATAGTATACCTAAGCATGAAGCAGTACATCTTGAAAATTTTCACATTATTACCAGACAAGGCATGAAGACTAGAGGCGACAATTTGCACATCACAAAAATCCGAAGTAAAGCAAATAATTATCCTAATCCTCATAAGTGGCAAGAAATTTTCAATAACACTGCAATTTTTTTTGAAGAGTTAGCATCTGAAGAAGATACTCCAGAGCCACAAAATAAAACACTTAATGAATTGTTGCAACTTCTCACTAAAGAAGATGTCATCGCACAATTAACTGACTTGATGTATACGATAAGAGATAACCGAGTGAATGAAAAAGTTGCTAAAAATATCTGTCGACTAAATTAAAAAGATAAATTTGACATCAACCCACTGGTCGACCTCGAATTTGAAGGATATTGCATCTCATAAGTCGTCCTTGAATTTGAATCTCAAACCAACATAATAACTAGATCTACTTGGGAAATCTTGAGCCGACCACATCTGTTCGAGTCGGGTGTCTATCTTAAAATAGCCGAATAGGTCTTAATTGAACCCATAGGAGCATAGAAAAATGTTAATACTGCAATAATGGGCATTGATACTCAAATTGATTTTGAAGTGATCGATCCAAAAGAAGGTTCTAAATAATTTCCTGCTTTAGTTGATCGATCTTGGGAAGAAAGATGAGGGCCTTTATATCATTAGAGAAAGATAGAATAAAACTAAAAGGAGAAGGTACAAAGGTCATCGTACCTATCTACTTGTCCCAGGGAAAAACTTGGGAAGAACTTGATGACAATGATGCAAAGATAAGGTGATTGTATCAAGTAATGTAAAAAAATTAAGATTCAATCGAGCCTAATGAAAATGGGGAGATCCACTTGGGCTTGCCCATGTCAATTAGAAAAAATTCTGACTCAGAGCTATATCACTAGTAGATTGAAAATTATGAAGCACATGAAAGATAATGTCAGACAATCAAAGTCATTCCCTGACACTCAGTGCAAAAATGCTTTGCAATTTTTGTAATTCCAAAAGTATTTGAGAAGAAATAAAGGGAGTATCCAACTTTGGTATCAACAAAAATTGAATCAATCAACTTACCTCTACATTGGTACAAAGAATGTGAGTCACTGATTAACCATGTTGAAGAAGTCTCTAAAAATGTTGGAAAAAAAGGTTGACTGCAAATTTTAGTCAAAACATTCATGTGCCAAGCCGCTAGGTGCTGGGACACCCATTTGTTTGCATGATGTCCTTAACTTATTTTGTCGAGTGATTTGGAGGAAAGAAGCTAACAACACAAAGATAAATTCAAAAATTCACCCAAGGACAAGATCCAGTCAAATACATCAACACTTGTGAGAAAGAATGGTAAAGGATTTCCTACCGTGATGAATGAGTATGGAAACATATGTTCCTAAGAACCTTGGGTAACTCTCCCAATAAATAGTACAAAATTGAAGAAGAACGAGTATAAACATTTAATTTGCAGTCACTGAAAGAAAAATTCATTAAATATTTATTATTCACTCCCGTAGAAGAATGTATTAAGGAAGTTGTACAAGAAATTCAATAATTTATCAAACCAACAGAATGACCAGTTGGTGTAGTCGGAAATACACCTACTCATCAACTGAACTTGAATTGTAATAACATCACGACTGACCAAAAGAAGTAGGATCAACTCTTGATTCATTTGGACTTGGAAAATGATAATACCCCAAGAAAAAGCTTAAGGTGGAAGAATGATCATCCTCGCACAGTCCATCCAGTTAAATCAGTTCTGAAAAATATCTATTGAAGATCAAGAAGATGACAAAAAACTAAGAGATTCCCCCCCCTCATTTACCGAATTTAAAGAAAGTGAGTGACATATCAACAAATTAAAAACACTTGAGTGGATGGATGCATAAATCAAAACAAAATAATTCGACATCTCAATTAACGAAAAATCTAAGATGGAAAACCTAGGTGATTACTAGTCAGAGCAACAATGTAGGGTTCCAGCCCTAATTTTTACATTTATAATTAATACAATCTATTCTTTTACTGTTTCATACTTTGCCAATGTTTTCACTTCTGATTTCATGTTTAGTTTTCTAGTTTTGGTTAGTGTGAAAACCTGTAAAAATATCATTTACATGTTGGTAAATAAGTGTGCGATTTCACTTTGTAATGATGTATTGTTTTACTATTTCTAACATTTTCTGTTTGTGCAAGTGTAACAACATATAATATTTCTTAACTGGAAGTAATAATTAGACAGAGGTAGAAATGGTAAAATATACCTGTAGGATAAGTACCTGTTAGTTAGCTAGTAGATTCCCCAACAATTTAATATTAACCTAATTGACATGATAATTACTTTTAACTTTTCAACCCTTAGTCTTGACTAAATAAATTTAATAACAATCAATCAAGCATTCTAATTAATTGCATTAGTTACCACCTAAGTTAACCATAGTTTGTTTATTTCTCAACACTAAGTAATCATTAATGGACAATAATTAATCATTAATCAACATTATTAACCTTAATCGACAATAATTAATCGTTAATCTACATCATTAACATTAATCATCATTATCAACTTTAATCGACATTATTAACACTGGTCAACAATAATTAATTGTTAATCGACAATAACTAACATTATTATTCAATGATATTTCACACAATTTATAAATATGTAGGCAAGTTATGAAAGCATAGCTACTGCTTACATACCTCGCATAAGTACACTAACAATAATAACTCACACACGCCAATCATAATCATGAAGCTTATTGTTCACTAACACATGCTTAACATAGTTTGAAAGGTATAATCATTTACCTAACTACATCTTATTAAGTTATGACAATTCATACATTACTAAGTTACAACACATAATCAATCAAGGATTTTACACACATATAGTTAGATCTTGTTTTCATCCCTACTTCAAGCTACACCTATCTACCTGCATCACAACTAACTTCCACATCCTATCCTTTCCTCTGCTGGACTACCCTGAAGTGGCAAGCCATGACTGGCTCTAGCTAAAACCCATAAGCAGAAGTGTCGACTACATCGACCAAGCTTCCCCAGCAGGAAACCACCAGTCATCATCACACACCTTAGGGAGCGCATCGTAGCACATCCCTCCCATGACTCTGGGTTTCGGGGATAAATGGTGGGTAAAGCCTCCACCCCCTAATGGAACAAAGGACTATGTATACCCTACATAATAACTGCGTTGCACCTGTACTCGGTTTGTCATCGTATAACCAATCTGGGCAGTTTAGTTTCCTAAAACCCTACCCCACCCATGTCATAATATACATCATAATAATCATCATGCGAAAGTAAATAATGCATCACTCGCATACCGTTTATCTTTCGAAGTCCATGTCCTCGAGGCTCTCCCACCTCGTAGGATCCAGCTATCACTTAGCCGTTTTAACTTGTAAGTCATTCCTCAACATACAATATAGAATATAGTGCATAAATCCTCAACATGTACACATACATTTAATCATAACATAACAAACATACACTCATTTATTCTCCATGCACTTGGCATAACATTCATTTATTCAACATATAACTATAATGGTATCCACGTACCCATCATTCAGTAAATTGCATATATAATTAACACATGATACATATCTAAACATGACTACCGATCATAATACTAACATCACACATACACACATATATATCGGCAAAATAATAGAACCATATGTCCACAGTGTCGTCAAACCGACGAAGTCTCACAATCAAACAAATACAACATATAATAGTAGTTCAGGTAGTGATGTCAAAACGGGGCCTTACAAATAAACAATAGAAATAATGAATATTCTCAAAGAATACAAAGATGTATTTTCCATATATTATAAAGACTTAAAGGGTTTGGTGCAGGAAATGAGAGAAATGAAGATCGACATTATGCCAAATGCAAAGCATGTTAAGAAGCGACCATATAAATTAGCTCATAAATACAAATATATAGTAAAGAAGGAAATTGAAAATATTCTAGTTGTTGGAATTATATATCCAGTCGATTAATTGGAGTGGGATATCCCTATGGTAACCTAATCGAAGAAGCATGATATGAAAATACTTATGACTGCGTTGAATTTAGAGGATTAAATAAAGTAACTCTCATAGATATGTTCTTGATTCCCTTTGAAGACAAAATAATTAATGAAGTTGTAGATCATGAATGTTATTTCTTCATAGATGGATTTTCAGGATACAATCAAGTACCCATGGCAAAATAATATCAACACAAGACTACATTCGGGAGAAAATTTAGAACATTCGTGTATAAAGTTATGCCATTTGGATTGAAAAATGCGGCAGTAGTTTTTTCCAAAATTGTCATAAACATTTAAGAACTTCTATATAAAACCATATCTATCTACTTCGACGATTGAACCATCTATACCATGCTAAAATACCATGTCTAGTGGATCTGATTAATGCTAGAAAGATGTCGAAAGATTCAACTTTCATTAAACATAAAGAAGTGTATTTTTTCCATGCACATAGGAATACTTTTGGGCCATGTTGTCTGCAAGGAAGGGATCAAAATCGACCAAGAAAAAATCAAAGTGATCCTCAACTTAAAGGTACCAATGAATCCCAAACAAGTCAGAATATTATTGGGACATACAAGATACTATAGGAAATTCATCCAACACTACTCATATATGGCATTCCACCTGGAGGAATTGCTCAAGATAAATGTTGAATTTGTGTAGACACTAGAATGTGAAAAATCATTTGAATTACTCAAACGAAAACTGGTTGAATCCTTGATCAACTAATTTCCAAATTGGTCCAATAGTTTCATGTCCACATAGACGCGTCGGGTATTGCAGTCGATGCAATACTAACCCATACAAGAAACAACAAGATCAAATATCCCAATGCATATATGAGTCAGAAACTAAACAAAGCTAAGCATAATTATTCAACGTCTAAACGAGGAGGGTTAGGTATGATTTATCTCTCCAAAAATATTGTCATTATTTGTTGGATAACATGTTTATATTTTTCACATATCATCATGCCCTCAAATACTTAGTCAATAAACCACTACACCATGGATGTATATTGCAATGGATCTTATTATTTCAAGAATTTGAATTTGAGATACTAGTTCGACCATGAAAGTCCAATGTTAGACCCGACCATTTGTCTCATTTAGAAACCGATGAAGAATTTGTTGGGATAGACAACAAATTAATTGATTCCCATATTTTTAGAATTAAGGCTGTACCGATTGAGCTGAAAGATGTTTCCCAATTATTACAAGAAGAACAAGCTTTGGAAGGAACATCCGAAAAGAAAAAAGAAAATTTTAACCATGAAATAAACATTGTACACTCCAATCAATGCTTTCCTTTCTAAATTAAGACATGATGACATACTCCGTCAATCTGTCATTGACCACGAGAAGGATGATATTATCAACGAAGCACATTTCAAACCAACTGGAGGGCATTTTCAAGTTGACACAACTATCAAGAAAATACTTCGATCTAGGTTATGGTGGCCAACATTAAACAAAGACTGGAAAACTTATATTAGTAAATGTGACAAATGCCAGTGAATGGGTCAAACTCTGTGATCAAATGAAATGCCACTAATATCTATGAAACTGAGATTAAAATTTGAGTTTCGATCTATTGAGTTTGTCAGACCATTCCTGGTACCTGGCCAATGGATAGGTGCTCAATCGATAATCACCGCAGTAGAATATGTTACTTAATGGGATGAATTTCAACAGAACCAGTAGAAGCATGCACACGTGAAGTTGCAGCGAAGTTTATTTATGAAAAAATTGTTACGAGATTTGGATGTCCCCTCACATTAACCAGTGACAAGGGAACCCATTTTATCAATAAGACTAAACAATTTTACTGAAATAATTTATGATCAACCACCATAAGGGCTCAACATATCACGCCCAGTCGAATGGTGAGATTGAAGCATTCAATAAAACACTTACAAATGGATTAATTAAAATTTGCAATATCGAAAAGGACAACTGGGACAAAAAAACATCATATAAGAAATTGATAGGACAAACACTGTTCAAACTTATGGAGATGAAGTAGTCCAACCACTACACTTTAAACAACAAGCACCTATAATTGCACAAGTACTACATTTGGAAATTGTATAGGATATGCAAGACATAGTATTCCAATTGAAAAAACTTGAAGAACAAATGGTAGTCGCTATTCATCATTAATAGGTTTCGAATAGGATATTGGCTCATCACTACTGCTGGAGGAAGTGCACAACCCTCTCATATTACCCTGAGAGGAGACCCTTCCCCCTCCATAAAGTACCATTCTCTACATCGATATGCTTCATATTGACTCGATACTCCTCCCACCATGTGTCAGCGCCGCCCATGTCGACTACACTCAAGTAGGAATTCCCATCCCTTCTATCAACAATGATGGGTCCATTCACATTGGGTATGAAGACTCCTTCTTGTTAGATGAATACATGTTGGAGGAATATTTATTCTCCATAGATGAAGCAATAATGGAGGCCATGCATTTATATGATCCCCCATGGGATGACCTCCATCGTAGGTCATCTTGTGCCCCTACCCATGTACAACCAATTACTTTGGTATCCCAACAATACATGATTGAATCAAAAGACTTCCTCCCTCCTAGTCACAACGATTGGTTCAAAAACCCCATCTCAGCCCCTGATGCCTTTGAAGACGATAACCTAGATAACATTTTCTCACTATTCAAGTTGATATTTCTATCACACCGGAAGTGATAGAAAACATCTCAATTGGTGTGTCATGCCCACTGTAAGAAGTCATTGATTTCACCTCTCTTTTCAAATAATTTCAAGATGTCTTCACATGGTCATATGAAGAAATACCTAGCTTAGACCCTTCAATTGTCGAACATCATATCAACACTTGGCTAGTCACACCCCCATTCAGACATATACAACGACCTGTTTACCCCTCTAAGGCCCCAGCTATCAAGGATGAGAAAGAAAAAATCATGCATGCTAGATTTATCTTCCCCAATGCTTATACATCATGGGTTTCTAATCATGTCCCTGTAAACAAGAAGCAGGGAACCATTCGAGTTTGTACTGATTTCCACGATCTCAACTTATCATGCCCCAAGGAAAATTACTCCAGCCCATTCATCGACCAGATCATCAATTCATGTGTGGCTAGTGAAATGTTTTCCTTCATGGATGGATTTTCTGGTTATAACCTAATACAAATCCACTCCCAGGATCAATACAAAAATTATTTTACAACACCCTGGGTAACCTTTGATTATAGGGTTATTCCTTTTCAGTTAAAGAATACTATAGCCAAATTCCAATGGGCTATGGGATATGTTTTCAATGACCTGGCCCATATCATCATGACTTTCCTTGATGATCTCACTACCAAATCTAAAAAACAATGTGATCACCTCTGTGACCTATGCACCATCTTCAAGCAATGTCACAAGTACAATATACTATTAAATCCCCTAAAATGAATTTTCTATGCCACTGTAGGAATTTTATTAGGATTCATCATTTCGAAAGAAGGGATCACCTTAGACCCATCCAAAGTCCAATCCATCCTTGACTTACCTCCCCCGTGAACACAATGCCAATTGCAAAGTGTTCAAGGGAAGGCCAATTTCCTTCGTCACTTTTTCCTTGATTATGACACTCAATCACATGGTTTTTTGTGTTTGATTCAAAAATACATCCCCTTTCACTAGAATGACCAATACCAAAGCTCTTTCAATGCATTGAAGAAAGCATTGGCTTTTGCACCCCTCATCTCTCCATCGGAATTTGACAAATATTTTATCCTATATATTTCATCATCATATTCCACTATCGCAAGCGTCTTGGTCCAACAGGATGAAGGTTACAATGAACACATCATTTATTACATTAGAAAAACGTTAGTAGGACCAACACTCAACTAAACTCATGATGAGAAGCTTGCACTAGTTGTGATGTTCTCAGTACAAAAATTGTGCCATTACATCTTACTACACAAAATAATAGTGATCGCAAACTAATAGTGATCACAGACTCTAATCCAATGCAATACATACTCAATGGATGTCTCATTAATGGTAATTTTTCACGTTAATTCGTTATTCTCCAAGAATTCGACCTTGAGTTTGTGATCCCTAAAACAAAAAAATCCTTGGACCTGGTCGAGCTCATCACTGACCTCCCAACCACTACCGAACCAATGAACAACTGATTTCTTGATGAACATATTTTCCTCATAGCAAGTGATGATCCATTGTACGATGACATCTTGACATATCTCCAAACTCAGAAATTCTCCCCTTATTATCTTGTGATGATCATCAGTGAATATTCCATCAAGATCCACGATATCTACTCCTAGGAGATGTCTTGTATCATTGTAGGGTAGACACCATACTATGACGTTGCTTGTCCCATGAGGAAGAAGAGAAAGCTCTCAATGAATATCATAGTGGGGCATGTGGTGGCCATCTCTCAAGGATGGAAACTACCCTAAAAATACTCTGCATAGGCTATTTTTGGCCATCATTGTTCAAATATTGTGTTTATGCCATTAAAAGATGTGCCAATTGTCAGGTGTTTTCCTATAAGAGACAATCTCCCCTTACCTCTCTCCATCCAGTAATCACCACTGGACCATTTTTCAAATGGGAAATTGATTTCATGGAGTGTCACCTAGCCTCAGTGCAGGGTCACAAATATATAGTAGTGTTCGTCAACTACTTCACTAAGTGGGTTGAAGCAATGCCCATATTTGATTTCTCAAGCACCACCACTTCCTGATTCTTCTTTAATCATGTCATTTCACGATTTGGAGTCCCAAAGCAATTGGTTTATAATAATGGAACTCACTTCCATAATCATATTTTGAGGAGTTATCACTTTTGTTAGGATTCAAGCATGAATTATCGACATCTTACTATCCTCAAGCTAATGGCCAAGTCGAAGCCGTAAACAAAGTTCTTAAAACCATGCTCCAATGCACAGTGAACAAGAAAAAATCCAATTGGCATCATATTATTTTCCCCACTTTATGTCCATACCAAACTTTGGTTAAAATAGCCACAGGATTTACCCCATTTCACCTCATACATAGAATAGAATCTATATTACCCATTGAGAGGCAAATACCTAAACTCCAATCAGCAATGGAATTGTTACCCAATACTCGCGCTCTCGAGATATGGTTGTTTATTTTGGAACACCTAGATGAAGAAACAAGGGACTCGCTCGAATAGAATGAGGCCATGAAGTTGCGCTTGAAAGCGCACTATGACCGCTAAGTCTGACCTCGTACCTTTAACTAGGGAGACTTTGTCCTAGTCTTCAACGCCAAAAACGACACCAAACCTAGACTGGGTAAATTTGTATCTAAATGGATAGAACCCTACATCGTCAAGCAATTCCTACCTAAAGGGGAATATATCTTGACAGATCCTGAAGGAATCACCCTCAACAACCCTGTGAATGGGTTGTACCTCAAACATTTTTATCCATGATTCCCTCACACTCCACAAGTGAGCTATGTTGCTGATTATTTCTACATTGTCAATACCTTTCCCGTGATCTCTATTACACTTGGGTATTTGTGCCATGTGTGCATGAGAATGACCAACAAAACTAAGACTCGAACCATTCAAGCAATGGTGCAGGAATTATATCACAGGTATCATCCTGAAACTAGGATATAGTAACCTTCTCCCTCTATTTACATTGCATTTACTAGTATTCCCACTAATAACCATATGGTCCTAATTCCTAGAAATGATGTGCCATCAATGTCATTCCTGAGGATAGCATGTTCCCCCCATGGGAGTGCGTACCATTGCATCCCTCTCACCATTTGACACCCACGATATCGAACCCCCACAAGCCCAAGGAATTTGATCCATCTTTAAAATATTAACCCATAGTTTATCATTTTATAGTTGCTCATTTACTCCCCCACTTTCAGTAGTCATTGCCATCGAATTCCTCGGCACATATTACGATCAAGAATCACAGTTGACCACTCATACCTCCATGAGAAATCCACCATATGCAATCTTGTTCATATCATCACCCTCGTGAAGACAACAATGGGGCCCCCACCCTCCACAACAACCAATTCTATTCAATTATTCTCATAGGACCACTTTGCATGGCATTATTTAATGGGGAACCCATCTTTGCGTTTGAAAAACACTCCTCACATCATCATGGAAAAGGTTCCTCAGTCCACTCAAAACCATGGGCACTTCGCCCATCATCAAATTGATTCCCCAATTCACCCAAAACCATGGGAATCCCACCCATCATCAAATTGGTCCCCTGACATGCCCAACACTATGGGGAAACCACTATTGATTATTTATGTACAAACAGTTCCCTAATCCACTCAAACAATGGGAACATCACTATTCTTTTGGCAACATCCCTTGGTTTCCTTTGATTGATGTCATCGAGTCTCCCTATCCCTGACATTATGAGTTTTTTCAGACACTATCACCCTCAATGTCATGTCTCCAACATATCCCTTCATCTATAATGTGTCTCCCTTCATTGCACTCTGTACCTTTATTTGAAGAATATTATTGTTAGTTACTCCCCAAGTTGACATCAATCACAGGAAGTTATGATCCCACTCTTATCAACTAGTCTTGTGTCAAGTTTGTCAGTCTTACAGTTGGTTACAAAATGATCTTGGTTCATCGAATAAGATCCTTGTCTTATCATGTACTTCAACTCTCATCGACATCAACTCACCATATTCTGAGAGTTGCAGTAGTTGTACCTTGGGATCCCTTTCAATCAACATTAGGGATCACCTTGAACTAAGTAGGGATTGTCATCAATGCTCCCTAACTTAGTAGTCTCTCCTATGCTCGATGTCAACACCTCTATCACATCAGGGAGAGTTGTATGTTTAGAAGGTAACAGTTTCAAATTTACAAATCATGGTAGTATTAGTAGTAGTATAGTGATGTTCTCCATCCAACAACTTCACCTGTATTCCAAGCCCCTGGCCCTGTGGGATTATAATGGTCATTAGTAGTTCCTCTTCTTCGACACCTATAACATCATTTCTAGGTTCATCTACTCTTACATGGATTGAAGTTGCCTTCCTCCATGTACCAACAGTATTATGAGTTGACCCCCTCGTCTCCTCTCATTGTAGTCATTTTCACAGATTTTCACAAGCATGGGTATGTCGGCCTCATTTGTATAAAACATTATTCTTTGTTATAGCTTCACGGGTTATCACTAACAATCTTCCCCCAAGAGAATATTTCGTCCACACTCACTTGAGAAATTCCAAGAACATGGGAAAACACAAAAGTAACACTGATGCATTATTGGCTGTACAATACCCTCTAAACCCCATGCATCAGGGGGCATCTGTTAACGCCTAAATTTTGCACACATGCGACATTTTTGGCTAATATTGCAGTAAGGCATCATCAACATACAACATGCATCCCACCAAATACATCCTCATTAGATACAAAAAGCAGCATGAGTCTAAAAATGCCAAAAACAAATAAAAGAAGAGATAGCATAGTTACTTCCGTGATAGCCCATGCTACAACGCATATTATCAGTTATGTTCCCGCACTACACTAATGTAGATTTTCCTTTGAAATACATGCGTCTATCAAATATGTTGAGACCACAACCACCTAAGGAACATTGAAGGCTCATGAAAGCTCCATCACCTACAATAATTCAAATTGGCCCCCCCTTTGTGTACTTTAGATCTAGATCATGGAGTTAATGACTCCACATTTGGATATTTTTATTTCTTGGCCACCTCTTGGACTATAAAAGGATTCCATGGGTATGCATCTAAGAAGAGAAATTTAGAGCAAGGTAATGCTACTGGAATTGTGTTGAAACTTCTTCCACCTCTTCCCATACCTACTAGCATTCTTCAAGCTCCGTTGCCACCTTCCTCCAAGGGGCAAGTGTTTCTCCCATTTTTTATTTCAATTTATTTAGCATTTAGTGTTGAAAAAAAGGACCTCCCTGAGGGAGATTGTTGGCTTCCCTTGAAGCCCACACCTCCTAGGTGACACTACATGTAACAACTTGACCATTGGGCAATCTAAATTGGTTCTAGCATTTGTCACTTGTTGTGGTTTGCATATTCTCACTCCCTTTGCTTTGTTTCAAGTCATTTTCAAGTTTTTATTTATTTATTTTTATTTTCCTAACAAGAACCTTGTAGGATCAATTTGGAGTCATTGACATTTGTTTTTTGTAATACAATACTGGGCCTTGTTGACGACCTTAAAGGATTTACCCCAAAGTGGGAAGGGCTGCACATTTTTGTGCAAATTTTCCCACAATACATTCGTAAGCTCATAACTGAGTGTGATTATAGTCATTATGAATTTGATCTATATGAGAGTAGAGAATAGTAATCATAGAATGAAGATCTTTTTAGATACTTCGAAAAATTGATCAGAAAAAGGGCATGTAGCTTTATTTGACAGAACTCTCAAATGGGTAGTTTACATAATATTTGTATATATTTGAAAATTTTATTTGAATAATGGAAATAAAGATTATCTAACAAATTCATTTTTATGGACACATTGCAAATACAATATTGCATATGTACAATTGCATATCAGATTTCTAGAATAGTAATGAAGAGGAAAATAGAAGAAGGGGAAATTCCATGTATCCATGAAGAAGAAGCCAGAGGTATCAATACAAATGTGGGTAATGAAGAAAGAAAGTCTAATTGGAATATAAATGACATTGAACTAATAGATCTGGTAGAAACAATGAAGAGATTAAGTATGGAGGTGCAAAGTTGTAGGGAAGACAATGAAAAATGTTAAAGGTTAAAGAGTAGCAAAAGATTGAAGTTAAATACTTAGTTGATGTAGAGTTTGAATCTATTACAAAGGTAAATGAATATGGGATCATCCTCATTCCATGAGAAAGAAGGACAAGAATATTCGAAGAAGATATCCCATGAAATATCCAGACATTCCAAGAGTGGTTCTAGGAGTCCTAGACATTATTCCTCACCACCTCATGTAGCTAGGAAGTCATACTCATTGAAAGATGTAAGGAGCAATCCAAAAATGTCCCCCGTTAGACATTGTAAAAGAATACCCATGGAACATGAACTACAAGAAGAGAAGGAATATTAAGCCACTGATTTTTTATGATGAGCATCAAAAGGGAGAAGAAAGGGAGAAGATCCCCTACATGCTTCTGAGCCACTAGATCAACAATCTCCACCTTCTCCCTAAGCATGGGAGGAGAACCCTACACACTAAAATATCTCACAATCAGAGTGAAAGGATCAAAATCTCACTCTGCATGTTCCTTCTAAGAAATATAAGGCCCTACCAACCTCTTGTGGGAATGTGTGAGTTCTACTAGATCATAAAGTAACCTATAAAATCACCCTCTCTCATTTGTCTCGCGAAAGTCCTTGGACTTTCTAGAGTATAGTCATGACTAATGGTGCACTTTTGTCACTCAAAATCAACTCGATAATGTATATATGCCATACAATAAACTAAAAGGTTTTTTTTCCTCAAACATGGAATAAATAAAATATCACTTAACTCAAGAAAATCACACGAGGGAATATGGAATGAAATGAAGAGACCTCCTCTCACAAGGTACATGGAATCATCACTAAGATCCATGATCATATCTCTTCTCTCTCCTAAATATCGTTGAATATTGACCTATCAAATGTCATATATCTCGAAGCTCCATTATGCATATACCAACAAACACCAATCATAGTGTTACTATATAAAAAACAAGCCATGGAAAAGGCATTCCCAAACTAATAGGTCACCTCCTCTACTCTTGCTATAGTCCCGACTGCAACCTGCTTCACATACTTTCCCTTATTCAATGTACATTGTAGTGAATAATGTCCCATCCTGTGACATTCAAAGAGCACGACCATACTAAGGTCCTTTCTTGCTCATATGTCTCATCCTTCTTCTTGAAGACTTTCTTTCCACCCTTCTTCATCTTTCCAATGAGACCGATGTAATCTACTTCCCCATGTTGTTATGAAAATGCATACGATATGATTTCTTCATATAGAAAAGAAACAAAATATTTGGTAAATCTGGTAGTTTCTCTTGAGCACAAATACTTTGAACAGAGGTATCCTGGAAGGATCAATCCCTTTGAAGGTGATATTTATTATCTCATGATCCTATACCATAATTCCAATAGAAATCAAATAATTCTTCAATTCAATGGTATATTCAAGTAGTTCACCATAGTAATGATCTTGCTCACGCAAACGATTCAATATGGTTTTGCAAGAACACCTGCTGAGAGGCACACAAATTCTTAAATAACTTAACAAAAGAATCAAACACGCTCTTACCTAACATCTTATCAACAATGTGTGAGATGAAATGATCCTTCACAAAATTAAGAATGCTTCTCTTATATTTTTCTTAATTCCTCCAATGAGTGGCCAACTATGTTGGATTAGTAGGTTCCAGAAAGTTCTTTTCAACGTGCTCCTAGAGATTAACCTCACCCATAATAATCTGAAGATTGAGCGTCCATGAAACAAAATTTGAAGCTCCATCCAACCTGTCACACTCTCTTGCATGAAGAGTAACCTTACACATGTTGAAAAAGTATCAAGTGCAAAATTTAGTTGTATATGAAGTAAACAAAATAACCCTTCCAAGGGTGGAGATGCATATCTCATTAACCTATGGTTTCAACTAAATGACCTTAACTAGGTCAAGTACCTATTCTAGGTAATCAATAGCTAAAATAAAACTCCCTTTTATGTAAGAGTGATCTCAGCTACAACTACTTTGTTACCATGTTGAAAATCTCATTTGCACTAGCAATCAATGTAAATTTGAAAATTCACCTTCTTCTTAGAGGGTTACTTGGATCTCAACCCTAGAATTTTTAGGCTTTAATATTGTTGTATATGAATGTGTAAAACAATAGCAGAACAATCACAACAATTCACTTCGAGTAGCCCCAAAATTCACGAAAATGAAAAGATAAAGATACCAATTTTTCCAATAAGTTTGTATTCCTTTAGGACAACTTTGCATGCATAAATCATGTCTAAAAACTCTTCTTATACAAAAATTAAAACAAAAAAATATGGTTGTATTATTATCTTCAATCTTAGTTTTAAGTCCCTTAACAATTTTGTCTTAAGTGTTTCAAATCAGTAAGACAATTAAGCGTTGTAAATAACCATCCTAAGAAGTTAAAATGATCAAATTAAATATGAAATATACACAATCTGTGGACAGTTAGAAATCTCATATATATATATATGATCAATGAATGAAGTACATACATTCCATAGCCTCCTCTAAATGCTAGGACACAATCAAACCACCCAAGATTACCTAGCTAGAGTTAGTCAACAAACCCTAGCTCCTCCTAGTGTAAGAAAGCCTCTAATACCATCTCCAAGGGAAGGAATCCTCCTCTTCTTCTCCAAATACATCCAAGGGTTTCCAAACCCTAATATTCAACCTCCAATGGATAAAACCCTAGCCCTAAAATCCAAGATGCTCCAAGATACCAAGAAATCCTAGTGCTAAAGAGCTCAACTCTACAAAGAAGAATCTCAAGAGAGAGAAACTATGCACCTCCTCCTCATATGCTTCACTATGGAGTTTTAGAATGGATTTTTCTAAGAATACATTAAAAAATCATGTCATAGATTATGGGGGTTGAAAAACCCTAGCAAAGGTCTGCAATCCAGCTAGGAACATGACTATAGGTCGCACTCTAGGATGGATCTGACTGATCTAATGGACTATGAGGAAGAAGACACCATGGAGGTCACTTTTTCCTTGTAGTAGAACTTTCTCGCACAAGGAGCTCTCCAAACTCTAGGACCGATGGTTTCAACAATGCTCAATAAATATTCCATCATTGTCTCTAATGGGATTTCCTGTTCAAATCAACTCCCATTCCAATTGTCTTTTCAAACCTGATCATTTGCACGATCCCTCCACCACAGTCCTCTTTTTTCACAGTATTGGAGCCATTATCTCATGATATCCTTTTGCATACTGATCACATGCTCCCCCCTTCAAATATATCACCATTCTCTATTGTAGATTTGTCTTTCTCAAATCTCTTCCATGATGGCTTGATCACAATGCTTGGGCAAGGTATGAACCCATTTCCTAAGGGTTCTTATTATTCACCACCCTTTTCTGATAGCATCTCAATTTTTTTTCATTTCCCTCAGTCCTAAATCAGATTCGAGCGGCAAGTCCTCGAAAGGAAGACACCCCCACCCTCTCCTCCCCCATCCTAGATGGCATCCTAGACCTTTTGCAATTGGGCATGGATTTCTCTCTAGGACTTCCATAATTTTCCTTGTTCGGTAAGTTATTAGGACTGGATCCAATGGGGAGGGATCCCTCTACACCCTTCCCTGATCATCAACCCAACAAGCAATCTCTCAGATTCTAGGATCTCCTAGCCACAATCTCAAGCAAAAGGAAGAAGGTAATAAAAAATAAGGTTGACCCTATTAGACTTACAGAAGGTGAATATATCAGGGTCTCTCAATGTCACCTACCCAAATTTCTGAAATTATTATTTTATTAGCAAAATACTTTACGTTAAATTTAATTACAAAGTTTTGTAATTATGATCAATTTTGATCAGGGATGAATGTAATTACTGATTATTATTATTTAAATAAATTAATTAGGAGACAAACACCCAAGGGGACTGTTAACTGAGTGTTCACTGACTCACTAGGAGGAATGGAAGCTGTTGGGTGGTATGGGACAGATGGTAGCAAATTGTACCACACCACTAGCTATTGGTTATGGGACAACTAGTGGTGGGAGTGGGCAGGAAACTCATTTAATGACCAAGTAACAACTAAAAAGGCCTAGGCATCCTACATAAGGAAAATTCGAATTGAGCAGGCAACTCTTACACAATATTTCTGCAGAAATATTCCTCATGTGCATCAGGTGATCACTGAGAGATTCGAATAGGGAGGCTAGTTGTGAGTGAAATCATAAGTCTGCATATTATTTGCTAAGAAGAACCAGAGGTGCTGGTGCAGGTCCTTTGGACTGCTAGTTCTTGAAGATTCAATAGTTAGTGCTACTGCAAGTGGAGATCCTAAATTCCTAAGTTTCTTCCTCCTGGTGGTTTAGTGAATAGGCTCGGGGGTCCTAAGGCAATTACTTGACTGTCTTCAGGAATTGGTTGGGTGGAACAGTCTTCTTGGGTTGTTTGTTTCCCTACAGATTTATCCAGGTTTTACAGTTTTCTACTTTATTTCAGTTAAATAGTTCTGTTTAAGTAAAGTTTGAAATCTCTGTTTTGAAGAAGAATTGATCTTTGATTTTGTTTAAAAGTCTGAATGTTTAAGTTTAATGATAATTTGAATTGACAAACCAATCTCTACATTTTTCCTCATGTTGTTGTTTGCATCGTACTCTAGTGTAGAGAAGCAAATTAAGTATAGATGAAAAGATAGGCAAATTGCCATTGATTCGATAGTTAAATACAGTAATCTATATGTTTATCAGTTTCTGCCCTATAGTTAACAATAGTAAAAATTTATGTATAGTATCTAAATATTATAGAATATTTCATTGTTTTATGAATGACAAAGATTGTTTGTCTTCTGCACTATTATATTGTGTTTTTTTTCTTATCTCTAATTATTACATAGGAAATAAATGTAATTCAAATTCCTATACAACATATCTATAATATAAATAGTATTACTGCAAATAAACAAAATTACTATCTATGGACATAGTTGCAAATTATAGTCATCACACAGCTTTCATATTTCACACACATTGTTTTCACTTCCTGTTATAACAATTTCATAAATTATTTTATTTCTATCCAGAACATGAAAACAAATGTAAACCCTACTTTGTTTTACATTCATCTTACATACATTTATATTAAATTCTTTATGTATCGTTCAAGTTTGGTTTTCGTATCAATCATAGTAATAATACTATATCCTTATCCTCGTTTTGCAAAAATGAACAAACACGATTTTTACAAGCTACAGATCATAACCTAGTTTTGGCTCGAAATCCCATTCTAGAAGTTTATATTTAAATATTTGTTTATTTTCGAAGACAAGATTCGAACTAGGGTGTGGCCCTGTTCTTTTCCACTTACAAACGAAAAAGAAAACCATTCTATCATTTGCATCATATAAAACTTTATCCTCTACGAAAATGCATATAGATCCTCACATAGTTCAACGGTCACGATATCTACAGTATTCATACATATAGCGCAGAAAAAATAGCATAACACCAACTTCTACATTGTCGAGAATTAAAAATTATAGCACATAGAGTCAACGAGCTTTGGCTCCAAACTTTATTTCATACAAACTTAAAAACCAAAACATTTTTCCAAGTTGAGGTTCGAACTAGCACTAGTTCAAGCTTCACAAAGGAAGCAACATTCACAAGTTGACTTTACATTTCCTGAAATAAAGACCATACAGGGTTTTTCCCCACTCTTAAACACGATTTTTACAACTTCTTTGCACAAACTAGACATCTAAAGTAAAACGCAGAGTATTATTTAACTAGATGAAGGCCTTTCCCTGTAGAGTATTCACTTCAACCTTAAAAATATTCTTAGATGCTCAACTGACACACAATGCCAAAGAATGGAAGGATTAGTACTCATTGTTGAAACAACCACATCAACCAAGACTGAAGGAGCATCTACGAGGGTTTGAAGACCCAGGGATTACCAGGATGGGAGGCATGTCAACCCTTGCCAAACCCTTTTCAAAGACGCCATTTGAACCCTGCAACTGACACAACCGTGTTCCAAGAGTTAGACATTTGTTTTATTTTAAATATTAAGTCGAAATTTCAAACAAAAGAACCACTAAAGATTCTTTAAGCCTACCTTTTCAACGTCGACCGAGCTCTATATAAACTCATCTAAAAATGACGAGCTTCTTGCATTGGACAAGACCAGGGTACCATTACCCTAAACCCTTTGCAAGAAGATGTATTTCCTTTCAAACTCAGAGCGAGACTGTAAAACTTTCAACTATGAGAGCATACAAACTGCAGACACTATATCTTTTTCACATGCTATTACAACAAGATGAGACTTGCAACTTGTTGATGCCTCGGATATCGTAGCATCAATCAGAAAGGGATTCTCCCCGAAAGACGGTCCCAATTAGACTATCTCCCGTTTGGTGTAGGGAATCCGTTCGGTTAGCGGTTCCGGCAACCGTGGTTTTGGACTTTAAATCCGATTCTACCGGTTATGGCCCGATCCACCTTTCTTTTGGGTTTTTTATGTCTTTTATATGAGATACAAGTGCCTAAACTATACTTAATCTAAATGCAATTAAAACAGATCTAAACTTAAAACTAGAACAGACCTATCTATCCCTGCAGGGGAACACGCTTAAGGGGAGAGCAATCAGCTGTAACAGATATCGTAAACAAAGAACAGATAGCTATTATTTCTCACGGTCAAAGCTACAGCAAGATGAGGATCTTGAGAAGGTAGCCTCTCATTCATCATGGAACGCATCTATTGCTCAGAAAACAGAGGAAAGCTAAAGAATAAGGAAACAGATCTAAAATGAAACTTGAAGAACGCATCTATTGCTCACGAACAGAAGAAAGCAAAATTATTCGATCTACGTAACAAGAATAAAGAAACAGATCTAGATGCAATGAAACTGGAATTAAACTAAAAGATCCCTGCAAGGAGCAATTTAAAGGCATGAACAATGAGCCATACAAATTATCCTGAAGAAAGAACAGTTAGCCATTCGATCTAGAAGAGAAATCTACAGCAATGATAAAAGCATCAGCAGGTAGCTCCTGATTTAATATGAAACGCATTCATTGTCCATGAAAATGGGAAAAATTTGTATGCACAGTAAGGGGCAAAATCATTAATACAAAGAAGTAGTTCGGATGATAAGAATGATCTCATAGTACAGGACCGCAGTCATTAGAATAGTCCAATATACAGCAATCCAACAATCCATGCAAAACGTCCATCTCCCGTGGCTTCTATTAGAAAAATCAATTTACAGACCCGATACAAGATAGCTCATATCGTTTGCCAAAATTTCATTCCCTGCCAAAAGTCCTTTCAAATCTTTCCTAGATGCTATTTATAGCTACAACTTTGCCCTTTGGGCTGACACCTAGCACGTTCCACCTGTCATTTACAGGGATTTCTACTATAATCGACCACCAAAAATGGCCACTTCCTTTACAAAAATATTTTGACAAAAAATAGGGACAGCTGTCCCATGGCTTACGCCTTACATATTCAAAATAGACGTAACAAAAAATTTGTTAACATCAAAGCTTTCCCTGCTGGGCACGTGTTTGGGCTGCAGAGAGTGGCTCACTGAATTCAGCCTCTTCATTCCTGTGCGCGAGCTTCTGCTGGAACAGGGTCGCCCAAGTTGATGGTCACTGATGCTGCCTGGGAAGAGGCCCTCGAATCCCCTGCTGATGCTGCTCCTGCTGTTGCTGCAGCTTTCCTGACCTCCTCTTCTATGTAGCTGTGCCACACACCTGTGTCCCTGATGATTATGTTTGCTGCAGCAGGAAACAGGATTTTCTGAGAAGTTACATTCTTCTCGAGCTCTATTTTAATGCTTTGTACTTCTGCTTCAGCAACTTGATATGTTTCCTTCAGCAGATGATTGTGAAGTGTTGATGAACCGATGTAATGTTGGAGATCATCCATGGCCAGGACATCAATGCTTTTCACATACTCCATCTGGACGCCTAGCTCTTCTTTCAGCTGAGACAACCGCTGCTCCTTTTCTGGGAAGTCTTCTAGGGTCTGAGGGAAACTCAATGTGCAGTTGTCATGGACTCCTTTGAGCTTTTGGTATAGGTTGTTGATTCTATCTGTTGTCCTCTGCACACTGGCCATTAGCTTATTGGCACAGCTCCTACCAAACTCCAACAAGGCTATATCTTCATTAAAATCTTCCACGGCCTTAAAAGGAAGATGCAAGGGGAAACCTCCTTTCTCTTCCCTTCATGCCATCTGACTTATGACATTTGCCTTGACACGGGTATTCTTAGCTTTGAGCCTGTGGGCTTCCGTATTGACCTCTTTTAGCCTACCCATCATGGCCTTGAGTTTGCATACCTCGTCAGTGATTAGCTCTTGAGATCCATACACTTGCTGCAGGATATTGCATGACAGCTCGTGGAAGGGAGACATGTCCAAGGTTCTGCTCTCCGCTTGTTCTAAACGCTCAGCTAATGTCCGCTTGTCTGCTTCTAACTGGGAAGCCTTTTCTTCTGCTCCATTCTTCTCCGCTTCTGCAATCATTATCTGGAGTGCTAGCTGGTCCTTTTCCTCCTCCAGGTGACTGTACTTGTTTGACAGCTCCCTATGCTCAGCGTACAAGCAATTATATTTGTTTACTGCCACGTCCCTTTGGGCTTGCTCATTAGCCACATTTTGTTGCAGGGTGCGTGCTCTCTTCTTTGTCAATATATTTTCTTTGACTATAACCCCTACATTGGCAAATGATGCCTGTGCTGTTGCTATAACTGCGGATGCCATGGCGATGGGATCTGCATCTGTGTTCTGCATGACAGCGACCTCTCGGTGAGTAACTATGTCATCATGGAAGGGACTTTTAATCCTCTCTTCTGATTGGAGGACCATTGCTTTCCTTTTCTTGTCATAGACAAACTCATTCCATTTGGACACCGTACGCTTCCCAGATGGAGTGTATGGGACAATTGGTCGGTTTATGATGTCTATGTCTTCTTCCATAGGTGGGGTTCGGACTTCCTGAGCGGGGTCTGCTCCTTCCTTTTGGGTACTAGAGCCACCTGCTTGAGAGGTGTCTATCTCCATGTCTTGTACACCGGACCCACCTGCCTCGGTATCTTCTCTTGCCTTCAATTCTTCCTCCGCCTTCTTCCTTGCTTCAGCTTGCTCAGTCTCTGCTTCTTTCTGCTTTTGGGCTTCTTCAGCCTCCTTCCGCAGTCTTTCATTTTCAGCGTCTTGTTGCTTTCTTGCTTCCTCGGCTTCCTTTTGTAACCTTGCCTCTTCTTTTAATCTGAGCTCTTCCTGAGCTCGGGCATCCTTGGCTTCTTTCTCCTTTTGCTGGATGGTCTTCTGGGCTTTGGCTGAACTAGAGCTCGCTCCAGTACTTTGGCGACAGATCCGTAGCTCAGTCATGTTGCTGATGCCTCTGAATGCTTCCTCCTCGGCATCGGGGTAGTGGGAGTATTCGAAGTTAGCATAGTTCCCCTTGCAATGCTCGGCCACTTTACCCTTTCTGTCGTTCCTGTGGAAGATGACCTCACCGAAGTGGAAGGCCTTCAACTCTTGAACAAATTCGTCGGCAGAGGCCACCCCTGAAAACTTGTAAGCACCTATGCAGAAGGGTAAGGGGGGAAAGGAAGCCTTGTGTAGCTTGTGGAGGAATGCTCCAATCCCATCCAAGAAGAGTTGTCTTACTGCTTCCTTGAGCACCACATAGTCTGTGGCATACTGCGGCAATATGTATGGGGGCTTAGTCCCTCCGAACATTCTCAGGTAGGTACCTTGTTCTGAAAAGTAAAAGTCCCCATAATCCCCAAGGACTTCCAAAGCATTTTCTGACAGACAATTTGGTTCTTCCTTGAACACTTTCTCATATAGGGGCATGATGAACCCCTCACAGATAAGTTTGTAGCTGGGCTTGTAATTCTGATCCCACAACATCTTGAATGCGATGTAGACCGGGGCGGTGGCCCTATCCCATGTACACCCCAATTTGGGGAACTCTATCTTGGCCAAGATACAATCTATCAGATATGAAGACATGAAGAATTCAGCCTTCTTCAAGGCAAGTCCTGGCTTAGCAGCAGCTATCATCGAGGCCAGACTATCCGACAGGATAGTGGCCCAGTCAAATACTGTCCCCTGAAATGCCACATAGTGAATGATAGGGACCCACTGAATCTTGTATACTGTGCCATCGGGCATGCCGAAGATTCTGCACAGCATTAAAGCGATCAATCTGAAAGGGGCCCTCAGGTTTTGTACGTCATATTCATCATTTCCCTTCTTTCTCAAATAATTCCCTCCCCTCAATAGCTTCTTGGCCATCTCGACGTTATCCATTTGGCCCAACCATTCGTCAGTCAGAGCTTGTTGGACGCGGGGAAATCTGTAGGCCGCCGCAACATACGCTGGTTGAAACGAGGCAATAGCCACCTTCCCGCTGTCATTTATCACTCTTCCTTCAGCATCTGCATGTTGGAGTATCCACCCGATCACTTCAGCACAGGGGAATAGCTCAGGGCGGGTAGCGGCTCTAGTTATGCCTGAGGCTCTGATATTTTGATAGATCGGTGCCTCCTCCAGCAACATATCTGGGATCTCTTGGTCCCTGATCATTCTATATATGTCATCCCATCTGATTTCTGGAGGGACGCCAGTAGTGCACCTAGTGTCCTGGAGCGAGGTTTCAATCTTGGGAGGGGCAGGCTTCTTTTCTGTCATCTTCGCCTTCTTCTTACCGGTTTTCGGCATCCTGATTTATCCCTGATAACATCCATATCAAAGTCATTATTTGAGCAACAGGCTGTAAAGTTTTAGCAGAGAGCAACATCATTTTAATGAGATAAGTCAATGAAGCAAATATTTAGGAAGCAAAACATTATTTCAACATAAGACACAAATTGAAACATTTGAAGCTCTTAAAAGACGAGTCTGCAATGCTCCCGAGGGGATAAGCTATGTTGCCGAAGCCATTGGTTTTCGGACCGATAGGTGGTTTGCGGAAGCAATTGGCTTCCGGTTCCGCCTTGCGGAGGGAGATGTTTTTCGTTATAGCTGCGGTTGGAGAGGTCGATGGCGGGGAGACGCGGGTTGACTCGGTGAGGGCTTTGAATGCTATCGTCACGCGCGGCCACTCGCCGAGTCACTATGGGATACCTTAGTCCGAGCGAAGGTGACGGCGCCGGGGATATGCTGACGGGGAGTGCTAGGGCAGCCATGGCTTCAGGTTTCGGCTCGCGTGGCTTCAACGTTCACGGGTTTCGGCTCGTGTGTAGGGGCTGAGGCTTATGGAAGGGCCCAGGGTTTTAAGTCCGGGTTTACGGCCGGGGACATGGAAAGCCCATGGGGCTTCGACAACTTCTCCCAAGACGAGGGGCGCGGCCCGGGGTTTTAAAAAAAAAATGGGACATGATTAACCGCCCGCACCCACCACCATTGAAATAAAATGTTAATGTTTTAACGAAGGTCTATGACGATTTTGTATGGCGAAAACTCCGTTCACTGTATCTGACGGGCAAAACATAGCCCTTGACGGGTGTTTTGCCCGTCACAATCCTACTAAAACCCAATGTTTTCCTACCAAAGACAACCCAATGGCGAAATCCCAAGTCAGAATCCTACCTGGCACCGTGGGGATCGCTTGAGCGAGGTGGCCGCGAGCACGGACGAGCGAGGTGAGCTGGAGCGATTTGCACGGCGTCGCACGTCGTTGGCGAATTCAAAAAAACAATGGTGTATTGGGTCGAGCTCCTACCGCATTATATAAAAAAAGGCACGTGTGAGCATTCAATTCGGTAGGTGGCGCGGTTAAAACGAGGTTTAAATTCGCCGCGCGTAGCGGTCATGTAAAACGATCTCGGTTTTCGTGCAACCGTCATTCGCGGGGCCAGTTTGTGAATCATATCTGCCATTGCGGAAGGGTTCGATGAAAGCTTTCGACGTTTCGGGGCTTACTGCGGAAAGGAAAATCGAAGCCTTCCGCGAAAGACCGCCGCGTAGCGGACGGGTAACGCCAAGGCTTCCGCCCTTTCGGAACGATATAGTGAATGCTCCCGATGTTTTTCGGAAGGCTTTTTCGAAAGCTTCCGCGAACCAAAAAAAATTTGAAGTTTCGTTGATTTTCGGGAGGGTTTGGCGAAGGCTCCCGCTAGTTTCGGAAAGCTTTTGTGAATGGCTTCCGCCGTTTCGGAAGGAGAACTTATACTCTTCCGCGCAGTTTCCCGGGATCGTTTCGAAGTCCTTTTTCGAGCGGTTTAAGTGGTTTGGTTCCGCCGTTTCGGGAGGGTAGTCCGAAGGCTTCCGCGGTTTCGGGAGCAAAAAGGCTGAAGGCTTCCGCCGAAGTCCTCCGAAAAATTCTAAGTTCTTTCATGTCTTCGGAAGGAAATCGTGAATTCTTCCGCGGGACTTATGCGGATGGCTTCCGCTGTTTCGGAGCGTTTTTTTTTTTGTTTCGGAACTTGAACCGTTCCGTAGAAGGCTTAGGCGTGCGGTCTATGAGGATGGCTTCCGCCGTTTCGGGAGGTTTTATTGAATTCCTCCGCCGTTCCGGGAGGGTAGCCCGAAGGCTTCCGCGGTAGTTTCTTGAAAAAATTCTAAGTCCTTTTCATAGTTTCGGAAGGAAATCGTGAATTCCTCCGCGGGTCTTATCCGAGTGGCTTCCGCCGTTTCGGGAGACAGCCTTGAATCGCTCCGTCGTTTCGGCGAGGTTATACCAGTGGTTTCCGCAACTTATAGCCATAATCTGAGTCTCTTTTCGGGGAGATATCACGGCGGCTTCCGCTGTTTCGGAAGGGTTCACTGAATTCCCCCGCCGTTTCGGGCGGTTGACTGAATTCCCCCGCCGTTTCGGGAACAAATTTTCAATGGCTTCCGCAAATTTTGACAAAGGAAATCTCAGTCCTTCTTTCGGAAAGGTTGGACGTTTGTCTTTGAAGTCCGGGATATAGTCCGAATTATCCCAAAACGTTGGGGAAGAGTCTGAGTTATCTTTTGGCTCTTTGGGGAGAACATGGAAGGATTGATGGCAAGATGTTCAGCAGGGAAATAAGATTTTGTGTTGAAAACAGAGCTGACGGCTGGGATGGCTTCTCAAGCAAACTTTCTACAAAAAATATAGGAGGGGCCCCAACATGTACAAAAATTTTGGGGAGGGGTGTTGCTGCAACAACAATGGCGAGTCGCTGGCGAATACAGATCTCTGAAAAATTCCTCTTCATGGTCCGAAACCTTATTAACAACCTCCACCTCGGGCGTACTACTCAGCTGAGCACTTTAGACTCATGCGGGGAAAAGAGGCACTTTTCCTGCTAGTCATTGGGGAAAGGGGAGCTTTGACCGAGACATCTTCACCACTCTCAGAGGGCCAGCATATGAGATTCATTTTAGGAGAGTCATCTTTCAAAAGGTCACTACTGCCGGACTCCACAGGATTTGCAACACTTTCTCATGGACATTATTGTTCTTGTTCCTCATTCCCATGCTGCTGGCATCCTTTGGGATGCTTGTTCTTTGGACAGCTTAGCTGTTTGAGCCTTCCAGGGATATTTTCTTTTCGACATGATCTTTGATTTGGGCTCCTCAATCCATAATGTCCTTTTGTGTGAGTTAGAGATTTTATTGATTTGATCAAACTTCACGGACGGAGAGGAACCCATTTTGAGCTGGGCCTTTTGGACAGCCTTCTTGATTTTACATGTCTGTTTGATTTTGTCTCAGCCATGCTTTAATTGAGGCGAGAATCCCTGGAAAACAGATTCTTGAATGTAGGCCATTTTGGCTTTTAAATCTGCAGCATGGAGTCATCTCAATACCCCATGTCCTCGAGAGGTGCCACTTTCCATGGGTCCAACTTAGGTAACCTTCTTGAGATGCCTTTAAAGTGTGAGAGTGGGTGGAGCCCAACGATAGTAGTGAAGATGGCCATGGGTCTCTGCTATTGAACAGGATTAGTGTGACTAGCAGGGTAGGCTTCCCCCCCTTTTGAACATTTCAGCGAGAGAACAGCAGACCGGGTTCACCGAGCAAGGTTCCAGACTCATGGGTTGCGAGTTTTTCTTTGAGAGAGCTATCTTCAACGGGAAACTCAACAAAAAGGGGCCTTCAGAAAACAAAGCTTATCGAAAAGTTCAAATAACAAAGAAAGAAACAACATGGCCGAAATAAAAACAGCTAAAAGCGAAAGCGAAAGACAACTTTATTTATGTATAGGAAGTCTCGAGGAGACTATGCAAAGTATTGTTTCAGAGCGAGGCCATTGAGAGGGAGGGCCACTTCCTCTCCCTCGAGATTTGTCAATTTATAAGTGGATGGGCCTAATTTTGTAGAAATTTGGTACGGGCCCACCCATAGATGTTGAAATTTCGTATGCATTCCTTTGCCCTCATGATTATGGTCCCATTTCAGGACTAAGTCCCCGACTTCAAAATCCCTCTTGTCGGACTTCCTCTTATCGAACCATCTCTTAACTATGTCTTGGTGTTGATGGAATCGATCTTTAGCTTTGTGTCGGGCTTCTTCCAGTTGAAGCAGGGTGTTGATTCTGGATCGTAAGGCTTGGCTACCAGAACCCCGAGAGGCTTGGGACAATTGCAAGGATGGCAGCAAGATGTTTGGGGGAAGTATGGCTTCCTTGCCATAGACAAGAGTGAAAGGGGAGACACCTAAAGCATTCTTCGGGGTTACCCTATCTGCCCATAAGGCGTTTGGGAGAGCCACATGCCAACTTCTCTGGTTTTCTATCACCGTTTTCTTAAGGATTCGAATCAGATTCTTGTTTGAGGATTCAGCTAATCCGTTTCCCTGAGGGTAGTAATTGGCTGAATAATGCAACTTGATTCCCCATTCATAAACAAATTCATTTATCTTGCAAGATGAAAAATAAGTAGCATTATCAAAAACAAGGGAAATTGGAACCCCAAACCTGGTTATGATGTTCTCTTTCAAGAAGCTGATAACTGCGTCTTCATTGATCTTGCGCAACGGGATGGCCTCCGTCCACCTGGTGAAGTAATCGGTAGCCGTCAGAATGTATCGGTGTTGCAATGAAGAATTTGGATTTATTTCTCCGATGACATCTATGCCCCATTGCTCAAAAGGTTCAGAGATGATGACCGGCTGCAATGGGCCTGTGGCCTTAGGTAACTTCCCAGCGCTTCTTTGACATACATCACAGTTTCGTGCGTATGTGTGGGCATCTCGAAACAGAGTGGGCCAGTAATAACCAGCTCTCAGTATCTTGTGTGCTGTCGTCTCTCCTGAATAATGTCCACCTGCGGGGCCATCATGCAATTCTTTGACAACTTTGTTTGCATCCTCCTTTTCCAAACACCTAAGAAGGACTCCATCATAATTCTTTCTAAAAAGAATCCCATCGATGATTTGATAGGGTGCCGATTTCAAGCGGAGTGCCCTTCTTTGTTTAGAATTCCAGTGTTCGGGTAGATATCCCTACTGTAAATAGTGCACTAGATCCCTATACCATGACTGGGGAGCTGTAAAGATATGGCATACCTCAACCGAATTGAGCTCAGCTTCATTTCTCCAATGGTGCTCTTCATCAGTCGAGTTTCCCGCCAGTAACTTGCATAGACCTTGTCCTTTGATGATTGTAGCCGGTTTAAATTCCAAATCATACTCCTGCAGCGCTGTGACCCAGTTCCCTCTCCTCTCTCCCAATTCCTTTTGAACGAAAAGGGATCTGACAGCTGGATGGGGAACTATGACTTTAGTTTTGTTCTTCAAAATGTAAGGCCTAAACTGCTTGACTGCTTTGAAGACCGCATAGGCATGCTTGTCCACCACGGGATAGTTCAGCTTAGCCCCCTGCAGACCAGTGCTCATAAACGAAATTGGGTATTCATCCCCCAACTCCACCTTTTGCGTGAGTACGGCCGCGAGAGAGTCATCCGAAGCGAAGGTATACAAGATGAAATCTTTGTCGAAATCTGGACTTCTTAAGGAAGGAGCTTTAGCTACAGCTGCCTTGATATCTCTAAATGCGTCCTTCTCCAAATCTGTCCACTTGAATTGTATGCTTTGTTTAACCATCTGTTGCAATGGCTTAACAATTTGTGCAAAATCCGGAACAAATCTGCGGACAAAATTGATGGTGCCCATGAAAGACTGCATAGATTTTTTGTTGTGAGGCATTGGAATCTTATTAATGGCTTGGACCCTTTCCTGGTCGATTGACACTCCCCCTTTGGAGATGATATGACCCAAGAGCTTACCTTCAGGTACAGCAAACACGCTCTTCTTGGGATTTAAGCAAAATGCCATGCTTCCGGCAACGGTCAAAGATGTGCCTCAGATGAACAACATGATCTTCCCTTTTCTTCGAAAAGACTGTCACATCATCTAAGTAAACAACAACACATTGCCCACCCAATCCTCGGAAGGCAATATCCATCGCCCTTTGGAATGTAGCTCCAGCGTTTATTAGACCAAATGGCATTCTTCTGTAAGCGAAAGTTCCCCACTTAGTCCTGAAAGTAGTCTTGAGACGATCTTCTTCGGCCACTAACACTTGATTATAGCCAGAGAAACCATCGAGGAGAGAAAACAATTCAGACCCTGACACCATTTGTAGGATTTGCTCCATTGAAGGCACGGGGTAGTTGTCTTTTTCCGAAGCTTTGTTTAAATTTATGAAGTCTACACACAGCCTAATCTCTCCCGATTTCTTCCTTACGGGCACCAAATTTGCAACCCATTCGGAATGCCGAACTTTGAAGATTATCTTAGCGTCCAGGAGCTTCTTTAATTCCTTTTGGATCAGCGGTTCAAGAGTGGGATGCATCCTTCTTAATTGCTGCTGAAATGGCTTGACACCCACTTTCATTGGTATAACATGCTGAATGATGCGGATGTCATAGGTTTTCAGATCTTCATAGGTCCATGCAAAAACATCCTTGTACTGTTTAAACAACTTAATGAACCTATCTCTTTCTCCCGGTGAACAACATTTGCCAAGGTTGACAAATTTTGGTTCTGCCTCGGTACCCAAATTAACCAACTCATGTTGCATTGAGGAGCTGTTAGTTTTGGTATTAGCTGGTCTTTTGAACTTATTTTGAAGATCGAAAAGCATTTCGAGGGACCTTACCCCTTTGGCATGAAATTTCCTTTCTCGTCTTCTTTCTTCATCAAATCAGCATCATGTTCTTCCTCATCTATTGCAGCTCCTTGAAAACTGTCTTCGTTTGTCAGGAAGCTGATAATTTGCTCATCATCATCGAAGAATCTGAAGTTCGTGATGTTATCGGGAATGGAAGGCCTGAAAATCAATTCAATTGAGCATTTTTTATTTGACGGCACCAATCTAGAAGCAGAGGTTGCTAACAAATCAGCAGCAGAATTTTGCAATCTAGGAATTGATTTTATATTGAAAGCATCAAAATGCATGATTAAATCCCATACCTCAGCCTGATAACCTTTCAAGTGAGGTGAGAGACAGTGAATGGTGTCCCTTACCTGTCTGACAACTATCTCGGAGTCACCAAAAACCTTCAGGTACTTAAAATTTAAGCCAATGGCCTTCTTTAAACCATGTACCAAAGCTTCATATTCAGCGGTATTATTAGTACAATCGAATTCTAATCTACAAGACAAAAAATACTTGTTCTTCTTTGGATCCATTAGAACACAACCGGCCCCGGATCCTTCCAGAGTTTTAGAGCCATCAAAGTATAATGTCCAAAAGATATCTTTAGGTTCAGCTGGGTTAGTTTCTTTGTGGTCTGTATTAGCAACTAAATTAACTATGTTACAATCAACCTCATCAGTCCGAGAGAAATGAAGGAGATTGGACTGTTTGTCTGATTCATGGCAAAAGGTTTCAGATTGATAGTTACCCGGATCCATTTCTAAGAAGTAATTTCCCAGGACCGAGGAAGAGAAAGCTACAGCCTCATTCTTTTCTTCTAGCTGAGTTACGTTTTGTTTCATATGAGGTTCCCTAAGAACTTTAATCTGATTCTGCCTGTTCTGATAAGGCAGCCATAGATGAGACCAATCAGTAGCAAAGTAGCCATTCAACTTGGTAGACCAATCCCTACTCAAAATCAGCCCATAAGCTTCAGGGATATCGACCACCATTATGTCAATAAATTGACAGACTCTAGGGTCGGCTGACAGTCTAATTAGAACATCTTTCATCTCCCCTATAACCTTGACCGCAGTCCTGTCTAATTGTATGATTTGAGCTGGAGATGGTACGGGCTGCCCATTAATTTTCCTACAAATTGACAGTGGCATAACGTTTGAAGAAGCTCCAGAGTCTACCAGACAGTTGTGAACATTGTGATTAAAAATTTCAAATGTCAACAGAAATGGCAATGTTTGGGACTTGGATTTCCCTCCGATGCTAGCCTCGTTAATTTCAGGATTGTCTTGAGAATCTGTTAATGTAGCGCTGGGTTTTGGTTGTAAAACATGCAGTAGTTTGTCTCGTTGATGGGGCAAGCTACACATGTCAAATATTGATACATTCGCTTTAACTTTCTTGATATCTTCGATAATATCATACCCTATATCGGATTCATTCCCAATTCGAATTGACTGATCTGTTTTGTTCATGGTGACCTTCGGTTGGACTGTGTCATCAGCACTTGGCTGTTTGGCCGCTGTCTCGTTTACTTTGGGCTGTGGTGGGATGATTGGTATATGCCTCCTAGGCGGATCTTTCGAAATTTTAGGCTTATGGGGAATGGTGACTGGTGCAGGATCCGCAATTGGGCCCTTGCTGCGAGTGGCAACATTTATGGTGGAGGGAGGACTATCTATGGGATCCTCTTTTTCTAATTCAGTCATAGGTAACCAATCCCATAGCACCATAGTAGTGTCCGGGGTTGGTTCCTCAATCTCAGGACTCGCCTCCTCTGGAGAAATATCCTGGTCTGGGATCTGAGAATCTAACATTTGATTCATGACCAAGCTCATGGAATTGATCCATTGTGGGCAGCTCTTCTCCGAGTGTGGTTCTTGGTGAAAGGTGCAGAAATTCTCCATCCCAATCTCATTCAAGTTTAAAACGGGGGCAGTGTTCATTGGTGGATGAGACTGTTCCCCGTCTTCCCTTTTTTTGTAGAATGGCTTGAAAGGTTTCCTAGATATACTAGCAGCCTTGTCTTTCTCGAGATCTACGATTTTGTTAGATAATTTTTGCATCATTTTAACTACATTTTCCATATCCGTAGATGGTTCTTCCTTGCCTCTTGTGAGGAGCAAAGGTTTCTTGCTAGCTGCTGGTTTCGTTTCTACTTCTAAGGCATGTTTAGCGATGCTATCAGCCTCTTCCTCTACCTTCCTAGCTTCTTCAAAATTTTCTATCAGGGTTGTCTTCTTGGATCGTTTTACAAACATTGCAATTGGACCTTCAAGAGCTGTTGTGTAGTATTCAATCAAAGACTCTTCTGCGGGTTTGTTAGCTTCACTAAAGTTATTTAACAGCGTTGTGAATCTTTGATTAAAGTCTTGAACCTTTTCCTTCTTCTCCATTCTCATGGATAAGAGTTCTTTCATAAGCGTGGCTACAGTCTTTTGGTTCCCGTACTTCTTAAGGAAACACTTTTTGAAATCATCCCAACTAGAGATTGAACTGGGTTGAAGGCTAAAGTACCAAGATGATACCTTAGGCTCGAATGTGTACGGAAACAACCTGCAGACTACGTCTTCATGTTGTACATTCAAAAGGTTCAGGGCTAAGTAAAAACTCTTGAGGTGATCCTCTGCCGAAATGGCTTTCCCTGGATCGTACTTAGGCAAGACCTTTTCTGGGTTTTTAGGGAGATTATGGAATGGTCCAGCCAGGTTCAGCGCCCCCCTTGCTCTCCAAGCAGGTATAGCCATGTTTGGGTTTGGATGTGGAGACCCTGGTGGAGAATTGTAGGGTGAATCTTGTGGAGTGCTTTTGGGAGTGGTAATTTCTTCGAGATTTTCTTGGTCTGTCTTGTTAAGAGTGCCATAGATTTCTTCCAACGTCAGATTTACCAGTTCTTCAAAACTCTGAACGAGGATTTAATCACGGGTGTATTGCGGCTCCTTTCTGGGTGTAGTTTTCTTAGGGAGGAAGTTGACAGCATTTAGACCACCTAGCTGTCTAACGTAGGATCTGGTATGTCTTCTCAAATCCTCTATTTCTACAAAAGGAACAGCGTACAAAGCTTCCTGCGGCTCAGGGTCAGAAATGAGGCGTTCTTGATCTGTTAATCCAAGATCTAGGCTGTTTGAAAAGTTTTCTTCAAGCGGGTTTTCAGTGTTATCTATGACCGTGGAAGATTTTCCTCTATCAGCCATGCACTTCAGGCCCTCCTTCTAGCGCCAAAAACTGTTGATGCCTCGGATATCGTAGCATCAATCAGAAAGGGATTCTCCCCGAAAGACGGTCCCAATTAGACTATCTCCCGTTTGGTGTAGGGAATCCGTCCGGTTAGCGGTTCCGGCAACCGTGGTTTTGGACTTTAAATCCGATTCTACCGGTTATGGCCCGATCCACCTTTCTTTTGGGTTTTTTATGTCTTTTATATGAGATGCAAGTGCCTAAACTATACTTAATCTAAATGCAATTAAAACAGATCTAAAATTAAAACTAGAACAGACCTATCTATCCCTGCAGGGGAACACGCTTAAGGGGAGAGCAATCAGCTGTAACAGATATCGTAAACAAAGAACAGATAGCTATTATTTCTCACGGTCAAAGCTACAGCAAGATGAGGATCTTGAGAAGGTAGCCTCTCATTCATCATGGAACGCATCTATTGCTCAGAAAACAGAGGAAAGCTAAAGAATAAGGAAACAGATCTAAAATGAAACTTGAAGAACGCATCTATTGCTCACGAACAGAAGAAAGCAAAATTATTCGATCTACGTAACAAGAATAAAGAAACAGATCTAGATGCAATGAAACTGGAATTAAACTAAAAGATCCCTGCAAGGAGCAATTTAAAGGCATGAACAATGAGCCATACAAATTATCCTGAAGAAAGAACAGTTAGCCATTCGATCTAGAAGAGAAATCTACAGCAATGATAAAAGCATCAGCAGGTAGCTCCTGATTTAATATGAAACGCATTCATTGTCCATGAAAATGGGAAAAATTCGTATGCACAGTAAGGGGCAAAATCATTAATACAAAGAAGTAGTTCGGATGATCAGAATGATCTCATAGTACAGGACCGCAGTCATTAGAATAGTCCAATATACAGCAATCCAACAATCCATGCAAAACGTCCATCTCCCGTGGCTTCTATTAGAAAAATCAATTTACAGACCCGATACAAGATAGCTCATATCGTTTGCCAAAATTTCATTCCCTGCCAAAAGTCCTTTCAAATCTTTCCTAGATGCTATTTATAGCTACAACTTTTCCCTTTGGGCTGACACCTAGCACGTTCCACCTGTCATTTACAGGGATTTCTACTATAATCGACCACCAAAAATGGCCACTTCCTTTACAAAAATATTTTGACAAAAAATAGGGACAGCTGTCCCATGGCTTACGCCTTACATATTCAAAATAGACGTAACAGAAAATTTGTTAACATCAAAGCTTTCCCTGCTGGGCACGTGTTTGGGCTGCAGAGAGTGGCTCACTGAATTCAGCCTCTTCATTCCTGTGCGCGAGCTTCTGCTGGCACAGGGTCGCCCAAGTTGATGGTCACTGATGCTTCCTGGGAAGAGGCCCTCGAATCCCCTGCTGATGCTGCTCCTGCTGTTGCTGCAGCTTTCCTGACCTCCTCTTCTATGTAGCTGTGCCACACACCTGTGTCCCTGATGATTATGTTTGCTGCAGCAGGAAACAGGATTTTCTGAGAAGTTACATTCTTCCCGAGCTCTATTTTAATGCTTTGTACTTCTGCTTCAGCAACTTGATATGTTTCCTTCAGCAGATGATTGTGAAGTGTTGATGAACCGATGTAATGTTGGAGATCATCCATGGCCAGGACATCAATGCTTTTCACATACTCCATCTGGACGCCTAGCTCTTCTTTCAGCTGAGACAACCGCTGCTCCTTTTCCGGGAAGTCTTCTAGGGTCCGAGGGAAACTCAATGTGCAGTTGTCATGGACTCCTTTGAGCTTTTGGTATAGGTTGTTGATTCTATCTGTTGTCCTCTGCACACTGGCCATTAGCTTATTGGCACAGCTCCTACCAAACTCCAACAAGGCTATATCTTCATTAAAATCTTCCACGGCCTTAAAAGGAAGATGCGGGGGGAAACCTCCTTTCCCTTCCCTCCATGCCATCTGACTTATGACATTTGCCTTGACACGGGTATTCTTAGCTTTGAGCCTGTGGGCTTCCGTATTGACCTCTTTTAGCCTACCCATCATGGCCTTGAGTTTGCATACCTCGTCAGTGATTAGCTCTTGAGAGCCATACACTTGCTGCAGGATATTGCATGACAGCTCGTGGAAGGGAGACATGTCCAAGGTTCTGCTCTCCGCTTGTTCTAAACGCTCAGCTAATGTCCGCTTGTCTGCTTCTAACTGGGAAGCCTTTTCTTCTGCTCCATTCTTCTCCGCTTCTGCAATCATTATCTGGAGTGCTAGCTGGTCCTTTTCCTCCTCTAGGTGACTGTACTTGTTTGACAGCTCCCTATGCTCAGCGTACAAGCAATTATATTTGTTTACTGCCAGGTCCCTTTGGGCTTGCTCATTAGCCACATTTTGTTGCAGGGTGCGTGCTCTCTTCTTTGTCAATATATTTTCTTTGACTATAACCCCTACATTGGCAAATGATGCCTGTGCTGTTGCTATAACTGCGGATGCCATGGCGATGGGATCTGCATCTGTGTTCTGCATGACAGCGACCTCTCGGTGAGTAACTATGTCATCATGGAAGGGACTTTTAATCCTCTCTTCTGATTGGAGGACCATTGCTTTCCTTTTCTTGTCATAGACAAACTCATTCCATTTGGACACCGTACGCTTCCCAGATGGAGTGTATGGGACAATTGGTCGGTTTATGATGTCTATGTCTTCTTCCATAGGTGGGGTTCGGACTTCCTGAGCGGGGTCTGCTCCTTCCTTTTGGGTACCAGAGCCACCTGCTTGAGAGGTGTCTATCTCCATGTCTTGTACACCGGACCCACCTGCCTCGGTATCTTCTCTTGCCTTCAATTCTTCCTCCACCTTCTTCCTTGCTTCAGCTTGCTCAGTCTCTGCTTCTTTCTGCTTTTGGGCTTCTTCAGCCTCCTTCCGCAGTCTTTCATTTTCAGCGTCTTGTTGCTTTCTTGCTTCCTCGGCTTCCTTTTGTAACCTTGCCTCTTCTTTTAATCTGAGCTCTTCCTGAGCTCGGGCATCCTTGGCTTCTTTCTCCTTTTGCTGGATGGTCTTCTGGGCTTTGGCTGAACTAGAGCTCGCTCCAGTACTTTGGCGACAGATCCGTAGCTCAGTCATGTTGCTGATGCCTCTGAATGCTTCCTCCTCGGCATCGGGGTAGTGGGAGTATTCGAAGTTAGCATAGTTCCCCTTGCAATGCTCGGCCACTTTACCCTTTCTGTCGTTCATGTGGAAGATGACCTCACCGAAGTGGAAGGCCTTCAAATCTTGAACAAATTCGTCGGCAGAGGCCACCCCTGAAAACTTGTAAGCACCTATGCAGAAGGGTAAGGGAGGAAAGGAAGCCTTGTGTAGCTTGTGGAGGAATGCTCCAATCCCATCCAAGAAGAGTTGTCTTACTGCTTCCTTGAGCACCACATAGTCTGTGGCATACTGCGGCAATATGTATGGGGGCTTAGTCCCTCCGAACATTCTCAGGTAGGTACCTTGTTCTGAAAAGTAAAAGTCCCCATAATCCCCAAGGACTTCCAAAGCATTTTCTGACAGACAATTTGGTTCTTCCTTGAACACTTTCTCGTATAGGGGCATGATGAACCCCTCACAGATAAGTTTGTAGCTGGGCTTGTAATTCTGAGCCCACAACATCTTGAATGCGATGTAGACCGGGGCGGTGGCCCTATCCCATGTACACCCCAATTTGGGGAACTCTATCTTGGCCAAGATACAATCTATCAGATATGAAGACATGAAGAATTCAGCCTTCTTCAAGGCCAGTCCTGGCTTAGCAGCAGCTATCATCGAGGCCAGACTATCCGCCAGGATAGTGGCCCAGTCAAATACTGTCCCCTGAAATGCCACATAGTGAATGATAGGGACCCACTGAATCTTGTATACTGTGCCATCGGGCATGCCGAAGATTCTGCACAGCATTAAAGCGATCAATCTGAAAGGGGCCCTCAGGATTTGTACGTCATATTCATCATTTCCCTTCTTTCTCAAATGCTTCCCTCCCCTCAATAGCTTCTTGGCCATCTCGATGTTATCCATTTGGACCAACCATTCGTCAGTCAGAGCTTGTTGGACGCGGGGAAATCTGTAGGCCGCCGCAACATACGCTGGTTGAAACGAGGCAATAGCCACCTTCCCGCTGTCATTTATCACTCTCCCTTCAGCATCTGCATGTTGGAGTATCCACCCGATCACTTCAGCACAGGGGAATAGCTCAGGGCGGGTAGCGGCTCTAGTTATGCCTGAGGCTCTGATATTTTGATAGATCGGTGCCTCCTCCAGCAACATATCTGGGATCTCTTGGTCCCTGATCATTCTATATATGTCATCCCATCTGATTTCTGGAGGGACGCCAGTAGTGCACCTAGTGTCCTGGAGCGAGGTTTCAATCTTGGGAGGGGCAGGCTTCTTTTCTGTCATCTTCGCCTTCTTCTTACCGGTTTTCGGCATCCTGATTTATCCCTGATAACATCCATATCAAAGTCATTATTTGAGCAACAGGCTGTAAAGTTTTAGCAGAGAGCAACATCATTTTAATGAGATAAGTCAATGAAGCAAATATTTAGGAAGCAAAACATTATTTCAACATGAGACACAAATTGAAACATTTGAAGCTCTTAAAAGACGAGTCTGCAATGCTCCCGAGGGGATAAGCTATGTTGCGGAAGCCATTGGTTTTCGGACCGATAGGTGGTTTGCGGAAGCAATTGGCTTCCGGTTCCGTCTTGCGGAGGGAGATGTTTTTCGTTATAGCTGCGGTTGGAGAGGTCGATGGCGGGGAGACGCGGGTTGACTCGGTGAGGGCTTTGAATGCTATCGTCACGCGCGGCCACTCACCGAGTCACTACGGGATACCTTAGTCCGAGCGAAGGTGACGGCGCCGGGGATATGCTGACGGGGAGTGCTAGGGCGGCCATGGCTTCAGGTTTCGGCTCGCGTGGCTTCAACGTTCACGGGTTTCGGCTCGCGTGTAGGGGCTGAGGCTTATGGAAGGGCCCAGGGTTTTAAGTCCGGGTTTACGGCCGGGGACATGGAAATCCCATGGGGCTTCTACAAATTCTCCCAAGACGAGGGGCGCGGCCCGGGGTTTTAAAAAAAAAATGGGACATGATTAACCGCCCGCACCCACCACCATTGAAATAAAATGTTAATGTTTTAACGAAGGTCTATGACGATTTTGTATGGCGAAAACTCCGTTCACTGTATCTGACGGGCAAAACATAGCCCTTGACGGGTGTTTTGCCCGTCACAATCCTACTAAAACCCAATGTTTTCCTACCAAAGACAACCCAATGGCGAAATCCCAAGTCAGAATCCTACCTGGCACCGTGGGGATCGCTTGAGCGAGGTGGCCGCGAGCACGGACGAGCGAGGTGAGCTGGAGCGATTTGCACGGCGTCGCACGTCGTTGGCGAATTCAAAAAAACAATGGTATATTGGGTCGAGCTCCTACCGCATTATATAAACAAAGGCACGTGTGAGCATTCAATTCGGTAGGTGGCGCGGTTAAAACGAGGTTTAAATTCGCCGCGCGTAGCGGTCATGTCAAACGATCTCGGTTTTCGTGCAACCGTCATTCGCGGGGCCAGTTTGCGAATCATATCCGCCGTTGCGGAAGGGTTCGATGAAAGCTTCCGATGTTTCGGGGCTTACTGCGGAAAGGAAAATCGAAGCCTTCCGCGAAAGACCGCCGCGTAGCGGACGGGTAACGCCAAGGCTTCCGCCCTTTCGGAACGATATAGTGAATGCTCCCAATGTTTTTCGGAAGGCTTTTTCGACAGCTTCCGCGAACCAAAAAAAATTCGAAGTTTCGTTGATTTTCGGGAGGGTTTGGCGAAGGCTCCCGCTAGTTTTGGAAAGCTTTTGTGAATGGCTTCCGCCGTTTCGGAAGGAGAACTTATACTCTTCCGCGCAGTTTCCCGGGATCGTTTCGAAGTCCTTTTTCGAGCGGTTTAAGTGGTTTGGTTCCGCCGTTTCGGGAGGGTAGTCCGAAGGCTTCCGCGGTTTCGGGAGCAAAAAGGCTGAAGGCTTCCGCCGAAGTCCTCCGAAAAATTCTAAGTTCTTTCATATCTTCGGAAGGAAATCGTGAATTCTTCCGCGGGACTTATGCGGATGGCTTCCGCTGTTTCGGAGCGTTTTTTTTTTTGTTTCGGAACTTGAACCGTTCCGTAGAAGGCTTAGGCGTGCGGTCTATGAGGATGGCTTCCGCCGTTTCGGGAGGTTTTATTGAATTCCTCCGCCGTTCCGGGAGGGTAGCCCGAAGGCTTCCGCGGTAGTTTCTTGAAAAAATTCTAAGTCCTTTTCATAGTTTCGGAAGGAAATCGTGAATTCCTCCGCGGGTCTTATCCGAGTGGCTTCCGCCGTTTCGGGAGACAGCCTTGAATCGCTCCGTCGTTTCGGCGAGGTTATACCAGTGGTTTCCGCAACTTATAGCCATAATCTGAGTCTCTTTTCGGGGAGATATCACGGCGGCTTCCGCTGTTTCGGAAGGGTTCACTGAATTCCCCCGCCGTTTCGGGCGGTTGACTGAATTCCCCCGCCGTTTCGGGAACAAATTTTCAATGGCTTCCGCAAATTTTGACAAAGGAAATCTCAGTCCTTCTTTCGGAAAGGTTGGACGTTTGTCTTTGAAGTCCGGGATATAGTACGAATTATCCCAAAACGTTGGGGAAGAGTCTGAGTTATCTTTTGGCTCTTTGGGGAGAACATGGAAGGATTGATGGCAAGATGTTCAGCAGGGAAATAAGATTTTGTGTTGAAAACAGAGCTGACGGCTGGGATGGCTTCTCAAGCAAACTTTCTACAAAAAATACAGGAGGGGCCCCAACATGTACAAAAATTTTGGGGAGGGGTGTTGCTGCAACAACACAACTCCAAGCTTAACCTACAGGTCGCGAGGTCGAAACCCTCTCACATTCTCATCTAACCCTAGAATTCGGCAGCCTGTTGGCCTCACAGACCGAAACTATAGTGAATAATGAAACACAGTAAATCCTATCAATTAGCACCTTAACGAAACGTTAGGGTTGTGAATCCAACGCTCCAGATTCACTACAAATCGACGATCACAAACATGCCAACACTCTTGCATTGGAATAAACAACAATTGCATTTAATTGTTCATTCATTGCTCAAAGCACGGCCTTGCCACGTATATTACACGATGGTTAATTTGACAACCAGCTCGGAGGAGTGTTATCATAAAATGTCATACAAGAACCAAAGTAGTCACCATTTGAACGAAGTCGCATTACGTGGAAAAATGGATTATCCTTGTCACCACAGCCACTGGGCGGCCATTAATGCTAGACTGCAACACTATCACCAATGCCAGCTCGAAAAGCATGCCAATCAACTACCTGTCATTCCATAGTTATTGCGAATTAGTACCAGGTGTAAAGTTTAAACAATGTAGATTAATTCATGTTTTATGAATTATAACATTCGTGCTATGTATAGTTCACATTAAAAAGATTACGCTATAGTTCCAAACCTTGCATATAAGCATAATTGTAATATATGATACATTCATATGAATGTTATAATTATGAACGTCATTCATTTCTAAAGCCACGAGACTTATATACATATTGTATAGAGTTAACATGGTCATCGTATCATAGGATAAATAATTCCTAAGAATCATAGTGTTAAATATTATAAATTCTTGTATTATTGATTTCATTTGTTTATAATTCTATCATTTCAAATTGTGATTATATAGTTTCATTTTGGGTAATCAAATAAATCCAATGCTATATACATATTTAGCATGAAAACTATTTCGAAGGCTATACACCTTACCTTAAGTTCTAATCGCAAACAATTAATGATTTTGCGATACATTCATTTTATCATTATCATGAAGATATTACAAGATGACGAAGTCAGCTACAACAATGACGAATATTACATCGACGAACTTATCAATTGATGGTTTCAATAGATGACCATATTTTAAAACATTGTGGAGTTGTTATACAGCTTTCGAAAACAGTAAGTATAACCTTGTAATTCATACCTGCATTACTTTTATGAGTCGCAATAGAGTTCTAATATTCTATTTAATTACGACGTTGAACTTTAACTACACACGTACTTTGAATTTACACAATCATGGAACTTCTTACTTGTCGTCTGCACATAGAACATTCAAATGCTTTAGCGTTGCAGCTAAGTAAACTCCAGGGTACCCCGTAGGACACCCTTATTCATCAAAAGTCAAACTGTCAGTATTAGTGCAAAAGAAAAAGTGTCGCATCATATTACTGACCTGTTAGTTCATTTTGTTACCATAATCATGTTTGCTAATTATGTGTTAAAGTTGTCACTGTCACATTGTTGCTAAACATAAATTAAATTATGTTTAGTACTAACAACTTTTTAATTAATGCTGTCATAATCAACAATTATTATTTCCACAATTATAATTATCGTATTTAAGGATGTTTTCAAAAAATTTAAAATTTTATGAAAATTCGGGATGTTACACTCAAATCCTAGATTAATTCGGCACCACTCTTATTGGCCATTTTTATGGTATTAGATTGGTTGAGTCGGCTTTAAGACATTTCCATAGAGGTAGAATGGGTACCCCTTCTCTCCTACTCTCTAGAAAGTTTCATGTTGGATAGGGGTTGGCTAGGGTTCATATTCTAAAGAGAGGAATACAATGGTTGCATACTTTATGGAAAGTGGGATTGGAACTCAAATTGGATTTCATTAAAACTTTTGAATCCTTGTTTCAACCCCAGTCAAGAGTTTTCAAAATACCTCCTCATATGGGTCAAGGTACTGGGCCTCCTAGTAGAATTCTGGACTAATGAAATGCTTGTAGCAATTGGGAACTCTCTAGGAAAGACGTTGCTTATTGATCCCTCTTACAAGTATTGTGCTTCTTGCTCAATTGAAAAAAATTTAACCTTCTAAATATTAAAGGTAGACTGGCAAAGTCCATTGAGCTCACCATCGGAGACCTATTGCATCAATATAAAGTGGATTACTACAACATTCCATTCCAATGTAGCTGATGTCACCAATGGGGCCATCTTTTGAATTCTTGTACTAAAAGTTTCAGATGAAAAATATGGCGTAAGATGGAGGACGACTCATTGTAAATGACAAGGGGAACTCTTAGGAAATCCCTAAACCTTTTAGGTTTTGATATAATAGTGGGAGGAAGCTCATATGCTCAATGGACCATTCAATATCTCTATCCTGAATCCATAGAGTGCAATGGAAGGTTCGTGACTGAAGAAGTGAACGAAAACCATGTGTAAGAATCTCCTTCAAATAAGGTTACATTTCCATTGGGAGATGCTCAATCTGAGCGATCCAGGAGCTACAAGGAACCTCTGCTCTCGTGTCCCCTCAATCCCTCAAACCCCTCTCTCCCCAAGAAAAGGAAATCTCTTGTCATCTCCCCACGTTGACTACTAAAACTTTCACCAATCAGAAAGGTGGTGAGGAAAGCAAGCTTCTAGGGAGCAACTAGGTACATTTGTCGATGGAGATGTACCCTAATTTCTGCAAGGAAACGATCCAAGTTAAGAGAAGAAATGTCAACCATATCCATGTGCACAAGTCCAAGAAAAGTATGTGCCATACTCTCTCCCTTTCCTATTTTAACTCTTGTTTAAACCATGAATTAGAGGAAATTAGGGAGGTGGTCCTGTCCTTGGGATACATAGAGGAGCAAAAGGGATTTAGGATGGAAATCCATGATACAATTGTTAATCTAGGACAATTTGGGGTAGCAATGGGGAGGATGCAAGGCCATCAGGACCATAAGGTTTCCACCTGTCATTACGATTTATGATCCAAAGGAAAAATTAAAGTGGATATGGCAAGGGAGTCATGCGATCTCAAGACTAATCTCATTTCAAACATCCTGCAATCAATGACGGGTAGAAAGTGTTTATTCAAGCACAAAAGATTCAAAGCAATGTTGATGTATATTAACTTCAGAATGTATTTCATCTATATATTATTGTACTCCTATAGAGATGTATTATTCCTCTATACGGAAGTGTTGTCATTTGTATTGACAAGTGTCGCAAGTGGTGTAACTTGCTGATGGGTTATTAGACCACCTAGTAGAGGGGTCGGCCAGGATTAATGTAACCTAGGGTTATTAGGCAGAGTTAGACAAGTCGGCCCCATAGGTTTATTAGGCTACTCAAAACAAGTATAAATAGAGAGCGGGATCTCTCTATTTGATCATCTCATTATCTCACTCTACATCACTCGGAAAGTGGTGCACTAGTTGAGGAGGAGGAGTAACTGCTAGTAAAAGACTATCTCTTGTACTTTGGTTGTACTTTGGTTGTATCATTGCTCTCTCTATCTCTGAGGAAGTTGTGGGGTTTTTCACCTTTATGGTTTTCCCCAGTGAAAATCTGTGTGTTCATTGTCTTATGTGATTGGTTGATATGCTTGCTACATGCTTGATATGATTGATATGCTGTACATGTTATTCTCTCAGTAAAGATCCTAGAGTATATTGAATTAATACTAAAAAATTAACATGGTATCAGACCTTCCCTGAGAAGAAGACATTGTGCAATGGCAGAAACTAGGGTTTCTTGTTTATTGGGTTTCTCTCCATAGATTTTGGAAAAGCAGTAAAGCAGATTGACTCTACTCATCAAGGAGAATCTATCTATCCAATCAGAATTCAATTCTGAGCACTTTCAATTTTTGCCCTAAAAATTAGGGTTTCCTCAAAAATAGGAATTTTTGAAATCTGAAGACATAGCTAGAAGCTCCTTGTAAAAATCGAAGTTTAGAGATTTGGATCAATATTTTTGGTTGGGTGAAGCTCCGGGAAACTCAAACCCTAATTCAGGGTTCTCCCTAGTGAATTTGGGAGATTGAAAAGCATTTATGAAGGGTGAAACTTTGCAGTTTTCAAATTCTGAGCATACCAGGTTGATCAGCTCATCAAGGTGCATCTTTCTATCCTTTCAGAATTTTGAAATTCACATTTTGAATTTGTAGGGTTTCTCTGACAAACCCTAATACGGGACTAGATCCAGTTTTTAGTAAAACAAGTGGTAAGATCCAAATCCTTTCTATTTCCATTTGAAGTACTCTTTAAAGATGTCTCACCACACCAATATTGAAGATAAGCTTGAAGGGGCTGATGAATTTTGAGCATGGAAGTATAGGATTGGGTTAATCCTGGAAGAAAATGAGTTGGAATCATACATAAGCTCTGAGATCCCTGTCCTAGAGGGAGAAGAGGCTAAATCTCTTCACAAGAAGGACTTGGTCAAAGCAAAGAGGATCATTGTTGATTCTATCAAGGACCATCTCATCCCACATGTGTCATCTCTTAAGAAACCCAAAGAGATGTTTGATTCCCTAACCAAGCTATTTGAAGGGAAGAACATAAATCGGAAGATGACCCTACAGAACCAATTGAAAGGGGTAAAACTTCAGAATGGAGATACCATTCAATCCTATTTCTCTAAGGTCTCTCAGATCAAGGAACAACTCGAAGCTGTGGACGAGGTAGTAGATAATGGTGAAGTTGTTATGACCACATTGAATGGCCTACCTAGGTCATGGGATTCTTTTATCCAAGGAATCTGTGTAAGAAAGAAACTAATTTCCTTCAACATACTATGGGAAGAATGCTCTCAAGAAGAAGCAAGGCTTGTGGCACGAGAAGAAAAGATAGGTAATGAAGATCAAGCTCTCACAACACACACTAAGAAAGGAAAGCCCAAGAGGGAGCCATCTCATAACAAAAGATCTCCACACCACCATTATCATAAGAAAGATCTTAGATGCTTGACATGCAATGAGAAGGGACACTTTGCGGTAGATTTTCCTAAGAAGAAGAAAGACAACAACAACAATTTCAACAAGAAGAAGAAGAACAACAAAAGAAGATATCACGCTCATCCTGCTGAGGATGATGAACCTCCCAAGAAGAAAGCTAGAGCAGAAAGTGATGACTCATCTAGTGAAGATGAATATGTTCTAATCTCCTCCCTCACAGGTACTATTTCTCATGGTTGTAATGATTGGTTAATTGACAGTGGGGCTTCTAAACACATGACTGGATTTAAATAATCTTTTCTAAATTTATCTGAACATGAATCACCCGATAAGGTGAAACTTGGGGATGATTATCAATACCCTATCAAAGGAAGTGGGGAGGCCTCCTACAACATGGACTCTGGAAAGTCCTTGAAGATGAAAGATGTTTTATTTGTACCTGGGCTCAAGAAGAATCTTCTCTCCATCTCTACATTAGATGAAAAAGGAATGAGGGTTGCATTTGTAGATGGCCAAGTCCTAATGTGGCCAAAAGGTAAAACTATTGATGATGCAGTGGTGATTGGAGTGTATTGGAGAAAACTCACTATTGCTTGGGAATACCACAACAGACAGTTGACTACCATAAATCTACTCAATTCTCAAAACAATGCTATTATAAATGACAATGTTAAAATAATGGAGAAATGTAACCAACCTCGATCCAACGTTTGATGTAGATCCCTGTTGGAGCTTTCAATCTGCGCACATCCAAGCACTTGTAATCTGCAAATTAGTCTTGACAACCAATATCTAACAAGTAGATGTGATATATAAATGACATTAACATTATCAATAACAATGGTCCATAATATAATAAGAAAACGTAACCCAATGTATAATAAATGACATTCACACCATGAATGGACGAGAATATGAGTATTTCTATTAATGAACAAGAAGAAGTACAAAGTGATATGACCTCTTGCCGGCAACCAATCTGAACCAAGATCTAGATCAATCCACTTGTGCCTCCACCACTTCAATCCTCCATAAAGGAAAACTCAAACTAGCAAGGAGTTTGGAAGGTGAACATAACTGGTTCACAACTACAAGGATCAATGAGTGTAGACTCAAGATAGGGCAAAAATCCACTAGAGTTACTTTACTATTCTCTTCTTCCTCCTGTCCATAAGCCATATGCGCTCAATATATAGTCCTCTCAAAGGTAGGTGAAAGGACTCATCGAGACATTACTTGGGCAGATGGAGAGCCAAAGGTCACCCAATGACCGCTTTTTGGGAGTAAAAAGTATTAAAATAGTGGTTTTTACCATTTTACTTGATACCTATGGGCTATAGGGATGTAAATCGCGGGTACGCATGCTATAGTGATGCAACATGCAGGTAGGAACAAAAATAGGGCAAACTGGTATCACTGAAGGATAAAAATGGATCTGAGTCACTGAAATGGATCCTACAGGCCAAAGAATGTTGATGCTCATAGGGTGGAAGATTTCTGTGTAACAGATGCCCCCTAATGTGTGAGGTCAGAGACTGAAATGTGCTACGATGGCCGAAATACATTATAAAACTCAAAAGTGGAGTGATGGAGACACAAGTGGAAAGAATGACTCACTCGTCATAGTACAATAGTATCTCTGAATACATGTCGGTATAGTACAACAATATGATACAATGGCCATGAATAGGCAGTACATAAGTAAATATATGTCACAAGTGATCATAGCCATGATCCCTTTATAGTAAGATATGGTCTTCTGCTAAAAAGAAGCCAATTGGTGCAAAACTAGAGGTACAAATTGCTAAAATCTGAGAGGTGATATCTCAAATGTAAAGTCAAAGTCATATGTAGCATACTGAATGCCATAATCTCCTGGGGTCTTCTACATAAGTCTTCGACTGTGCAAGTCCCATCAAGTGAATAAAGGAGTTGGGGTCGAACCTGATTAGACATCGTCTAATTACTGGTCATTGATGTATACCGTTAACAGACGCGAGATGACCCACCAATAATGAAAATGGGCATCAAGGCATAGAGCACAATCATTAGAGTGTGAATAAATGGGTTGAAGCTGAACACTAGGATGAATCCATCGATCAGGGGACATTGATGTATTCCCAAAACTATTGATGGCGAGAGAACCTACCACTAATGACTGCAAGCCTCAAGGTACTCAACCGAACTCTAAGCCTCAAGTCTCGGAATAAATGAGTTGAAGTCGACGGAACGAGACTCGTTGGAAGGAGGGCATTAAGGCATCCCCCATCAACCAGCATGAGGTACTAGCAATGCTGAAAGATTTGGAAGATCTTAGGTGAAACGGACTGACTCAATAAGGATGGCCGACATGCAATAGTCAAGATATCTGAGGAGTGGCCGACACTGGTTTCAGGACTTCCTTTGAACAAGAGCATGAGCAGATGGATAGACTCAGGCAACATAGACTTGATAGAAACTATGCAATGCAGGAGGCATTACAGAGGGCTCCATAATGACTGGAAGCTTAACTAATCGGTGGAGAAAACTGAGAAACAAGTACAACTCCTAAGGCCCAACTATAGTCCCGACTCATAATGTACAGAGTGGAATGAATGCTCTATTCAAAGGCGACACAACAGCTGCCAACAAGAAATAGTGACCATAATCTCGTCCGGCTTTTTGGAATATTTGATTTTTTTCTCTTTTTCATATTTTGGAAAAGCTTGAAAAAGAATAAAATTGCTTATAGTACAACAAGTGAGGGAACGAGTGTCAAATAGCTAGCAGACTAGTCCCAAGCAGTGGAACATACCTATGCTCAATGCAAGGAAGTGCGTGCAAGATGTGGACACTCAGGGGTGTGTTCCCTCAGGGTCAAAGGGTCATCAAATTGTGAAGGGAGAATATATAAGCTCTGCAGGGCTCGACAGGAAAAAGTGCTCGGGCACTAGGCTAACAATTGAGTAAGCGGGAGCCGGCACAAGGCTCAAGTGGCAAGTAGGATGATGCAATGCAATCACAACATGATATAACTGAGGGGAGTCCTTAAGGGAGATGGCCAGCATAAGACAAAGTAGAGTATGAGTCTTCATCGCAACATCATGGCGTGACTACAAAGGACTCCCAATCCTGAGGACAAACAATGGCATGGGCACCAAAAGCATAATGGGGTTCTAACTAGGGTACCCATGTTCTGGAAAGCCCTACCGCCACATGATGACACTTCTATAATAGTGTGAAGGTTCCATGTCAGTCACGAAACGAGGTCGCACCTAGGATTTATGAAAAGTGGTCAAAGGTCAAATGCATAATGCATGTGAAGATGCCATCTAACCTATATGCCAGGTGTGAAACGTACCTGTCGTAGGTGTGAAATGGATCAGAACAGCTCTCACCGAGGAAATCTATTGAAAAACCACTACTCCATGACATGATATTAGTTCATAACGGCTCAAAATGGAAAAAACTATAGAAAAGTGGGTCCAGAAAATTATAAATAGTAATAAAATTTAATAATTTTCAATTCATTTGCACTATTCACCATTTTGGAGTTTAGCGGTAAGTTTGCACCTGAAACTTCAAGTGCCAATCATGGGAGCTATGAGCAACCGTTCAGCGAACCGTCTGGAGCAGGTTAGTGGTCATTGCCATACCTTTCATTTAAGTGCTTTTATTTCAATTTTGGTCGGTGGGATTTTTTGTTTGGGCAAGCCCTAAATGGCTTCGGTGCTACCCACGGGCTATAAGTGTGCAGGTCACGGGTAGGGCATCAAACACGCAGTCAAAAAACTGACTACCCACGTCTACCCGCAACTGTCTACAATCTAGCTCACAGGTACGGTCGTGAAGAATTTTTTAAACATGATATTGACTAAAAATTTCTTTCTTTTCACTCCAGGATGGTTCTAGAGTGGAGGGAAAGAGAGCATGACCAGGTAGATGAGGCCGTGCGCAACGATTTGCAAGCACAACAAGCATGTGGATTATATAAATACTGGAGTCTCGGGGGCTTAAGGGCCCAAAACCTACTACTCTGTCATTTGATCAACTACTGGGATGTGGATGCTCAACACTTCATCCTCAACAGGAAAACACTGACACTGGAAGTGGAGGATATCTACTTCATTACCAGTTTGTCCCATAGAGGGGAGGTGGCTAGTATTTGGTCAGGGACCGTGGGTGGTGGGATCACTGTGCAGGGCTACATAATATGGTATTGTCCCACCAACACACGAACAGTGGGAAGTCAAGTGCCACTCAACCTCATAACGGATCTGAGTACATAGATCATTGTGGCTACCCTGATGCGGATCATGGGATCCAAAGCACTGCATCAAGCATCCAAACCGGTGATGTTCTACACATCACACTACTTGCAGCCTACTATATTCGACTGGTGTACTACTCTGCTAGTGTCTATGAAGACACAACTGATGGAATGCAAAGAGGGGAAGGCCAAAAACTTTGGGTATGGTAGAATCCTATGCAGCTTCTTCTTTGAGAGAGTTCCAGGACTTAGCCCAAGGGTGGATGTCTCTCCTCACAGTCTCCGAGATCCAGCCCTGACCCGGTGGGCTGAGATACTGACACGACAGGGTGGTGGCCATTTGGCATCACCATATACTGAGGAGTTCTTCCGCTAGTGGAACCGACAGGTGATCACGATAGAGGACTATCCCTATGTGGGGATAGACTTCAGACAGGACCGTGACATGCCACTCCCACTAGGCGCAGCCTTCAGAGACATCGGTGAGTACTCTTTTGGTTTTGTGTTTTTTAAATTTTTATGGATTTTTTTATTATAGTTGAAATACAAAATATTTTTGGTGGTAATGTCATGTGCTAATGGGTGACTGTTTACTCGTAGACAAAGGCCCAGTGAGACCAGAGGGCTTCCTGAGACATGGTCGTCGGGGTAGAGATGAGGTGGCAGCAGACGCTATAGCAGGGAGCACACTCCAAACGTTGCAGCGCAATGTATCATGGATGTTTGCTCGAGTTCCACTGATAGAGGTGACCTGACTACCTGAGGCCATGCAGCGCCAGGTAGTGGGTGTTCCCGGGGAGTGGGTGCAATTGCTGCAGCAAATGGCCAACGCAACATAGTACTACTGCGAGACACATATCGTCGAGGTGGCAGCTAGACCTCCTCGGAGGGAGTAGATATCCCAGGGTCTCATCATTTTTGTATCGATATGTATATTTTTGAGGGCTACGGGCTCCAGTCTTGTATGACACTTCCATTTTTGGACATATTTATATATATATACAACTTTGGTTCTCGGTTCTACTATATGTGTGTATGGTACAAATGTATGAATGTCTTTGTATTTATGTGCTTATGATGAATGTGACAAATTCCAATCTAATACATAGCTAGTGTATCATCAGATATATAATTATGACTTCTCGAAATGTGAATATATGTAATGGAAACAAAATGTCTCTCCAAGAGTCGTACCTTAAGGAATATCTGTAGTAATGTAGGGTCTCGTACATGGTACTACCCATTCAGCTGAGACACAACTAGTTGTGAATCTAGGCGGACTTCTAAAGACTGGATACCATGTGAAATGGCATCCCGAAGTAGCTCAACAACAGCACTATACTCGGCAGATGTAGGACCGAGACAAGCACCTCCTGAGGACACAACTAGATGGTCAGGTGAAAAGATAACCCAGGCAGCAGAAGCAAGCTGCTGCATATGTCGGCTAGCACCATCCGCGAAACCTAAGAATGTAGGACATCCCGCTAACATCTGTCAATCAAACAGAGGCTAATCAGCAAACCCGACAACCAAAAAGGAAACCTAGACTATGTACAGAAAAACTATACAATAGTGTACAAAAGTATCACCCCGAACCAAAGGTTCAAGCGTAATACCGCTTGAGGTAGAGCCCATTTCTAGGCTCATTCAAGACAACTCCCTCATAATCTTCTAACTCATAAGATCCTTTTTCAAGGACATGCCTCACAATGTAAGGATTGTGCCACATGGGATTGAACTTGCCTGCCCCCAGGGGTTCTTTAGCTTGGTCATAAAAGAGTACCAAGTCACCTTCAACATATTGCCGAGGACAGACAGACCTATCATATTGAACCTTGACACGATGCTTGTTAACATCAATGGCCATAGCGGCATCTCGACGGTGTTCGTCAAGTTGCTTGAGGTGTACTAAACGTTTCTCAATCTCCGTCGTATCAGGGAGGAGCTCTATGGCTAGCTTGAGCAAAGGGATCTCGCATTCAATCGATAAAAGTGACTCCACACCATGAACTAAATGGAATGGTGAGAACCCAGTGGCAGTCTTAACTGCAGTTCGATATGCCCACAAAGTAGGATATAACATGATATGCCAATTGGTCTTGCTTTGTTGGATGGTACGTTGGAGAATGGTCTTCAAAGACTTATTTACTGCTTCAACTTGACCATTCGCTTGAGGATAGTAGGAAGACGAGTGTTCCTGATGAAACCCAAGCTTGAGAGACAAATCCTCCATCATCTTATTTTCAAAGTGACTGCCATGGTTAGTGATAATCTCTTTTGGGATACCGAATCGAGTGATAATCTGGTTGAACACGAAATGGGCTGCAGTAGCACCATCGGCTTTAACGGTAGGCATGGCCTCAGCCCATTTGGAAAAATAATCCACGGCCACAATAATATGATGATGCCCCCCAGCCGAAGCTGTTTTTCAATCCATGAAATCTACCCCCCACTTAGTGAAGGGACCGACAGTGACGACCGGATGGAGGGGCGCTGGATGCGAGTGTATGTTTCGAGAAAACACCTGGCAAGGGTGACATCTCTTCATAGCGTTAATACAATCTTTAAAGATAGTAGGCCAAAAATAACCCGCTCGCATAATACGCTGGGCTGTAGCAAGCTCGGATAAATGACCGCCACATGCCCCCGCATGGCAATCATTAAGTACCCATTTTGCTTCTTCATGAGTCAAGCAACGATGGAGAATGGAATCCTTTCCTCGGCGATACAAAGTGTCACCGACGATAGTATAATCTTTAGCGTGATGTCTCACACGTTGTCGCTCGTCTCGTGAATAATGTGGAGGAAACTTCAAAGTTTGGAGATATATAATGACATCTCCATACCAAGGGTCCTCGGTCGAGATAAGAAATAAGTGTTCATCCACAAAGGAATCTTCATGAATGACATCCTCATCAAGCCGTGGAAGGTTCGACATAAGCTCAGCGAACACCAATGATTTCACCAATTTTTGTAGAAGCAAACTCGAGATCAAATTCCTAAAGGATCACAATCCATTTATTATACTTACCCTCGATAAGGTGTCGTGATAGCATGAATTGAAACAGATTGATATGAGCTACAACAGTGGTTGTTCAAAGCAAAATGTAATGCCGTAACCGCTGCACTGCGTGAACAGTTGCAAGTGCCTACTTTTCTACGTGGGTGTACCTTAGTTCAGCGTCTACTAAATTTTGACTAAGATAATCGATAACATGCTCGACAAGCGCATCATCTATCTGAACCAAGACCATGCCAATAGTCTCTTGAGATGCAGCCACATAAAGAATGAAATCTCGTGTAAATTCCGGAGGATTAAGCACAAGGGCCAATACCAAAGCTTTCTTAATGGCATCGAAAGACTGCTGGGCTCGCTCATCCCAGATAAAAGGTGTGTCTTTCTTCAATAGGTGTGCGAAACCTTTAGTAATACTGGCGTAGTTAGCTATAAACCAATGCAGAAAAGTAGCTCTCCCTTGGAGGCTCTGAAGTTGAAACAAATTACGCGAAGGAGGCAACTGAAGTATTGCCTCAACTTTGAGAGGATCGACTCTAATACCCTCCTTCAAAACTATGAATCCTAGAAGGTGACTAGTCCTAACAGCGAAGATGCATTTGTTCAGATTCAATTGAATTTTGTAGTGGATACATCATTCAAGAATCATACGGAGGTGCTTGGGGTGGTCCACTCTCTTGCGAGAATGGCCAACAAGATCATCCAAGAAAACTTCCATAATCTTCTTAAGATCATGAAAGGCATAGGTCATGGCTCGCTGAAAAGTAGCTCCGGCGTTTTTGAGGCCGAAGGGCATTTTCCGATATGCAAAGGTTCCCCATGGACAAATAAATGCCAATTTATGTTGGTCCGCGGGTTTGATTTGAATCTAATTATAACCCGAGAATCCGTCCATGAATGAAAAAATCTCACTTCCTGCACAAGCATGCAATATTTGATCAATGAATGGTGTGGAGAAGTTGTCTTTCAGACATGCATGGTTCAAATCTCTAAAATCAGTGCATACACGTATCGTTCCCTACTTCTTATCCACAGGAATAGGGTTTGACACCCATTCGATAAGGGGAACGGGGTAGATGAAACCAGCTTTGAGCAGTGTCTCCACCTCTGCCTTAATAAAAACTTCCTTCCTAGGGTTCACAGCATGTAAGAATTGTCGAACCGGTTTAGCATCAGGATATGTTTTAATCTCGTGTTCAACAATGCAAGGGTCTATTCCTGGCATCTCCTCATATGACCAGGCGAAAGCTTCCCGGAGTTCGGTAAACACATCAGTGTAAATAGCAATCTCCTCAGGAGTGCAATCGGCACCGACATAAACATTCTCAATCTTTCCAGGAGTGCGGGAGATGTTGATCGAAGTGGTTGGGGAAATATTGGCCATATTCCCCTCCAAGAAAACATCATGCGACTACAAAAGAGCCACAGGGTGACCAACCATCTCAGCTAGAGTAATCCTAAACTCCTCCTGCTCAATGAGTTCAAGGTTGGGAAGGAAATAAGATCGATGGTGCATATCTTCCCAAGGCCTCTCACTACCACACATGGCTTCGAGGATAGTTTCATCCGATGGCAAAGTATCATCGAGGAAATCGTGAGAGCAAAATGAGTTGGCTGCCCAAACTGGCAGCGTAACGGGATCTTCTTCAACTGTCTGGGAAGAAGAGAGATCTGGATTTGCAGTGGTTTGTTGGATGTGATCATAAGTGAGCTCCTCTATAGATAAAGGCATAGACATCCCGACATGCGCAATGTCTCCAGACATAGAATCCATGGATGGAAAAATCCATGGATCACCACAATAGGAAGTCCGGAATGGTATACCATTCGAAGGAGGAGGCGCATTGTTGGAAATGGTTCCAATAAAGTTCACAGGTGCAGAATGGTTACAAGTTCCCATCAACGAGGGGTACATTCCAACACCTATGTTCCCAGTTGCCGACTAAGAATCGGAAAGTTACGGGACTACTGATCCCGTGGATGTTGTGGAAGGAGTGCCAACATAATCCAGTTGATCGATCGTCACAATCTTGCCTTCATGGGGAAAGGAAATAACTCGAAATACAGTAGACGTGACAGCTTTCATAGCATACATCCAGTTCCAACCCAGTAAAAGGTTGTAGTCGATGGGCGCATCAACCACTTCGACTTCAATAGGCACGGACTTACCTCCCAAGGAGACAACAAGGGAAGGGATAATTCCATGCGGCGTAAAAGATCTATCGCCAAATGCGGTGAGTGTAGTTCTAGACGCGAGTAGAGGAGGAGAGCCAAGAGATTTCCAACAAGTCAACGACATTACTGACGCGGAAGCAACTTCATCAACCATAGTACATTTGACAAAGCTCTTAAGGAAAACCACTTGGATTTGAAAAGCCACGTGGTAAGGCAAGCGAGGTTGGACATTAGTAGTATCAAACTTGATAACACTAGGAGTTCCCCCATCCTGAACTCCTAACGCACTCAAAAGGGCATGCTTCTGAGAAGGACAAGCTTGCAAAAATTGAAGAGCCGACATGGCACACATGGTTTGGCCCAAATCTTCTACGATGGAGTAGTTATGGGCAGCTTGAGCATTAGGATTATGTGTGGAACGCTTGAGAACACCTTTTGGTATCCGCAGCATAATAGAAGGCTTCTCGATATGCAAGGAATTATTAGGAGGAGGGGGAGGCTCATTCCCCAAATTCGATTGTGGTGAACCATAATCACGTTGATGAGTAGCAATACAAACCTCTGACTAAACCATATTCACACATCCATAACCACTAGTATTGGAAGAAGACGTTGTCATTTCATTAGTACCATAACTAGTGGTGGGAGCATGCGAAGCCATGTTTTGGTGATGAGGTAGGGTATCCTTAAACACAGCTGGGCTCTGTGCCAAATGCTTCGATGCTTCTTCAATACGAGGACATAAGTGAGTAAGATGATACTCCCCACAAAGCTTGCAAGGGAATTTCATCTTACGCCTAGGTTTACGATCCTCACCAGCATTACTGCCTTCCCGAGGAGGGTTGGCATTCTCTTTACGAGGAGTATTACGATTGATATTGTTGTTACTTCCATTGTTTCCACCCCTATGATTATTTCTCCCCTTTTTCTTACCACCAGGTTGTTGGTTACCCGACGATATCGTTGATTGCACATTGTGTACATCAGACGACGGAGTGGAAGTGGACAAGGTGAGAACCTATCCAGGAGCAGACTGGTTTAGCGACAAATTTTGTATTTGATTAGCTACCAAGTCTACAGGGCGAGTGCATGCGGACCCCATGATGCCATCGGCATGTGGTCTAGGAAATGACGTGGGCTCATGTCTTGTTCTCGGCGCGTCAGGAATAATGTCATACAAAATGCCAGACTGAGAATAAAGTAGATCTAACTACTGGACTTTCAAGATAGCTTGTTCCTCAGTCACAATGCTGGACATCGAAACATCCTTAACAATGTATGGGAGTAAAGACTTAAGGAACCATTCCAACAGAAACTTTGGAGGAATGTTGGCTTTCACTAATCTCTTCCGCCGACGCCACTCTTGAACGTGGTCAGAGATATGTGTGGCCTTATTCTGAGGGAAGGTGGACAACAACTCAGTACCAGTATCATAACGAACCGACAACTGGAAATGGTCTAAGAAAACCAAAGCAATCTCGTTGAATCCCCTATAGGTGTTTCCGGGCAACTCCACATACCACTTCACGGCTGCCCCCATGAGGGTGCGTTGAAATAGTCGTAATCGAATGGAATCATGATTCAAAGAGTTGGAGGAGCACCAAAGGTGAAATGTCGTGACATGATCTCCTGGGTCCTCACCACCTTTCCCTTCAAACTTTGGAATGTCCGAAGGGAGCTTGGTAGGGATCGGGGGCCAAGTAGGGTCGCGACACATCGGATCTTTTGTGAGCTTCGAAAGATCTGGGAGATTCAAGCGTGCAAGGAACGAGAGCTGCAGCTGGAAAGCTTGATTATAAGCTCCCATAAAAGGTTGGTTAAATGGAACTATGTTGTAAGATGGACCAAAAGCTTGACCATGAGGGTTAAACTGCTGATAATGAGGACCTGATGGCTCGTAAGCTTGCCCATGGCCATAAGACGGATAACCTCCCCCTGCCTGACCCATTTGAGAGTAAGCAGGTATATGTGCGTTTTGAGTACCATATTGGGGTGGTGGGTGATATTGGGGGCCAGCACCGACTGTGTTGTAGTAAGGGTTGCCACCATAAGTATGGGGCATGTATGTACTATTCATAGCGGGAACCATGTTGTATTGACTGTAATGGTATGGTATATTCCCACCCCCAACATTAGGATGAGCTTGAGTAGTCGTGTGTTGACCAGCAGCATGAGAAGTATTCCCAGGTCCAATATGGGTGTGACCAGTAGCAGGGTTGGTGGTGTGATGTCCATGTGGATAGGAAATATTCCCACCCCCTACATTACTATTACTAGCGACGACAGTGGACGCAAAAGTATGCGGTATGTGTCCACCCCCGTGGTTGGGAGGAACGGTATCATGTGCAAAAGTAGGCCTAGGTTGACGAGTAGCGACATGTGTATTAGGTGGTGGATGGTGAGTCATGTTTCGAACAGCATTGTGACTAGGTTGGGTATTCCTAGTAGGTGGTCGTGTTCCAACATTAGCATGGTTAGGAATCTAACCAGTCCCCATACTATGTGAGTGGGTGGACAATATAGTGCCCCCAATGGGTATAGTATGGCTAACACTTTGACTAGTGCCAGCATGAGTACCAACCATAGTGGAAGGTTCGACAGTATTGTGACTAGGCATACCAAAAGAGAGTGCGGTGGGGTTGACCATAGGGCCGGAATCATCATGAGTCTCGGGACTCCTATATCTAAAATCGTGTGGAAACGAAGGAACGAAAGGCTCGTCCTGTTCTTCCTCTTTGGGTAAGTCGGGCATCCCGTAAAGATAATTATCCGGATTCAAAGGATCAAATGGATCCCGGTCAAGTGGATTAGACCAAATAGAACTAGGTTGAGTCTTAGGTGGATCACCTCCCCAATCCTCACAAGGAGTCTGGGGATCAGAAGTATGTTCAACTCTACCCGAAGGAGTAGAAAGGTCTTGCCTGATATTGGGATGTGCAGCCATGTAGTCCTCAACGTAAGTCTCATAAGAATCCGAAGACTTAGAGGGAGCCCTCCGACGTCCTCTAGCAATATGACGTGTAACCTCGAGTGGCTTTAAACCAGCCAAATGACGGGACCGACAGAGAGTAGGGATCTGCGCCACATTCTCTCTAGAGAGAGACACAACGTCTCCTAAAGGACAACTATTGATCAAAAACAATAAATCAAAAGCACACACCTAGAGAAACTACAGCCAAAAGCAGACAAACAGAGTGGCTAAATGAGCTCCCGACACTAGATCCGGTATGTTTCGCCTAGGAGAGGCTTGAGACTCCCAAACTATAGTCGAAGGTAACAAAATCAGTTATAGAGACACCCAGGCTTCACTGTGTTGACAGGGTCAAGTCCACTGCACGAACAAAATTGTGTTGTCCAATCCCTATCTAACTCAGGACACAAACAACATAACCACTGCAAGTACCCTGTGCGGTACCTAGGTAAGGCAACTATGTTTACCACAATATAACCAATGCTCAGGGGGATAGTCGTAGGTGGGACCCATCGTATGGGCAGGGTAGCTAAGCCCGAAGCACAAGAGGACGAACCTCCGGTACCCCCAGATATGAACAAATACTGGATATATCTCCCACGTTCAGCCGGTATTAGAGGGATATCTCCTCAACCAACCTCCCGTGACCTCATGCTTAACTCTGGATTGAGTAGAGCTTTCCTGAGAACACCGATCTATACCATGGATTCCTCCACTCCCTGGTCAGACACCTAATGTTTCATTTAGTAGTCTTGGATTGTTAACTCACAATTATCTATTCCAAGACTCTAAACCTATGCTAGTTGGTGTAGCCTATAAATAAAATAAGTATAATCAATTTTATGATTAAGCATTAATTTTAGTGGCTGTGATTACTCAAGGGATATGGTTGTGAAACTAGTGATGTGTAGACTCAATAGTATGCAACATCGTCCAATCCTAGACTCATCTATCCAATAAAACAATGTCACTAATATGCAAAATCAACCAACAATTCTGAAATAAACATGAAAACTTTTCTTTTTTCAATGCACAAGCAGAACCTAAAATGAAGGCAACAAGCACACAATGCAAAATACAGTACATGGAAACAAAATATTTTTGTATTTTTTCTTATAAAAAGAAAGGAAAATGCAAAAAACTAAATGAATATTTTTTGTATTTTTTCAATATATATGGAATGAAAAAATGCAAGCAAAATCCTACTATTAAGTCACTGAAGTGCCGAGAAGATCACTAAGACAACCCAGCATATCCTAAACAGCAAGACTCAGCCAAAGGAAAGAGCTCAAAAGGAAGAAACCAAGAGGCTAAAACCAAAGATTGGTAAAAAAACGAAAAGGCTCAACCAAGAGAAACGAAGAGATCTGGTCACAACCAAGGCATGAAACAGTCAAGAGAGAGGCCAACAAAGACTCAGGAACCAACCAAACTCACCCAGCAACAACCAATAGCCATAAACCAACAAAAGTCGGAGTTACACACTACTGTCGAAGGAATACCTGCGGGTACCCATGAGCAGTAGAATAAACAGAGGCGGGTAGACACGGGCAGAGCTAAGCTAGCCCATGGGTGAGGAAAGGAAAATGGTCAAACAAAGAGTCCAGAGGCTCAGAAAAAGAAAGTTTTCTACAGTGTATCTTAACGGCCAATCAGTGACACAGAGCTTCGATAAACAACAACTCTAAATATGGACTAATGCTCAAAAAATTTCCCAAACATGGATGTTTTCCCCAGTGGAGTCGCCATTTCTGTATTGGAGAAAACTCACTATGGCTTGGGAATACCAAAACAGACAGATGACTACCAGAAATCTACTCAATTCTCAAAACAATGCTATTATAAATGACAATGTTAAAATAATGGAGAAATGTAACCAACCTCGATCCAACGTTTGATGTAGATCCCCGTTAGAGCTTTCAATCTGTGCACATCCAAGCACTTGTAATATGCAAATTAGTCTTGACAACCAATATCTAACAAGTAAATGTGATATATAAATGACATTAACATTATCAATAACAATGGTCCATAATATCATAAGCAAACGTAACCCAATGTATAATAAATGACATTCACACCATGAATGGACGAGAATATGAGTATTTCTATTAATGAACAAGAAGAAGTACAAAGTGATACGACCTCTTGCCGGCAACCAATCTGAACCAATATCTAGATCAATCCACTTGTGCCTCCACCACTTCAATCCTCCATGAAAGGCAAACCCAAACTAGCAAGGAGTTTGGAAGGTGAACATAACTGGTTCACAACTACAAGGATCAATGAGTGCAGACTCAAGATAGGGAAAAAATCCACTAGAGTTACTTTACTATTCTCTTCTTCCTCCCATCCATAAGCCATATGTGCTCAATATATAGTCCTCTCAAAAGTAGGTGAAAGGACTCATCGAGACGTTACTTGGGCAGATAGAGAGCCAAAGGTCACCCAATGACCGCTTTTTGGGAGTAAAAAGTAATAAAATAGTGGTTTTTACCATTTTACTTGATACCTGCGGGCTATAGGGATGCAACTAGTGGGTACGCATGCTATAGTGATGCAACATGTGGGTAGGAACAACAATAGAGCAAACTGGTATCACTGAAGGATAAAAATGGATCTGAGTCACTGAAATGGATCCTACAGGCCAAAGAATGCTAATGCTCACAAGGTGGAAGATTTCTATGTAACATGGAGAGAAAGAGGGAGGGTTGTACAAATTCAAGGGACAACTTGAACATGCTATGGTACATGAATCCATGGAGCCAAGTGAAATTTGGCATCGAAAGCTTGCACATGTGCACTACAGAGCACTACCAATTGCAAGCAAAGCTGTAGAAGGTCTTCCTGAAATCAAATCAAAGCATGAAGGTGTTTGCAAAGGATGTGCAAAAGGAAAGAACATTAAGAAGGCATCTCCTAGCAATGAAAGCAAGGCAAAAGGGATCTTGGAAATTATCCACTCCGATGTATGTGGTCCAATGTCATCCAGTTCACTAAGTGGGTATGTATACTATGTCTCTTTCATTGATGATTTCTCTAGGAAGACTTGGGTCTACTTCTTGAAAAACAAAGATGAAGTATTTGATAAGTTCAAGGAATTCAAAACCTTGATGGAAAATCAAACTAACAATAAGATCGAGACATTCAGATCCGACAATGGTGGAGAATTCACTTCAAGTGATTTCAAGAAATTATGCAGTGATTCAGGGATTAAGAGGGAGTTGACTGCTTCCTACAATCCACAACAGAATGGAGTTGCAGAAAGGAAGAATAGAACAATCATGGAAGCAGCATGGGCAATGTTGCATGAACAGGATCTTCCTATGCATCTATGGGCAGAGGCAGCTAGAACAGCTGTGTGTGTGCAGAATAGAACACCTCACAAGATATTGGACAACAAGACACCAGAAGAGGTTTTCTCTGGTAAGAGACCTGAAGTCATCCAACTCAGGATATTTGGTTGTCCAGTATATACACATGTTCCAAAGGAAAAGAGGACAAAGCTAGATTCTTCAGGAAAGAAGGGTGTCTTTGTGGGGTATAGTGAAATCTCGAAGGCTTACAGAATATACTTTCCAGGGTTCAAGAAGATTGATGTCAGTAGGGATGTAACATTTGATGAAAAATCAGCTTTCATCAAGTCAAGGAAGGCACCTATTGAAGATCATGAAGAACCAAAGAAAACCAGATTTCAAGATACTACCATGACTGAAGCAATTCCAGAAGCAGATCGAGAAATTGAAGATCCACAAGAACCTGTAGATCCACCCCGTGAGAAGGACTCTCACAAGAGGAAACCTACATGGGCTAGAGAGCTCATTCAAGATGTAGAAAGGTATGAAGAACACAGAGCAAGGAAGAGAACTAGATCCCACACCAGTTATGTTACCCTACTCTGTGACATTATGAACAAAGAACCTTCCAGTTATGAAGAAGCAGCGGAAAAGAAAGAATGGAAGGATGCCATGGTCGAGGAGTATCAGTCAATCATGAAGAATGATGTTTGGGATGTAGTCCCAAGACCTGAAGGGAAGTCAGTTGTAACTTTCGAGTGGATCTACAAGATCAAGCATGCTGCAGATGGCAGCATAGAGAAATACAAAGCGAGATTTGTAGCTCGTGGCTTCTCCTAGAAAGAGGGGATAGACTATGAAGAAACTTTTGCTCCTGTAGCCAGGTACACTTCCATCAGATCAGTTCTTGCTCTGGCTGCAGTGATGAAGTGGAAGATACACCAGATGGATGTCAAGACAGCTTTCTTGAATGGTGTAGTCAAAGAGGAAGTATATGTGGAGCAGCCACTTGGTTTTGAGACACATGACAAGGAGTCATATGTGTGCAAACTGAAGAAATCCTTATATGGCTTGAAGCAAGCTCCTAGGACTTGGTATGGTAGGATGGACAGCTTTCTATCCAGTTTGGGCTTTACCAAGAGTAAAGCAGATTCCAACCTTTACTACAAGGTTGAGGAAGGCAATCCAGTGATACTACTTCTGTATGTGGATGACCTATTTGTTACAGGAGAAGATAGTCTGATTGCTGATACCAAGAGGAAGCTTGCTGCCGAGTTCGAGATGAAGGACTTGGGGATGATGCACTATTTTCTAGGCATGGAGGTGTGGCAGTGTGAAGATGGAATCTTCCTTGGACAAGGGAAGTATACAGTAGAGATCCTGAAGAGGTTCGGGATGATGAACTACAAGGCCATGGCCACACCTATGGCATCGAACCTAAAGCTTCTGTGTGATGCTTCATCTGATCGGGTTGATGTCACGATGTATCGTCAGATGATTGGGTCCTTGATGTACCTGATGAACACGAGACCAAATATTTGCTTTGCGGTGAACACATTGAGCTAGTTCTTGACAGATCTGAGGAGTGTTCACCTGGTTGTTGTAAAGCATATTCTAAGGTACCTGAAGGGTACAATTGATGGGCTCAAGTATGATGCGAATCAAAAGTTTAACATGCATGGTTATGTTGATTCGGACTGGGCAGGCAGTGTTGCAGATAAGAAGAGCACTTCTGGGTGCTGCTTCAGTATGGGATCAGGTGTGATCTCTTGGTTTAGCAGGAAGCAGTCTTGCGTAGCACTGAGTACAATTGAAGAAGAGTATGTTGTAGCTTGTTTGGCTAGTTGCGAGGAAGTATGGCTCCGGAAGCTACTGTCTGAGTTATTTGATCTCCCGTTGGACACTACTGGTATCTTCTGTGACAACCAGAGTTGTGTGAAGCTGTTTGAGAACCCGGTGTTCCACGACAGGTCGAAGTACATTGAGATTAAATACCACTATATCAGGGATATGGTGTAGAGAGGAGCAATGAAGCTCTTGTATATTGCGATGGATGAGCAGATTGCAGATGTACTAATGAAACCACTAGCCAAAGTGAAGTTCGAGTACTTTAGAGAGAGGCTTGGTGTTCTTCAGATTGACAACACTTCGAGGAAGAAGTGATGGACACATTTGCTGAAGCTATTCCAAGCATGGTGAGATGAGGATCCCTCACATGGCTGTGGATGTAAGTGCTGAATGATGAGCGTCAGGACGATGCTCCAGTTACTGCTTTGTATATGCATCATGTTGGATGCTTGTTATGATCAGTTGGATCATGTATATGTATATGCATCATGTTGGATGCTTGTTATGATCAGATGGATCATTTATTTGTGTATGCATCAGGTGGATACATTGTATGGTCAGGTAGATCATGTATGATGATATGTATCAGGTTTGCATCAGGTGGATGCACTGTATGATCAAGATGATCATGGATGACGAGCTTCAGGATGTTGCTCCAGATGATATGTATCAGGATGATGATATGATGATGATTAGGTTGATCATGTGATGATGTACATCAGGATGATGTATGGTGAGTATCAGGTTGATACTCTATGGCCGTGGACAGGTTGTGCAGATGAGCATATAAGTTGACCTGGGAGATCCGACAGGTAGAGTTGTGTGCTCGTAACATCCTGGGATACTCTTTCGAGGCATTGCTCTGGGAGGACATATAATAGCTCCCTTGGAGATCCGACAGGTAGAGATGTGTGCTCGTAACAGCCTGGGATGCTCTTTCAAGGTTTTGTCCTATGGCATATAATAGCTCCCTGGGAGATCCTATAGGTAGAGCTGTGTGCTCGTAACATCCTGGGAAGCTCTTTCAAGGTTTTGCCATGACCACATATAATAGCTCCCTGGGAGATCCGATAGGTTGGGTTGTCTGCTCGTAATCAGTCCTAGGATTCTCTTTCGAGGTTTTGTGGTGCAGTCACATGTAATAGCTCCCTGGGAGATTCGACAGGTAGAGCCATGTGCTCGTAACAGCCTGGATGCTCTTGCGAGGTTTTGTGACGCACGTAATAAGTCCTGAGGATTCCACAGTATGGCCAGTGATGAAGACCTGTAGGTGGTGGGCCTACATCCAATATGAAAAAGGACTGGCTCTGTAGAACTTCCTATGATGAGTAGATTCAGATATTGATTGAGATAGCAGTAGTCGTGACGATGACGATGATTCGAGGATGATGATTCGCTAATAATGATCCAGAGAAGAAGACTTGTGCTAGCAGATCTGTGTCAAGAAATACCTTCCTAGTTAAGAGGGAGTGTTGATGTATATGTAACTTCGGAATGTATTTCATCTATATATTATTGTACTCCTATAGAGATGTGTTATTCCTCTATACGGAAGTGTCGTCATTTATATTGACAAGTGTCACAAGTAGTGTAACTTGCTGATGGGTTATTAGACCACCTAGTAGAGGGGTTGGCCCAGATTAATGTAACCTGGGGTTATTAGGCTGAGTTAGACAAGTCGGCCCCATAGGTTTATTAGGCTGCTCGGAACAAGTATAAATAGAGAGCGGTATCTCTCTATTTGATCATCTCATTATATCACTCTACATCACTCGAAAAGTGGAGCACTAGTTGAGGAGGAGGAGGAGCTGCTAGTAGAAGACTATCTCTTATACTTTGGTTGTATCATTGCTCTCTCTATCTCTGAGGAAGTTGTGGGGTTTTTCACCTTTATGGTTTTCCCCAGTGAAACTCTATGTGTTCATTGTCTTATGTGATTGGTTGATATGCTTGCTACATGCTTGATATGATTGATATGCTGTACATTGTATTCTCTCAGTAAAGATCCTAGAGTATATTGAATTAATACTAAAAAATTAACAAGCAAAGGATGAAATTCAAAGGGGCACTCAGCTTACCCTCCATAGGGCTCTTAGAGATCACAAGATCGTTCCCACGGTAATCCCATGAATATTATAACCTATAATATAAGGGGGTTTTCCAGACTTGATAAGCAACTGGCCCTCCATCAGTTGATGGAGAAGAAGAAAGTGGAAATAATCCTTGTATAGGAAACCATTTGTTTGAGCAAGGAAGCTATAGAGAAATTAAAAGGAAAGTTTAAAGGATGGTAGTTTTGCGGATTGCATGCTCGTGGGATCTTGGGGGGGATTTTGATGGGTTGAAACTCTCAAAATTTACAACTTCTAAATAGTTACACTATCCAAGGGGGTATTACAATGACTCTTCAAGCTTCTCTATCCTTGTATCCTTTTACCCTCCTAAAGATATATGGGCCTTATTCTCAAAACCAATATTTTGGATGCGTGTCTTTGATTCTCCAAATCTTAAGGAAGTTAATTTAATTGTGCCAGAGGGGATATGAACTTCACTCTATCCAAGAGTGAAGTATGGGGGTCCTCCCCTAGAATTGACCCAGTTGTTGATTATATTCTCCACAAAATGGACTTGATAAATTTAATTGATTCATCCCCTCCCACTCTCAATCCAACTTGGAGGAATAATAGAATTGGCAATGCAACTAATGCAAAGTGACTTGATTGTTTCATCGTCTCTAAGTCCCTATACAATTCATCTTAGCTATGCTGCTCATGGTTATCTCAAGGTGATGATTCATATCACCTTCCCATTCTCCTTGTCCTTTCTAAAGGATTATCCAAACCCCCCACGCCCCCCCATGCCCTTCAAGTTCAATCTGGCATTTCTTGAAGAGGAGGATTTCAAGAATTTGATAAACTCAATATGGAAATATTTTGACCCCAATTTGAGCTTAAGTTTGAGTATTCAACTTGTGGGATCCCTTAAATATCTCAAAAAGGTAGTCCAGTCATGGGCTGGACATAGACATAAGGACTGAAGAGAGGGATAAGCATTTGTATAAATTGAAGACTTATTGCAAAACTCATTGAGTGTTCCTTCCCAAGAACCTCTATAGTAGGATTCCTTGGAGACCATTCAAGAGGCAAGAAAGCCTAAGAATTTAGGGACCATGAGGAAGATTGGAGAATGAAGACTCGAGCTACTTGGTTGCAGCTTGAGGATAGAAATATGGCATTCTTTCATAATGTGGAAAACCATAGGAAAAAAATTAACACCATATGGGAGCTCCGGGACTATGAAGGCGTAGTCAAGAAAGGATTCTAACCTTATATGAGATTGGCATTCAATTTTTAAAAAATGTATATGTAGAGCTCCCTGAAGCTTACATTGCGTAAGTGGTGAGTACTTGCACATCCTTCCCTCGTTTCATTAGTAGTGAAGTAGACCAAGCCTTCGCGACGCCTGTTGCCTTGGAAGAATTGGAGGGAGTCATCTCTAAGTTTTAGAAGGAAAAAATACCAAGGCCAGATGGCTGGACCATCAAACTGTTCCAAGGGTTCTTCGAACTAATGGGTACAGACATATTGAGGTTCATGGAAGAAGTCAGCCAAATTGGTCATGTCCTCCCGGCCTTTAATTCCACATTAATAGCACTCATTCCCAAGTTGGACAAGACATAAAAGTTTAGAGACTTCAAGCCAATTTGTATCTGTAATATGATGTACAACATTATCTCAAATACTATTGCAGCATAATGACTCAAACCTATTCTCTCATAGGTCATCAACTAGGAGAAATCCACCTTCCTAAAGGGTAGGAAAATATAGGATGCTATCTGGGAAACAAAGGAATGCATGCACGGTTTGAAGATTCAAAAATGTCCCAGTATTATCTTCAAGCTGGATTTGACGAAAGTGTTTGACCAAGTAAGTTGGCTTTATCTCAGGTTTCTTTTAATCCATATAGGTCATTTAGTCTTCAGAATGTAAAGTGGATTACGAGTTGTATTGCATTAGTCTCTTATGCCATCTTGATAAATTGTTATGCCTCCCCTTTTTTCACCCCCTCTTGGGGTCTTCATCAAGGTTGCCTCTTAACCCCTTACCTCTTCTTGTTGGTGGCCAAAGGTCTAAGCCATCTCCTTTTAGAAGCAAAATCCTCCCTCAGTATCTAGGGGCTCTCATTTGGAGGGGTCTCTCTATTACCCACTTGCTTTTCATAGATGATATATTATTAATCTCTATTGGTTCATTACATGAAGCTAGAGCCCTCTTTGCAATTCTTACCCTTTTTTGCAAAGCCAACAGGGTGTCAATTAATGAGCATAAATCTATTAGCTACATTCTTGACCTTGAAGATCATGACATCCAAGACCTTTTAACTATTTTTTGGTTTCAAAGAGAATTTTTGTTTTTGGGCCTTAAATACTTGGGGTTTACTTTAAAGCCTAATTGCTATAGGAAAGTTGACTAGCACTGGTTCCTATCCAGGCTCGAAGATCGCATCAATCATTGGTGCAACTGATGGCTATCTAGATGAGGTCATCTTGTCTTGGTTAAATCAATTTGTGAAGCTATCCCAGTATACTGGTGCTTTCTAGCCAAAGTCCCAAAGGGAGTGTGGGATACAATAAGGAAGATTTGCAATCACTTCTTATGGCAGGGAAAGGATCACCAAAGCATCTCTTGGACCAACTAGAAATCCATAACCAAGTCCAAGGTAGATGGTGGATGGGTCTAAAATACAATCTTTCATTTCAGTAAAAGTCTAGTGGCAAAGTCCATATGGAACCTCTTAACTAAAGAAGGGCTTTGGAAAATAATTATTGTTTGGAAATATTGTTCTGCGGGGGGTCTGCTAGGATGGATCATAAAGGATCCCAAAAGATTGATTGGTGGCTCCCTTCACTAGAAAGCTATCATTTCAACTTTTCCAGTAATTGAAAATGCTCTCACATGGAAAATAGGTAATGGCGAACAGATTCGCATTGGAGAGGATGCCATCATAGGCTATGATAGAAGGATTTTTCTTCCCCTTGGACTTATCCAATATCTTTGGAATCATCATATCATCCATCTCCCTCAAATTTCAGATCAGACCCCAACAACTCTCTGGAACCAAGGATAGAATATGAACCATGGGCCAAACATTCCCCTAGAGCATCATTAGGCATGGCAGAACTTCATCCACTGCCTGCAATTAGGCCACATTATAATTCAGAACGAGCCAAACAAACTGGCATGAATCGACCCTAAAGGTGGAGGAAACTTCATAGTAAAGATGGGATACAACTCTCATATGGATGAGGACTTCAATCCAAAATGGTGGTTTAAAAAACTATGAAAAATAAAGGCACCTCCCAAAAGCAAACTTTTTGTATGGCTTATGTTATCGGGAAAAGTCATAACCTAGGAAAACTTAAAAATATGAAACATCTTCGGGCTGAGTCGATGTGTTCTATGCGACACTGCAAAGCAATCATACCTCCACCTATTTTTCCAGTGCACTTACAGTAAGCAGATATGGAAGGATTTGGAGGTAGGTCGTGCACAGACTCTCTGGCCTTTAGATGATTTATCCCAGAATATGAAGGTATGGTATGCTCGTCTAGAATTAAAGCCATTTCATTACATTCCTCTCTTAGCTCTCTATGGTATTTGGCTAGCGCAAAATGATGCAATATTAAAGGACTCTTTAATTCCTTCATTTCAATCTATTGCTCGCATAATGAGTCTGCTTCCATTCTATAAAGTAGTTCAGAGTCCTTCACCCCTAGAATTATTGGATCACTGATGATAGAGAAAACAAAAACGTGGGGTTTTTTTTACGGTGGTTTTCAAGGCCGGGAAAGATCGATGGGAATTGGAGGCATCGTTTTCCAAAATGAACTCTCCTACTCCACCTTCTCAGGACATGCACTTCATATTTTTGGCCAACACACATATTTTTGGCCACTCCTCTCCAGCGATTAACTGGATGTATGACAAACGCCAGCTCGAGAGCCCAAATCTGTTGGACTTGGGACGTGCTCTGAAAGAAGCATTGACAAATTGCAGGCATTGTTTTTCAACGTGTTTATAGGGAACACAATTTGGGCTTACTAGATTTCAAAGCAAGGCATACAAGGTGAGTACGGGCCTATTTATTTCTCTCTCCCAGCAAGGAATACAAGGAGAGTACGGGCCCATTTATTTCTCTCACCAAACGGAGTAGACTCTTCGCCCAACAGATATATTCATGAGCTATGATAGGATTAGACAAAACATTTTCTCCCTCCACTAAGCAAATCCTTCCCTCATTATGTAAGCAAAATTTTGTTTTTTTATGCAAAAGCTAAAAAATAAGCGCTACATAATCCAAATAGTCAATTATGTATAATGATTCCAAAACTCAGGAACCGGTCGATCGCCTATCTGGACTAAGGATTGTATTTTTGTTCATGGAAATAAAAATATGTATTTTTACTTGGAAAAAATGTTACACTAGGGTTTCCTCATGAACCCTAGCACATCTCTAAGAGAGCACTCTAAAGAAGATATACAAATGAATGTGTGATGTGTTATGTTGTCATAAATATTTTCTCTTTCTTCTAAAGAGAGGTAAAGGAGACCAACATTATAACACAAGCAGAACTAAGTCTTACAAACAAGCCTACTAAACATAAGTAAGCCACACACAAGTGAAGTGCCCCACTCCTAGAGTACAAGGAAATGAGTAGCCCCCTTGGAATAGCCAAAGATGAAACAAGGATTATGAAAGTTTGTAGAGTAATTGGTAGAAGAAGGTCCTCAAGGCCAACTCTATTAATCTTTTGCTTTTGCTTTATAGTTGTAGCATGTATTTTCAAGTTGTTTTCTTGCTCAACCAATTTGTAAGGTAGTATTCCTTGTAATATTGTAGCAATAGAACTAGTACAGGCCAAGGCAATTTTGGGTGCCAGAAAAATGTTCAATTTTTGTTAAAATACTTGTGTGTTCCATTTTTGTGCGGTGGGATCAAATTTGTAGAAGGGATCATGAAGCTATCTTGAGGAAGAAGGGCCCAATCATTGTTGTAATCGTAACAAACAATGAATGATTATAAAATAAGGGGTAGTCTAAATATTCTACGTTTTCAATATTTTTCGAGTATATTTTCTGTCTAATTTTATTTGTATTTCGGTTGGAAATCTTTAAAAAAATCTTAGAATCACATATATTAGTTATGGAAATTGCATAATTTATGGATTCAAAAATACGAGCCTCATTCTTATTGCTTTGAAGATTTGCAAAAGGTAATAATAATAATAACCTATTTTTAAGGTCTGCCCTCCAGATTTGAACCTATGACCTCTTAGAAGGATACACATGCTCTTAACTATTAAGCCTACTTAAATTGTATAGATGCTACATCTATCAATACATTATTTAAGAACGGCTATACCCTAAATCATATAATAACAACAATGAACAACAATGAAGTGGTCTTGAATGACGTGAGAAAAGCTATAGAAATGGATAGTCTGTGTAGCCAACAATAGGATCAGAGATGTAGAAAGTGGCTCTGTTGTATTTGTTGAGGGTCACATTTAACACAAATATGAATGGATTGTTCACTCCAGGAATGGATAGTCCGTGTAGCCAACAACAGGATCAGAAATGTAAAAAGTGTTTCTGTCGTATTTGTTGAGAGGGGCATTTAACTCGAATCTTCTTGGCAAATCTGGGTTTGCCAGGAAAAGTCGACCGTAAACTACAAGGTCGGCCTTACCACTCGCAATTGCTGCATTTCCATCTTCTCTGCCATAACCTCCTGCAACCAAGAAGCCTCCCTTGAATGCCTTCTTCATTGGGATTAGACTCTTGTTTGTTGCAACAATTTGCGCTGAGGTTACAATTCTGGGTTCTACATAGTGCGCATACAGGATCTTGTATTTATTTAAGGCCTCAGCCATATAAAGCCCCAGCGCCTCAGGATCTGAGTCAAAGGAGTCTCCATGTTTTTCAAATGGAGCGAGCCGTATGCCCACTCTCTCTGCGCCAATTTCATTTGCCACTGCTTCAACAACCTCCAGAGGAAACCTGCACCGGTTCTCCAGTGTCCCACCATACTGATCGGTCCTGTTATTTACGCTGTCTTTCATAAATTGGTCGAGAATATATCCATGAGCACCATGAATTTCAACACCATCAAAACCTGCCACAAAGCCACCAAAACTATGAATGGAAGAAGGTAGCACTTCTCTATTTACTTGAAGGAAAAACTATTTTGATGTAATGACAATTGAATCTGTTATATTAGTGCCATTAACATTGGAAAAAAATAGAATTCTTCCAATGGATAAGAAAAGCCCTGTGATCTATTAAGAAGTAAAGATTGAGTTCTTGCTTATATAAAAACAGATCCTGTGGCCTATGTACTATGTGTGCAAATAGCTTAACGCTGAATTTACGATTTCTGACAAACAGTCACCTGCTTTGATAGCATTCCTGGCAGCAAGACGAAAATCATTAACAATCTGTGGAATCTCCGCAGTTTTTAGAGCTCGAGGAGTGGAAAAATCTGCAAAATCCTTGCGGTTGGGTAGTAGAATCTGTCCCGATATTTTTCGATCTGATGATGAAACGGGAGACTCGCCATTGGGTTGATAATCTGCATTCCATAAACCCACTCAGTGATCCCTATTCAAAGAAACTGGCTGCCATGTTCTTTGTCACGGACAAATTAACATAACAGATAGTACAAAAGACTAAGAGTTGTCTTTACCCCTTTGAATCTACTTTGGTTAGCAAATGAACAGAACCCCTATACACACAGATCTGCCAAGTGGGTACATGGAAGGAATTCATGGATAGCAGTGGATAAATACTTACCCACATGGGAATTCCTTCCAGTGTGCCAAATCTGACAGAAGAAAACGCCTCCTTTCTGGTGGACGGCATTGACAATGGGTTTCCACGCCTCCACCTGCTCCTCCGTCCATATTCCAGGCGTATCTGGGTACCTGTCAATTGCACACCTCATCATTTAGGGTTCTAATAACAAGCACTCGGTTTATTTTGGGTATCTGAGAGATAACATGTTAGCATACCCCTGGGCAGAGTCAGAGATGCCAGTAGCTTCTGCAATGAGAAGACCTCCAGGACTGGTTCTTTGGGAGTAGTATAGAATTGCGTGCGGCTGGGGTATGCATTTGTAGGATCTCCATCTGGTTAACGGTGCCAAAACTACCCTGCCAAACCCATTTCCAGTATTAACAAACTGAAAGTATGTTGTTAAGAGGAGAAACTGTAGCAGAGGAAATGAGAATTACCTGTGAGACAAGCTGAAGGAACCCAGCTGGTAAGGTGTAATCAATGGGATCTGCTGCTGCTGATTTGGTTGGTTTTCTGCTGTCTTATGTTTTCCTCCTTCCATGGCTAGCAGTGTCCTTTAACTCCTAATCCCCTTTCTCCAACTGCTATTCTCCTTGTACAATTGAAGTGACTGAGCTCCACCGATTTGGGAAAAGAGGATGACCAATGTGGTTGAAAGATGGATAGGCTTATAGTGTTGTGATTTATAAGGAGTTGGAATGTAACTCATACTGGCTGTGACTAACGTCATGGCTGATGAACACTCATGGGGCTTTAAAGAATTGTAATAGAAGTCAAATTCGTTACGTTAACGGCATGGCCCCATATATATATCTTTTCTGAGTGGGCTGATCGTGAGTGGCCGCTGTGACAGTTGCGAATGCATTATTATATATATTTTGGCGAAGATACTCTCCCATTTGATAAACCTGTGTATGTCTTGAATGTTAAATGAGTCGTGATTGGCAGGCGTGGGAAGTTCAAGAACACTTATCAATGTAACCGGGGTTGGAATTTGACCGGCATATGCATGTCAATATATCTTGAATGTTAAATGAGTCGTGATTGGCAGGCGTGGGAAGTTCAAGAACACTTATCAATGCAACCGGGGTTGGAATTTGACCGGCATATGCATGTCAATATATCTTGAATGTTAAATGAGTCGTGATTGGCAGGCGTGGGAAGTTCAAGAACACTTATCAATGCAACCGGGGTTGGAATTTGACCAGCATATGCATGTCAATAGGCATTTTACCCATCAAAATATGGTTAAAATTTTTAACAAACCATCTCAAATAATTCAAATAATGGGTAAAGAATTTGCTAATAAGTGGTTAATTATTTTTCAAACTGTCATTAATTTTTATTAATAAGCTTGTTAAGATATGTGTCCGAAGAGTAGGTAGGAGAGTAGGTAGGTGAGTTTTTCTTCAATGTGAATGGGTTTTCTTTCATTTCGTTTCTTGTCTCTTTCTTATATTTGCATAGCCTTGTCCCAATAGGGTTGTGCCCTTCTTTTCATTACCTTTTTCTGTCCTTTGTGTCATTCCTTTAGAGGATAAGTCAATTTTCAAGTTCAAAAGCACAACTCCGAGAGAGAACTGGGTATCATTTTACAAGAAGTCGTCGGTTTTAAACTATGTTAATGAAGGAATTAACCTAGCCACCCCCCAAGCATAAACACTTTATCAACTACTAAATTTACCAAGCATAAACAATTTATCAGCTACCCAATTTACCAAGCATCACCTATGGAATTTTAGACACACTTGCTTTTTATTATGGGCCTCGAAGATAGAAGCCCCTGCTGAATTTAGATACCCATTTCTTTAAAGAGTTTGAAAGTGCTCTCTTCTAGGTGACATGGACTTGGAGCTACTAATTTTGGTAAGATGTTATTTTGAATTTTTCTATAAATTTGATAATAATCTAAAAACAAATTTTAATGAAACTATTTTGTGTTTTTTCTTAAACATGAAAATGCTTTTTTTGTTTGGATATTGAGCTGGGTTAACATTTATGACTGGACAAAGACATGGAAACGGGGTTTTGTTGTGGGAGGCTCCCAATCCCACTTTGGACACTTCCAATACTTCCAGGTTACAATTTACAGGTCTAGTTTCTAAAAGCTTTTCAAATATCAATTCACATTTTTTTGAAAATGATTGATTTGATATATGTTAAAACTTAGTGACATTTTATTACTCTTGTAGTCTTAGTCATTGGTTGAAACAATTACTTTTACTCATGTGCAAAAAAACTTATAAACAAGTTTAAAGTTGAAAGTGGTTTCTTCTTATCTATTTATAGCCAAGGGAAAGTGAAAGGCCCAAAGAAGAAAGAAAGAACCATGAACTCGTTGGTACAAATTTTGACCCTCCCCCATAAAAACACGTCGATAATTAAATTGAACCCCATGATTGTCAATTTGAATAGAAAAATGTATCACATCACTTGCTCTATATTAGTAAAACGTGTGCCCAAAAAATAGTTTTCACCAAAAGAATTTTTATAAACTGAAATTACTATGCCAAATTATATAGGTTTACATTATTCTATTTTTATAAAATTAAAATAAAATGAATTACCTATATTAGAAAACTAAACGCTTTCAATGATGAATTATGCAAAACAAAAGAATTTTATTTTATCAAATTCTCATCAAAGTGCATCATGGATAATACATAGACAAATCTACTTCTGTGAAATATTTTTTTTAATATAGTTGAGGAATAATATAGATAACTCCACTTCACGTGCAATAATAGTCAAGAAATCCAAAACAATCCATACCTTAGAAACACAACCTTATTAAATTTCTTTTGACAAAGAAAGGAGAGAACATCATAGTATAATATTTTTTTAATGATTACCTATACAAAGGGCATATTATATTTATCTGGCCTTTTAACTCAAGTCCTTTGGAATGAGGGTATTTTTTAAAGATTATAATAGTATACTTAAGTATAGTATTTTAGGCGATTATTTTGGATTGAGAATATATATATATATATATATATATATATATATATATATATTGATAGGGGAATATTAATATGAAACATATAATTTACTACTAAAACTTGTAAATTTTTGCGAATATTATGATTAAAAAAACATTATTTATGTAAATATAGGCGATATCAGAGACTAAAAATGACCAAATAACGAACTAATTTTTTGAAAAAAAAGTCCAAAAAATAGCCAATTGGCGAAATTTCGTCCCTAAAAATTTCCATATTTGGAATAATGTCACAATTTCAACTACACCATTGATGCAACATGTTTACCTTGAAAATTTTTGTATGTTGCATTACATATGGCATCACATTAACCTCTGGAATGGATTTTAGGTTCCACCTTTTGCTTGTTTCTTAAGTTTTTCACTTATTGTACTTCAGATGCATAATGCTGACACATGCTACCTTTGAATTGTTTGTTTCACTATTAGTAGGTTGTTTTGTTCCACCTTCAATTTTCAAAGTACATGTTCAACAAAAGACATGGGTAAATGAGTATATTGTTATCTTTTAATTGGAAATTAAACTCAATAAAAACATATCTTTTAATTGAAAATTAAAATGTCACAATTTCAATTACACCATTGATGCAACATATTAATCTTGCAAAATTTTGCATGTTGCATTACATGTGGCCTGACATTAACCTTCGGAAATGATTCTAGGCTCCATGTTTTGTTTGTTTCTTAAGTTTATCACTTAATGTACTTTAGATGCATAATACTGACACATGTTACTTTTGAGTTGTTTATGTCACTTTTAGTATGTTGTTTTTTTCCACCCCCAATTTTCAAAGCACGTGATCAGCAAAAAAACATGGTTAAATGAGTCTATTCTTCTTTTTTAATTGAAAATTAAATTCCTTAATAAAAACACATCTTTTAATTGAAAATTAAATTATTGAATACAAGCATTATTATTGAAGGGTTTTTTTTAATAAAACTTTATTGGTGAATGGTTATTTTTTCACTAAAAGGTTGTGTGATTGGTAAGATAAAAGTTTAAAACATCAAAATAATTTAGTTAGAAAGGTAAAGATGAAATGAAATTCCAACACTGAGTGCAGCTAATAGATATTATATAATATTTAATATTTATTTCAATAAAAAATTTAGTATATTAATTTAATTGATTTGAATAATGTATTAATTTAATTGATTTGAATAGATTGTTTATAGAGTTGCTGGTCATATATCAATTTAAAACAACTCCTTTAGTCATTGCTTTGGAGATTGTATTGATTTTTTTTGTTCACTTCTATATTTCTTTTAAAGATGGTTAAATTTATTATAATTTAATTTTTAATTAAGAGCGAAGATAACTATTTTATAAATTATTTTTTAATATATAAAATTATAAAATAGATAATAAAGACCGTTATACTATGTATTCTTAAATTCACTATGAGTATAATCTCTAGAAATTAAAATGGTTTTGAAAATAGTAAAATAATCTATTTGTTTGTCATATTGGTCTTGCATTTTTTACTATTATAACTTAATTGTGAAATCTAGAATGAGAACATTGTGAAATCTAGAATGAGAACAAACCTCTCTATGTATAATAAATCCATTTTTTATATCGCATTGGCTTGCCTTTCCTGGGTTTCTCAAGGATTGAATAAAATATAAAATACAAATATGAAACTAGGTCGCTCACTAGGTCAAGTAATTCCAAAAAAAATAGAAAAACAAATATGGAAAGGGTGTATTCTAAATATTCTATATTTTCAATCTTTTTTTAGTATATTTTTTTGCCAAAACTTACAATAGAATAATTAAATTGCTCCTATGGAAATAACACACTCTTTGGTAGTCATGTCATCTGTCTAGTTCTTAATGTTGGGTAAGATGCACTAGCTTTGATTACTCCTTACAGTAACGATGATCATTGAAACTCAAGAGTGTTGGAGCATTGAAACTCAGAGTGTTGGAGCGTTGAAACTCATTCGATTTCGATTTAGTTTTAGAGTTTACCTCTCTACATTTTACTCTTTGTCTTCTTGTCTTCTTCATGTTCCTGGAGAGCCCTGCCATTCTTTGATTGGTGTCTTGGTACTTATGTGATGTTACAAGGTTTTTTAATGCTCCTTGCATGGACAATGAATTGGTGGATTTAGAGTACTCGAGAGTTGAATTGTGGGAGTGGTGTATTGGATCGATTTGGTTTGGTGGCTCTTCTCTATGTTTTACTTTGTTCTTTCCTGCTACCTTGCTCATATTTCTGGTTATACTTTGCATGCTTTCATTGATGGTTTTCTACTATGATTTTTTATTCATTCACTGGGTATGTATGTTAGGTTTGAAGCGTTGTGTGTTTCACAAGTTTGTTTTAGAATGATGTTGTCTCACAGTTGTTTCCTTCTCATTTCCTCGGGATTGTAGCATCGCTTTGAAGGAGCTCTGGCCTCTACCTTAATGTTGCTTGTGTTTCTTGTTAGGCATGGCATGCATTGATTGGTGGCTTCCTGGTGGGAGTTTTTAGTTTCTCTACTAGGTATGAGTATTGGATTTGGATTACAAATGGTGGTCTGGTTCAGTTTTCTGGCAACAACAACAACAGATCACTAACAACAACAACAACAAAAACATATTACTACAGTGTAAATTAAATAACAATAACAACATGTTAGGAACCCATGTATTTACTTTGTTAGTATAATGTTGTTGGACGCATATGCTTTTAAGTCGTCCCGTAGTGTTTGTTGATCCATAGTTTGTGTTATTGTTGTTTGGCGCATATGCTTTGTAAGTCACCCGTAGTATTGTTGATCCATAGTTTGTATTGACCCATGGTTTTGGCCCATAGTATTGGTGCCCGGACTTAGTATATAAGTGTGTGTTGAGGCCTATGAAGGCATCATGAAGTTATTTGTATTGAGCTTGCTCAAAGGAGGTTTCCCCCTCGAAGTGGCCCGTGATCAATAAAAATATTCTGTGATCCAATATATTGTGCATTTTATCAATTAATTGTTGCAAGTTTCTCACATCTAGTATTAGAGCACTTTCTTGGGCTCGTTGGGTGAAATTTCTGCCAATTTTTTTTCCACATCTGTTGCAGGTTCGGAACTGGGAATAATCCCTATCCGCTTAACTGTGGGAAGTACTTGGGCATAAGCCCTAAAAATTATTGTGAGGAGTACCATAGGAACCCCAAAGTAGCTGGCCCATTGAGAGGACCTCCCAGCAAAAAGGACAACGACCCCTACCTTATTGACTAGTTCCCACCCGTGAGGTAAACCAAGAGCTGTCGTTTGTGGCAAAGTGGTTATCAGTTTCACCTGAGCCATGGAGTGAGGGGTATTGCCCCAATACGCAAGACGTCAGACATCCATTAGGAAGACGAGCATACAGGGTCCATATCTATTTTCAGCTGAAAATCGCATGTTTCCTCTGTCATGAACTATTGCCGATCACTTCTGCGTCATTTCAGATCTATCTGTTTCCGATCACTTCTGCGTCGTTTCAGATCTGTTTGTTGCTGATCCTTTCCACGTTGTTTCAGATCCATTTTTTTCCGACCCCTTCCGCGCCGTTGCAAATCCACTATTTTCGATCCCTTCTACGCCATAGCAGGTCCATTATAAAAAAAAAAGTATAAAATTCCATTTTTTCGCCATATCTCCTTTGTTTTCACTCTGTTTCCCTTGAAACTTCTTTGACACCCCTGTAATCCCATTCTGCATATTTCCTTCCTAAGAACCCTATCCCAAATTCCACTTCCCAAAGCCCGAAATCCCACATTTGTCTATTTTTAGGGTTTGCCATAACTTCTTCGGATTTCACCCAATTGCTTTCAAATTTTACCACAGAGTTCCTTTCCTAATTCTACTCCTTTGTCCCTCTCTGCCAAATTTTCTCGTTCTTTCACGCTGCTTCTAAAATCCTCCTTTTCTGCTTCCCTGTCCATTCGACAATGTCCAAAACCTCATCAAATCCACATTTTCCTTTACTGAAACAGTTTCTGTTTTTGTTTTTATACCCACTCAACCAAAAAAAACAAATTCTTGGTTACGATTGTCACCTGCGCGGGATCAAAAACCATGGAGGAAGTGCTTGCATCCATCCAAGCCAAACCCCAGGATCTGGATGAAAAATTTCTCGGCCTCCATCTTGAGCATTCAGCCATGAACAACAAATGACAATCTGAGTCTTCATTAGACAATGGGTTCTCTTCTTCCAGCAATTTTCGTGGTCCGAAGCTTGATTTTCCTCGCTTCAATGGTACTGATCCGACTGGATGGATCTATCGTGAAGAATAGTATTTCAGTCTGCATAATACTTTTGATGTCAACAAAGTTCCACTTGCATCATTTCATTTGGAACAGGAATCTCTTCAATGGTACCGTTGGTACATCAAGGGTCATGAAGAGCCAAAATGGACAGTTTTTGCCAGCTCATTTTGCAACGATTTGGTCCTAGTGCTTTTGATTACTTCATAGGATCCCTCACTAAACTTCTCCAAAATGGCACTGTGAGAGAGTACCAAACCAAATTTGAGAAACTAGCCAACCACACTGAAGGATTTCCTGATGAATTCTACAGGAGTTGTTTTATCAGTGGTCTAAAGGATGCAATCCGCTCTGAGGTCAAAATGTTCTGTCCCAACACAATGATAGAATCCTTGGGGTTAGCTAAGTTGGAAGAAGATAAGATTGTAGCCTAGCAGTGTTCCAAACCCACTTTTGTTCCCTTCCGAAATATGGGTTCTCAACTACCTCCCATCCCGCCAGCTCCTCGACCAACTCCTATCAAGCATTTGTCTAAAACCGAGATGCAGGCACGCAGAGAAAAAGGGATTTGTTATAATTGTGATGATAAATTCACTCGGGGACATAGATGTTTTCAACAAAAGCTCTATCTATTGGATATGGATTCTCCACTTGCCTTTGAAATTTGTGAAGAATCTCCAGATACAGTGGATGCTCAGGTCGACATTATGGAGCTGCCTATTGACCCTCCATCTCGGGACAACCAACCAAAGATATATCTCCATGCTTTAGCTAGAATCACCACCCCCCAAACCATGCGGGTCAGGGGTTACTTCAAGAAGCTTCCTCTTACAATACTCATTGATTCTTGTAGCACTCATAATTTCATTGATCTTCGAATCACCAAAGAGGCTAATTGTTTTATCCATCCTTGCTCCAACTTTAAATTTGTGGTTGCTAATGGGGGCACCTTACCTTGCAAAGGGAATTGTCGTAATGTGCGTATCTCTATGGGAGATTATAACCTATGCTCTGACATGTTTTCCTTGACCTTAGGCAGATGTGATGTGGTTTTTGGTGCTCAATAGCTACGCACACTTGGCCCCATCTTATGGGATTTTGATGAACTTTGGATGCAGTTTCTAGTATGTGGCCCTTGACAGTCATAACATTTTAAAGGTGGTCTTTGTTCATTATTTCTGGCATTATTATTATTATTATTAGGCATGTTTCTTGCAGCTGTGTAAGTCTGTGGTGCATTACTTCTAAAATTATTGCCTTGAAAATTTATGTTAGTGAAATTTCGCTTAGTATTTCCAGAATTCTGATTAAAACTTTTCTTTTTATGCTCAAAATTACTAGGTTTGTTATTCCTCCAGCTAGATATACCTTCTCTTTTTTTGTTCAGTTCGTAACAAAAGTTAGCCTTTCTCATGTCTTCTTCAAGAGTAGAAGGGTTGTCATACTCAATTCCGTCCTTTATATTGAAGGGTAGACAACTTAAGAACCTTTGTACTTTAGGTTTTTCTTCCACTATATAAGGTACATACCTTAACATACTTATAAATTTACTAAACTCTTTCATACTGATAGAGCCCAATTTTAAATCATAAAATTATTTTGCTTTCTCTTCATAGTATTGTTCAGACATAAACTTTCTCTTAAAATATTTCTTAAATGCACTCCAATTTATGCTCTTTTCCTTAATACCTTTTACTCTCTTAGTATCCTACCACCAAATGTATGCTTTCCTAGACAGATAGTATATAGCCATCTTAGCTTTTAGTTGATTAGAATAATCATACATTTGAAAATATTTCTTCATACCGGACAACCATGCTTCGTCTGCCTCTCCCTTTTCATTTTCACCATTAAAGGATCGGGTTTTATCTTCTTAAGTTCCCCTGAAATCTATTCATAAGGTTTGTACTTTCTTTTCTTAGTACTACAGTCACTATCATTGCTATCTCGATCATACTTATGTTTTCTCCTATAAGTTTTATCATTAGATTCAGAAGAAGAGTTACTATCACTTTTATGATATTTTACTTTCTTACCTCTATGTTGGTAGGACATGGTTCCAAACTCATATTTTATTTCTGTTCTCTTATCTTTTTCATCATTGTGATATTTATCGAGTAAAATCTGGTTTAGCTCTTCTTGTGCCCTTAAAATCCTTTCATTCTCTTCTTTAATAGTTTTTATCTTAGCCTTTAAATCTTTAACCGTACGTAAAAGTTCAGATGATTGATCATTTAATTTTGCATAAATTTCTTCATTAACTTGTTCATGTTCATTATTATTACATTCACTGTGATGAGATCTGTCCTTGCAGATTCTTCCGGTACTTCCATACCTGCAAATTAAATATCAAATTGTTTTGTACATAAACAAATTAAAATAAAATTAGTAAACCATATTTTTTGTTTTCATTTTCTGTTGTGAGTGTAGAGCCATATTCAGGCCGAGAGTTTGAACTCGTGCTTTGATACCACATGTAACATCCCCAAATTTCATAAAAAAATTAAAAATTTTCTAAGCGGTTTGTTCGCCAATAAATGCTATGCAGAAGTAAAAGTTTTCAGCATTTATATTTACTATTTACATAAAAAGCAACATTTAAACATCTTCATAAATTTTCATTAATCATTTAATTTCCTATACGACAATTAAATAGATAGTATCATAATACTTAAGTACATAATCATCATTAAATGCGTGTCGTAACACATTCAGCTAAATATATAATTCTATATTTGAATGGTGTAATACTGCCTATTTTATCATCATACACTTACATAATTTCTTTGATTAGAATAAGTATCATTGTTTTGTTTATTAAATTTACTTGGTCCTATCATTTCCAGTGTCAACATTTATTTAAATTGTCCTATACTACTTGTACCACTGTGGTTCCATTTAAACTTATGCATACAATCCATTATATATTTGAGACGTTGAGTTATTATTAATATATCTTATGTCGTATTTTAACTCATTTAAATGCTTTAGCTTACTGAAGTTGTGTTGAGATTATAACCCTAAGAATTGGCAAAAAAAATACTTCTTTAGACAAGAGATATGCTGGCATAAGCCTGAGACTTACTTAGCTTATTGTTAATACATATTAATCTTCTATTCTATCCAGGTTACAGGTTTATCCTAGTAGGTGTTTGATAAATTACTAATTAAAGTTTAAACCTCCATGGCAAGGAGTTTAAACAAGGTTCATTATATTCTAAATCTTAGAAAGAGTTGGTTTCAAAGTGTTTGGCCAAACTCTATATCTAAAGGTACTAGACTATACAATATCATGGCTTAAGTCCAAGCTAAAATCAAGATTTAATTCGATGAGCAATGAATACTAACTATAGAATATGTGAAAAGTGTGGATCGTAATCAAAATTAAAGTCAAGTTATTAATTCAACGAGCAATTTGCAATCACCAACTATAGGTTGGTGGGTTCATATCTCGGCTGGTGGATGACAAGGAAAGAATTTAATGTAATCACGTGAAAGCAGTAAATACAGTCTTGGGTTACCAAAACCCTATCGCGAAGCTTCAGGGTTTGGTCTTTTCGTCGGTATTGTGTTGCTTTGTGTTGTGTTGGTGAGCTGAGCTCCTCTCAGCCGCCATTGTTGCTGGGCACCACTCGTTGAGGTGGTTGTAACTGTTTGAGTGCTTGTCATGGGGCTTTATGGTGTCTATCGTGGTGCAAGGAGTTCAACTACCTGGTTCTTCTCGACACGAGTTCAAAACCCTGCATGGTAATTTATTTTCATGGATTGATTCTTTAAATGTTTACGGTTTAAGTTTTGGTTTTGATAATGGAAGTGTTCATCCTCTAATCCTATTTTGGTTTTAATGGCAGGAGTCAGTTTGTAATCTTCGGTGATGGCACTATGAGGGAAATAGTGGTTATGGTGGATTGTGAGCCCCGATAAATCTCGTGCTCATTCGAAAGATGCCTCTGTCATCACTTTAAGGGTTTTAATGTTGTCTTGTCGCTCTTCCAGTGTAGAATTGTTTGTAAAATGGGATAAGAAAATGTTTAAAGCAACGTTGCTGTAGTAGATGGTTGTCTCGGCACATTCTGAATTGGGGTTTTACTTGTTAAGTTAATGTATAGGTGTTAATACTATGGTTACCCTTTGGTTTCCTTAAGCAGTTGGACTGCGATTGTAATGTTTCTCTAAGAATACAATGGTTCACTTCATTTCATAGACTTTAATCCCTGCGTTGAAATGTTGAGGATTTGCTCTCGGCTCCTGTCAGTTTTTCAAAGTACAATAAGTTTTATATAATGCTGGCTAGGTGTTGAACGCTGTCGGGCTTGAACCCTAATCTTGGTTTCAATAATTATATTTATGGTTACATGTTTGTATTTTAATGTAACTCAATTTGTGGGTTCTATGTTTAAAATACTTTGATTCCAATGTCGTAGGTTTTGAGCCTAGCACTGTACTGAGTTTTAGTTTGGTATTTTTAAGTATTAAGTTCAACGTCTGAGCAAGTTCTCCAAATGGAGACACAAACCCGACTTTCGTTTGAATACATGTGTATCATTAAACTTAGGGAAAATGATTGTTATTAAATGTTTATTACTGTGAAAAATGTGGGTTCTTATTGAACCTTTGGATGAGCCTATATAGGTCCCGATCCCGAAACTTATTGATTTATAAATATACATTAGACCTGTGGGTTGGTAGTTTTGAAAAGTGATTTCAGTATTAAACTCTTAGCTGATTATATTTTTTATGGTACGATATCGAAATTAGGTTATAGATATGCAAACTTAAAAGATGGGCGAGCTCATTCTGAGACTCGAACCCTTAGTTACTGTTGTAGATTCCTAAACAAATGTAAGCCTGTAAGGGGCAGTGTGTTAATAATTTTTGCTCAGTGAACTCAAAGTTAAGCTCTTAATCATATTAATATATATAGATCAGGTTGCAAAGTAATATAATCGTTGATAACTGGGTACAGGGTTAGTAACTTGATTTATTTTACTGAGTTCTTAATATGGTGAATCATTCTTGAAACTGATTGTATTCAGATATAAATAATGTAATTAGGGGTTTAATACTTTATCCTATAGCATGATATAGTATATCGAATAAACATTATTTGCTCTGGTGGTGCGTTTTAGTATTCAGTTTTCTATTGTTATATTTTGTAAATAATATGTGCTTATAATGCATCCTACTTGTATAGTTTATCCATGGAAAATGATATTTATTATATTATCATAAATGGATAATACTTGGTTTACATGGAATCGATTTCTATTTAATATACCTATATATATTAGTTCTCTGTTTTGTAAAGAAGTGGATATACTACTGTATATTTTATTGATAAGGAAATTGTTTGTAAAACTTACTTCTTTTAGCATAATGTTTTGATATTCTTTTTAAGAATTGAAAATTCATTCCTTAAGTATACATATGATGTCTTAAAAAGATAAGTTCATTAATGCTTTATGTTTTTCACTGCATTATGATAGTCGAAGTTTTATGATAATGAAATAATATTCAGTTTATAAAATATGCAATGAGTACATAGTCTAGGGTTTCAGTTTTGCATTCCTTTGATAAACTTTGTTTATGTGGAAGAATAAGACTGTATAAAAATCTAGTGTAGTTCAGTTAATAAACCCATCATAAGGGACCTAGGTTTTCTTTTATTCTCCTGAGTAGGACATGATATATATAAAGTATAAATTGAGTTTACAAGCATAAATATTTATATGCAAATACTATACTGTTAGCAGTATAAATAATTCCTGGTTCTGTTTTAACTTCTACTGAAATCTACTATGTAGAAAAGCAAACCTAGATGGCTTAAGGAACTACTACTACTGCAACTACAGTAATGAATTTATATAACATCATGGAAATAAAAGGCATTTATTTTTCATCAGTATTTAGAGATCATATCTAATCTATGTTAATTAACTCTCTTCATGTACTAGAGTACATCGCTAACGGCAAAAGGAAAAATACAGGAATACATTTATATTCATTCTACTCATTTATTTTAATACACATAATAGATCTAATAGTTCAAAATTTTTAACATTTTAAACAGCTAAATCATATCTAACAAACAAGCATTTTTCAGATTAGTTCAACAATTTCATAAATGAAATAAATATAACAAATAGAACTTGATAACTTGATAGGGTGGACAAACACCCAAAGAGGCTTGTTCCTCCCAACCTTCTCCAGAAGAAGCAGCCAAATCGCTTGCTCCTTTGGACCCCCGAGCCTGTTTACTAAACCACTAGGAAGAAGTCCCTATGTAGAAGCAAGGCATTCAGGTTGTACTTCAGCAATCAATGTAGACTTGCATACACACCTCACACATGTACTTCAACAATCAATGGGGACTTGCATACATATCACTACCTTTGCACTCAGTAGGAAAACTCTGCATTCAATAGGAATAAGACAATCTTACTCTGCAACTCAAAACATAGATTCCCCTCATCGAATCTCTTGTGTACAATATCCAGCAAAACCACAAGGTAATTTCTCTCGTCAGAGAAAGTGTGAGCTTCTACTCAAATTCGATGGCTATAAAAGATGCCTAGGTCTTTTGGTGGTCAATGTTTCATTCAATGAGCCATAAGCTCCAGTTCCACATTCCTGGGAACTTGACAACAATTTAAGGGATTTGTCCCATAACAGCAGCTAGTTACTGAGTTCATATGCTGCCACTTGTGCATTTCCTTCTACCCCATATTCCATTCTTCCTAGTGGGTCAATATGTTGGATTTTGTGCAACTTCGGAAGATATTATTCATTGTATTTTATTGTACTTGATTGTACCTCCTAAGGGAGATGAATTGGATGTAATTATTTATGTAATCACATGGAAGAGTCAATGTAAACCTTGGGGTGCAAATAAACAAAAGAAAATGATTAAAAATAAATTATTTATTGGCCCCAGGTGAAGTCGGTCTAGTTAGGGAATTTTTTGTTTTTGCACTTGTATAAATAAGAGGCTAGTGCACCTCATTATCTCATTCTCGCACTTGGCTTTTGCGCATCACTTGGGAGAGAGAAAATTTCACACAAGCTGGAGGAGGTAGTTGTTTCTGGGGTTTCTACTTGTGGAAGACATTTCCACATTTTCTCTTTTCTTATTTGTACTATGATCTCGGGATTATCATCTCTATGCGAAGGTTGTTGGGTTTTTCCCAATTAGGTTTCCCAAGGTAACATATGTGTTGTTGTTTTGTGCTTTGTCTTGATTCTAGTGATCTTGGTTATGCATTTCTATTATTATGCTATGAATGTATGAAATCTAACATGGTATCAGAGCAGTTCTAGAAGAAGCCATTGCTGAAGCATTGTCGGAACACTGTCGGAATTAGGGTTTCATCTTGTGAAGTCTTCACCCATCATTTTGAAGAAAAAGAGCCATGGGAATTTCGTTTTTGGCAAGGTGAACCTATTGGTGAAGACGGAATTAAGTTCTGAGAACTTTCAATTTTTGACCTAACTCTGTGGTTGCAGCAGAATTAGGGTTTCAGTTTTAACACATTTCTCTCCACATATTTGGACCATCCCACCCTCTATTCAACTCTCCTTGGCAAGGCCAATTTATCCGTGGGTTTAGTTTTTCAAGTTATCAACCTTCATTTTTGACCTAGCTCCTGCTAGGGTTTCTGAACCAAATCTACAGTCAAGATGATTGGTATGAAAGTTGAAGATCATTTGGAAGGAGCTTCCAACTTTATCTTCTGGAAGTAGGGTTTTTCTACTCCTAGAAGAAAATGATCTCTTGCTATATGTAAATGAGAAGGTCCCTGAACCAGAAGCCAAAGAGGATAAATATCGATGGAGGAAGAATGATGCTAAAGCAAGAAGGATTCTTGTGAATTCAGTGAGAGACCATTTGGTTCCTCAAATCTCAGAAAAGAAGAATGCTAGGGAAATGTTCAAGACCATTATGAAGCTCTTTGAACACACTAGCCTAAATGTATCCATGACTTTGAGAAACCATCTCTCAAATATGAAAATATCCAAGTCAGAATCCATTGCCTCATACTTTATGAGGATCACATAACTCAGAGACAAGCTCAACACCAATGGAGATCCTATTAATGATAAGGAGCTTGTCCTTCACAATCTAAATGGTCTTCCACCATCATGGGAGTCTTTTATCCAAAGCATAAGTGGTAGATCCAAACTACCAAAGTTTGACAAGCTTTGGGCAGATTGCACTCAGGAAGAGACAAGGATTGCAACACGTCAAAGACTCCATGGCACTCCGCCTGAAGAGAACCAAGATTTTGTTTCTCATACCAAGAAAGGTAATGGAAAAGGAAAGAATTTCTACAAACACAGGCACCAAGAAAGGAGATCAATTCCACCTCCAGATCAGAAGAAGGAGAAGAGGGATTTGTCTCAGATACAATCCTATAAGTGCAAGGCATATGGTCATTATGCAAATAAGTGCCGAAGTTCTAACAAAAGAAAGTATGAATCCTCAACTGCTGATGTAGAAGAGGATCATCATCACAAGAAGCAAAGGGATGATGATCGTTCGGAGTTCCTCTTCTAGAAGATCCAGAATGCAAGAACATAGATCTCTTATGGTTCCCACAAGAAGGCAGTGGGAGCCCACACACGAAAACAATAAGAGATAAGTATTTTGTTTTCTTGCTTACATAGATATGTTTTTTGTCTTATATGTTTTTATAACTAATATATGTAGATCTAATGTGTTGAGCAGTTGATATAGTTTACCCTTTTATACTATGCATATGAGCTACACAACATGAAGTTAGTCTAGATGATATCTCCCTCCGATACATGCTTAGGGTAGTGCACACTCTTGATGGCATGTTCTAGTGGAGATAACAGACATCTAGATACTTCCCAAAAGTGTTGATAGACATGTTTATGAATGTTGTGCTAAAGTATTAGCTAAGATGCCTATGTAAACTATTTCCATTATATTTGATTATGCAATGTCACTAATCATCAGTCGGGATTTGACTTGTAGGGGAAAATACCATGTGATTTGGCCTACAAGAGAAGACTTGTTCCGATGGACATATGAATCCCGTCAATGTTCAACAAGAAGCTTCCTGGAATATTACTCTCAGCCTAGAAGGATGACCTCGGAGGAAGCTTTCACAGAAGTGAAACTAGAAGTAAGCCACCATCAGATATTTGGTTGTCCAGTCTTTATACATGTGCCCAAGTTGGAACCTTCAAGCAAGAAGGGAACCTTTGTGGGATACAGTGAATCTTCAAAGACTTACATAATATACATCCCAGCGTCCATACAGATTGAAGTCAGTAGGGATGTGACCTTTGAATAAGAATTAGTTGTCAGGAAAGGTGGAGGATCAGACATGGAGATCGATGATGAAATGTTAGAACCAAAGGAGATGAAATCATCTCTCCCTCTAGTTCAAGAGGGAGATATTAGAAAAGGATGAACCTATTGATTCCATTGATCAAGTTGATATCCCCATAAATGTTGCAGTAGGTCGGAAAAGACCTAGATGGGCACAACAAACTTAGCATGGAGCATATGGGAAATACAAGGCCAGATTTGTTGCCAAAAGATTCTCTCAGAAAGAGGGAGTTGATTATGATGATACACTTGCTCCTGTGGCTCGAGATACTTCCATCAGATCGATCATTGCTATTGCTTCAGCTATGAGATGGAAGGTGCATCAGAATGATGCAGATCCCAACCTTTGTTTCAAGGTTGCAGATGATGAGCCATTGATTTTGGTATTGTATGTTGATGACTTGTTTCTCACAGGAAATGAAAAACTCATTGTATGGTGTAAGAAGAATCTCTCCTCTGAGTTTTAAATGAAAGATATTGGATTGATGCACTACTTCTTGGGATTAGAAGTATGGAAGAGGCAGAAAGAGATTTTCCTAGGACAAGGAAAATACACCATTGATATATTGAAGAGATTTGGGATGTTGGACTACAAGTCCATGGCTACTTCGATGGATGCAAATTGGAAGAAGTTGAGAGATTCTACTTCAGATTCTGATTTGATTGATCCCACCATTTATCACCAGTTGATTGGGTCATTGATGTATCTAACCAACACCAGACCAGATATATGATTTGCTGTGAATTCCCTCAGTCAGTTCATGTGCGAATCGAGGCAGATTCACTAGACTACTGCAAAACATGTGCTTAGATATTTACGTGGCATTGTGTTATATGGTTTGAAGTATGCTTCAGATTGTGACCTGAGGTTGCAAGGGTTTATAGACTCAGATTGGGTTGGATGTGTTGCATATCGGAAGAGTACTTCTGGATGTTGCTTCAATTTGGGTTCTGTAGTTATTTCCTGGTGTAGCAGGAAGTAGAAATCGGTAGCACTCAGTACTGCAGAGGCTGAGTACATGGCTGCTAGCACAACTCGAGAAGCACTTTGGATTTGTAAATTCCTGGCAGGATTGTTCGGCCATATTCCAGAGCCGACCGTGATTCACTATGATTACCAGAGTTGTGTGTAGATGTCAGTGAATCCTGTATTTCACAACAGGTCGAAGCATATTGAGATTCAATATCACTCCATTCGTGATATGGTGCAGAAAGGTGCTGTCGAGTTACAGTA